>JAYRBT010000042.1:44813486-44910654 GCA_036023395.1 Myiotriccus ornatus
CCGGCCCCGCTGCCCGCGGCAGGGCCAGCCGGGCCCGAGGGGAGAGCCGGGGAGCGGGCGCCCGGCTCCGGGCGGCTCCCGGTCACGCCGCGTGGGCGCCCCGAGCACTGTGGGGAGCCCCCGCGGGAAGCGGCGCTCGATCCCCAGCGCTGGCCGGTCCGGGCCAGAGCAGAGCAGGGCAGGGCAGGGCTCGGGCTGCTTCCCGTGGGGAGCCAGGAGAAGCCGAGCTGGATAGCTCCGTCGCCCCGGCCGGATCCCACCGTGGGAAGGCACTTGGAGCACGCTGCTTTGGTGCTCTGTACGTGAGCGCGGTGCTCCAGCTTCCCGTAACGAAGCAGGTCCCACCCGAAGCAAATTACACCTATTCCAGCAGCAATTTAGTTTTTCTGAAAGCTGTAGTACATCGTCAGAGCGACAAGCTGTTCTCAAGTTAAAATAGAATCCGATCTGAAAAGTATTTATCGCTAATTATAACGTGCTTTCTGTATTAATGTTAAATGCGAGAACCCAGGGCTCCCGCTGCCCGGTGCGTGGAGGTGAATCGCGGCACGTCACATCTGCACACACACCCCCAGGCTGAGCCTGTGTGCCCGGCAGCTGAACACGGACAACGGAGCAGCAGGTTGTGTTGTGACTTGGCAGGAGAGGACCACACATTTCAGAGTCTGAAGGATGTGGCTTATCTTAAGGCAACCCATTATTTTAAGTCTTCCCCGTGTGTTGGCACATTCTTCAAGTACTTTTACGTGAAACTTCAGTCCTGTAAGCGTATAGAAACCCATGGTAAAATAATTTCTAGCAAGCTAGTTAGTTAGTAAAAAGCAGACCAAGTAGCTGAGTAAACTGTCATCCCATTTACATTTGGACTTAGTTTGGCAGGAGCAGTTTAGCTGAAGCAACAGAATATTAGCTGGCAGGTTAATACCAAGTTCCTAAACTTATGCCATGGAGAGGAGGGAGCCACACCACAGTAGTCAGCCATCAGCTTTGGCCATCTATTTTGTGATGCTGAGTCAAATGCTGTTGCTTTTGATTTTTTGGTGTAAGGTGTCACTCAGTGCAATGTTCCGTCAAGGTGCTAAAATGGAGGGGGGCTCACTTGAATGGAACCTGCATGACTTTTTTTTTTTATGTTGGTTATGGTTAAGCGGTGGTCACTGACAGCTATTGGGCTCAGATTTGCTGGACTCCAATTAGCATTTTAATTTATGTCTCATGATTCTGATTGTTTGTTACTTCTCCTCTCTCAGGTCTGATTATACAGACTTCAGTTGTGCTTCTATTTGCTTGCTCAGGTTGCCTCTTCTCTTTCTCTTGAAAATGAAGAACCCGTCATTTTGTCAAAATTTCTGTATTACAGGTATGGTATTTCCAGTCACTGTAGTTGACTATGCATAGAAACCAGTAGTGTTTCCAGGAGTACTGTCTGCTATAGTCATTGACTCTTCTTGTCCACTGCCCAGAGTAAAATGCTGCAAGACACATCCCTCCCTATGCACCTGCTGTCACCTCGGCTGTGACAGACTCTCAGGTGGCTTTCCTTTCTTCCAGACATTTCTCACTGAAGTGCATGTGTCCTGCTTGCTTGAGGTTTGATTGTGTAAGCTTCAAACAATTACTAGTTTAAGTGAAATGGGATAATAATGAAGGATAAGACCATCAGCAATAATTCTAGACCATAGATATATAGGAATTTTCTCTGGGTATTTGACTTGTTTTCTCTGTAATTACATTAATGAAAATATATGTGCTCTGCAATACCTTCTTTTCTGAAGAAATTCATTGAGTATGATTAAAAGAGAGTTGGAATCTTGATATTCAGGTGTTGCAATGCTTATATTACAGGTATGGGGTTCTTAGAGTGCTCCAAACTTCAGTGCTTGGTACCTTGGCTTTTTATCCATTAGGAGGGTTCAGTACCTTGGAACAGGTTTCATTTCCTGATGGACCAGAAACTAGCTAAGGTCAGCAACTGAGTGAGTTTTTTCATGGAACAGCCTCCTTTGGATCTCTTACAACAGGTTGTGGAAATCTGGTTCCCATCTCAAGGCCAGAGCTTTCATCTTCTCAGAATGCAGGGTTGAATCTTTTGCCCTGGAATAGATCCTGATGTCCAAAGCTGTATTAGATAACTCACCTCAGCGCATGCTTTTCGTTTGCTTTCTTGTAACAGAAGGAATACTGCTGCCTCCTTCTTGCACTGTTGACTTCTGCATTTTTTTCTAGAGCTATAAAAGTTTAAGTACGTCACTTTATGTTGAAAACATAAGCATTTTAAGGTAGATGAAAGGTTTGGAATCAAGACCTATCGAGAAATGTGGTGGGCAGGGATTTTTGATTCAAATCCAGGCCATCTGGCCAAACAGCAGCAAATAATTAAATTTGCTGACTTGTCTTGTCTGAGATAACATCGTCTCAGGGCATCATGATTGCTTGTGTTTCCACTCTTTCATCCCATCACTATGGGGGAGGGGGGCTTGTGATTTTTATCAATTGTTATGACTTTGCAGGGCTCTTGGCACCCACCCTTTCTCCTACCCTTCTGGAGGCATAAAGCACCCTCTGTGTTCCTTCTCAGTACACTCACTCTTACATCACTGTGTATACCCCTTTCTTACGGTTTTAGCCCTCTTACCATGCTTGTTCAATACCAGACATCTTCAGAGGAAGTCTGGACATGAAGCAATGCATGATTTGGTGGGATTGATCCACGATCTCCGGGAACAGACCTTGTACAAAAACATATTTCCTCCTCCAAAAACCCTCTAATAAAAGTTATGACTGACAAGTATTGTACAGTTATTTCCAAGCTTGTTTTGACAAAGCCATGTTAGTTTGCTCATCTTCAAAGACCTTTAGTCACATGCAATAATGCTACTTTATCAGAACATGATAGATGGGAACTCCAGCCCATGCTGGTCAGCTCAGAAGCCTGGATAACTGAAGAGCAACCTGCATTCAGCATGACCACACCTGCTTCATATTTCCTCTGACTTTCATTCATATTTTTTGGCATGAGTTGTGTTCCTTCCACAAAACTTCTGAAATCAATCTGTCCCTATTTCCTTCCCCACAAAAAGCTTTAGGTAACAATTTACTGCCTTCTTATATTT
Organism: Myiotriccus ornatus; assembly: GCA_036023395.1. NCBI lineage: Eukaryota > Metazoa > Chordata > Aves > Passeriformes > Tyrannidae > Myiotriccus > Myiotriccus ornatus. The sequence continues at coordinate 44,816,600 of JAYRBT010000042.1, forward strand.
GGGTCGTTTTACAGTTTTATGTTGCCGACTGAATGGTGCCACACTACAATGCTCTCAACTTGTTCCCACTAAAGTATTTGCCAATAACACCAACTTTTTGCTATTCTTAATATCATTACTTTTCTTATCAGTGCCCAAAGGCAAACAGATAGAAAAGGTAACTCAATTTCCTGTTAAAGTATCACTGTATAATAATGTATAATTCTTAAAATATTCTAACAATGACTCTATGTGTGCATTTTCTTGGCATTTCTGTCCTTCTGGATAAATTCATCATTTTTTCTAGACCAGACCACTGTGCTTCTGACACATGTACTGTCCCACCAAGCTATGTGTCTCCCGAAGTGAAATCTTGGATAAATACGTGGCATGTTCCAGTTCTGCCTGAACAAGACTTATGCTGATTGAGAGGGTCTGTCTGGAGACACACCACTGGATGGCAGCCAAAGAGGTAGGGCCAGTTTGTATCATCTACCTTAAAAGACTACTACAAATTTCTTCTGCTCTGTCCTTGTTTCCCAGTTTTTCACAAATGAACCAAAGTCCTGAAGTGAGATACATTCCTTAATTCAACCCTCTGTCATTGAAGTCCAATTCCCACAAAAATTACCCCTGGAACTACATGATAACTTTTACAAGGTGAAAAAACTCAAAAGATAAATTACTTGCATCCTCCATTCTTTGTGCAGTGGTGTCTTCCTTCAGCAACTCCTTGTATTAGGAAAGATTTTTTCCCTTCATCCTATATGACACTTCTGCAAGAATCCAACAGCTCCTCCCCTAGTGCTGCTCACTCCTCTGATGTACAACTTCTCGCATGGGTTTTACTCTTCCTCAGCCTACTAGCCAGTTCCCTCCAAACATCATGTTTAGTGGTGTTGTCTCCACTAAAGGTAGCAAAAGAACTTCTATAAAAGTGACATCCGATCTTTGGACTGCTTTTTACTTAAAGTTGTGGTGTCTGTTCAGACAACTGATAGCACAGAGCATTCTGCAAGAGCAGTTCAAGCCATGTTCTGTAGCACACCTAGTATCAGCAGGCTCCAGTTTCAGATGCAAAGATTTTTCTTTTTCTTTCTCTGATGTTTACTGAATAATTTTGTCAGATGCAAAAATGAAAACACATTGTAGAGCACAACCTGCTCTTTAAATGCAGCATATTTGAAATGCCTCTAGCCAGCCTCATTTCTGGAGGTTTGGATGCAAAATGTTGCTATGGGAACAAAATCTTCACCCAATCAGCTGAAGAAAGAGGTGGGCTTGTTTTAAATAACGAGATTGTCTGTATCTGCCCTTCACCTAATCAGTCAACACAAGAATGAGAACAATCATTTTTACAGCCAAACCATGAAAAAATGCAATTCACTCACTGCCAAAAAAACCCTGTATGCTTCTTAGGAATGGGAGATTGACATCTTACTGTAGAACACGAACAGACAATAAGACAAACTGACAAATCAATCCTGTTTGACAGTGAAATCAAGGAAAGAAATGGTTGTGAAACTGATCAAACCTAACTAAATCTTGCTTTGGGAGAGAAAGCGTGAAGAGGTCTTCAAGAGAATTGGAAGAGGAATAGTTGTAACAAAGGAAAAGATTTTACATGATTGTGGGATTGCCTCCTTTGCCCTGCATGCATGTTAGGACTTGGTTTGTGTTGGGATTTTCTTTTCCATGAGCTGGTACTGCCCATCCCACCACAGAGGTGTGCAGGCTGCTCTCACACAAGTTACGTCTTGGTAGCCTGCGAAAGGCGCTAAGCTGCTGTCAACATTGACTGCCCTCAGTGACCAACGAGGCAAGGCTTGACTCTGCTCTGCCAAGTCCTTTGCAGTGGACTTTGTCATTAATCTCTGTCATTAATGTTTTAATTCAGTCAGTGTGAGCCAGAGACCTCAATCCAAGGCAAATTAAAAGTAACATAACCTAGTTTGATCCTCTCTTGTCTAGAATGGTGTATTAGTCCTGTGGCTCTGCTGAGGTTTAGCAACCTGTTAAACTACAGTGAGCATTTAAGTCCTGTCTCTCGTCAGTCTGTAAGCAGAAAAGGTATTTCCCAACAATAAAAACCCTCCAAAAAAATGGAAAGAGAGAAGTATTTTGGGGTAATTTTCAGACTAATTAAAATTCTGTTTATTGAGGAAGGTTTTTCTACACTATTACGTGAGGGGAAAGTACTAAATGAAACTTCAATAATAATAATAATATCATTTTTAAAATGTTTTAGAATCTGACAGCACTTTTATGAATGGGAATAAAGTCAGTCTTTATTAATGAGTGATTGAACTGTCAATCTTCACTCCTTCTTAGTTATCATAATGAATGAAAGCACACCCTTATCAATCCTGGATTCTGTACACATGTCAAATGCTGTCTCTCTCCCCCAGAAGCTGTCAATTTAAAGCTATGAGACAGTCCACAGAAGAAAGGAAGTAGCTGTCTGCTCACAAGGCCCATGACAGAAATACTATATGCACAAATACAAAATAAATTGCGGGCATCAACCCAGTTGTTTTCTTCACACTGAATGTAGAATGATCTGTGGTTTGTGGTTCTTACAGGAACATAGAAAATTATAGTGACATAAATTATTGAATTTCAGATCAGCCTACATTCAGGTCTAATATAAGCATTATTTAACCAAACCTTTTGAAAACCAACTGAACGTGTTTCAATAGCAACATTTAAAGCAGTAAAATTGCGACAGTCTATGTTATGGTAAGGCCTCAGAGTTTCTCATGTGAGTCAGGATGTTGGCAGATGTGGTGCTAACTCCAAATGAGAGGGCAGGTTCTAGCCTCAGTCCATTCTGCTGACATATTAAGATCTTCTGGCACTGTGGGAAGTGCAAATCCTACCAGAGATGCATGACTTTGTTCATGCATACAACATAAACAGCCAGAGAAGTGGATGAGTTTTGAAAACAAAGTTTGAGTGAATGCCTGTTAAGAAATCTGACTTGAGGAAGGCTTTGAACACTGGAGTGCTCAGAATACAGTGGACCAAGCAGGGCTGCTTGACTTGTATCCTCCGTTGATTTGAGGAGGTGCCCAGTATTGCAGTATGTGAATCACAGCACCTTAGAAAGGAGAAGGGCCATGTTCCAAAATAAATATGGAAGAAGACCCAGTGGTCTTTTCTACACATCACAGTTTTTTACTCAGTTACTCCAACTCAGAATATGAGAACTTGCTATTGTAGCTATTAAAAAAAATTATTTATCTATTAAAAAAATATAGATACAATAAGGAAGCCTTATTTGGTAGTGAATATTGGTTTCAAGGACAACTATTTCCATATAAGTACTTCCATTACCAGCACAACATATTGTTACCATTGTGCCTATCCTAGGAGTGTTTTTTCAGTTCAGTTCTTATACTGAATTTGTTCAGCTGCTGTAATACCTACTGCATAAGTGAAGAAAAAAACATGTAGGGCACAGACAAGTTTGGAAGGAAGTGGGAACACATCTTTAAAACAGTTTTACTGCTGAGATGCTCCTGTGGTAAATATGCTGCATCAGTTTTTGCTTATGCATACTGGTTGTCTGGTCTCACCTGCAGAGATGCCTTGATGACAATGGCAAGTGATGCACCAGCAATCTGAATTTATTAGGGGGGTTTGTTTTATCATCTGCAATATTGCATCTTACTGTAACATTTTCAGCTCTCTTGCTATCTGCAATTTTCATCTGCACTAAGCAACCTGAGTGAATCCTGCCCAGAACTGTCCTTGTTACTATTTCCTGGAAAGTATCACATAGAAAAAAAGAGATACACTTACAAAATACATACTTAGAGAGTTCTTTGTTCCTAGAAATCCTTGAGGTACATGACGTTGTTCCTGTTCCTGCCTGTATGAATGCTTCCACATGTATTTACATGAGGAATTTGATTGTGACTGTAAAAATTTAGTGTTATTTGTTGTTCACAAAGCAAAAGAATTGCCTCAGCCTTGCTAAACAATATGCTCCCACAACTGCGGTATAACTTCTAGCTTGCTGTGGATTTAGCTGTTGCGTTCAGGATCATTGAAAAGCACTTCATGTTTTTGCTTTTCATCCAGCTACTGAGTGCTCTTGCTGTTACTACTGATTTGCCTAACAATTTTACTCATGCAAAGCCAAATCCTACTATTATTTATGAACACATGATGCTGATCCAGATTTGTAATCCCGAGACATTATGCCGATAGCATTGGCTGAGGCAAGAAAAGGCTTCTTATGTTGGGAATGAACTCAGGATCTTGTTAAGTCCTAGAATATCTCAAGTCAGAATAAAATTGCCATATTTAAAACAGAAGCTCAATAGATTGTGTCTTTGCCTGCAGAAGAGGGAAATACTACAATATATTCTTTCCAGCTTATATAACGAAGTACATGGCAAGTTCTAACAGCTCCAAATCAGATGCCTCATGCATTCCTCAGTCATCTGTGCTGGTTTTGGCTGGGATAGAGTTAATTTTCTCCTTAGTAGCTAGTATGGGGTTGTATTTTGGATTTGTGCTTGGAACAGTGTTGATAACACAGGGATGCTTTAGCAATTATTGCTTAGTGCTCACACAGTATCAAGGCCTTTTCTGCTTCTCATACCAATCCCCAGTGAGGAGTCTGAGCATGCACAAGGAGTTGGGAGGGGATACAGTCAGGACAGCTGACACCACTGACCAAAGTGATATTCCATACCGTATGGCATCATGCTCAGTATCTCAATCTAGGGGAAGAAGGAGGAAGAGGGGGGGAAGTCATTAATCTTCCCAATAGCTGTCATGTGTGATGGAGCCCTGCTCTCCTGGAGATGGCAGTACACCTGCCTGCTCATGGGAAGCTTCTTCTGCTTTGCTTTTGTGCCCAGCTTTTGCTTTACCTATTAAACTGTCTTTATCTCAACCCATGAGTTTTCTACCTTTTAACCTTCTGATTCTCTCCCCCATCTCACCAGGGGGTGAGTAAGCGAGTGGCTGAGTGGGGCTCAGTCGCCGACTGGGCTTAAACCACAACATCGTCATAAAACAAATCATACAACTGAAAACATATGTTTGTGTTCACTCACCTATGAACTCAGAGCAAATGGCCATCAGCAAGCAGTAGGGAAAGCACAGAAGTCCCAGGAGCGCTAGCCAGACTGACTCAGCTAATGAAGTGTGCATAAACAGTAAACATCCATCATTGTTAATTATCCTCAAACTCCCCTTTCACGTTCAGTCATCTCCTCACATCTAATGCTTCTTAGACAACCTGTGACATCCATGGCCTGAGTCCTGCAAATGACTAGACTGAATAGGAAACATGCTCTCTAAACATGCTGTTCATTATAGTTATTTTACCTACTGCCAGATGGATTGATTTGAAATGGTTTATTGCTTACTCATCCTTTTGCATATTTGAATTAGATGAGTTAACAAATTGCCTAGTAGTCAGGAATCAAATGCTTCAGGCCAGTAAAGATTATGAAACTGTGTTTTCTGCCTCCATAGGCTGTTGCAGGGGAGCTGAAAATTTTATATGGAGATATTTTCACTTGAGAAGAGTTTGGCTTTGTTAAACAAGCTGCACATTGCATACAAAACCTGTACTTCAAGTCTATTAGTAGGAAAGACAAATATGAAAAGACTGTGGCTTTATAGCCAGCTACAGTGTTGTTATTTTGGTACATTTTAAACAACAAATTGACAGAGAAAATTAGATAGCTACCTCTCAGTTAAAGAATAAACTGGAATGTAAGAGAGTTGATACTAGAAAGATAACTTTCCGCAGAAAAGACAATAGTAGCAAACATATTCATTCAATATCGCTATTTCAAAATAATCCTCTAGTCATGAGATCAAACTTATTACAGCAATGGCTGTAATACCAGCATCCAGCAGTTATTATTAAAGCAAAAAGAGACCAAGGGAACCACATAAGCATGTATTTTGATGCATGAGTAAGCTCAAGGAGCAGAAACCTATTGGAAGGAAAAAAATAGCAGCCACATAGAGCAGAGCAGAATTAATGGAAATACATTTTCCTGTGGCTAAAGAAACAAGCTTAGCCAGAACTTATGTTCCCCTCCAACGTTTTCATGGAATGATGGCTTCTTAGGACATATATGTAACTTCACTAGCAATTTCAGTAACTGCTGTTCTGGTTCAAGCCTGTAGATTTTCTAAAGAAGGATAAAAAAATATGTTTGCATTTGCCTTTACCTGCTCCTCACATAGTTATTCTCGCCCCAGCTGCTGTAAAAATAAGCCCAGCCTTTCCCAGATTTGGCTAACTCTACTACAGCGTAAATCCACACCAAACCATAAATATGACACAACATGGAGCACTTCAAAATCATAATAATGACCTACTTTTGACAACAGTAAAGACTCAGGGAAATGGCATTCAGAACAAATGGAGAAGTATTTCTCTGCTTTTCCCAGTTTGTGTTCCTTTTGGTGGCTACTCACACATAAGACACTCAGTGCCTAGCTCCAATGCTGGCAAGTTGTTTACCTCTACTTTGCCTGTGGCAGGGTCCTTTTATGACAAATTAGGTAAATTTACTTAAAATAAGTAGCAAGAATATCCGTTGCACTCAATAATCCTCCCACAGCCAATAACTGGAGCCAATTCCCTTCTTACAGAACAAAGACTATTTTAAACACTAGGAGTAATAAAAGTGTACAGCAAAAATCTGGCAAAGAAAAGATGACATCTTCCAGAGCCATTTAGACAAGTTAGGCTGCTTGATTACCAAGTAGAAATAAAGGTGTCAGGCATACACTGACAGATTTTTAAAGTGATCTTTAGCACACAACATGGAAAAAATATAACTTCAGTGCACAGTGTCAAATCAAACAGTTTGTCTGTCATCGATTAGAATGAAAGAATACATGAAATCTCAGGGTGACATCTGGTATTTCAATACAAAATTGGAATCTCTCAGACGTAAAAAGGCTTTCGTCAAGATAATCTCCATTTAAAGCTCTGTAATGTAAACGGTGACCAGATCGAAGACTGAAAGCCAGTGCACTCAAAAGTGAGATACTAAAAAGATGACTTTCATTTAGCTGTCATTTTCCTATCTGTTAACTGATAGTAGGGCTGTGAGTAGTATATGGGCTATGCAGAGCAAAATGGAAAGTCACGGATGGCTGCGTTGAATTAACCAAGTACCATAATGTTTACTGCTCCATATAACCCATCATATGGAAATCAATTCTCATCACAGAGGTCGTTGTTATCTATTTTGGCTGGTGAATTGTAAATCAAATGCTGGAACCATAAGTTCAATATATAATGTGTCTTAACATAGGATTTTGTTGTTGTTTTTAGCAGTTACTCTACACAACAAAGAATGATTTCTTGTTTTGAATAAATACAAATCCTCTGTGGCAGCATGCACTAAACTGATTCAGCACCTGTATGCTGTCAGAAGAAGGGCAGGGAAAGGCCATGTGCCTACTGCAGTGGCATTCAGTCAAGCCCTAAAAGGCCATTTCTTTCTGTTTAGAAAAAAATGTGTGCTATTTTGAGCATGGAGAATTCATAATGATGAGGCAACCTTTGCCTCATGGTTTGGTTTATTATTTTCAAAAGGTCAGCTGTTAAACCTAGGTAAATACAAACACCGTTGCACAAGAGCTGGAACTGGGGAAGCCCCCATGGCTGTCTGCACCCACCAAAACAGCTCTAGCTTTTTCCTCCCATGACCCCATCGCACGTCCTGTTTCCTCCACGCACCCTGACTTCTCTGCTGCTTCCAGTGCTCACTGCCTGCCCCCCACGCTGGCTCACACCCCACGCCGACTGGCCAGCTGGGACACGTAGCCGATGGGCAGGGACAGGACAGGCAGCGTGAGTGATTGTGGAGCTCAACAGAAGCAGCTCATCCCCTGGTGAGGTATTAATTCATCCCTTCTCCCCTACCCAGGCATCAGTATGTACAAAACTTGTAGGAACTTGAATACCGCTGGTGTCTGTACCTTTTGCTTTCTGCTTGGCACCATACCCTTGTTCTCTGATAATGGTTAGCAGCACACATCCTATCTTCAGAGCAAAAACCTGCATTACAGTGGTGCCAAATTCCCTGTGGGGCTCAGGCATTAGGAAGACAATTATTGAGGAAACACTGGTGTTGATAAAAATCCTGGTGTATAACAGTTATCACAGTCAGAAATAGGGCCAGTGCAATTTGGTTTCCTTTAGAAATATCTGAATGACAGTGTGAATCATGAGTGACAGAATCAAAATAAAGCTTCTGCCACTAAAGAAGTTAGGCCTAACACATCAGGGAAGATGTACATAACATGACGTTTTAATGCAGTTGTGGATTTTGACAAGCAACTGTAAAGCACTGTGTTTTTAGATCCACCAAATGGTAAATTAATGTGCAGCTACAGCTGGTGCAAAGCCACCCTGGCACTTTTATGATAGCACCATGTTATAGCTTGCTCAACGGCTGCCTCGAGCAGCCTCACTGGGGTTTTCAGCCCTGGTCCAGCCTCTGAAAGGAGTGCACACATTCCCCTATCAGTCAGCAAGCCTTTTGCAGGGTAATTTTTCTCTAAATATACAAACAAGGTATATTTTTAACGTTAGCTGTTTCCTACATTCTGGCTTTCCTACAGCCTTGCAAAGCAGAAAAAAAATAGACCTGCAACCCCCTGAAGTTTCTCTGATGTCAGTCAGAAGTAAACACATTAAAAAAATTAGCACAAAGCATTTGCAAGAGGAAAATCTTCCTCTTTTTCAATGAAACCTGACATCACAGGAAAAGTCACAGGAAGCAGAACCTAATGAGATTCCTGGCTTTGATTTTATTTCATTTTAATTCTAATTTCCCATTTGTCTGTGTGATTTTAAACTGATGGCGATCAGGGTGACAGCATCCCTGATGATCAGGGAATGCAGTCCCAGTATAGCCCTTGAGCCTGTATAAGTGGAGAAAACTGGGAACAGCAGGAGACTAAGAGCAGAGTAGGAGTTTCCATCTTTCCTTTACAGTCCCCTGACTATACCTACCTCAATAAAAAGCACTTGTGAGTGAGTCACCAATCATTGTAAAGCCAGTATTAGCCTGGGAGCAGGTTATCATGAGCTGAAATATGAACAGTCATCAGAGAGGGGTGGTGAACAAACGCTGGTCCATGGCCTATCCTTCCCAACACAGGCCATCAGCCTTGTTGCACCTCTGAGAGAACAGATTCCCAGTTCACAGGTTCCCCTGACTGGAAAAATGAGGTATGCATGCACTCACTCCTCTCACCATAAAAGTCATGCAGCTCCTACTGAGGAGATTTGCACACCGGTACACAAGTACACAGACAGCCAAACATCTCAGGAGAGTAGATGGGTCAGAATTGGATGGTGAAAGCACTAATAATACAGAACAGCTTAATTTTAATTTTTTTTTTTTAAATGGGATTCTTATCCTTCATATCAATTAGAGAGAATTTGTTCTATGTCATGAACTGAGAAAGATGTGTAGGATGAACATGAGTATGTAGGATAATCTGGCGTGTTTAGATGCCTGTGAACCCCAGGAGTGAAAGGATAGTTTGCCGAGGATTCTTTTTCACTGACCTTGACTTTGAAGGTACTGAGGGAAACCGAAAGGATACTTATGCTGTGCTAGTATATAAAATTTGAAGTGACTTGACTAAGAGAAATATCCCCTAGGAATGACAGGGAGTGTGGAAAAACCATTCTGGTAGAGACAACAGCGGGTGACAGGACTCTGAGAATGAATGGTAGGCACAGAGTGTTAATTGTGATTTTTCTGAGATTTGCCAAATTAATCTTATTTCACCATTTCAGATTACAGGTTTGTACAGGTAACCGTGGAGATGCAACACACCTGGGTGATTGCAAGGGGATTAATTATGTACTGTGTGAAACCTGATGAAAAGTCAGCAATATACCATGTCAGAAAAGCCCTTGCTAAGTGGTTTGGGAACAACAGTTCCCATGAATATATTCTTACTTACCTCTTCCCTGCATATTTCAAGTATATGTCCCATCTTGTCCTTCCTCTCAGTGTTTGCTAACATGTTCTTTGGCAGCTCTTAAGCAGAGGGAGGTGTCTGAGAGCGGAGCTGGACCTGCCCCCAGCAGAACATGGGTGCAAAGGGAATGGTATGGTACAAGTTGACTCTGGAGCACAGGGTGAGCAGCACTCAGCACTAGAGCTGGAGGAGCCCAGGGCTGCTGCCAGGTGCCAAATTACAGCCAAGCTTCTTGGATGGACCTGTTCACTCACTGCCTTCAGGGCAGTGTAAAGCAAGATCCCTGTGCAAACCTGCAGCAAACAAACAAAAATGTCCAGTTTGTCCTTGACTCCTTGTTGTAACTCATGGGGGGAGTAAAGTAAGCAGGAGGAGAGAGATGACTGTCACACTTTGTATACAAGATTGGTATGGTAGGTAATCCTCATTCTGAAAAGACGGACAAAAAATTGGAGAGGGTAGAGAACCACAAAAAATGACAAGGGAAAAGTGCTTTTCGTGAAGAGATGGAGGGTTCCATGCGTTTAACCTGTCAACAAGAAAAGTGATAACTGACTTGCTTACAGTGTACAATTGCTTTCCCAGGCAGAAAATACTGAGCAGCCACCACTGCTCTCAGCTTGCAGAGAAAGACAACAACAGGATCCTGTGGCTGAAAGCTGGAGCCAGACGAATTTGATTAGAAATTAGGCCCAGCTTTATTACGCTGGAGGCAATTGCCCATTATGACACACGAGCAAGAAGAGACGGTTCCACAGAGCAAGACAGGATGCTTTGGGAGAGAGAGGATTTAGCCAAACCTGAGACATTTCAGTCAACTCTGAGTAATATAAATGCAAGTTACTAATTTCTAAGAGGAGGGATTAAATTGTCAAACACGTACTTAAAAAAACCCAGCAAAATGCTCTTAGGTCACTTTGCCCAATTCATGGATATCTGTCAGACTAGAAGAACAAGAGGAGATCTTCCCTGTCTCTTTGGGCTAACAAAAGAGCCACACATAACTGAAAGGAAAATGGCCAGGAATGATGTCCTAGCAGGATAAAATGGAAATCTTGCATCTCTTGCTTCTTCATACTTGAAGTAATCATGGAACCTTCATGTTAGTTAGGATGGTTGGGGGAAGAAAATGAGAGACCATCTTTAATTACACTGGACATTGTATTAGTGCACTTGCATTAAGCACTCAGTTCCATTAGTGATGAGCACAGCATTAACACCCAGAAGGGCAGCCTTGCAGGACTAGACGGAAGGGGAGAGACAGAGAGCTACTGGCATGAGAAGAGAGGGCAGAGCCTGATGCAGGAAGTCAGGGGTGGCACACAACCACCAGGGGTGGCTTGGTTGTGGATGGAGGGAGATCGACAAGAGGCAGCATGCAGAACTGCGATGCCAGCCCCTGGAGTGAGGCAGCACAGGATAGAAGGTGGCTGATAGCATGCAGGAAACTGAAGGGAAGCTGGAAAGATGTGCAGATGCACCTCTGAGTAATAACACCAGCCCATCGACTGTTCAAGAGAAGCAAAATTCTTACCTGCAGAGAGTTGCCCCCTGCTTTCCCCTCAGAAGTGATTACAACCACAAAATCTGTTTACACTACTGGCCTCCCACTGCCTGCTACAGTCATCTCTGTAAAAGCAGTATGTCTTGCTGGGGAAAAGCCAAACTGCAGGGAAAAGTTTGCTCCTGGATCTCACCGACTATTACTGCAGTGCTCTCAACACTGCAGGGCTTCCCAGCAAAAACTGAACAATCCAGCACAGCAAGGGAAAAGCTTTTCAGTGCTCTTACAGGCTCCACTAAACTGCAGAGACAAAACATTTAAGCATCCCGTGGGCTTGGGATTTCTTGACCCACTGTGGCATGGCTTTTGGGGATTAGAATAAGAGAAGTGGGAATTTCAGGCAATGCTGGAGGTGAGAGTAGGTCCCCTGTAGACTAAAGGTATACCAAAGCTAAATAGCTACCAAAAGACAGTTACAGGCTCAAGCAAACTCAAGTGATAAGCACAAATATTACCTGAGTAACATGTCTGTATAAACGTACATGTGTTTATTAAACCTACCTAGGAGGTTAGTGTCTCTCTTAGAAGAGTTTGTATTAATCAATAATTCTTATTTGAATGTTATTGTAACTGAGGCAGAGGGGAAGGACAGAAAGGGGGACAAGACAGCCCTACAAATTAGCTCACAGCTTCTTGTTAATGCTGACAAGCTGCTCAGGAAAGATATTGTCTAGATGCCTGATGATGTCTTCTCTGAAAGCCTTGTATAACATACAACAGCTGGTCTACAGCATCCTTTAAACTCCTGATTCCACGCATCTTACGGTGGATGATGGAAGTGGTTTGTTTCCTTGATATCTTTCTCTATCAAGATGCCATTTTGTTAACTGAAGAGCATGAAGGTAATTATACTGTAGAATTACGGGTTGTGACATGAGGATGCTCGTTTTGCCCAGTGTGAAGTTAGACAAATGGATGGTCAGTTATGGCTTGTGTTTCCCTAATGCTGAGTACCAACAGCAGTAACAATCCTGATTAATAGGAGCTACAAGTACAGGTAAGTACCCACTTGGGGTTTAGAAGAAACAAAATTTTACTCAGTGTAATCAGACAAGTGTTACAGCAGAGATTACTTGCTGCTCCCCACTTTTCTTTTGCAGATGTGTCATTGTGCTCACAGGTTGGGTTTGGAGCATCCAGTCTGTGCTTTGCCACAATGGACGTGTTCACTGTTTTGGTGTTTGCTTTTTGAAAACCAGCCTGTGCTTTCCTTCAGCTGCCAGAAGCAAGCCTGCAGCCGTGGCACGGGTGAGTAGGCAGCAGGGCTACTGCCAGCCCCCCATACTTGCGGTGAGGCTGCAGCAGTGAGGTGGCTACTGTGGGGGTGGGTTACACAGCACTTACTTGCTGTCCTTTCTTTTGTAAGCTGCAGTGGTAAGTGGCAAACATCAGAGAGGACTGTGCTTCAGAGAAGCTTTCTGGCTCAGGGGATGAAGGCTGTTACTAGCACGGAGTCGATAGATGTGCTAACGATCGTTTGGATCCAAGTGAGGGGCTGGCACCTTGCCAAGAGGACAGATTTGCGGGGGATGAAGGGTAAGCAGAGCCAGGTATCCGCTTCCCAACAATACGTGCTCTGTGGAAGAGTTGTTGCTGTGGATCTGTGTGAGCCACAGCAGGGACAGCGCATGCAGATCCAAGTTCAGTGGGTAATATGGTTCCTCCGTTACTAAGCAAAGCTGGCTGTTAGATTTGGGATTAATCTCCGTGCCTTTGTTTTGTTTGTTACAGACGCAAATAAGCACAGAGTACTGCGGAAGAGCAGAGCAGACAGACATGGTGGCAGGCAGAGGCCAACGCCGGTGTCTCCTGAGCAGCCCCTTCGTGGTGCACACACACAGCTGCCTGCAGCCAGCTCCAGGTCCCCAGCACGGAGCTGACAGGCACCCACCCACCCACCTACTGACTGACTGCAAGCTTTGCAGCCCCGTTGATGAGTGGGGGGAAAAAAAAATCCATGCTTAATTTAATTCTTCATTCAGCTCTGATAATTGGATACAGCAAGTAATAGTTGGGTGCTGAATAAATTTTTGCCCTCTTATGTTCTGTACTCTCCAATGTGTCAAAGGACATGTTGCTATTTGCTGCAGTTTGAAGTGATTCTGCCTGGAAACATCAGCTTCTGTTGCTCCTTTTCAAATCCTAAACTTTAATGGCCAATTCAAGCTTTAAAAACCCAAAGACTAACAGATGTGTGAAGAATTTTTTTAAAGAAAAAAATCAATCAGAAAAAAATCAATCAGAAATTATTTGAATTCCATCATTTGAAGTCCATTAGAAATAATTTGAAGTTGATAAAACACAATTTAACTTTTGCTGTCAGTACTTACAGCAACAATACTCCAGGACACGGAGCCCCAAACTGAAAAATTTTATTTATAAAAATGAAACTACATTCCACGGAAGGGGAATGCAAATTAAATAGCAGGAGCTAAAGGAAAGCCAGGTAGACTTTCATAGTTAAAAAACAATTTAAAAAAATTTAAAACAGTCTGCATACATTCAGACTGAGCTCTTTCAGACAGGATAAGATTGTGTCCTGACCTGCAGCCCATGGCTCTTATCTCAACCCCATATCTGAGTTGGTGTCACCTCCATATCAGTCTCCCAAGGGCTTTAACTCCCACAGCTGATGCTGAATTAGTGAAGAAAGATTTTTATAGGGTAGAAGAAATAAAGCCAGATATTCTTTTTACTCTTGGTTTTTCAAATAAGTATGAAGTTTGAATTTTTACACTTTAAGAAATCTAAATCTTGTTTTACTCTTCATGTTTTGTTTTCTTGCTCGTTAAATATCTGAATGTAAGTTGATTGCTCGAAGTTATGCTCCCTCTCTGTGATCTGTAACAGGCTCATTTTAGTGGCAGGGGTTTTTCCTTCCATTTTAATAGTTATTCACAGAAAGTTGCACATTCTTGAATGGAGATACATGTTCTCCAAATGCCTGACCAGACCTTAACTGCAGAAACCTCTGAAGCCACCACAACTTCCAGGTGCTGGGCAGCATTTGGTATCACCTGCATCTCATCCTGTCCATGAAACAGAAGAAAGCAGCACAACTCCCTTGTTGGCTTCTGGTTCTGTTTTCAGACCAGCTCTGCTGCTTAGAGCCATGCTATTAATGGGCTCTCTGGGGCACGGACACTCAGGAATCAAGCTTTGCTATACCCAGAAGGCCAAGAGTGCTGTCGAGAGTCGGCACCTGACTCAGACCCAAGGTGATGAGGCTCAGTTTGAGATTTGGAAGTGATCTCCCCTTCCAGAGGCAGAGAGGTCTCTGTCTCAGGGTGGCTTTACGCTGAGTGGACCAAGGCGCCCTTAGGCTGGGTCCCAGAGAAATGTGAAGGTCAAGCTGGAGATGTTCAAGGTCAAGTCAAGATGTGCCAAACAACAAAAATTCCACTTTCTGCCAACAATGCTGTGTTGGGGGCAAGTGAGGTGTATCTGAGGCTTGTACTGTGAAGAACATGCACTTTGCTTGTTTCTTTGGAAAGTAAAGCAGCTCCATAAACTCCCCAACAGCCAGGGTAAATAAATCCTCTTCTTCTTTAACACAGCTGCCTCAAACTGAAACATGCTATGATTTTCTTGCTTTCTCTGGACAGTGCCAGACACAAGGGAAGCACAACACAGACAGAAATTGCTGAATTTGGTTTTGCCTCGCTGGATTTTTATGGATGGTTACCCTCAAAAAGCAAACGATTAATAGGCCTGTGTCTGAATGCTCAACCACATGAGGCTTCATCTGTTACATCCAGGCAGTGTTTTGATAGATTGCTATTCCATCAACTAAAAATCCTTTGGGCTATGAAGGATATAAAATAGTCCTACAACCACTTGCCCTAAAACTAATATTTAAAATATATATCACAGGGGAAAACTGAGTAGTCCATTAGAGGAGTGGGAAAGAAATGACACCATAGACAAAGAGAAAGAAATAGATATGAATTCTAGCAATATAAACAATGTAAACCAGAAGTCTCTTGAGTTGTGATTTGTTTAGGTGATGCTAACTGTACTACAGATTATTTAAATAGATTTTGTAACTGCTGTTGTTATTACAGAGATTAAATTACACTAAGTTACAGATGTAGCTTTTGGGTAATTTACATAAAGAAAAGATAGACTCCTAAAATTTCAGTCTGCTGCATATCCTTCTTAATGGGAACAAATTGCAAAACAATTTCGATTTTAGAAGCAATTTGTGAAGCTGTCCAATGATCACTGCTCCTGCTCTAAATTCCCAGTTAAAAATTAGCCAGTAACTCCTATTTTTGCTCATGCACACAATCAAAAATTCTTGTTTGCAACATCAAAATCAATCTCTTTTGCCTCATCAGGTTTGTAATGCAGGATAAACCAATCTAAAGTAAGTGATTCATGCTTTTAATTAACAAGTAAGAAACTTTGATTTGAATATCAGTTTTTAACTTGCATTATGCGTCTTTGTAATTTGATGAAGAAAGTTTAGCACTGTTTGTTGGAAACTCTGTAATGCAGATTTCCACCTAAACAGTCTTTATGCTAAATGTGGTATTTTTCTTTTTACATGTGTACCTGTGCACATTTGTTTATATACATTTTGATTACCATACAGGTATGTATTCATGTTTTAATTTTATATTTTACTCTTGGTATTTAATACCAAAGAAATTGTGAATCAAAACCTCCAATTAAAATGCACTGAGGAAATGTATAAATTTAAGCCTTAGATGCTTTTTCAAAAAACAAGCCCTCTTATAGGTGATTATGACATACTTAAATTCTGACAACACTGTTTTTTTTTCCTCAAGATCCTATTTCAATTCTGCCCTTTGTTGCACGTGAACAAAGCTAAGAGCATCTGCAAAATTCAAGCTGGGAATCGATGCTACAAGCGATTCAAAACCGTAAGGAAATGGCCGGACCTGCTTTGGGCCCTTCAGCAAAGGGAAGTCTGCGGGGGCTCCGAGGTCTCCTGCAAACTGAGCATGGCCCTGCCTCTGCTGCCAGCTGGGAATGGCACACCCAGCAAAGCAATCCCCTTCCTGGACTCCATGCTGGAAGGAATTAAGAGCCACCACCAGCTCCAGCATGTGGGTCCTGCTCTGCTTGGGAACCAGAGCGTGGTGTTCAAAGCTCAGCAGGTTTCAAGGACGAAATCCCTGCTGAGCCCTTCCCCACTGCCATGGGTTTTTCTGCTATCTTCCATTGAAATACACTTCCCCTTGGTGCAATCCAGCACTTACTGTGGATTTGCATGAGGAACCCAGAGTGCCATTTAAAGGCTGCCACTTTTGCCCACACCTTGAAGTATCCGCTTTTGTACACTCCTTGCAAACACCACATGAAGGCAAAGCCTTTAGATTTGCCATTGGTTTAACTTAGAAAAGCAAGGATCTGTTCCCTCTCTCCTCCTCAGCCGCCGACAGAATAATAGGCCCCAAAGAATTAGTAACAAAGGTTTCACTCTGAATGCATCACAGCTGTGGAAAATTTATACCTCAGCTTTCTGGGCTGATGACTTTCAGCTCTATCCAAAGCAATTTCCCTGATAATTCCCACTCAGGACTGCTCCCCAACACCAAATTCTAGCAGGAAACATTCCAAAATTTGAAGCCTGAGGTTAGATGACATGGAAATGTGATTTGGTGAGTATCTGAACATTCTCAGCAGGCCCTCAAGGAGCCAGGTGGGCACAGCATGCAGGAATCAGTAGTACAGCACAGGTTGGGTAGGAGAGGATAAGGCCTCCTTCTCTCTCATTCCAACTTTCTTAAATGCTCTAGGATGTCCCTCCCCACCTGTTAAAGATTTCTCCTCTTGCTGTAGCTAGAAATGGTTATGAAATGCTAACTTTTTGCTGCAAGCTCTTCAGTGAAATGCTGGTGCTGCCTCCTCTCCATCTTTCTCATCTGAGGAAATAATGTTTTGCTAAAGAGCCACAGAAGATTCATTAGCTGTTTTCAACACCATAGCCAATATAAGTTTGGAGAGCATTAAACAGTGTTGTTTGTACTCACCTACTGCACAGGTCCTCTGTCTGCAAGGCAACCTTCACCAGCTCCAGAACTGTGCAGTCAGGGCGACTTTTGGGTCTCAAGGTCAAAACACGGAGGCTTCGTAAGCAGGGTGCTCCCAGTGGACCCCACTTAAATTAAAATTGTTATTTTAATGCTGTGTTGTGCTGACCTGAGCCACCAGGGTCTTGATAAACTCCCTGCTGACAGAGTCATGCCGCGAGGGGGACTGTGCGTGTGTCCCGCTGTGCCGCGCAGCCGGCTCGGAGCGGGGCTGACTCGGTGCACAGCGGGCACACGCGGCCAGCAGCCCTGCAGGGCCGTGTCACACCCCCGGGATCGACCTGCTCTTACTGGGATCTTCACAGGGGCAGACGGTGTCCTGAAGCTCCTCTCACCGTCATTCTCCACCCCCACGTCCCATGACCGGTTTCAGCTGTACCGGGCGGGGGTGCGGCGCGGGCGGCAGCGAGGGAGGATGCAGTGCCCCACGGAGGGAAGGGCTCCATTCCACTGCACAGGGCTGAGACGAGAGTCCTGTGAGCTCAGCAAGAGCCTGGAGGCGGCTTCAGCAAAGGGCTGCTCTGGACCGTGGGAATGTGGAAAGCTACTGGTATAGACAGGGCTGCTTTTAAAATAAAAGGGGGTTTCAGCACTCCGCTGTTCCTGGAAGAGGTATCTGTCTTCTCAAAGAGACTGTTTCATGTCAGAAAGTTGTTTCTTTAAAGAATCACATTTAGTGCAAGGGGAATGTTCCTGTCAGTGCTTTGGTTGCACTTGGTTGAAGACACCATCTGCTGAGACTCTTGGCTAGCTTGGCATTTCAAATGTCGTTTAGACCAGAATGGAACTGAGCCTGAATACTGAGGCAGATGTCATCAGCAAAGGTGAACTTCCATAACTCAGTGAGGCTGCTGATGAAAAGACTGAATTGCAGAAGCGTTTGCAGAAAGCCCTGTGGAAGAGCACGATTCTTCTGCATATACTTTATTTCCTGTACATGCCTTGTGCAATCTACCTTAGCGAAGCAATGCTACAAGAGATGCCAGTGAAAATTTTGCATTTAAAATCCACCACTTGTGGTTCCTGCTGGATAAAGCAGGACGAGCGGATTTCTGTCCTCTCCAGAAGTGGGATTGATGATATTTTCTAAACCAAACTACTGAGTCCTTAGGCTTGCTTCAGCCCAGGGGGGCAGGAGGAAATCTCATTTTTCTCTCTTTCTGTGGAGCATTGCTGCACACAAAGTTGTTCAAAATGGCTTGCTACCTCAACATTTCTGTTCCAGATGACAGCAAAAGGACAAACAGGCTCTGATACCTCCTTTTTTTCAGCCTGGAATATGTAGGAAGAGTTCCTACACATTCTGTACTCCTCCGAGTACAGAATCTCATTCCCAACTGTACCTCCTGATGTGTGTTTAGGAAGCAATCCAAAAATGCACAGGACAAAGAAAGAAGAGGAATGAAATAGGTAGAAAATGCAATAAAGAGAAGTAGAAGCTAAACCAAATAAAGTTTATTGCTCTATCTGCGTTTGAGCCCATAGGGCTCGCATCGATGAGTGTTAGTAATGAAGCTCTTCAGCAGCACTGGGGCAAACTTCGTTCTGAGGGTCAAATAATCTATCAAGATTAAAATGTTAAACAAGTCCTTTCCACGTTCACTCCTCAGTGTGCCTCAAATTGCTTTTCATCCGTGCTCAGTGCTTTTGTTGACTTAAAGTAAATTAAACATCATCCCTTTCTAATTAGATAGGTTAGGAGATTTTGGTGCTACTTCCTACTAATTTAAAGACTGGAACCAGTTTTAAGCAATTAAAGCTAACTCCCCCACTTTTAAACAATTAATTAATATGAACTTGATTTATTAAGGAAGCAACTGGGGGTTAAGTGACCCACCCAGTCAGGCAGGCACATGAAGGAAAAGCAGCCAGTGTAGAGTCAGCAGTGCAGCCACTGCAGGGGCTATTGGGGAGCAAAGGATTTTTCCTCCTGACAGGCAATTGCAAGCATGTAATATATCCAAACCCCTTCTTCGTCATCTTCAGCAATGATTCCTCTGAGTCAGTGCATGGGGTGGAATTGTCAAGGTGCTGGCAGTGAAATCTGCAGAGGCCTCTGTGGGGAGAGGCTGGGGCTGCCCTGTGCTGGATACAGCCAACCCACCACAGGGCACGGCTCAGTCCGGCTGCCAAGCTGGTGGCACCTCTGGCAATGAGTATTTCAGATGAGGCAAAAAACATTACACAGGCAGAAGACGAGGAGAAAAGAAGTGTGCAGCAGCCATGGGAACACCAAGTTCAGAGCAGGAGGGTGAGGAAGTGCTGCAGGTACCACAGCTGAGATTCCTGAGATTCCCAACAGGAACTGCAGCCTGTGGAAACCCATACTGGGTGTATCCCAAAGGACTGCAGCCATGAGGAGGACCCACACTGAAGCAGGGGGAATGTACAAGGAAGGAACAGCAGAGAGCAGCTGTGACGGACTGACCACAACCCCCATTCACCCCAGGAGGGGGAAGATGGTGGAGTCAGGAATGAAGGTCTGAGGTTGAACCTGGCAAGAAGTGGGGAGGGAAGGTGGTATTTTACATTTTTTCTCTTTGATTCTCACCATGCAAATCTATTTTAATTTGCAATATATTAAAGTCTCTTTTGCTCATAATAACTGGCAAGCAGTTTCCCCATCTTTATGTCAACCCATGAGCTTTCTATTTTCTCCCCCATCCAGCTGAGGGGCTGGGTGGGCACCCCACCACCATGAGTTATCCACAGAGTAGGTCATCAGATACAGGAAGCCTTGTGGAGATGGCAGCTCTGCTAAAAAACATCAGCAGGCTGCAATAAAACTCAACCATTAGCAAGTTACAGAAAAAAAGCCACAGCCCCAAACAACCGTCTTTCAAATGTGAACTTGAAAACTTCACATGTTTGAAAGTAGGTTCTGGTACATTTTATTTTTCTACCTCCTAAAAAGGTGCATTTTCAAACTCCAAAAGACCTGTAAAATCTTGTCACAAGAGGACAAACAGCCCATCCCAAAGCCCTATGAGAACACCTTTTAATACATCTTCAGCAACACAGAAGCAACAAAAGAGATTTTTGTGGCAGAGGGCCCTCTGCTTATGACTGAGCTCACTTAGGGGGTGAGATGTCATTTGATTAATGTAGCCTTACAAGTTTTATATTAGGTATCACATCATACTGGAATACAGCAATGCTTTTTGCATACTCATGCACACAACTCATGCACATTTTATGAATAAAAACTATAATCCTTGATTGGCCTTATTATTCCAACTCATCTTATAAAAATTTTAAAGAGATGGCCTCCTAAAACAGTATATGAAGAGTGCATTATTTGCCATGCAGAGACTGTAAGAGGATAACATCAAAGCACGAGAAAGCTGTATTTCAAATGTGAGGAGTGACTGTCACAGGAATGGTTATCATGCCAAGAGTCTGAGAGCTGCTTATGTGAAGATAGGACACTGACGATATGAGAAAAAGCCCAGTATGCTGATGAGATTAAGACCTGTCATGTATTCTGTCCTCTTCCCAACGTTTTCTCACGTGTTCCCCCCCTCCAATTCAATAAACGACAGCTGTTACAGGAGGCTTTTATTCTGAGCAAACAGTGAAGATACAATTTATACTGAAAGCCAAAGCTGAGGCAAGCCACATTACTGTTATTTGCTGGCTGTTTTAGGGGGGACCCACTCTTGGATCTTCTTGCGAGTAGTAGAGTAAGGCACGTACTGCCCAGGAGTGCCACTCAGGTTGAATTTATGGTTCTCCCAGATAAATTTACGAGCAACTGGTGGATGAGTAGTTGGAGGGTCATCCGTCATTGAGTGGAGCCAGCGATGCCTTAAGAGGAAAAAGACACATTGTTATTAAGGAACATTACATGATCTCCAGCAAGCCAATCTCATGACTCCCAAGGGTTCTCCTCTGAAGAGACACTAAGCATTTGTTTTGAGAGAGGAGAAAAATGATTTTAATCCAGTGTGGTTTTGAATGAGACTACAGGATACTGATTTAAAGTGGTTACACAAACCTAACTGATAAATAACAGTTCTGCTTCCAAGCAATTGGTAGCACACCTGAGTTCAAATTGCTGTTCGTTTGTATGCCAAGTATTTAAGCAGAGTACACTGTTACGTGTTTGTATGGCCTTAACCAGGCAAGCCAGGTCAAGGCAGGCCCTAGGAATGACAAAATCACAAGGTTTGGTTTTATTTCTGGGTTTTTGATTTGCTGGGTTTTGAGGGTTTATTTTGTTTTTAATTACCAGAAGACTACCCTGCACAACAATTTCAATACCATTTCCAAAGCATTCACGAGACTCCAATTTGGGATATGGATTAACGATGCAAGTACACCTAAAACAAGCATGTAAATGTTTACTGACTGCACAATAAAATGATTAATACCAATCAGCAATAAGGCAATTACCAAGTGATTACAGTGATTAGCCTTTACCTATGAACGAACTGTCAGTCCTTCTCTGTGCAAGCAACATTAATCATCAAGCAAAGCATTTTGCCTAACAATTTACTGAAACACTACAGCAGGGACCAACTGAATTGACATCCCATTTCTACTTCAGTGCCTAAAGCAACTTTCATATCTGAATTGTATTTTAATTATCTGCTAGTTCACATGTACTTCATACTGTATGCACAGTTATGACAAAAGTGAAGTTAGGAGTTTTTTTGCAAGCTTATGTATTTTTTTACTGAGGAAGAATTAAAGAGACTTTTCCTAATCAGCTTTTGCAAAGACTTGACCTAAAAATACAAAGTCTTCCAGTTGTATTAGAGAGCCTAAAAACTGCATCTTCAGCCTTTAGCAACAAATCCAGTACATTTCATTTAGAAAGTAGAACAAAACCACAGCAGAAGTGGTGAGAAACAGACTGACAGGTATATTCTAAATCTGAAGAGCTCTACAGAAGGCTGATAATCCTTTCAACTTTGGCTATAACGTTAGGACAAAAAAAAAAAATCTCACTTGAAGAAAGTTTTGACTGGAGTAGAGGTAATTTTCTTCACAGTGGCTAGTTTGGGGCTGTGATTTGGATTTGTGCTGAACACAGTGGTGATAATGTAGAGATGTTTTTGTTATTGCTGAGCAGGGCTTACACAGAGACAAAGCTTTTCCTGCTTTTCGTACTGCCACACTGGCAAAGAGACAGGGGGTGCATGGGAGGATGGGAGGAGACACAGCTGGGACAGGTGACCCCAACTGACCAAAGGGATATTCCAGACCATATGACATCATGCTCAGAATACCAATCTGGAGGAAGAAGAAGGAAAGGGGGGGGACATTTGAACTGATGGCATTCATCTTCCCAAGTCACTGTTACGCGTGACGGGGCCCTGCTCTCCTGGAGATGGTTGAACTCCTGCCTGCCCATCGGAAGCAGGGAGTTAATTCCTTGCTTTGCTTTGCTTGCATGTGCAGGTTTCGCTTCCCGTATTAAACTGTCTTCATCTCAACCCACAAGTTTCCTGGTTTTTACGTTTCCTATTCTTGTCCTGATCCTGCTGGTGGGGGAGTGGGTGAGGGGCTGTGTGGAGCTTGGTTGTTGGCCGGGGTTAAACCACGACACATATAGAGGTGACTTACACACCTTCACCTAGTGATGCTTCTGCTAACAGTGGGTAGGGATCCTGCACACAAATTCCTCCTTACACATCTGTCACCATGCCTCAACATCCTCATCCTCCTCCAAGAGCCATGCACTCCAACAGAACAAACAGAAAACTGTCAGAAGAAATGAAGTTACAAAGGCCCCTGAAAGACAGGCTGGAGCTGTGGAACACAAGAACTGTATTAATGCTCAGCTGAAATCAGCAAGATTCCAAGCTTGAATGATGTCTGGAACTTTTATCACTACAAGTGTGCTTAATATCATACACTCATTCCTTGAAACATGAGAAAGGTTTCACAGTATCATTTAAGAGACTGGCTTAAATCTGTCATTTAAACTATTGTTTTGCAGCTTTTCTAAGACTACATCTGTAAAGTCTTTTAAAAAACAGTATTTTGGAGTAATTAGTATATCTACTTTCAGGATTTTCTGAATTTCTGTAACACAAAATGAAATCAGCCTCAAATTTAAACAGGTAGCAAAATTGATCCTTAAATCGCATTTTCCTCACTGAAAAGTAGCAATAAAATTGTTCACCGACAAGACATGTCAATACAATTACAGGTATTGAAATACATGGAGAGATTTCAAAAGTTGGTTCATAATTCAATCCACTCTGAATTATACTTATATTTAAGAGTTTCAGGGCTAAACCAGGTCATAACAGACTCTCCTTAGAAGCCCAGCCTGTGTCTTACAAGAGCATTTTGGTTTGCAGAGCTGTTCTCTCAAACAAAAGCTCCCACTCTCCACTTAAAATCTTGAAAACTTTATTTTGGGGAGACTTTCCCCTTGACAACTTTCCTCAAAGACTCTTTTGAAGCCTTGATGTCTCATAGACTACTCCCAGATGCTCAAGAAAAGCTTTTCATGCACTAGATTGAACAGCATGAATAAAGAGATATGACATCCTGCAGATGGCCAGATTTCTATATAAACTCTGCCTATAAATCTGTGCATGGAAAAATAGGCTTCAAAAGCAATTAATGACTTAAAACTTACAAAGCAGAAAACTTACACAGAGCAAAGAAAATCAGGAGGGTAGCAGAAGCTCTGAAGAGGCTGAAGCAACTTCCTGAATCAGAGAGCAGTCACTACCAAGCAGAGTGCGACCAGCAAAGCCTCTGGACTTTTTCTTGAGCGAAGGGATGAAAGAGACCTCAAAGTATCTTCAAACGCTCTCAAGATTGTGTAAAATTTTCTCCCAAGTCTTAACAAATGTTTAAAAGTAAGTGGATTTCAGTCTGAAGCTACAAGGGATCGGAGCCAATTATATGATGTACAAGCTGTCAAACAAGAACTGCTGCTACACAAACTCAGTAGCTACTACCATATGTGCATCTGCAAGGTTCAGGCACAGCTTGCGTAAGTTGAGGATGTTTGCCAACTCATTAACATCCACGTTTTTCAACAAGTTCACCACATTGCAATGAGACAAGAGAAATGAAGATGTGCATTAGGGTCAAAGTGCAGAGAAGAATGGGGAGAGAAGGAAAAAGGGACAAGTACTGTGTTTGTTTAAACATAGCAGATAACTTTAATTTCTCATGCATGCTACTATAAGATATTGTATAGCAATGAGATGGCATTTACCTGAAAATACCAAACTAGCATTTAATCTAGTTATAAACCCTCACAAATTTATTATGAAGCTACAGGAAGGATGGAAATTTTAACCCCCTTCCTTTTCTGCAATCTTTTTGTTCTGTTTTCCTTGAAGGCAGACTTGAAAAGCAGCATTTTTACAGGAAAATCACACATTTCCTTACATTTCCTAGTGTGTTGGCACTTCAAGTCTGAGATGCTACATTCCTCTCTCCTTCAGCTGTCAGATCAACTAACAGAGAGGATGCAGATTATTAAACTGAAGGTAAACTTGAAATATTTCATTATACGAAGTCAGCACTGCTGACACTCCTCCCAAAAATGTCAGATTTGCACCGTAAGGAAATAAACACTGAAGTACAAGACAGCTACTACAAAGGACAGTGCTGGCAGAATGAAGTGTCCCTACAAAACAGAAAAACTATTCTCAAATTACAATTCTTCTTTCCCCACAGGATGATACCGAAAGAACAATTTATTTTTAACTAGAGTGTATACTTTAACCAGCTGTCAATTTGTTTTTGCGAAGTATCTGGCCAAAACACAAACCAAAGTACATTAAAGCCAGAAATACACTAAACAAATAGTTTAAACACACAGCCCAATGATCAGAGTGATTCTGCAATGAAAACATCTATGAAAGCACTAAACAGTGTCCATACAGGCACTGGGATAAATGGATTTAACCTCTATGGTTTATACTGATCAGCACACCTGATCAGTGAGTTCAAAAAGGGAAGCACTGAGTTCCTGCAAACAACGTACTCTGACCAGGAGGAAACAAAACAAGTATTTTGGTTTTTCTGTCTAAAAGTGTAAAAGGGAAAAAAAATGTGCCCAATATCTCATATAGCATTACAGTAAGTTAATATTAAGCATTCCTCAGGCAAGTGTTGAAAGCATTTTTTAAAAAATCTAATTAACTTGTCTCCAACGAAGTAGATACCAACACCTGGATTTTGAAGACAAGAAAACCCAGAGTAACAAAGAGGTTAAAGAACACAACTAAATCAGAATAAATCACAAACCTACATATTCTGGTGTGGTAACATTTTAGAAAAGCAACAGTCTTGATTCCCTGCATAGTAGACATATGTCAAAACAACACTTCGATTTCCTTCAGACTGTAATTTCAGTACATCCGCTGTCAGGAGACATTACATCAATTACTGCAGAACTCTGAAAATATTCACTAGTTCCTAAAAACAGTACAACAATATATTATTACATATAAGATGTTTTTTTCTTGCTGCTTTTCCCTTTTCTTTAGTATCTGACAGGAGGTAAAGGGTAGCATTTTTTTTCCCAATTCTTTTCAAAACTTTTCAACATACTGCCAAAATGTTTTTTTCTAGTTCATCATGTATGAGGTTCACCTGATTGTATCTGAATAATCATTCATATTCCACAATTCAGAAGACACACAACTGACTGCAAAATTATACTTTAAAATGCAGTGTATTCTGTGTAAGAGTGTAATCAGTAAGATAATCAGCAGTATAATCCTAAATACAATAGCATGTCTATAAGAGTACTACAAAATCATTACAAACTAGTTAGCTTTACTATTTAAAAAAGAAAACCCTGAAAACTCCAGGTTAGCCCTGGCCTTAAACCTTGATTTTGTTCAAAGTGTCATCTTTAGGAGTGACAGTTGCAAAATATTTTCTGAAAGTAACATCAGCATAAACAGTGTGGTAAAACCTGCTTCCACATACAGTGGGTACAACAACACACCCACTAAATGCTCCACTGAGCTAAATCAAACTACATCCTGGAGTTTAAAAAAAAAAAATCATTGTTTAGAATAAGTATTCAGATCACACCCAGGTCTTACAGTAGTACTTTATATACTTACAAGTCAACACAAGGATGAAAAATGTGTATCATACTATTATACTATATATTAATTAATCCCTTTATTAATAGAAGTAATTACACACAGTCTAATTTGTTTCCAACAAATTTCTGGGTTCAAAATAACCATTCAGGTTTTGTGGAAAAACCTGTGCAGTTGCACAATCCTACTGTTACACTGACAGCAGCTTGTACAATATATTAACTCTCAATTCAGAAGCTTATGCAATGTTAAAAATTTAAGACAATATAGCATCAGATAAAAATAATAATAATTAAAAAAAAAACTTAGAAGACACCATTTATTCCCAGTCAAAATACTTCTATTTTTAAAGATGTATCTAAGCAGTATGGAAATACACATCAGCGATTTAAATGTGTCACAAAGCTAGGATTCCTGCATAAGTACACACATCGTTACAGGACATACAAATTTATAAGCAAAAAAAACCCAAAAACCAACAAAACCCTAACAAAACAAATCCACAAACCGGAATGGTACTGCACAACTAAGTTTCCTGACAAAAATACCTTAGAACACAGCACTGTTTACCCTTTCATGCTTCATTGCACTCACCAGTCTTGAAAATAATAAAATGTTTACTGCTCCTTCTAGGGCAATTTTTCCCACATTGATAGGAAACCAAGTTTTTCTACCTCATTAATTTCTGTGAAATAAACAAGCTACTTAACCCTTGAAAGATCCCTTTGATACTCAGAAAGAAACCCTTTATTGAGGTTTGTAAAGAGGCAACAAACACTGCATAAGCAGGGGCAAAGGAAAAAAAAAAAAGAAACAAAACCCTTGCCTTAAAATAAGTAACATCTTGAAAACCAGCATAGGCTAACAGTGAAAGGATAAAATCTAGATCCAAACAACAGTTATTATGCAAATAAGGCATGAACATCTTAGTTTTGGAGATTCTAATGTCACTTCTAAAAAACAATGCTATTCAGCTCTTCCCTAATCAGACAGAAAAAAGCATTAAACACATTAATCATAATTATAAGGCTGGGAGAGTCTGAAACAAAATTGACTACCTAGAGAATCTACCCACACACTTCTTAAATATTCTACTGAGAGCCACAGTTTAGGAGTTCATATAATCAATCCCAGCCTTGGCACAGAACAGGCATCACAGGAGTAATAAAACCCAGTGTTTGCTAATGCTAATGCTTAGTCTACCCAAACACCTCTTCCTTCATATCACCTTTTGCTGCTCTGGGGCTGCAGTGCTATTCCTGTTCCTCAAGAACCGCAGAGATTGTTTTTACTAGCACCCACTGCTACTTTATGTGGTGTGAGTTATCTAGGAAGACAAAAAAAGTATTAACAGCTGTGTGGCCGGAGACCACCTGGAACTCCAGACTGTACAGAATTATTACTGAGATGCATGAACAAAAAATAAAACCTCAATAAAAATGATGGTTAAGTAGCAGTCAACATACAGATCATCCTGGCCCTTTACTGCTGATTATCGTATCAGTGTATATAAATTGAAATAATTATGCTCTTAATGGCTGTAGATTAAGGACTGTTGTTCCATCATTGCCTCATGTTCTTTAGGTTCTTGCCTAGGACAGAAATTTTTTTTTTTTTTTACTTCTGTTGGCTCAAGGCTTTGCCAAACCATTAACAGGGAATCACAATTAATAAGAAAAATTGGAAAACCTGCTCAATTTGGCTGACAAAAAGCTTTTTTCCTTCCAAAAAGCAGCGAGTGCATCTACCAGGACACAGAGCAATACAACATTATGAAGTAACAAGTCTGAAGCCTTCTGGTCATGCATAGAATAGCTGTGTCATGAAAACTTTTTTTTTTTTTTTAATCTTCTGCTTTGTAATACAAGAAAATATACAGGCAATTAAACAATTATGTCTGTCCATATAATTAAGCTAAATGGTTTACCATTCAGGGGGCACCATACTTCCATCAACTTCCCAAAACGTGTTTTTGCCATTCATTTCTTCAGTATATACAACCCATCTGTGTCGACCTTAAATAAACAAACAGAAATATTGTATTAGCTCAAAAAAAATTTATTTTCATATAAAGGAGAGAATTCTTGAAAACCAAGGAAAAACATTTTGAGTGATAGTATCTGCCATTATGGGCACTCATTTTACAGTCAGTACAGCTTCTATTTTTTCCAAGTCTTCTCTATTTCCACTGTTTCTGTATTTTTATATGGCCGAATCTAATCCTCTCACAAGGAGGCAAATATTAACTATTGTATAAGTAATGGGAAATAGGAACTTACAAAATTTTCAGGCAGAGAAACAGGTTTGGGGATTTTTTTTTCCATTACGAGAAGTCTTTTCCAAAAGGACATTGCCATTGATAACCTATGATTAAACTGAATTCCAGCTATATAAAACTACCAAGTAATGTTAGCCAGAAAGTGTTTTTCCTGGTTACCCTACAAGGTAACCTATAGCCAGCGGGTAGCTTAGACTAACCAGAGTGTCAACTGCTTATGTGTCACCTGCATTGCTTCAGGTGCTGCCTTATTATGTTTTCCACAAACATTATTTAAAATCCAGTTACTTAAGATAACAGGATGTTTAGGCTAACCTGTGTTTCTTTGCCCTGCAGTGATCATACAAGTAAGTACAGCTGAGAGGCAATTTTAAAGGCGGTTCTCTTTCTTCCCCAAACTGCTTAGGTCAAGGACCAAATTCAGATCTCAATCACATTATCATATAGCTCTACCTACTTGGACAGCACCTAACTGGCTTCTATTTACCCCGTATTTATTGTTTCAGATTGACTGTGTTTGCAAATGAACGGAGGGACGCAACAGAGAAACAGAAGATGTCAAAGCATTTCTATGAGTCCCTTGTCTAAGACCCACACAAGTTAAGTGCAAGGAAGTCAGGCAGGCAACAAGTTCTATTTCATTAGCAGAAACCATACAAGCTCTGTAAAAGCTGAACATACCAAAGAAGTTTCTTGTGTCTTCATAGTATTTGTTTCCATATTTGTCAGTTCCTATCAGATTACCAGTCTTCAAATCATTGACCCTGTGAATTATCAAAACAAAAGTTTCAACTGATGTCATTTCAGAATGAAGTGACAGAGGTTTCCTAGGGGTTGGTAAAAATCTGTAATGACGACTCCTAAAAAAACCACATTCAAGCTTAAGGATTGCAAAACATAATCACCAATTCCTGCAACTAATGTGCACCCCACTGACAGGATGATAAAAGTCATACAAAAAGGCTTTTGGGGACTATTATTTATTTAAAAGCTCTCTATAGCACAAGACAAAGCAACTCTGCAACATAACAATTTAACACCCACAAAACCTTAAATACTATGTCAGTCCTAGAGTACCATGTTAATTCACTTAGTTGAAGACCTTACCATCCTTCTCAGCTACTCATACCTACCATTTCAGCCTGAATTGCCACAGAAGGTGGTCAGCACTGAAGCAGCTTAAGAGATCTCACACATCTGTGTGGGCACTAACCTCCAGGAGAGCAACAGTAATATTTTAAGCTATTGTAGCTGCTTGCCAAGGAAATACCCTAAACTCTAAAGGTACAATTGCTACTTTATAACTTTTGTATAATTGTGAAAGATGCAGGCATTTACCTGCAACTGTGAGACTTACACTGACCCAGGTAAGGTACGTACCAGTTTCAATTCTTTATACAAAATGCTCTAACATTACTGTACATATCAATAATTAAACTGAATATATGATTCACATTCTAATGATAAAACCTTAAAATTACTGAAGCGCTCTTCTCCCCCAGATCTGCATATTTGCTTTTCTTTTTGCTAACATTGATCCCAGGCAGAATTACATAAGGAAAAATTCACCCTCAAAGGTTTTAGTTGTTTGTAGTATTATATACACTCTCAAACCAGTCCCAAGTGAGAGGAGGGATGTGTACATGCATACTTCCACAGCTGGCAACTTAGCTACTGTCTTTTTCTCCCGAGGTTTGTGAAAACAACAATCATTCCACCAAGTACTCATTTTAAACCTTTGTAGTCCCAGGGAGAAAGACTCTCTGACACATCTCTGCCAAAGAAACACTCAGACACCTCTGGCTCAGCTATACAAGCCCAAGTTCCCAGCTTCAGAAAAAGAAGAGCCATTTCACTGCTCCCTTCCTCCTTCCCTTCCATTTCTTGTAAGGGTTCTTGTGCTCTTGTCTTGACTTCGTGCCCTGAATATTGATATCGCTAAGAGATATTTATGGCTTCCAGAGGACATTTTCCAGCCACTTGCACTAAGACTTGAATAAGGAGAATGTTTCCAGCCACACAGACTCTTAATAATTTGACTTCTACTGCATATAAACTTGTTGTAGCCACCTCACCGGAAAACATGTAGGAAAAAAGCAGGGAAATTCAGAGGAAGAGTCTCCTGACCGCGGGAAATCCTTTTTCCAAGTTCAAGAAATAATTACTTCTTAAACATATCAATTGTTGCAAGAAAGAACACTGTGATTACTCTTCCTTTAAATACCAAGTCTATTCCTTGAGCTGGGACAGATGACTTAATGGCCTGAAATGCAAAGCTGAGACCTCCCAAACGTGAAGCTAACTTCAGGAAGCATACAATATTGTGCCATAAAAAAGCAGAAGAAAATAATTTAAAATGTATAATAATTGTAAGGGGAGCAATATATTGCTGAACTGAAAGAATACAGAGCTAGCTGCAGGTTACTTGTGAAGTTTCACAAAGTATGTTGATAGTAGCCTTATTTAACACGTTCCTGACCAAAACAAAACCAAAACAAAAATTCCACCTCCAGAAAGGAAATTCTGTACTGTCTTCAGGGCTGTAGTGATACCACCACAATGAAATTCAGTGGTATGAAGGTCATAGCACAAGGTGATGCAGCTGGAGACTAATAAGATCTGAAGCACTGTGCGCCTAATTGCATGGAAATCACCAGGATGTCACAAGGCAATAGGGAGTTGCTAATTAAGTGATGTGGGGAAAAAAAAAGGCAAGTTGATCCTTGAATGCTCAGGTGAACTGAGCTGTCTTCAGTGAACAAAACAATTACTAAAGCCATATATGAAAATAATTATGAGGCCTGATCAGCAACCGTGCAAAATGTTATGTTTAACCATTCAAAAAAGATCAATTTAAACTACAAGAAATAACAGAGAAGGGGCTATTATGATGCGTAAAAAAAAATAGTCTTCAAGAAGGCTCAGAAAGTTTGGTTTGTTTGTTCTAACATACAAAAGCCCTTGGTATATAGCAGGGAACTTCATATTTGCAAAGCACCTCTACCCTGTACTCCTCACTTCCTGCTATTGGTTAAAAAAAAAAGGCCTTTTAGCATCTGGTCAGGCCTACAACATTCACTGTAAACATTCTATTACTTTTCCAGGACCAGCTACAAAGACAATACAGGATACTGACACTGGTGAATTTGGATCACATACCATTTAGACTTCCACCTTACATTTCATCAAGGATCTGAATGAAAAAAGAGTACCTTAGTAAACCTGCAGCTCCTCCTACTTGGGAGCAGCTTCAAGCTCGCTGTACCACAATTCAAAATACTTGTCACAAGAAAGAGATGAGATGACAGTGGGGAAAAAAGAAGAAAGTTTAAGGCAGACAAGTGCAAGGTTCTGTACTTGGGGACGAAAGCACACGGCCATCTTATTCCACTGAACGGAAACAAAGGCTGCAACTTATTCTGCACAAACTGCCACTGGGGTCAGAGGGTATCCAGTGCTGAGCGCAGGTCAGCGCTGACAACCCAGTGACAAAGAGGCATGTGAGACGTGCAGTTTACTGTTAAAGAATTAGAGCCGGTCAGGCATACGAAGTAATTCCCTGATCTGCACCGAGGGCCTCGAGCAGACGCGCGGCTTTCAGGCTTGCAGCCCAAGCAAGCCACCGCCAGACTGAGGCGACGCGGAGCGAAGGGCGCGGCGGCGCACGGAGAAGCGCTGGGGGCAGCTACAGCGCAGACACGGCTGCGGCAGCGGGACTGGGGAATGCGGCTGGACACCGGGAAACCTGCCCGGGCAACACTGACAGCTCAGCGCCGAAGAGCCCTCCAAGCCTGCTCTGAGCACAGCACCTCCCCCGGCGGGGCGGGGCGGGCCCTGCCGAGGCCTGCCCGGCACCGCGCACCTCCCGCCGTGAGGGAGCGCCCGCCGCCCTCCGGCCGGCGCCGCGCGGGGCAGCGACCGCCCCGGGCCGCGTCCCCACCCGCGCCCGCCCCCCGCCAAGGTGACCCCGCGGGGCGGGGAGCGGGGAAGCCCCGCCGCCTGCGCCGGGCCCCGCGGTACCTGAGAAGCTGCAGGATGGCGCCGCGGACGCCGCCGTGGCCGCCGATGTGCTTCAGCGCCCGCTTCAGCACCTGCACGTACTCCGCCATCTTCGGGCGGGGCCGCCGCTGAGCCCGCCCGGGGCCGCCCCGGGACCGCCCCCCGGGCCGCGCCGCCGCGCCCGGCCTGCGGGAGCACACACGGCGGCTGTGCGGGAACAGGCCGCTGAAGGGTGTTTTCTGGTGAGGGCACTGCGATTTGGCTCCCACTCTGCATAATCTATAAAAAGAACATTTGCCTACGGCTCACACGTGAAGGTCAGGAAGATACAAAGACCTTCAGGACAGGGGGGAAGAAAACCCCTTTTTAATAGAAATGTCTGCTG
The DNA here is from genome assembly GCA_036023395.1 of Myiotriccus ornatus. NCBI lineage: Eukaryota > Metazoa > Chordata > Aves > Passeriformes > Tyrannidae > Myiotriccus > Myiotriccus ornatus. Next base: position 44,849,904 of record JAYRBT010000042.1, read on the forward strand.
ACAGTCTCTTATTTCACATATGTCACAAGATCTGTGATGAGAAAAGCGTTGCCAGGACTGGCAGTAAGGAGTTCGGGATGGCTTAGATCAAAAATCGGGAGATAGGGGAGGTGACCTCTCACCCCATGCAGACTGTGGCTGATGGTCAGCAGAAGAGTTTCGGTCTTCTCTTGTCTCTCCCTGGATTTCCCCAATTCTAGCAGGCTGTTAAGGAATGTGTATCTCTTGTCTGGTCCACATCTCCACTCCACCTTCTGTGTCTTGCGCCATTACCTTCTCCTGATCCTGCATGAGCAGGAAGAAATACCTTTGATTGTTCTGTGCTGGGAGTACTTTGCTGCTGTTGCTGCAAGGCTGGTCTGGCAAGGTGCAGCAACTACTTCCCTGACCTTCACAAGGGTAGGGTTACACAGGCCAGGCTAAAGCAAAAAATAGATGCACAGTACTTTGTCAGAGCAGGCAGGACTCGGAAGTGCACCCAGTAAACACATCATTCAGTACGGACCGGCACTGGCTGATCAGCACGGAGAGGCCAAGGTGCTGGGCACTGTCTGTATCGCAACTGGGGTTGTGGGAAGGGACAAAGCAGGAGCTGAAGTGAAAAATTAAGTAGCTGGTGTTAAACTTGAAAGGAAAATGGGACTAGGAAAAGGTTGTGTTGGCTAAGTTCACAGTGTGGAAATACACGCATTTCAACATAAAGTCTAGCGGCTGAAGTTTCTAATTGACAATTTTTTAGTTTTTAACACAAGCAGTTTTGTGTTCAAACACAAAATGCAAGCCCTGCTGATTCTGTGCTCTGTCCTCCAACCACAGCATCTGTTTTGTGATAAGTCTTAGGTTTCAGTACACTTGTGGCAGGATATTGGCATTTTCACAATCAAGTCTTAGAAAATTTATTAAATCTATTAAAATATCATCACATAAGTGTACATTAGCAGGCAGAAAAACAGGGAGGAAAATTTACAGTCAATTCACTCATTGTCTGTAACTTCATATATAGAAGCCATTACACTGGGATGAACTACTGATGATGGAGTGTAGAATATGAAAGAAGTGTAGTTTAAATTAGGTCAGCCTACTTTGGAAGCACTGAAGAGGTTCAACTCTTACACCGGTTTCTAAGGCTATTCCTGATTCATGTAACTGGGATAAGTTTATTGACTGTGAGTATAATTCCATGAGCATTTTCCCTGTTGGCAGTGAAATAACAGTTGTTTGTTGTGGTTACCCCCCCTCTCCTCCCCGGGTTAAAATTACTTGGATCACTTCACTGATCCATGTGGCACCATGATTCTTCAACTGAGACTGCTGTGGAGGATAGGGCATTGTCACACAAAGCTGGAAGGAGGGATCAATTTCTTAATGTGACTTTGATCCTACAGAAGATTTTGTAGGGAATGCATTTTTAGTAGCAGGAACATTTTATAGCATCTTTGAATTACATTTTGATTTTTCTTTGTACTGTTTTCTCCTCTGCTTTAGGCAAGTGAGATCTCCACTGAGAATTTCATTACCTCGTAACTGCTCAAGTCCCATCACATCTACTTAAACCGCTTTTGTTAATGTGTCACTGAGCATGAGAAACAGACTCTTACTACTGTGTTCAAAAATTCTCCCTGTATTTGGTGCAAATGTCATGGTTGAATACAATGGAGTGCAAATGCAAGTATATCTTCCTAAGAATTTATTGAGGCATCTTTGGGAGACAACACTGAAATGCTGTCCTGTCACTCAAGCAACTTATGAAACTCTCGCACCCAGAAGAAATGTTTAATTCCCTGTCTTTTAAGACTCTGTTAGATGTTGCTTTTGTTCCCCAAAATTAGCACACTGAACCTCAGTGCCTCAAAACCTCTTGCTAAACACACTTAATGCTGCCTTGTTTTTCTTCTCTAGTCCAACTAAATGGCACAGCATTACTGGCAGAACCCCCTCTCAAGTCTGAACACAAGTTACTTGCTTCTTTTCTAATACAGAGTTTAACAAACAACACAATGGCAATTGAAACAGATATAACTCTATTCTGGCAGAAATAAAGATAAATAAAGATAAAAGCTATGAAAAGTGTCCTGGATACATGTTCTCTTGTGAATTGGCATGGCATGATGGGCAGTAATTATTGCAATAGTGCTCAAAGCAGCCACCTGTGTCCATCACCCTCAGCAGTACAAATACCATTAATCAGTCCTAACAATATTAAAAATTAAAAACCAATAGGGGCTCTGAAAAACCATTAGGACCTTGAACACAAAGTGCTGCACACAAATACACTGGTTGTTTCAAAGTCATATATTTGTCCGTGCACGGTGCTTCAAATTGTCTCTGCTTATGATAATATGACCAAATGTTAGAAAGGCCTTGCTTTGTAGGTAAGGGATTCAAGGAAATAACTCAGGATCACCTGTTACTTGACATCTCATGCCCTGTGCTGTATAAAACATCATATTGTTGTTTTGTTAAAAGCATAAGGCTTTCAGCAGCCCTCACAATGAATTTGTGACATGAAATGAGGGGTATTAAAGGTTGTGACATCAGGTCATGTTGAGATAAGGTTGGGATCTCTGACAAGGAAGTCACCAAGTTTTCAAGGAAGACTGCTTCCCTCTTCATTACCTCCAGGGACTTTGTTTGCCAGCACTCATATATTTCTTTCCTCTTTTCTCTCCCTCTTTATTATGTTTCAGAAACTGTTCTTTTATTTTCCTTCACTTTTATCACTCTGCATGCATGCAGAATTCAGGATGTTGGACTGAATGAGATGTCCTACATGACCACTTGCTGTCATGTGCCACATTATTACCTCAGTCTTTTTATAAGCAATTAAGCTCCATGTTGCAACAGGCTTGATTGTTTTATCCTGATTCTGAAGGCAGAAAAGTATTCCAGAAGCTCGCTGCTCTGGCAAGGATTGCTACCTTCTAATTTCCCAGCTAGACCACACCCTGGATGAACATTTAGTTAAAGAAGAATTTGTCAGCCTCTGTGAAAATTTTTTGCTCCTAATTTCTCTGTTTTAATCAGTGTGGGATAATACTTTCCCTGCCACACCTCTCTCAGTGGAGTGGGCTTGTGCTTGGCCTGGCATTACCATGATTCCTTGGTCCTTCTCCTGGGCTGATGCTCAGCCAGTTCCTACCTCTCTTGATGCCTGGGGTTATCGAGCCTGAGGTATCTGTTGGCCTAATTCTCAAATTTATCAAGATTTCTCTGGATTAAGTTCTGCCAGTCACGATGATGATGTCATCGTCAAGAGATAAACAAATCTGTTTCCCAAATTACTCAAAGGATGACATGCAACATCACTTTGTTAGCACACAAGCATCTGACTGAATTCTATATATTTTAATTTTTTCTTAAAAGAGCTTTATTCAGTGGTGCAATGAATCGGTTGATCTCGAAAAACCCAAGTTGAATCTCAGAAAGTGCAAAAATCAACTGATCTACAGAATAATTTAGTGTTTACATTTTACCTCAGAAGAACTGTTCTTATTATGTTTGTCTTCTCCACTGCCATTCTCTCTGTTCTTAGTATGGAAAGTCACATAAATTTATTGTGCAGTGGTCACAACTGCAGAACATATGTTTGCAACAGTGCATGGAATTAATTTTCATAATTAAACTAAGAAAAAAATCCAACAGAAGAGAGACTAACAAATAAGAGCACATTATGCAGATTTTGAAAATGTTAACACTTCCTGCCCCATCCTTCTAAAATTGCAAAGTTCCAGAATCAAAGTTCAATCCACAAGTGTCCAATAATACTCTAATCTAGCCCATAACCATAGTTTCTCTCACTCGTGTTTAAACAGTGCAATCTCTAACGCTTTCACTAACATATTTTTTTAGTCCTATAATCCATATTATTTCCCAAAAGCGCAACGGAAGAGGTTTTTGTCACTTGGTTCTATTGATTTAAAAGGTTAAAAGATAAATTCATAGCCTGGAACTAAAGTGAAATGTTACTAAAAAGCACATATTTTATAATTTTCCAAAAGCATTCAAATATGTACCTTTGTGAGAACAGTTTGGTACTCAAAAACCCCAGAGTAATAAATTTACTGGCACTTTTAGAAAACACCTGTCACTGTGTAGGAACTGTTGGGGTTATGTCTCCAGCAGTAACTCTACCTTCATCTTTGATTCCCCAATGGCAAAATTCCCCCGGTTACAGAGTGAAAGCTCATTTTAGAGCTGTTCCTCAGCTCGCCTTTGTTAGCCAAAGTACATGGCTGTCAGTTTGCTCCCTAGTAAAACCCTAAGATGAAGGAGAACTGAAGTCATCCTAAGGCAGCTGAGACACCTCATGAACAGCTTACTGAAGGGATTAGACTGCAGGTCTGCAAAGCACTGGAAATCTGCAGGACCAAAGCTACAGGGGCGGCTGCCCGTAAGTCTCTTGCCAACCAACTTTCTTGTTTAGGGAGTTGGTATTACCAGGAGGTTCAAAGCATGGCAGTTTGGTCCTCTGGATGCCCATGTGACAGTTCTGCTGAGTGAAATGCATTAATTCACAGTGGAGCAGCTCCATCTACTTTCTCTGCTCTCACAGGCAACTCCACCACAGTTAAAAGCATTCCCAGAACATCATTTCTGTGCTATCCCTTTTCCCCTATGACTTCACACAAACACTAATAAATATTCCTGTCTCCTTATTAGCATCCCACCTATTTCCTCCTAATCACAGCACAGTTAACTTGAAAATATATTTAAGCAAGCATTACTACGAGATCCAGTTCCTAAAAAATAATCAGAAAATGGATTTGTTCAGCCAGTATCAACAGCCACAACAACCTGAACCATCCAGATGTTGATACTTTAAGATGGTGATAGTCTAGTGATCCAAATTACTTACTCTGACCTCCAACAATGACTCAGAGGACACGCTTGGTTCCTACTCTCAAGCCAAAATACACGACGACTTCTTCCAGTAAAGATTCACATGTAAGAAAATTGCATTTTGTATGAGCTGTTCTACATCAGAGCAAGGGTAGGGCTGGACACGTGAGGGCTCGGAGGGCAAAGGCAGGGTGAGTGGCCGAGCAGGGCTGTTCACAGGCAAGGCTTTGTACAGATATGAAGAAAAACAGAGAAGCTCATGAGAGATGGATCCCTATGATGAAGTGCAAATGTTCTTTGGGCTCATCTGACAAAGGTATAAGGAGGTAAGGCAAGACTAGGTGCTAGGGATGTTTGTTCACAGAAAAAGAGAGATGCCTCTTCCCTTCAGAGGTCACCAAAAGGCTCTGGAAAGTTACTGGCATAAGAAATACAGTAATTCAGTAGCAGTGTGGTTGGGGAACAGGGTCCTGTAGAAGTTAGCAGGTCCAGAGGAGGGCCACAAAAATGACCAAGAGGGCTGGAGCACCTCTGCTATGAAGAAAGACTGAGAGAGTGGGGGGGTTTTCAGCCTGGACAAGGCTCTGGGAAAACCTTCTAGCGGCCTTTCCATAATTAAAGGGGGCCTACAAGAAAGGTGGAGAAAGACTTATTATCGGGGCCTGTATGACAGGATGAGGGGCAATAGTTTGAAACTGCAAGAGAGTAGGTATAGATTGGACATACAGATGAGACAGTTGGACTGCATGATCTCAGAGGTCTTTTCCAGCCTCTGAGTCTATGAAATTCTATATGATGAGGGTAGTGGGACACTGGAGCAAGTTGCACAGAGCAGTTGTGGATGCCCTATTCTTGGAAGTGTTCAAGGCCAGGCTGGATGGGGCTCTGAGCAACCTGGTTCACTGGAAGGTGTCCCTGCCCATGGCAGGGGTTTGGAACTAGAGGATCTTCAAAGTCCTTTCCAACCCAAACTGTTCTGTGATTCTGTATGCTGAGAAAATTAAGTCTTTAAAACCGAGGCAAGATAGAGCCTGGAGTAAATTCTGACAGGGAAGAGACTCTAAATACTTATTTCCAGCTCTCATAATTAATAAACTCATTGTATCATCCAAACTTTATCTTTTGCCAGTGCCCCTTACAAACATTTTCTCTGCAGTGTGTCAGTGGGTAATTAATTTACTTCATGATAAAAACATTTCAGAATTTAAATATGGAAAGAATGGTAACTAATTTCTCATTTGGGATGCTGTTCAGGGTTATCTCCACATCCATGTAAATGTCACATTCATTTATAATAGAAGACAAAGACTAAAAATACCTACACTTTTTCAATTATCTTTGAGAAATAAATTCTGGAATAGACCAACACTTGTGCTAATTACACCATTCTAAACATTAATAAATTCATTGTTTATCCAGTAGTATTTAAAATTGAGATAAGTTTACTTGAACATCTGAAGTTCGTTTCTTTCAAAAGAAAAAAAACTTTGTTCAGCCATACTATAACTTCCAACCTAAAACTGATCCATAATGAATCAAATACTAATTTCCAAACATCCATTATTGCATTATATGACATGAAGATCTGTGATCAGGGTTCATTACAATACATATTTCTATATAGTATTTGAAAAACAAATAATTGGTAAATTAAATTTTACAATAAATTATTAATTTTCAAATTCATAGGCCAGAAAGTAATAAGCATGGAAACAAAGGGTTAATAGTGACAAAGATTAGCAAACACCAAGATATTGCAGCAATCACAAATCCCAGAGACTGACTATAACTGACGATACTACATAGTGTAAAAAAACTGTGAAAGATCCACAAACTCTTTGTAATCCTACACAGTGTTCTAGGTCCATAAGACAATCTGTATAAAACACTAACAAAGTAGTAGGATATTGCAATTGTTTTCTATAATAGAAAGTTACAATTTATTTTTAAAAATACATCCAAAATAGAATTTTCCAATTTAGTCAGGTTTCAAGACAATTATAGTGATTTTTTTTTTATATAACAGCAAGACAACTACAGTGACATTGTATCGCTTACACTCAAACTGATGTACTAGCACACTGCAAAGGCTGAACAAAATGAACAGACCAGTTTCAAAATGAACAGACTGACTTTCACTGACACTGAAGATCACACGACAATAATAAGTGTATGGACAGATAAGTCTGTAACTGCACAACGTATTGCAATGAATGTACTTCTGAAAAAAGTTTAAATAAAACAATTATTTGCACTAGGAACTTTAGCAGTATGAAACAACCCACATATACATGTGCAACATATAGTTTCATGAAAAATATTTGAACTCGTAAGCTTATTATGTGTAACAGTACTCTCATCTTTAAATCATAGGATTTTAAAATGTATAAAATTGTTTTTCCTTTCATGTGATTTATATTAAAATTATTTTTCTTGCTCTTAACATTGAAAATTTTAAAGCTGTTGAAATTAAACTTGTCCTTTCATTGGCAAAGTCTTGTCTTAATTTTGGCTAGTAAATGCCACAGTTTGGTTAAATCCTTATTAGCTCTGAAAACTGTCAAGCCTGCTGAAGATCAAAAAGTTGAAAGAAAAAGTTAGAGGTGAAATCACAAAAATACTGAGATATTTTAACATCCATGGTGGAGTGAGCTTCAATACTCATATTTTTGTTAGTTGATTGACAGTGTTACTGAGAGAAACCAGTAATATTTGCCAGCCTTTCATTCAGTATCAAAGAACATTCTCTCACAAGACTATAAATGTCAATAAATCGCACAGGTGGTGAGATTATGTCATCATAAGAAATAGCTGTCAGAAACACTAAGGGCCTGAGCTGAAGGTAACTTGATATGCTCCATTTAACTGAGCAGCAGTTATCTTAAAATAACCAAAACAAAACCAGAACTTCACCATTCAGCTTTTCCGTGAGCTGTGCGTTACTGTCAGATGACTGCAATGGTTAATATGTATAAATAAGGAAAAAGCATGTTCATTCCTCTATTTGCCTGTTTTAAAGCTCCCATTCTTGAGAAAACCCAGGTATGCCTCATTCCTTATCAAAACCATGAATTTATAGTTTAAGAATTAAATAAAAAAAACTGAAATAATTTAAAAATAATTAATGGAGATCTTGCTGAACAAAGTGAGTAACACTGAGTTAACAACCTCCAGTATGAGATGCAGCTTCTACATTATCATGAGGACAAGAGAAATTATTTGGCAGGCAGCACAGACTGGCTGCACCCTACCTTTTTATCAGTCTTGAACTTATGATGAAAATATATTATTACGAAAATGTAAGAAAACTTTTTGGGGAAAAAGGTCACTTACCAGTAGTCAGAGCTGCTTGCAATGTGTTGTACGTATGCACTTTGGCTCTTTAGAGGTCCAAATGTCAGAGGTATTCAAGATCATAAAATGGGTGGGGTTTTTGTCCCTCACAATACACAAATGCCTGAATCTGAACAACCTGATGTGGAAGCATGACCAAGGTTTTTGTACTCATGACTTAACACATCCTAAGAAAGTAGTCTTGACCCCGCAGTCAGTGGTAATGGCAGTCCCTGCGTTACTGCAGCCGGCTAACTTGTATTCGAACAGACTAGGGCACAAAGGGGAAGCAAGAACAGAAATCCAGAGAAAAAGGTTCTGACGGAAACCATTCCCCCAAAACATTCTTCCCCAAAACATTCCACCACAAGTGGACGGATGGTCGCATCCAGAGGGTAGTGGTCAGTGACTCAGAGTCAGATGAACATCAGTGACAAGTGGTGTCCTTCAGGGGTCTGTATTATTTAATAACCAGTGTATTCATTAATGACACGGATGAAGGGAGTGCACCCTCACCAAGTTCGCAGACAGCACCAAGCTGAGTGGTGTTGTTGATGCACCTGAAGCACGGGATAGCATCCAGAGGCACCTGCACAAGCTCAAAAAGTGGGCCCATGGGAATCTCATGAAGTTTAACATGATCAAGTGCAAGGTGCTGCACCTGGATCAGGGCAAACCCCAGCACCAATCCAGGCTGGGGGATGAAAGGACCAAGAGCAGCCCCGCAGAGAAGGACTTGGGGGTGCTGTTGGATGAGAAGCTGGACGTGACCCAGCAATGTGCACTTGCAGCCCAGAAAACCAGTTGTGTCCTGGGCTGGATCAAAAGCAGCGTGGCCAGCAGGACGAGGGAGGGGATTCTGTCCCTCTGCTCTGCTCTGGTGAGATCCCACCTGGAGTGCTGCATCCAGCTCTGGGGGTCCCAAGCATTGGAAGGACACTGACCTGTTGGAGCAAGTTCAGAGGAGGGCCACCGAGCTGATTAGAGGGATGGAGCACCTCTCCAGTGAGGAAAGGCTGAGAGAACTGGAATTGTTCAGCCTGGAAAAGAGAAAGCTTAGGCACCTTCCACTACCTGAAGGGAACCTACAAGAAAGATAGAAAGAGACTATTTATAAGAGCATATAGGACAAGGGGGAATGGTTTCAAACTGAAAGAGAGTAGGTTTAGGTTACATATAAGGAAGAAATTATTGACTGTGAGGGTGATGAGGCACTGGAACAGGCTGCCCAGAGAAGTTGTGGATGCCCCATCCCTGGAAGTGTTCAAAGCTAGGTTGGATGAGGCTCTGGGCAACCTGGTCTAGTGGAAGGCATCCCTGTTCACACAGGGTGTTGGAACAGATGAGCTTTAAGATACCTTCCAACCCAAACTGTGCTCTGATTCTGTGATTCTATGATACACTCTGTATTACAGAGCTTGGGTGGAAAAAGATCCAAGCAGCTCAGTTAGTAGAATTGACAAGAACACAGAAATTCAGTGTCAGAGGCAGTTCTCAGATTCTTTTTGACTGGTTCTGATCCTCAGGTGCTGAGAAAAACTACAGAACACAAGAACTACAGAACTCAATTCTCATTTAGTAGTCTCTTGGTGTTAGGGTGGCCTTGGGGCTGCTACTGCAGAGTGGGCAAGGGCTTCCATTTAAGCTGATCTTCTGGCTAAGCAATTTTTGGTGCAACCATGTGTTTCTTGATTGGGTGAGGCTCTTCCTCACCCAGTTTTGCCAGAGAAAGAAAGAATTCAAGCTAAATAGAACTTGGCCTTGGTCCAAGATTCAGATAACTGCTATTGTCGGAAGTAGACCAACACTTTCACTAGGATACTTCTCTCACTTTAGGTAACAGGTAATAAATGTGCTAGGGATGTGTCTGTTACTCGCCAAGTGCGCCACATGCCTCAAGACTGAAAAAAGTTAAAGGTTAAAACCCATTCTTAGGCGGAGCCATGAATTCAGGCAACATGTATGGAATATCTAGACCCATTTCTAACGAGGAAAGGAAAAGCAGCAGAGACCATGCTCCTACAGGGAGGGGCATTGGATTTGACAAACTCAAATCTAAAAAATAATCATTCAGAACTGGTTGGAAAAGAGAACTACATAGCCAAAGGCTAACAATAATAAAAAAATAAAGACATGGGCACAAGTTAAGAAGCATCTAGAATGCCTCCATCACTGGGCACTGAATATGAAGGCGGGAGGGGTGGGGTGAAAAAGCTGTAAGTTCTGAGACCAATAAAAACAGGACTATGCTGTCTTTGAATACCTGCAGTGCACACTTCTCTGTCAGTTCTTCATGGTATAAACCACCTGATGTCTACCACAATGTAATGCTACAACGCAGTGTTGCATCTGCAAAACAGTACCGACTCTTTACTGCTTCACTTCTGATCAACTGCATCAACGTAACAACAGAATATTTTAAAACGTGAACTTCCTCTACTTTCCCTGAACTTGTAATGGTATCCAGTGTTCAGTTCAGCAAGAAACAACCATCTTCAAAACACAAGCCAAAACCAAGTTTGGTCTTGTTTGCATGGAAACACTGGCCTTTTCAGGATGTTTGATCATGTATTTTCAATTTCCTAAGTAAGAATGAACTAGTAGCAAAACACTGAAAACACAACTCGGAGAGGAAAGTTAATTTATTTCTCTAAAACATCACACTGAGTCAAGATACCTTAGTTCAGTCAAAGCTTCTTCAGTTTCCTCATAAGCCTGAACTTCATAAACAAATATTGCAAGTCCGTCTATCTACAAAAATAGGATGGACAATTCTTACTTTCTTCAGATATCAAGTTAATTTACAAGTCCTTGAAGATAGATGAAAAATAGGAAGCGATCCTATATCATAATACACTCCACCACGTTTCCCAAGTGTACTGGAAAGGAGGAATATGAGCCTTCTTTGGAAAGGTGCATTGGAAGGCTTATTACCATCTCTTGGAGACAGGGTATGCATTTACATCACCATGACTGCCATGGTACAGAATCCTGGATTGCTACTTTTATACAGCATGACCTATGATCTGGGAGTTGTAGTCTGCTGTCTCCATTCGCAGAATATATGGGATGATGCTATCAATCTGGACATTTCCAATTAGTCCTGCGAAGAACAGCTCTTCGGTGATGGCAGCGCTCATCAGCCGAAGAGCAGGCAATCGGAGGAGAAGTCTAGACAGCCTGGAAAATAAATATGGTAAAAAGTGTTACTTGGCAGATCATGGATTTTGGTGTTATTCACAATGAAGTCATTAGTTAAAGAAGAGAAAAAACTGACAAGGGACATTACTGGTCAAACTTTGTTCCATCTAGTTAATGAAAGGCTTAAATATTTAAATCAGGAGAGCATCAAATTTATGTTTAGTCATGTCTTTAACAGTACAGAACATGTGAGTATGCCTGTCAATTACATGGACATGTAAGGTAATGTTTGAACTCAGTCGAAATGAAGAAATATTCCAAATAGGTGCAATTCAAATGGAATGTTAACAATATTTATTTCTGATATTTAATTTAGGAATCAATAATGAATGAGTAGACAAATAATACTCAGAGTATGTATGAGCACACGCATAATATTTGAAGTGTTCTAAAGGTAATTTTTTACCTTTAAGGAGGTAAGAAGAAAATGTACATTATCTATTACAAGAAATACTGTACAGAGCAGTACCACCAATGACTCTGAAAAGACAGTCAATCAGTAAGCATCTAAATTTACAGACCTGTAAGTATCATCTGGATATGCCTTTGTTACATAGTCTTGGAACTCCATATAAGCCTTTTCTTGAAATTTCTCAATCTGTACCACATTTTCTAGACCTGGGTGATCTGAAAAAAAAAACAAACCAAAAACCTCTTCATTGTTATACCTGTTCTATACAAGGTGCACTGAAATCCATCCAGATTTTCCAATCATAAACATACTGAAATAATTATATGGTAGCTGCAGCAACTCCACTTTTAATGGAGGACACTACCTCCTTATATTTCTCTTCCTCTAGGTCTGTGTTTTACTTGCTTTTCATAAATAAAACCAGACATTTTGAAGAGTTCAAATAAATTCAGTGCTTGCTTGCATTAATTTTGGTGATGCAACTCTGTTCTCTGTGTAGCAGTAGAACAGCATTGTTTCAATACATTGACATTCACTGAAACATTGTATGCAAAAATAGTATTTGGGTGGGAAGTGAAGGACAAAATTAAGATCAGCAGAAAAGGCAGAATAAAAAGCTGTGAACCATTTGTTTCCGAAAAACTGTGAAAGATATGTAGCAGATCTTTTTTTTTCCAACTACTTGGTGCAAAAATTATGCCAAACATAATTTTTAGCAGTGATTTGAACACTTGAAATCTAATCTTGCTAAAATGGAAGGATATCAACCTAATTGCCAAGTCACATTAGGAAATTATTATCCAGTAATTCTGAACTCTTTATATGGTTTGTAATTTTTATTATCCATCTTAATGAAAAAATTTTACTGTCATAGTAGCATAACAAATCATGTAGATTTTATTTTTCACAAATGGCATCTTAAATGAGCTGGCAAATTTTGTGACATAAAAGATTGTTTCTAACAGTCACACTCCTCTCCAAATACACAAAACCAGTAAACAAACCCGAGATTTTTGCTCTGTGGATAAAGAAGCTTTGGGAGTAATTCAGCAGTTATGTGATACGTTGGACTCCCCTGAATGCATCATTTCAGAGAGCACTATTCTGTTCAATATAGAAATTCAGTCATTCTGAAAGCATGATTTCGAATTCATGCAGAGGACAAGAGGTTAATTAGTTCATACAGAAGCAACACGTTTTGAAGAGTTATCATTGTCACATCAAACGCATCACTTCATGGCGCTGCTTTTAGAGCAATGTCAGGAATGCAGCTAAAAGTCAAGTTCTAGAAACAGTGCTTTGAAGATAACTGCTAATACACCTGCAGTCAAGTCTTCTCGGCACACCCTTTGCACTGATCTCTTTGCCCCAGGCTGTCCTGTGGCAATCAAACAGCTGGCTTGGCACAGAAGACAGCAAATCACCAGGGCCTACTAAAGCAGAGGTTCTCAGCCTAGGGCTCTGCTGCATGTGCAGCCCAGCCCCATTCTGTAGCAGAGCAGTAAAATCCCTGAAATTGTAATTTTCTGGCCTGTGAATCATTGCCAGAACAACCTTCTGTTCAAGATACTAAACATGACTTTCAGGTATATGAAGATTTTGTTATATGGGTCACAGGATCAAGAGTAATTGAGAACACCTGCCATTAAAGCAGATACACATCATTAGGAATGTGATCCTGAAAACATGTGAGATAAAGAAATTTTTTCTCCATCATGTGACTGGATAGTCTTTTCCCAACATATTTTTCCTTCTACCTTTTGTGTTGTCAAGTTTAATCAGAAGGAGATAAATAAACTTCAGTCTGAACAAATAAGTAAATATTATTTTGCAAGTGCAAGGTTCCTAGACTAGTATTTTCAGGTGTCTGACAGGACTGATTTTTCCAAAGGATTCTATCATAAGTCCTAGCGGACATCATCCTAGGAAAATGGGTGTGAGGTATTCTTCCATCATTTTCTTTGTACGTGTACAATGTGTACCAGTGTACAAGTGTGTACAACGTGTACAAGTTCTCAGTACAGGAATGCCATGAAAGGACTACTTTGGGGTAAGAACATCTAAAGGAGAATTACACCTCCTGCAAGCATTATCTACTAAAATTAAACCAGCAAACACCCTCCCACCATCCACTTAGAGAAAATCTCTGTGTCTTCTGAAATAATGACAAAAAGTCCAGGCAACTCTTCAGTCCTCAGCAGAAAAGAAAAAATGCAAACATTTTCAAGCATGCTTAATATTGTGATTAAACTCATGATGGGTCCTGCTTATTAAGAAGCTGAAACTGTTCTGTGATGCAGTGGACTGTAGAAGCAAACACATAAAAAACAATGCAAGCCTTTCCTAGTCATGAGGACACACACAGGATCTGTTTTCATTAGTGACCCACAATAGAAGAGTATCACTGCAATATCCTCTGGGAATTTATCATCTTTCCTGGAGGGTTCTGACTTATACTGCCTCTTATTTGCAAGAATGTGTTTCATCTCAGAAGTCTTCCTTTAATGCAATGCATGTGTGTGTGTGTATCAATGGAAGATATGCAGGGTTTTGTTTGTGAACTCAGATGAATGCCATGAATTCCTGCTGATGCTGCCAATTTTACTGAGAGATATAGATACTTCTTGTAGATACTGCATATAGAAAAGACCACGCAAATATGAAAGAAACTGCAAAGCAAGACCCTCACAATATATAAATTCTATATATTAGAAAACCTGCTTAGAATTTACATTTTGAAAGTGTCCAAGTTCCAAAAAATTTGGTCACCTCAACTGATTTTTCTGTGAAAGGGTGAACTGAAACTGAATGGAAACAGAAGGGCCTTCTTAGATCTAACAAGTCTACAGAACCGACAAGAACCAAATACCCAGCTCTTCCATGTCCTACACTACAGACAGGGGAAGGTCACTAAGATTCTGTCAGCTTTTTAACATCTGCTTCAATCTTTTCTATGGGACATCAGCATCTATAAAAGGCAGAGCAACAAGGATTAGGGAAGCTGTTGATGCTTTTAAAACTTTCAAATGCAAAATGGAATGACTGAGAATTTACTTTCTAAATGTGACAGTGAAAAATTCTTGGATAAAGAAAGTACCTGAGGTTTATAAATTTTTATCAAATATTTGGTTTTGTCTTTATATTAAATCCAAATTCTGAATGATGAATCTGAAACCTGCAGATACTAATACAATATCTGAATGCCTTTAGTGAAAACTTAATTCTACAACTTTCAAATAAAGAAAATTAATTTTGTAATTTTGTCATTTTCTACTGGGGACACAATTTAACCACTCAGTCACTATCTACCATAACCAGAGGACTCTTTCCTCCTTATTGTAGACTAATCACCCATAAGGAAAAAATAATCATTTTACCTTCACTGTCTAATATATGTCCATTAACACTACTGAGAGTACATTAAGCAAATACTGTTTAGAAGACAGAAATAATAATATAAAGGAATGTTTGTGGTGTTCACTCACCAGAAATGCTATTTGCATTATTAAAACATCTGTGTGGAGTAAGGTGATGTTTCTGTAATTCTGAATGTGAGAATTGATGACCAGAGAGATAAATCTTTCACACGTTAAATACCCAACTTCAGTTCATCTCAGCTGGATGTGCAAGAGCAACACTTCAGAAGATTAAACTGCAGGTCCTCAGAAAATGTACCCCATAAAAGAGGCACATAATTAAGAGCAATAAATAAATAAAGAAAAAGAAAAAAAAAGACCAAAAAACCAAACCCAAAACAACAAGAAGCATCAGTGTCGGAGGCAAGAATAAGACTCCCAAATGAAAAGAATTAAAGTGCTCCTGCAAAAAAGGTCCCCAAAACAACATTCAACTATTTACTTCCTCTTCCTACCATCCTCATTACACACCTTCCAAGATTCCTCAAGAAACGAGGCAGTAATTCTGCAAATAACAGTAACGACGTATGATGAAACAGGCAGAAGTTATACGGCAACGAATAGCACAGTTAAAGTTTTACATTTGGAATAATTACATACCAGGACTGAAGAGGACGATTGCTTTCAAATATGCATATTCATATCCATCTAGACAAAGCTTAACCATGCTGTTACAGAACTCTTGCAATTTGAAGACATGTTCCATCACTAGTCTTCCTCTGTCTGTTGGCAGCTTATCTAAGTCAACACACACAAAAATATAAAATCCCAAGTCAACACACATGCAAAAAAATGTGCTCACACTGGAATATTAAAAATAATTATTTTATTAGATTCAAACAGTGGGAAATCTACGCCACCTATAAATTCCTATTAGGTCTGAATAATCTTGACACCAACAATTATGGACTGTAACAACTCTTTTTTTCTCCCTTCAGTTGTACAGTAAGGACTCTTCCTGCCACTAGAGCCTCCAGTAATCAGGCATGGACTAGAGCTTGAAATGATCAAGGAAGGAAGAGACTATGTACAAGTAAAGAACACACTGCTACCGCAGCTCTGCGCTCTGTGTCTCAGGGTCAGGTGCCATGCAGCAGGTTCGTGTACAGCTTCATGGGTTACCACACCACTGCTGCAAAGGTGTACTATACACCTTCCCTGATTTGCACTGAGGGGAATGTGGTTGGTGCACAGCTGTTCCCTTTGGGTCAGCCAGAAAATCCTGTTCCCTCCCTGATCCATCAAACTAGAGGCCCTGGACCCCACAAACTTGTTATCTCTTGGAGATACTGCAGCTGGCATACTGCATGACTGGTTTTTGCATTCAAACTGAACTCCCTATTTAAATGGTAGAAATATGGATTTGTAGTAATGATAAAAACATGATTAATTACTAAAATACCCGTTTTGGTGAACATGCTTTAAAAATTACACAGACCAAAGTTTCCAGATTCCATTTATATCCCCCCTAAAGACAACCACAGTTTTGTTAGTATCTTTACCTAATCCAGTATATTTTGTAGTTGGATCAGGTTTTTTAAACAACTGTTATTTATAGGAGCATCTTGTGGATATTTTTAAATCATGAAAATCCCTCAGAAATAGTTCTTTAATTACCTTATCATAAAAGAAGATGAAAAATCTATAGTCAAGTGAGCTGCTTTTTTCCAGCTTACCAATCTGTGTTTGCATAGCATCAACAACAGTGAATTTTCATACCCCTAAACAGCAAACAACTCAAAAATCTAGTTAAACCTGAAAATGCTTAGATTTTTGTATGTGCATGTGCCTTATTAATAAGGAGTTAAGACTATGAACTGATGAAGACTACCGACTGGTGAGTTTTTAGTGCTGACAACCTCATGAGTGTTCACAGGCACACAGACTGGCTGAAAGACTCCTCTCCTGCTCAGAAGAACAGAATGACAGAGGCCAACGGACACATCTTTCATTTGAATAAAAAATATGCCAAAGATGCAGGACAAAGGATTAACAAGGAACAAAGTGTACTTAGTGAAGATCTGCTGAAGACTTGCATCTAGACTAAAACTAGTATACAGAAGTCAAGGAGCCAAGTTATGTAAAGGAAGTGTATCACCAAGTTGGCGTTCAGCTGCTTTGTGTCACAGCTATGAACAGAAAGGACAGGTGGGTCATTCTTTACTTTATACACTTGATACAGGGGACTCATTCACAGTACACTTGTGTTCTCAACATGGATACTGCCCAAAATATTCCTAATTTGGGCTGATGATATTACCAGAACAGCAGAGCACTATTAGACATTATAATACATAATAAAAAGAACCCCAGTAAATGCTAATCCATCTTAGACAGATGGATAATTGTTTGTTTTTCTTTTTGAAGGTTAATATTCACACAGCTGACTTTTGCAAAATTGCTAAAAAAAATCCCATTTTGTGAACTGTAGTTTCTAGTATTAAATATTTGTTTCAATACTAACCATGAAATTCTATAAACAGTAAGCTTCCATTAACAACTGAAGGATAAGTAAAACGTTTCTGTGCAGTTCAAAACTTAAAAAAACATCAAGTAATTCCCCAAGTCCGGTGTGTGCACAGTATACACCTTACCTTGCTGTAAACTGCCTTGAAGGTGATTAACAAATGCAGATAATATAGTTGCCACATTCATAACTTGTGAACATTGTGCCAGACCAAGCGTAAAAAGTTCATTCCAGCAGGCTTTTACTAATGATATGCTGTTATCCTGTCTATTAAAAAACACAATAATTTCACTTAATAAAACCAGCCATTTGCATTCACACTTTTTTTTTATTTGAAGAACGCTTCATAAAACAATATAATTCAACCATTGCAACCACTACCAAACTGAAGCCCTGCATCCTTTTTCTTTGCATGCTAGAATTAAAATACCCAATTTAAAGTGATTTTTGTAAAGAAATAATTTTTGCTTAAATGACCTAAAAGGAGATAGATTTCCATCACAAAAGCAAGCTGAAGTTACAGTAAATGACAACTGTCACAGCGTACTCCATCACGCTAGTTTTCTTAGGATTTACATTAGTTTTTGAATAACATTTACATGCATGGACAAACAAAAAGTTTGCACTGTCCCTGTACTGTGGATGTAGACTCAAAAGGTCTTTTTTTTTTTTTTCCCACTTGAAAACTGACAGGTCGGTATAACTTTTTAATTAAAGATACATGTGAAATGGAACATGTGAGATCAAGCTTTTAAGCTTCCTGACTGCTATTTTCTGCATCGCTTTCATGTCTGGAATAAGGCTTGAAATACAGACTTCAAAGTATAAATAACAGTCGTAAGGATTTCTTTGCTGAAAGAATTAGTCCTTACATTCAGCTTCATGTGTAGTCAGGGTTTTTTTGCAAATGCTGAAGCTTAAAATTAAATATATCAGTGCAATCCAGCCACTTCCATATTAGTAACCTAACTTTCAGTAATGCCAAACACCTCCGACTTGCAGAGCTTAACAAGAGCTCAGTACCTTAAAAAGGAAATCCTACCAGTAAGGAGTCAAAGTCAGGTACCATGTTTCACAGTTTTATCCAGTGAATATAAATAATGGAAATTTAAAAGAAGCACAAGACCTATCAAGGAAGAAAAGCATATTAAAGCTAAGATTTCAACTACAAAAATACAATGGAATAGATTTTTGCAAGAACGCTGATGTAACGTTCAAGAACATTTCTGATGATTTGCTGCAATACTAAGATGCCAAATGACAGGTGAATGTAGCCTTGTCCTTAACTGGATTACAGAAACCTTGCTGAGGGCAATGTTTTTTACTACAATCAAGTTCTTGGAAGACATGATACTGTACATGTGGCTTCTACACATATTTGTCACATCCTCATTCTGCTCCTGTCAAAGGGACTGTGCTGAGAAAGTGAAAAAAGAGTGTACTAGCTACTCATCTGATATGTGTGTATATAAACATATCATCTAGAGCATTTTTATGGCTGATCAACCTTAGACCAGAACCAGCTCTTAAATTTGCTTAAGTGGTTTCAAAACACTAAGAGGCTGTAACCAGCCTGATGAGCATCTCAGTAGGGAACTCTCTTGCCTACCAAGATGCTTGTGCAGGAAGATGAACTAAGCAGTGATTTGGTATTGTTAACCACATGATTAGGCCAAAGGCAACTATCTTGATGTGACTAAGAAGAATATTGCCTGAGGAGGGAACCATCTGAATATCCATCCAATTATCCATCTTCCTTACAAAACCATTACTATGGTTTTGGTTTGGCTCATCAGCTCCATGAATTTCTCTTCATTTAAAAAGTGAAATGAGTCACCCTTCTAAAAGTCAAAATTATAGGACATAATGTGCTCAAACTAAAAAGTCTGCATTAATGTCAAATAAATCTCCACTTGAAAACAGTTCCTATTTTAAGGCTCTTCAAAAGGAAAACTATATTTATGTTAAATGGTGTTTAAATATACTGTTGCCCACGATCTTGTCTGGGTCTGTAAATGCTGGCACAGGTGAATATTAACACTATTAAGACAGCTTACTCCTCCATATTTTTTACTCAAGCAGAAAAATATATTGAGAAGTAACATATTAAAAGAACACGTGCAGATTTTTCTATAAGCATTTCTTGTTAGGTCTTTTTGGAGAGAGAAGTCTTCTGTATAACATCTTATTTTTAAAAAGCAATCCCATTTTTCCTTAGAGCACTAATTTGCAGTGTCTCTCTGTTATAAACACCTTTCATAAAATAGTGATGTAATGTACTATGTTCATTTGCTATGTGTTTTTAAATTCTGCAGGGCAACGATTCCTACCATAATAAAACATCATGTTTACCTATTTTTTACCTTTGCTATTCTTTAACGTTATAGAATACTCCTCTTTCCTTCTCCAAAACACAGGCTTAATTACACACAATATAGTATTTTTCCTTAAGTAGTGTAGAATCATTTGGCTTAAGCATCTGAGTAAACACAAATGGTAATCAGATCATCCTGCTTTTGACAGCCTTCCTGGAAAAGGGGACAATCCCTCATTTTAAAATAGCATTCTCTTTGCTGCCACAGTCATACGCTATTTGGATACTGAATTAAAGAAAGACACTGGAGATGAGAACAAACACGATTTGTACTCCATTTGTTTCAGAGCTGATACAGTATCTTTATTTGTTTGATGTATCTTCATAAAATTACTTCTGAAAATAACATAAATGTTTTCCCCATGCAGTTTTGAGATGTTTTTTCATGACGATAATGGAGTGCTACATTTAGCATATGAATTTTAAGTGATACACTGAATTCCAATGGAGAAGCAGGATTTTATACGAACTGTAAAAAGAATAGTAAGAATTACTTTCTGGTTACAGGAACTATTTATTTTTAGAAAATCCTCTGAAATTAGACAACTTCATTCTGAATCTTTGCTGAATCTAGCTAGCCATTTTATTCATATAGGTTATTAAAGGCAAAATTACTACTACTAATTCACCTTATAAAGGTAAAAATAAAAAAAGAGCTTTTATTTGCTGATTGCCTGACAAGCAATAAGGACATAGCCTAAGGCTACAGCTATGAAAAGACTGATAGGAATTCCTATTTACTAAAAATATATTAAAGTAGCAGCAGTGTGCAGACATTTGATTGTTATAAATCTACTACTTTTTCATTCAATACCCAACCAAAGTCCTGAATTAGACTCAAACTGGGAGTAGTTTTAATTCAGAAAGTTTACCTTACCGACTAAGATTTATAACAGTTTTACTACGTAGTTTTATATTAAAAAGTCCCTGAAGAAGGGAAATTAAAAAGCACATATTCACAACATAAGAGTATAGAGTAACTGAACACTTACCCTAAAGCTTGGAAAGATGGAATGGAACGTGCCCAGTGCATGGACAAAAAAAGCAACCTGGAGGCAGACTCGCAGATATAGTGAACGTTAAGATAATCAGGCATAGGAGAAGGCATGGTGAGCTGGCAATCATAAAAAAAGTGCAAGACTTTTTACTTTCTTCATAATATGTTTAGGAAAAAAAAATCAGTCTTAAGAGTTTCTTTTAAGTGAAGTGAAAAAGTAAATTTTTTTTTTAAATAAACACGATATAATCCTGACATAAAATGGAATGACTGACTTTTTCGTTATTAGCCACACTGTTATATGCTATAGTAACTAAAAAGCAAGAAAAAAGGCAAAAATTCTGATTTGAAGATAAAGATTCCTGTCTGGGACATCTGGAGATGGAAAATCCCAAATAAAACTCAACTTTTGAGACACTCAAAGAATAAGAGAGAAGAATCATTGTAACTGGAATGAAGTTGCTTACACTAGAGGGGTTACCACAACTGCTGAAGAGAGAGTGTGTGAATTCTATGTCACAAAACATCTTTTTTTGTACTATTTTACAAAGAAATACATCAAAAATACTTTGACGTGTGAGTAAAATACCTAATACACAGCTGCTCCCAAAATATATAACCAATATACATCAGAAAGGACCAGCTCTACCTTTCTCCACGTCCATGAGAAAAATCAGTGACATTACCTGTATACGTGAAGAAAGTGAGATTTGACTCAAAACTGCTAATTATAGCGTTGCAGTTCTGTCTTCAGAAATTAGTACTTCTTAATATAATGGTCTGGCTAACACAATTAAAAACGAAAACCCTTGACATTTGCATTAGAGATGTGACCAAAATAGATGCTGATGAGAGGGGAAAGTTTAGGCAAATACTTAGTTCTGAAGGAGCTTTCAGATGGTCAAGCTTTTTTGATTTGTCCATGAATAATATGAAGATGAAAAAAATGGGTAGAAGAATTTCTGCAGGCTTGTAAAATGCGAAATAAAGCCAGAAAATATATGGCTCACTAATACAGAAACTGTATTTTCCTTTAATCGAAGTCAATTAATACTAAAATAGGGTATCTACACAAAGAAGAAACTGACAAATATGCTTAAAAGTTTCAAAATCCAGTTGCAGATGGCACCAGATCCACCTGTTAACAAGTGATAATGTGGATGCTGACTGCTTCATGCGACACTTTGTCTGGGTAAATCCTTTTGCATGCATTACCCAGTATTTTTAAGGTACAAAACTATAAAATAAACAGTGCAGCTAAACCACTGAAGAGTGCTTTTACCTAAACAGTTGATCAGTGACCAAAGGTGGTGTTCATCACATTAATACATCTGAAATTAATGCAAATACCTGAACAGTTACTCCTCTAAGAAATTAAAAATAAGATTTAATCAGATAATTATTTTAAATTGCTGTGTTAAAATAGTTTTAAGTAGTCAACAGTAGCAACAATATTCCGCACCCTGAATGCTACGTGAGCATCACTGAGTAGTGGCCCCTCTATTTCAACGACATTCATGCTTGTTTCTCCACCAAGCAGCTGTGAGTTGGCATCAATACTTTCAGAGTTCTGACATGCTGTGCTCTCTCCTGGATTTAATGCTTTTGCAAGAGTATCAAATGCCCTGTAAGATTACAAAACAAGCAAACAAACAAAAAGAAATAAATTTTCATTTTAGAGACCATTTCAATTAAAGAGGAACGTGCATGAGTCTGAAACCTGTATTTCAATGTCTGTTTCAAAAAAATGAGATTTGGAAAATAAAAGTCAGTAACATACTTTTCCTGACATTCCACTGAACTCTGAAACAAAAATTAGCAGCAGATTCTGTTCACACAAGTTGCCAACAAATTCACAGTTTTGACATATTGGTTGTGCTGCTGAATCACAGTTTGCCTTTCAAGATCTCTTTAGTGATATTTACTGAGAGTGCTGGCATGAGCATTTTGAGGACCTGATCATCAGATGCTGTGACAGTCACTTAGTGCACATATACATTTTACAGGTTTTTACTGTTATGAAGCACAGAGTAAGATTATTTTTTTTTTTTAAGTAATGAGTTGTGATTAGGTTTTTCAACTGAATTTGAAATGACTGCTTTAAACTATGTAACAGAAGCACTCTCATGCTTTCAATACCATCCTTAGTACCCTCTGATGTGTGGCAGTGACTCCTGCCTGTCACAAGCACAAATATTAGAGCGGAGATGTCAGGACAAGCATAGATACATCACTCAATATTATGCTGCTTGATAAGAGAGGTGTTGGTTTTCTCTTCACAAATACACCTGAGAACCACAACTGATACACCTTCAACTAAAAATACACAGACTTGATCACTGCCTACAGACAGATGACATATCCTGAGAGCAGCATCATTTGCATGCAGTGTTGCATGAAAAACTTACACAACTGAGGTCTGAAAACTTCACAAAAGCTGATTATCAGCTTGTATGTAGAGCTGATTCTCAACTTGTAGAGGTGTTTATTATCACAGAGTCTAAAATCACTGATTTAATGCCAAAGTCTGGAGTAGAACTTTGCCACCTTCTCTTCCCTCGCCACTCCCTAACTCTCTGAACACTAAGATGCTAAAAAAACTAGATGTTTGATACAAGCATTTACAACCAAATGAAACATCACAATGAAAGAGCTGCTGACACTGCCTCAAGGCTTGAGATGGTAAATGAACTACTTTTTGGTCCTCACCACCCTGTATACTTTGATGAATACACATGAGGGTGACTGGGCAAACACAAGATATATGTGGGCCACTCTCTGTCTCTGGCAAATGCAAAGTAGGACAAAGGGAATGTATTCATGGCTAAGCTCTACAAGCTCTGCTATTAGACTCCAGCTAGGAGACTTGAGTTTCAGGTCTCACATGGCTCACTCTTTGCAGTCTTATGTAGAACAGGCAAACCTCACAGCTCAGTGGAAGGCGTTTTTTATGAAAAAATAGAATCTCTGGAGAGGTTCTCCTGTGGCAGGGACAGAAAGGTAAGAGAGAAACATGACCTTCCCTTTCCCCAAAAGGTAAATGTCATGTGCATCTGTCACTGTCCTGTATTTATTCAAGCACAGGCTGAAGAGTCCTTTTTTTAATAAATAGTGTAGGCAGATACACTGGTTACCCATGTCTGCCCATGATACTTTCTTCCTCATTCTTGTTGTGGCAGAGTAAGCCAGCAGAAGTCAGTAGTGACTCTGCTTCCTCATGGCTCAGCTTTGTGGGTCTTTTCCCAACACAAAGCTTCAACATGAGCAATGACTGAAAGGTAAAACACCAAGAAAAAGAGAATCTAGAACAAAGCTTGCCTGAAAACTACAAAAGTCTAGCCCACAAAGTGAGAAAACAAGACCTAATCAATAATAAAATACACACTATTGATATCCTTTGCTACAAACAACTTCGGTTCTCTTTTCGTCAGGCTTAGTCACTGACAGATATACAGGACTGCAGAGTAAAGAAATGTACAGAGTAAAGAAATGTACAAACTGTAAAGAATGAACATAATGAAGCATTAGAGGACAAGGCATATAAAATTACAATATAAAAGTATGTGGTACTACCAGAAAAAGTTGTACACTAAGTTCATAGCAGCAATAGTGAAAGCATAACAACTGTAGCTGAAAGCAATGGAATGTAATAAAATAAATGAAAAGCATGGATGGATAAAATGTGCTCTCTGAAATCCCTTAAACTCCTTTTCAATAAACAACTGTGTCTGATAGATCAAGCTGGCATAGGGACCGACAGGGAAATCAATGATGTAGAGAAAAATTTTAGTTTCTCCTTGGGTAACAACTCCCCTTTCAAAGGAATGCTTAACTTGAATCTCCCCACTGCAAATCTATTATGTAACCTACTGGACAACAGTATGCTGAGTCAGAGCTCTTTCAAGCTCTCTGGCTGAGAGAACCTGATGCCTTTTCAAAGGCACATTTTTAAAACTGAACAGAAACTCTGAAGGTGGCAAAAATAAGCATCTGAAAGTGCAAGGAAATAAAAGATTACTACATCTCTTTGAACAGCCAGAGTACTGAATGATGTTTATCAGTACGTACAACAATGCTATTTACACAGCATATTGTTACACGGCATATTCTTTACCTAGGAGGACAAAACAAAAGCCTAAATCAGCATCTGCAGAAGTCAGATTGACTTTCTAAGCAGTATATAAAGAAAGGAGAAGAAAAACTATAATCTGCTTGCAATTATTCAAAGGAGTAGAGCCCTCAGGGGAAATCCAGTATTTCAGGCAGTGCAAACCACTATATGCCCACCTTTTTTCTCTTTAATGATTTACTCCACACACACATTTTCAGAACAGGATGAACAATGTAGATGGTGTGTAAAAAAATATTGCTAGGACAGCTGTCAGAAGCTTGCATGAGATGACAACCAAGGAAGAACATGATTGATGATGGATGGACTAACTGAGTACATACTACACAGAGTATCTTGCACATGTTCTCACCAAAATGGCTCAGTTAAAACCAGGGCAAGACACAAGTTTGTAGGATATTCACTGAATGTATATGTATTAATAGTGAGAATTCTGTGACTTCTCCTGTGTGGGAGGAAAATGCTTTTTCAGCTTTTAAGGTGATTAATTGTTACAGGCATTAAAATCCTCACATAGGGGAGGGAGATCCCTTATGAACCAGTTTTCCAGGATGGCACCAAATACCAAGACTATAGTACAAGATCTAACATACTTTACTTAGTGTGGCCAACCAGAAGTTTAGAAAATCAGCTGTAGCATTTAAATTGAAATTCATTTCATGTACAAACAAATAAAAGGATTTATTTCTTAAATGGAACTTCCTTTTGACTTCACTTGGAAGAATCTTAAAGATTTATCTTCTACATGAGCTTACGCTGTTATTACTATTACTTTTAAAGCAGATAAATTTCCTAATTGTGACGATTTAATTGGTATGAATTGACAGAGACCTTCTTGAAAAGAGTAATATTTTCAAGTGTAATGTGCCTTACCTTGTAACATCACTACTAGCTTGTTCTTCTTGCTTGAGTTCAGATAATGATGCGTCTCCATTACTTAAACTTTCAATCATAGATAGCTCTGTACTGCTTGGTGATATGTCTTTGCATTTACTGAGATTTGCTAATGAAGTCACCACATTTGCCAGTGTACTTAAATCTCCTTGACATGCTTCAACCTAAGGGAAAAGAACAGTTTTCAATTCTTAGTTAATTGGCAGCAGTTAACCTGCAATAGAAGAGTCTAACTTTTACACAGATGAAGAATTGAGTATATGCACAGACCTGTAAGAAAACTATTTTCAGTAAATGGGTAATCATCATACAGCAATTAGACACTGCACTGCATCTAAAATATGAAATATTTAGACATTTACTTTTAAAGGTAATAGCTACCTATTTCTTTCAAGAAGAATACCGCAGGTGGTAAGCAAGTGCAGGAAGAGGATTTATCTTCTCTACTCACTAGTCAGTTACCAGGACTATAAGACTGCACTTGATTATATTTTTAGCATCTTCCTTTCTTCCCCATGTAAATAAGTCAGTAGTAATAGGGTAGGAGAATGTTTGAAAAGAAGGAATGCATATAAAGCTTTAAAAGCAAGCAGAAAAAAAACGCTGCTGCAGCCTTTTTGGTGTTTATGTCCTTATACAACTCCAAGTGAACAAGGTGATTCAGTACTGACCAGCAGCTCAGAGAGGCAGTAAGACATGTTTTCCACCTTGCCCCAGCAAAAAAAAAAAAAAAAAGGAAAGTACATCATTACAGACAAGTATGCTGCTGCTAACACCAGCATGCTACCTGTCACTTAGCTTGTGTTGTCATACTCTATAGAGCCAGAAAAGTGAAATGGAATAAACAACTTCTGATGGGGCCCTTTGCAGACAGAGCAAGCAAGGAAAAATGCATTAAAACAGCAGGAGGTAATTTAGGATCAGCTAGAAAAATACAAAAGCTTCCTACTGGGCATATGTAGGGAAGTTACCATGCAGCTTTAGTGGATGAGGAAGTGTAGCAAAATGGGAAACAAACAGAAACCAGCTCAGAAATAAGACTGTCGCTCAGATAGCTCTTACTAGCTTTACCAAAAAAGTAGTGATTCAGGGAAAAAAAATCCAACAGAATTTATGAAATGCACTGTGATAATGCCAGAAGAGATTTTCTGAACCCCTCACGTTATTCATACAAAGGAAATAGCCAAGTAGTATCAGGACTTCCCAACACAAAAAGTAACATAGCCCTTAAATATGTCTAAAAATGGCAGGGCATTTATTTCATAGTGTTTTTAGTATTCTTACTATGTGAGGGTAAAAGGATTCTTGTAAAGAGAAGGCATTTGCAACACTGGCTAATGTTGTAAAGCAATGTTTTAAGATGAATTTAACCAAACAGGAGTACAACAGAACATTCTTCCCTCCTTACATACACAATTACAGCAATGAGCACTACTTAATATATCAGTCATATCACCCCATACCTTATCTGGAGTCATCAGCACAGTAGGTTCACTTTTTATTGCAGAGGGATGGATGTTAACAAACATTCCCGATTCCAGCAGACCTGTTGATCTGATAGAAAACAGCACAAATTTTGATTTTAATTAATTTTAAAATTGAATTTTCCTGTTTCAGGAGACAGAGATAGCTACTTCTGAGTATAATTTACATACCTTGCTGTTTCATTGTCTGTCACAAAAGTTGGAGTTGCAGCTAATGGACTACGAAGATCTTTCCGAATGTAGATCTTTTCTGTAGAAGCTGCACAGTTAGAAGATTTTTCTCTTGACACTTCAATAGGTTTCCTCTCACACTGCACAGCTAAAAAAATAATACCCAACTATTAAATCACAGCTCAAATTACAGATTAAGAAGTAATACTTCTCTCTTTATTTAATGTCCAATTTTAATAATAATTCTTAAAATAACTAAAACATATATGAAATACATCCCATAACCAGCAAGCTAGGAAGTTGGGTAAAAACCAGCAAACTGATTTGATTTGTCCCAACTGAAATGATGTGGTAGTCAAAGTCTGAGACCAAACATACAGATGCTAAAATTTTCAAGTTACAATTAAGGGATAAATCCCCTTATATCTTATTTTAATCTGAATCAAACTGGAAGCTCAAGGCTTCTTGTTCTCTCAGTTTGACTATCCCACACTCTTACTTCCTTTGTAAAGGACTCATAGTACCTTTTTCCATGGACTGTGGGTCTGTGTTGAACCCACATAGCTTTATGCACTTAAAGAAGCTTCTCCAGTCAGTACCTTAGACAATACAGAGGGAAAGGGACACTTACAAAGTTCATTTCAGATCATTTAAGATCGATCTGGGCGACATCCTGACCCACAATCGCTGACTTCAGAAAAGAGCACATTTTTAATTTGAATGCCTCAGTGAAACTAGGTGGAATGAATCTGGGCTTTAGCCTACAGATTTCTCACCTTCCTTTGAATGGATTAGAGAACATTAAAATGAAACTTACAGTACTATACCCTACAGGGAAAACATGGAAAATGTGTAACTATAGAGAAAAAATTAAAAAGCTTTCAAATTAGCAACAGACTGCGATGCTATTCAAATTTTATGTTGGTATCATACACCCCAAATGTCGTAATATCATTAGGTACTGACAATGCCATTGTCAATAAAAGTCAGCCTGCAACCCACAAATAGTACTTTGAAAGGGTGGGAGATGGAGGCAAGTATTTCATCTTCCTTTGCTAACCCTGTGCTTGCTAGCAGCATTTGACTTTGTTGAAAATAGACCACAACTTCTTCAAAGGACAAATAACCCCCAAAGAGGGAGTTACAGTCCAAAACAATGCTGAGTTTTCTTTCCTTTCCCCACCCCACTGAAGAATGAGATTTATCCCCAAACAATCCTCTCTCCCACTCAGTGCTCCCCCACAACCCAGAGATCCTTTTCCTGCCTTCTGATCAATAACCCTGGTGATTTTGTTCTGATTGAAAAGTGAAGGGGTCTTTTCTTACTTACTGCCAGCTGAACTAGATGGTTAAGATTCACTGCCCCAGCTTTTCCTCCCTTTCTGAATTAATTTCCTCTGTGCTGGCAAGGTGTTACTGATTTCTGCTGACAGAAGCAAGGCTGGAAGGAGGCAAATGTCAGCAGAGGTTCAAGAGGGCAGCAAAATAAGAGCTGGACGACAGCAGAGCACAAGACTAATACTGTATGTACAGCAGCAGTGTCACAGTATTAGGGCACTATTAATACTTGTGTACTGCTTGAATATCTGTGTGTTTAGTATTCTGATATTGCTGTGGTATTGAAGTATCGCTACAATCTAATGGAAGGAAAGCTAAAAAGAAAATTGGAATCTGCAGGAATTGGTCAGAACTGAACTTTAAATCACTGTGGATCTCTGCCTTGTGAATAACTATCTCTACAGAGCTTTGCCAAAAGTGAACAGAAATTGCCAGTAGTCTCAGTTGCAGAAAAAGTGAAAAGAAGATAGAATTCAAAACATTCAGTAGCCTAATTTACACACAGGAAAACTGAACTGCCTAAAAAAAATTAAGAAAGAGATATGCTTGACATTTGCCACCCCGGAGTAACAGTTCATTGCCTTTCACCACATGCAATGTGCTTATTAAGTTTGTAAATCAATATATATGCTTAAAAGCATTTCAGATTTCTGATATGCCAAATTTGTACAATTCTTTAAAGAAAAAGCTACAATGATACACAAATACATCATCAAGATAATGATTTGCATTTATACCAAACCTATCACTTGTAGCACGAAGTTTAACACAGAGGCCAGATAAAATAATTTGCTCGAATTATTCAGACTCACAGTCTTGTTTCATCCCAAACGCGATGCATCTCTGCAGCCTACAGTACTGACACCGGTTCCGGTGGTGTTTGTTAATGACACAGTCCTTTGTTCCTCGGCAGGAATAAACTAAATTCTTCCGTATACTCCTTTTAAAGAATCCTTTGCATCCCTCACAAGTTACTGCTCCATAGTGACGCCCTAATTACAGAACAACAGAAATCACGACATTAAAAAAAATAATATTACACTGTAAAATTAGAGTTCACATTTATTAAAAACAAAGTATTTGCTATTTTACCCAGAAAAAGAACACTCTTCTTCTCTGTGGATTACAGATCTTAAAATATATTGGGGCTATAAAACAACATAAAAAAGCAAGTGAATTGTTTTTCTAGTTCAAAGCACTTAAACAGGACAGATTTTACAAACAGGAAAGGTGCTTATTAAATTCTTTCCTTATCTGTTGACAGTAGTGTTAAAAAAAGCTAAGAAAACAGGTTAGTAAGAATACAAAAAACCCCATTTTCATTTATACATTTCTCTAGCAATTTTTTCTAATTGTACCTACAGACAAGCCCTGTGATTGCTCATTACAAATCTGGCTGCTGAAATTGTATGCATTAAATGTAATAGAACCACGGAAAGGGCAAACATGGTATTTGACAGCAGTAGGCAATCACTTCAAAGCTTTACTTTCACCTTTCATTTCTCTAACAGAGTAATGGTACATCCTTAGTTCCTTCAGCAAAACTTCAATGAAAGAATAATCTAGAACAGCTATAATTTTTTATAAAAACCCGCCCAGTTCTGTGAATTTTCTGTATAATATACAGATTTCTAAGATATACTACAGAAAGTTTTAAAATTATTTTTGGAAGTAAATTACTTTGATTTTGCATAAAATTAAAACATTACTAAAAAGTACTAGGTTTTATTGAGGCATGCTCGGCAATTACAATTTTAATTTATGAATCTTTGAAAAAACTAGGCCACATTACAGAAATAAATCTGAACTATGACCTAATTTAAGATAAAACATGTTTTTAGATTCTTTCCTCACTCCTCACAAATATTTTTTAGATGTATCAGTCTCGTCTGACTAAAGTTTCTAGAATTTCTGATAGGTTTTCTGGATTCCTTTATCACAACCTTTTTACCACACTACTAAAACATGAAATTTCAAAATCATCGTATATGTTAAAAGAATAATATATGAAACATTTTAACAGCGTCTGAACTGTGAATATTCATTCTGCAAAGCACCAGGGCTGCTTCTTCACCTGCTCTTTGATGTAGCTTCTCGGACTCGAGCTTGGAGGTGTCTGTAAAGCAGTTTTCCTTACACTGCTTGTCACACAGGAGGCTCCCCAGAACCTGCAGCTGCTCAGAGAAACATGGCACCCTTCCCAAATTCATTACCACTGCTCAGGATTCCAGGGCCAGCACAGGAGGAATAGCTCTTGGGATTTCCAGACCCTCAAGGGAGACTCTAGCCCTTCTAGGGAGTCAGATACCTTTTAGCAATTGGAGATAACCAACCAGATCTTTGCCTTAACTGAAGGCAGAAACTTCCTTCAGATGGGTGGAGTCTGACATGTATTTAGAGCTCTAAACAGCAACTGTATCTTTAATGCTAAACTTTGCCACAGAAAAAAAAATTGTTATTGGTTATATTTTCTAGGAAGTTTGCTTCCTGCTGAGGGGAGACCTCAGAGCAGTCTGCAGGTTCCTCACAAGGGGAAAAGGAGGGGCAAGCACTGACCTCTTCCCTCTGGCGACAAGACCTGAGGGAATGGCATGAAGCTGTGTCAGGGGGATTTTAGGTTAGATATTAGGAAAAAGTTCTTTCTTCACCCAGAGGGTGGCTGGGCACTGGAAGAGGCTCCCCAGGGAAGTTGTCACAGCACCAAGCCTGACAGAGTTCAAGAAGTGCTTGGACACTGCTCCCAGGCACATGGTGTGACTCTTGGGGATGGTCCTGTGCAGGGCCAGTTGCTGGACTCGATGATCCTCATGGGTCCCTTCCAACTCCGCATATTCTATGATTCTATGTAAAATAATAATAAATCCCATCCATGGATACCAGAGTACCATTTAGTGTAATTCTGCACTGAAAGAGAATCCTGTTTGTGCATGTATAGAGATACAGAGATGTATGTATATGCATGCAAACTGTTATATAGCTTCAGAAGAATTTTAAATTGCTTTCATAAAATTGCACCACCTTAAAAAGAAAAAGAAAGAAAAAATAAATACCTGATGCCTTGTCTCCACATACAACACACAGATCAAACACTTTATTTAGGCCCTGTTCACTGGTGGAGTTGTCTGTTAAAATCTGAAAAGAAGTGTTAAAGAATTTAATATTTCTTTTCCTTACTATCTGGAAATAGTAAAATATATCTCATGCTTGTGGTTTTTCTCTAAGATAGGAGACTAAATCTACATTCAGAGACATTAAGCAGCTACGTGCCATGTCACTGTGCTCCCTTTCAGAAGGGAACAAAATTTTTACTTGTAATACCCTTGATAAGAATTCAAGATTTCATTTCTCTAAAAACTACTTCTGCAAAATGGACTGACATTTTAAAAAACATTTAGCATCTGCATACTCTTACCTTCTATATTTATATCCTAATGACTCTTCCAAAGTACAAATGATACTGAAGCATGGATGCATACTGAACAGACGGAACAAAAAAAATCCCTTGTGAAGGCTACTGTATCTACACTCAGGTTTATTAACTCCTTTTTTTATAATATACATTAGGAGTGGACCAATAGAAAACATACTCTGGACACTATCATTAACTATCAACTGGTATACAGTTTAGCTTTCAGCAACAGTTTGACATTATTATTCTTGTCTTGTTTCATTCATTTATATCTGGTAAAGCTTCATTAAGCACTTAATATTAGAATCCCAGTACTACAAGGTAGGCACTAGAATCTTCCATTTGATCTTCGAAAACTCTACCCCACCACAACATAAATAAAGCACAGCAAAAATTCAATTTAAAAAAGGAACACACAAATCACAAGTAAAAATCGAACATAATCTTGACGTAGAAAACAGTATTCTTCCCATTAAAAAGAGAATATAGTTTAGAACATTTAAGAGTTTTTAACTTCTACTGCGTCTTAATGGGAAGCCAGTCTCTCATTCTTGCTTCACATACTCAGAACAGGACACCTGGTAGAAAGGTAAGTAAACAGAAGTGAAAAGTACCCTATCTCCTATAGAGAAAAATTAAGATATCATGCTTTTTAGAAAGTTTGGAAGATAGTATAGATGATATATATAGGAAAGTTTAACATGCATATTTCTTTCTAGTTAGCCTTTGTTAACAATACTGTCCTAGAGATTAATCTCTTAACTTTTCTTTTAATAAAAAATCTTTTTAAGAAAAATAAGATGGATGAGTTAAGAAAATATTAACCTTTTGTTCCTTCCAAATGTCCAGTATTAACATTATGCATTTTCATGATATTTTAGAAAATATAAATAAACATATTCTAAGTTCTTCCATAAACGAAACCTGCACTGATTTCACATAAGGAAGGACTACAGAATTGGGCCCATGAGGAGAGATAAAAATCCCAAACTCGGAAAACTCATTAAGTGATATGAACATGAAGAATAAAAATTGATTATTAACATGAAAAAGACCCACTGAAGGTAAAATAGATGACAGAAGAAAAGGTCTTGCCAAATGAGTCAATGTAAAGATAAGATGCAATAACGGAGAGGGTTTTTGCAGGAAAAACAAATGGGCATTTCAAGTGAAGGCTACAGAAGAAGAAAACAGGTGAAATCACAGGTGAAAAGATCGGGAGAAAATACGAAAGATCCCACAGAGGATGCAGATGAACAACAAATGAATGCTACTCTGTATTTCATGAACTTTTAAGTGGAGAAGGAAAAGCTCTACCCATACATACTAGCTGACAACAGCACAATTTAGCTGAAGTGACAGAACACTGTCGCCTCTCAAACTAATCTACTTTGCCCAAACTATACAATCAGAACTTCTCTTTCACTTTTTTGTCCAGATTTCCTCTATTCCTGAATTTTACCTTTTAAAGCAGTGTGGCACACTTCTCATCCCTTACAATGCCTTTGAAAATAATTTTTTATGGATGACTTCAAATCATATCCCAGTGGTTTATACTTTTTTGAGGCTTACCTAAAATACAAAGTGTATGATAACACTAAACATGCTTCAATGCCTCTCAATAGGATTGGTTTTTACTACTGCTTCCCTATTCAAATCAATTCTTTGGAGCAAGGACCTTGGATGCCCATTTGCAAAGATCTGCAAGTTTCAAAACCAAAAGTACTACATAATTCCAAGATTCTTTCAAGCTTACACAACATGTGGGTAGTGAATCAGAGTGGACTAGCTCACACAAGAGCACAAACTAAACAGATCAGGGGTCTTAAATCAAAAAGAGATCACTTGAAAGAGGATATAGTAGTGATTTATAAAAAACCCCACACTCCTTAATATTTGTCTCTTATAGAGCAAGAGACATCTAATTAAATACTTCCCTCAGAAGATCAAACCAACTAAAGTATTCTTTGCTCTCCATACAATACTTTAGGATATTATACAGACCAAAGCACATGTGGTCTATAAACACAACAAAAAAAGGTTAACTTTCATAGCAGCTATCAAATATGATGGTCTTGCTGCAGTCTCCAGATCAGGAGGTTGCTCTGCACCGACAGCTAATAGAAGTAAAAGAATACGATCAGAAAGATCATTATTTACTTGTCCAGTTTTTAATATTTTTCCTTAAGCAGCTATTTATCGTCATTGTTTAAGTGTAAGATAAAGGACTAAATGGCCTGTAGCTATCCCAGTGTCTGGCCTACCCCACTGATGTATTTCACAGCAGCATAAATGTAGGTGGGTAAACTACGTGCAGTAACTACACTTCAGTTGGAGCGCAGTCATCTCCTACTTCATGCTGAAGGAGCTCACATCTCCCAAGTCTTCTGCACATATTTTTCACATTCTTCACATCAGTGCCATCCCATCCTTGTCAGATTGAGGATGTGGCACAGAAAGGTTCTAAGTTGGAGGGTGACAACTAAGGAAGCAG
Source organism: Myiotriccus ornatus (assembly GCA_036023395.1). NCBI lineage: Eukaryota > Metazoa > Chordata > Aves > Passeriformes > Tyrannidae > Myiotriccus > Myiotriccus ornatus. The sequence continues at coordinate 44,884,862 of JAYRBT010000042.1, forward strand.
CACATACAACAGGCACGGGAGTAAAGTGCACTGGGGATCAGTTGAGGGAGTTACAACCCTGGCTAGTTACAATCTCACATTTATAAACTCAAAATTATTAGTGTCATTTTCCCTGAGTAATTATTAATGTATTTCCCTACTAAATAGTCTGAGTAGTTACCATGGAGTACAATTCACACAGCTGAACTGCAGTTGCAACAGCGTACAAAAAGGAAAACAAGTAGAAGGAAATGTTAAGTGACAAAGACAATGAAGAAAAGAGTATGTTGCCCAACAAGACATGAAAAACAGATGGAGTCAACAAGCAGAAATAAAGAGGGACTGTTGGTGTGGCAGGATCTGGAAATGACAGTAAAAATAACTGTATTCTTTCTAATGTCATGAGCCAGTGTATAAATTTTAAAAGCAATAAATTTACTAAACAAAATTTTCTTCATAATTTTTGAGTATCCACAATGAGTCCTAGTGCAAGGAAAATTATACCTTAAAAAAAAAAAATCAAAAAAGGAGAACCCAGACAGATTCATTTGGAAATAAAACATCTTTTCTTATCCCATTTGAATGAAAATTATGAAATAAAGTGGATTATCTACCTGGATGTGTTGTGCAGAAATATCAGGGGATGCAAAAAACAGTTGGTTGACACCTGCAGCATCTGGAGTTGCTAGGATAACTTTTCCTGGAGTGGAATCTTGTCTGGCAAGGATCACCTTGCTTGGGGTAGAGCCATCATGATTTGTTAAGATGAACTGCTTGCCTGCTGAGCTCTGATCAAGTGCTGTAACAATCTGAATCTTCTGGCCCGTCTGCTGATCTGTGACAATCTAATAATACATTTATCTCAAATTGTTACTGTAATTTAAGTTAACCTTTGGACCCAATCTGGGCACTTGAAGAAAACGGGAGTTTTGCCTTTGACATTTGTGAAGCAGGATCATCTTCCCCTCTATCACGTAAGAGCGAATTAAACTCAGGTGACAACTGGGATTGTCACTGTATTTGAAACACATTTCAGTCAAGGGTGTTTGAAGTGAAAACCTGATCATACTCAGCTTTTACAACTGGCCTGTGCTTTTACAACACTACGGAAACTCCTGAAAATTCTACCATCCAGAACTCAAGGTATGTCTGCAGCTCAGCCCTAAGACCCATCAGGTTATGAAAAATCTTAACTCTTGCATAGTAGGTGAAGTGCTCAGCACCTCCCTGGTTTGGTTGCTTAACAAAAAACTTCTTAAAAGCACAAATGTAGACGTTCAAGTGAAAAAAGTAAGCATCAAACAGCAAGAGAAGCAATAATCTTGTTGTACCTGTATACACATTTTAGGCTTCATTTTGGGGGGACCTTTTTTTTACATATACATTTCTATATAAAAAAAGTGAAAGAGAATCTCTGTCCCTGATATTTTCTTTTTCTTTTTTTTTTTAAAGGAAAAACTGATTTTCATTTAATAATCAAGAACAATCCTACAGGCTGTTTTTTCCATTTTATCCCTATTTTCAAGCACAAATACAACATATTAAATAATTATTAAATAATCCTCCATTTTCTGCCAACTTTGTAAAAAGGTTATAATCTGCAGAGAAAAAACAAGATTCCGTATATATTCCATCATAAATCTCACTTTTAGTCCCTTCATTTCTCCATCAAAATGCCTATATTGAAAACTGCCTGGTTTATTCTGGAGACTAAGTAGAATCATCCTGCACAGACTGTTTCCTGCAAACTATTTTGAATTACAGATCAATAAAATAGCTCCTATTTTGTCTCTACTAAACACAATGAAAAGCTTAATTAAGAGAGAAGGCCAAGTAAGATGATAAAATTCTAAATACTAAAGAACATGAATTATCATGAGATTTGGGGTGTAGGGTGAGAAGACAATGCAAAACCACAACAATAATTATCAACATGATTAATTTTCCGCTGAGTTTTCTCAGATATCTCCATGTCTAGGACCACAACTGGGTACAGTAGTCCCTTATTTCTCCATTTAATTCCTTTATGTTTGTTCTATATTCTTTAGAACGCAATCCTCTTTGCCCTTTTAATTTTCTTCTTTTCTTAACTTCCTTTTCCTTCTTCTGTTTTCTTTCATTTACAATCTTTATTTCTCCTGTGTCATTTCTGGTTGTTTTCAACGTAGCTGATGGTCCATTCCCATTCTTTCCAAACACATCTACTTTATTGAGATTATGAGAAATCCAACGTGTTATCCTCAACAGGAATGCATATATATACAAAAGCCAAACACAGAATATTGTGCTGTTTCTTGAATTTCCAGACCTGCTCTTTGAAAGACAGTTGTATCTAAAATCTGTCTCCCACCAAATCTTAAAAGTGCAACTATGTGTACATCAAAAAGGCACATACTTGACCTAGTTAAGTTTACACAAAGTATGCTCAAAAAACCAGCATGTCCCAAACAGCAAAGACACAAATTTGAACTACAGTTAAATTTTTTTTTTTGGGATATATACGCTAAAATATCTTTTTTCCTACTGTAGTCCAGTTGTGTAATGTAAAAAAAATATATGTGCTACTTCACACAATTCACTTCCTATTTAACAAAGGGAGTCCCAACTCTTCAAATGGGTTCCTGCAATTCTGGGAGGATGCCCAGAAGTTTTCACCACGATACAGTAGGTACAGTGTTATGTTCATATCCATAGAAAGCTGCTCAATCTGCACAAATGGTTTCTCAGCTGCCAAACATTTGACAACTGACAGAGGTATAAGAGAAAGCAATTTAAACAATTAAGTACATTCTGTCTGCAGTTGATCTCTTATGGCCATATACCTGCAAAACCCCCACCTAAACTGCAACGGGAACTCCGAAAAGTTCACTGAAGTGTAACAACTGGCAATACCTAAATGCTGAGATAAGAGAAAAAAATAATCAGAGGGAAAAAGAAAAACTCTTATCCTCTCAAGGGAATCCATCTGGGCTCAGCGACAACACATTATGTTTCTTAATAATCTGAGACTCAATATCGCTAAAATGATAATGTTATAGAACGGGAATATATCAATTCAGGATTGACTGCATAAAAATACACTTTCCTCACTGATTTCATTTAAGCACCCTGATGATAATGGAGGATATTATTTTCTTTTATTGCTTTCAAGCCTGTTAACAAGTTTTGACTTCCATTTGAAAATCATTTCAGTAAATTAAACACGTCAGTAATTGTGTGTTCCTATTATAGAAAAAAGAAACTGTCTAAACAAAGAGGACTAATCCACATGTTTATAACAGCCCGTTTTGCACAGAAATGCCTGTTTAATAAATCTGACATTCAATTTTTCTCTAAGAGAAATGTTAGCATACCTTAAAAAGGGTGACTAAGGAAACATGTTTTAAAGAATATTTTACTGAGCAATCAGTATTTCAAGATTTCAGGTGATTATGTGTATTTAATAATAATAAAGGACAATAAAGGAAAAATATTGATTGAGAAATAATCTAACATTTATTTTTGACATTTCACTTAGATGCATTATTTCTACACACTTCTTTACTCTTTGCATTAATTCTTCGCTGAAGGAAGTTTTTATTACTAAGTTTGATACTGGTGACACGTCTGCAGAAGTCTATTGCAGGAAGGATGCCATTTGACTAGTATTGTTCCACACGTGTCAAAAGACAACCACCAAAGTGCTTACCATCCATTTTGAAGACAGAATTAATGAGCATGATGGAAAAAGACAAGGAACAAAGTAGCTGGGTTAGTAACAAGTCATTTTCCAGCTACACAAGACACTGAAAAACTACATAAAGGTCTCTGTCCCTAGAAATACAACTATTCTACATTCATTATATTTGCACTAATTACAGTGCCTAACCAAGAGCAGGTCTTCCCCCTCAAAAAAGCTGTCAGAGAAGGGTTAGAAGCCTGACAGTGGCTGTGAACCAACAGCACTGTTCAACAGTAAAGGCTCATAGGCTTGTATGTTGTTGTCTCCCATTCAGACCCTGATGCTGAAATTTTATCAAATGGCTTCACAGTACTGCGATATTATAGCACACAGGTATTAACAGGAAAATCAAGGGGAAAGAGATGGTGGTTAATTGATGAACATGTATTAGTTAACAAAAGGTACAGATGTACACAAAGTGTAAAAAAGAAGAGTGGAGACAGTTGAGAGAATGAAGATCTACTGGGTAGGTAAGACTGGTACCATGACTAGAGCACAGGATGGGTGGTAATAAAACTAAAAATACCCCAACATGTATGGGGGGTGGTTGTGAACAGCCTTGGAAGGTTGAAAGCTTGAACATAATGCGCCAAAACGGAAAAAAACACAGAACAATGCTGAAGAGTGAAGCCAGCAAAATAAAAAGCAGCCAAGATTATACTAGAGGCTGGCTCACTTACATGGGTGATTTGTATGAACAACATATGTCTAAGAATACTTTTTACATTTATTCTGCAGTTGATATTTTTCTCTATGATGAAAATTAATAATAAAACTTTTGCAAGGATTTGCACTAACTTTTAAGGGATAAAATAAAAAATTGCACTCCCCAAATCTTCCTGATCTCCATATACACATTTGTACGTCGATTTAATTACCTACACTGCCAAAAACTTCCCATCCTCACTTGATCTGGAGATTATTACCTGGCCAGGCTATGAACAGGACATATAATATGGGCTGGGACAACCAAAAACCAGTATCCTTCTCAGACATAAGGTTTCCTTGCACCTTTTCATGACCTGGATCAATGATACAAAGCAGTATTTCAATCCCCTCCACTCCAAAATGTAGAAATGCTCCAACTCAATTGAATTACCAAATCTACAAAATCTTCAACTTTCAAAGAATAGTATCTTTACAGTATTGGAAAAAGTATTTTCTTGCTCAGTGAATGAAGTTTTTTGTAATGTTAAAATTCTTATGAGAAAAAAAAAGGGGAAAAAAAAGGGAAGATTGGAATGATGTTTTATTTCTGTTTATATAGAAAGGGTCTCTGCCACCCAGGACTGAATGTTTACATTAAAGCAAGTAACATGATGCAAATAAAAAAGAACTGCATGTGAAAACTGGCAGAAGCAAATAATTCATCTCTGCTTTTAAAATGTCTGAGATGAGGCATACCTGTATACGTTGTGATAAAGAGAGGCCAGAATCTGTAGGGACAATCTGTATTCGTTGTGGTGTCCCATCCATTAGTGTTTGTGTGACAGCTTCCTGCGAATGTGTAACCTAGAAAGAAGAAACAAATTTAATGGATTGACAATGCATATACTATTTTAGTGGATCCACTACCTTAATGGATTAAATCCTAAGGTTTCACCAGCTTCTGATCTCCCTGAACAAGGCTATGGAAAGTCTGACACTGTTATTCTATAAGAAATGCAAACGCTTGTAATCTAATTTAACAGCTTAATTTTGCTAGTTAGAAAATTCTGTTTTAAACCCATTTTGAAATACCTTCCAATGTGAAATTTAGAAACACGTTAAGTAAAACAAATTAATTGTTGACAAGTCCTTGTAAGTGAATCAAACAATATTTATTACTGTTGATGTTCATGAGGCACAACACCTATCATCAGAGCTGTGCTACATTTGCAATAAAATACTCTAAGGCCTTACTTAAAAGTGACAAAAGAATTTTTGGTGTGGAAACACATCAATGGGTCATTTCTTTCTGTTTTTCTGATACAGCAGCAAAACCAGAACAACAGAATTCTATACTGGGGAACTATCAACAAAGTTAGAGAAAATTAATAAATCACATGAAGCTGGCAAGCAGTATATCATATTAAAATCTTTGTGTGAATGCTCTCAGACACAATTCATGCAATTATCACTATTTAAAAAATTCTTCATATCTTAAAGCTGAGGGTATATGGGGGAAGGTATTTCTCATTAAATTACTTGTCAGTAAAAATTAGGTACAGCTGCTATTTGCAGAGGCTTGATCAGAAAGGCCAGACAGTACAAAAGAAATTTTTCTTTACAGACATCTTCAAACTGAAATTTTTGCCTTAAATTCTGGAGTAACTCCAAAACCTTTTTGCAGTTCACAAACTCTATCTGAAAATCTGTAATTCCCAGTATTTACACCATTATACATATACTACTCTGCACCTGATTCTCCTTCTGCCGCTCCCAATTAATACAGGGAAGATATAACTCTATTGCAGTAAAAGTACTGTTTCATAACAGGTTGTGAGCTTCTTTTGTTCCTCTTGGATCAGCTTCCTGATTTTGCAACCATTCCACTATGTAAATGCCAGTATCAGCAGAAGAAAGCAGGCCAGAGCACGCGGCTGGAGGTCAGTGCGAGAAGGGGATGGAGCAGGTAAGACTTCCCCTTACAGCAGAAATACAAGCTCCCATCAGCCTAAGTCGATTTTTAAATTTTACCCAAGAAGGTGTTATTTTTGGCACCAGTCTTATAATCTACTTGCTCCTCTCCCTTCAGTTTGGTAGGTAAAACTGGCTGGCTAGTCACTCAGTGATCTGGAATAGGACACCAATGCAGGTTGAAAAGCAGCCCAGTAAACAGACAGACAAACAAAGGCTATTCTTAGCACCGATCAAACCTTCAATCCACATGTCCACAATGCTCAGAAGCAGATCCATCAGAGCAAATGAGAGAGTGGGATTAAGCTGCTGGGGGCATTGCTTAAACTGCCAGCACCATCAAAAGACATGCTTGTCAAACTAGTACTCAAGCCATTTCTGAACACTGCTTTCTAAAAATACCTGATTTTTATAAGTACTTTCCATAGTCAAACAATTCATCCACTTCTTTGCTTAAGCAAAGGACACAAAAAATGCTCCTTATACAGCAGCATTCTGAGTTTGAGAGAGATACTTTCAAGCACTAAAATTCTGCATCAGCCTTTCAAAATGACATGTACACGTAGTGATTTAGAAGCAACTGAAGTTTTATGTGCATTTATCTTTGCTTTACAAAATAAACTATACATTACAGGACTGTTTTACATTTGCTCCCTCAAAATGTCGTCATCTACATGATGTGTAAGGTAAAGCTGCTCTTTAACTCCACAAAATGTCAGCTTGACAATTTTACTTCATACAGAATACAGTTTTTTATGGCAGTTAAAAGAGTACTGATAAAAATAACCGCAATGTTTGTTAAAAATTGTGTTTTGTATGTGTGTGACAGACTCTGTTTCAACAAATATGTAGCTTTCCTTTGTTACAGTAAACTGGCAGGACTGTGGAAACAAACCCCCATACAGTCAGTGTACAGCCACTGAAAAAAGAAAAATGCTGCTGCTCTCGGCAGGTAACTTCCCTACATGAATCAAGGAATGTGATCTTGATGTAGAAATAGGAAATGTCTCACACTGAGCAAAAGACGATTAGCAGATGGCAGAATTTGAGAAAAGACAATCATTGCACAATGTCCCTTACAGGCAGGGTTATGCTTTGCTTTAATGTGTTGCTTTTATGCCAAAAAAGCCCTAAATTAACAAAAGCATGTTTGTGAACGTCACTGTGAAATAATCTGTGATAATTTTGTGATTTAAAATGCATCATGAACAACAAGATTGTAAAAAAAATCAAATACTATGTCACAGAACACTTCTGACCATTATTTCAATGAGACACAGTAGCATTTTCCATTCTCCTCAGAATGGAAATATCTGTCTTTTTAATGTTCTACTCCTTTAAATTTTTCATGTAAATTCAATTAAAACTACTTCAACATCCAAAAGAATTACAAATGCTAGCAAAAATACCGCTGAAGTTCCACAGACCTTAAACTATGATTTTTCAGTGCTCACACGGATTAGGAACACCACCAAGCAATTACAGCCTGCGGGTAGGTAAGAACGTAAGCTATCACATGAAGGCTGTGAGACTGCTTTCCTTGCTGACTCCACCTTTCAGGCAGCACACTCACGCATGGCATCCACCTTTGACAGTACTTTTGGATTACAGAGTCCCACCTTATACTGCCCTAGGTGATGCTTTTCAGTTCTTCCAACCATGTGCCTGGGTGGCTGCACCTTGTACAAAATAAGGACAGTGATCACAACCGGGAAGAAGGGAAACCTTCCTCCACTATCCTGTAATTCTTTTTTTCTTTCTCGTTTTCTACACCACACACTGACACACAGAGCTTACATGAGCAAGACTAGCATAGCGTGAGAATAAGTGGCTAAGTGAGGACTGGGGAACGCTTAAGCCGCACTGCTGCCAAATACGGTGTGACGGTCTCAGACACAGTAAAACCCCGCTAAAGGACAAATCCTAATCCACACTGCTGAGAAAACAACAGCCATGGAAACTGTAGAGCTGCAATTTCACCATGAACAGAAGTAGCCAAGAGCTTTCCGCAGCATCGCACCTTCACTGCCTCCATCTTCTCCCTGCCTTCCTTTGGCTATCAGCCGGTTCCTTTACGCTGCCTCTGGTACACATTAGAGCCTTCTCAGACTTACTCAGTGCTAATCCAGCAGAAAACATTCCATATGTTTTAAGTGGGTTATTACCCTGGTGTTAGTATGGAAATTAAGTAAGGTAAGAAACAGAGGAAGGACCCTCTCTCTCCTATGGCACTGAGATGTTAAGTCAGCTCAGTGTCTCACGGAATCACATTATGAAATTGAGAAGCAACCTTCACAGAGGCTAAATACTCATCATGCCATCCTCTTTTCTGAGTGAAATGTACATGTCAGCCAGCTTTGACTAGCCTTGTATTTTCACAAAGAAAAAAATTAAACAGGAAATACAGCCCTATTTAGCCCTCCACAAGGAATTATATTCCCAAACCAAAACTACAGTAGACATACGTTCTCACCTAAAAAGAGGACAAGTAATGAAAACATCATACATCACATAAATCACTTATGTTTTGAGAGAGCCTTAGCAACAGTCAGATGCTACAACAGTAAAAGTTTCGTTTATTCAGAATAGAATTAACCATCCCAGTCTGCTCCAACCTTTCCACTTGAAATCAAGACTGAGAGGAACTAAAATTACTTGAGAAGTAAGTCTACGTCTAGACAAGAAATCAAGAGTGGCTATTTCAAGCTAAAAAATACCATTTATTTAAGATAATTTACTGCTTCTACCTAATTTAAAGTGGTGCTAATTTTAAATAGTCTATCCTATGCTAGAACCTTCTAAATAAGTACATGTACTCATATCCACACTCCCAAACTATCTGTGCATCCCTGGGGCTTCTCTGGCTGCAGCACACAGGTTCTGCACGTGGGTTACAGAGAATGAAAACTAGAAGTCTCAGAAACAAGAGTCTTCAGTCTTCCTTTTTGACATATAACAAACACCAACAAATATTTTTACAGTGAAGAGCATGGCAAACCTTTACTACTGAAAACAAAATGACAACTAAAGCAATTGCATAGTTGGAAAGTAGAAGCTATGTGCTGACTTTTGTCACTAGAAGTTACTAGAGACCAAAACAGCAGAGCTGAACAGTTAGTCACTTACTGGAAACACTACTAGATTTTTCTTAATTTCTGTGGGGTAAACTTTAGTAAAAAAGACTTTGCAGCATAACTATAAAACAGATGTAGTAAGTTCTAGCCTTCCAGGGGAGAGGGTCAGAAGCTTTGGCTGTACCACAAATTTTCTCTTGTGATTTTGGTTTTTATGTATCAGTCTGTACATTTTATTATTCAATTTCTCTTAAATAGGACTCAAAATTTATGTACCTCTCCCATTTGCTGTTCAAAAATTTGATGGGTCATTTCCTCTATGGTTGCCATGATCTTTAATCACCAGAATTTCCTGTCGAAGAAAGGATAGAAGATGCTTAAAATCTGTAGTCTCAAAAGTAAAAATATTTTGGGGAAAACACAGTTCACAGAAGTGCATTTACAGTTTTCTGAAGATGACATCCCTGCAGAATTTAAAGTTTCATTATACTATAAAAGTAATAATTTATTTTCTATGTTGTTTTACTCATAGAGACTTCCTATGTTTTAATTCTGCTTTCTTAAAGAGCAACAATATAATAAAATCCCTGTGAGAACAGAAGCCAATTATTGACCATGACATCAGCAGGGACATATTTAACATCTTAGAAAACTGGAACACAGACAGTTTTGTTAATGCAAATCAAGAGGGGCAAACCTAACTTCTTCTGAAGTCATACTGGGTTTTTAGTATTAACAGGAGTGCCTGAAGACTGATTTTGTAACTAATAGGAAACACTACTTGGAATGCAGAAAATATACATTTAAAAAAAAAATGCTGTTTTGTTATCAGTACTGGAGCTACAGCACATACCCTAATCTTCATAAGAAGAGTTTTGTAGGGTTTAACAGACACTATTACATTAATGCAGTATAAAGGACTCAGATGTAAGCTTTATTTATTTGCGTATTGTTATACAACTACTCACTAGGCAGTACTTAAAAGGTAGGTGCCCAAACTATGGAGCACCACATAAACAATTTTACTGACAAAAGCTGCACTAAAAGCACTGCAATACCTACTTCTTATAAGAACAAAGTACTCTTACACTAATACAGCTAGCAGGTTTACACTCTTTAACTTTGCTAGAACTTCTAGGAACTATATCCTACCCCAGTGATCTCTAAACTTCCCCAACCAGCCATGCAAAGTTAATTCATTTTGAAGCTAACTCTGCTCTTACAATTGGAAAGAGAAATCTGTTTTGACTAGGCAAGAAGTGCAGGCTTCGAAAGTGTGCGCAGTGGGGAAATACAGAAATATTTTGGCATTGTAGACTGTTCTTAATCACTCACTAGCATGCTGCATTATTAGTTAAGACAAAAGATGAGAGGTATGCACATAAAAAAGTATAAGACTGAAGCTTATGCTGAAAAGCATTATCTCTTAAAAAGATCTAATAAGTGTCAGCATCCTTGCAGGAGCACTCTATTAACCCACTTCTGCATCCATGAGCTGCAGCACAATCACTATTCAAAGAGCACTCTACAATTTTAAGACAGTCAATGTGTTTTATCAATGTTTTCTTATTTTAAATAAAATACTAGCAACAAAATACTGCACTGTTAACACAGACAGTGCCAGAAATTAGTACTATTTCATTACAAAAAAAAACCAAACAAAAAACAGAACAAAAAAAGATTTAATATCTTAGAAGAAAATTAGAGAACTATTTAGTAAGAAACACTTTTGGGCAAGACAGATATATTTTTTGCAGAGTTATTTCAAAGGAAGACCTTACTGCTTCATAACAATTTGACATACCAGAAATATTGTGCATACGATAATTCTTCAAAAAATTAAGAGTAAACTAAGCAAAATGCTGACATTCTAGTCCGATCTCAGAGCCGATCCAGTTCTGGGTGGGGTTTTGGACTAGAGATGCATTGTACAACTCAAAGATGTACCATTTTCTTGGCTACAGAAACAACAAGAGTTGCTTGCAATTACCAAAAAATCCCCTATTTTTTTTAAATTAGTTTGAGTTGCAAAATCTTTTGACTGCCTCCATATAGGTCTATTGGGCAGATATTTTCAAGGACACAATAAACAATTATCTACTTTTAAAGTTCTACTTCACTAAGTGTCCATTTAAAGAACTACGCATAAGAAAGCTTATTTTGTGCAGTTTACACCAATTTTATGGAAAACACATGCTCCCTGTGTCAGCCTTTTGAGACAGCAATAACATCTTCCATTTTGCTATCAGTCTCTAGCACTTTCTACATTACTTTCCTGAAAGAAACTAGACGACCTATTATTTTCCCATCAGAAAAGCCTGTAAAAAAGCATGATTATTACCTTCTCAGTTTTAGCTATATTTACCAACATAGCCTACAGCTTTACCTCTATTTACAGCTTTGCCTTCATTTTATGCTTTTCTAAAACTCCTGCAGAATTAAAATGTTCCAACAAGAATACTTAATACTAATTACTACTGCTATAGCTGTGTTGCACTAGCTCAGCAGCAAATGGAAATTAACAATACCATACAGTGAAAAGTTGAATTCGCTGTTTGTCTAGCCAAAGTTACAGTCAAATACTGAACTTGCACAGGAGGCAAAATCTGGAAAAGTACTTTTACAGAAATGGACTCAGACATCAAGAATAATAATAATAAAAAAATCTTACTTATATCTGTGGCACTGCAAAATGATGATTGAAGATTCTCTTTAATGTTCTCTGTCATACAATTACTTCAAATTAGCGTAGTAACACATTAATATTTTGGCCCCGAAGTCAGTAAATGAAAGGAGGTACCTAATTTCTCCAAGCCTCCATAATTAGTTTGTCCACAGTCTTAACAAGGAATAAAGGTCTTTTCTTTTTAACTGAGTCACTGCTACCTTATTCAAAACAATTCTGTCACCAAAATGGCCAGCCCTGATCTGTCTCATGGCCTGAGCTTTCAATACCTCTCCCTGCTCCCACTACTGATACATCTGTGACTTTGCAGCCAACAGCAAAGTGTTATTTTTGTCAGTGTTAGTTCTCAGCCCAAGGAATGACTTGCCCTTGCTATACTACCCTGCAAATGCTACTGCTGTACCAGTGGTGGAGGGGAACTGTAGGTCACACCTTTCCACAGGAGCTGCAATTTCCAACATCTTAAGCCATCTGAAGCCTCCCATGCTTTCCTCCAGCTCTGAAATTTGTTGCGAGATGAGCCCTGGACCTTAGGCACACTTATTTTTAGATCTTACAGACAAACCTGCTGAAGAAACAAGAAACAGAGAATGAAAAAAAAGCAACATACAGCCACAGGTGAAGTGGCCTAGCACAGACTTCTGGTCCATAAGCTGAAGTACTCTACACCTTGGAGATTGACATGGATCTATCTTCTTCCTTCACTATTTCTAGAAAGGGTATTATTTTCTAATTATGAGAAATGTAAGTCAAAGCTACTTGAAAATAGTGAGGAAGACAGTGCAGTTGCAGCAGCTTCACACACATGAGCTTACTTACAGCTAAACTTTGTATTGTCTAGTGGAAGCACTCTTCAGCACAGACTTTTCAACTTTTCAGCCTTAGTAGTTAGTCCTCCAGCAGACAGGCACTGAACTTTTCAAGTCCTAATACAGAACTAAATGGTGTCTCATCTTTGAGATGTTGAACTTTATGCTCTTGAGGTTGGAATTTGTGTTCTTTGCCAAACTGCCAAATTGTCCCCAAGAGCATAGGTCGAATTTGTACTGGTTATGGCAGAATTCTGTTTTGGTGCTGACACCTCTCTGCGACAAGATCTCCCTCTTGTGAGCAAGACAAATAGTTATGAGAGCAGGTATTTTTACATTATTAATTCAGGGTTATCAAACAGCAATAATAAAATACTGAAAATACTAAGGTCTCTCAAATCCAGAACTGGCCATAAGCATCCTTTATTCTTAGAAGTAATGCAATTATATTCTGTTTTACTCCTAAGAGCAGTGGAAATGGTTCTCTAAAAAAGATTCCCTGACTTGATGCTGTATTTTTCCAGGAATCCCAAATTAGAGATGAGAAAAAAGCAGGAAGGCATTTAGAACAGAATGGTGTGTTATCCAGTCACAATGTCCAAGAGGTACTCAGTTGTAGCAATACAGTCTAATACTCCCAAAATAAATAAAATTAAAGAAAATGCAAAGGGCAGTGGTAAGCAAATCCTCTGACAAACTGTTTAGAATCAAACAGCTTTAAAGGTGATGCTGTGAAATAAAACCTTAAGATATTACAGTGGACTTTGAAAGCCTGACTAGACTAATATTCCCTAAATAAGTGATGTTCCTATCCTTCCTCAATCATAAAAAATTTATTGGTCAAAAAGATTTTCTTTGAAATATGAGTATTAGAAGTAAAAAAGAGAAATCTGTGTTCACAGAGGTTTTTAAACCCAAGTATTTGGGTTTGAATTCACGAGCTATGAGCTTCAAATATGGCTCTCATACATCTCAATCCTGTTGAGACACAGAAACCTTAAACAAAACTGCTCATCCAATCATTCTGTTCTGCTAGTTAGCTCATCCTGCAGTTCAGAGGCACACTTCTACAGCACAGTCTCAGTAAGAAACAGACTGACCTTCAGAATCAAGGTATGTGCTTTAAGGAATTACTCTGCACCTGCTAGTTAGTTCTCCTAAACCAGATGTGACTGCCCCCACAGCCAAGATGTATTTCAAGTCAGCTTGAAAACTGAAAGTGATTCAAACTGACATGTTTTACCTTGAAGTGATGCAGTGAAGGAATACGTATGTATTCAACTGTGATGCACCAGTCATAGGGAAACTAACTCTCAGAGAGGCATAAACTATTGTAAGTGAATTTTTGAGATTTATCTAAAAGAGAACTCTGCTTCTCATTTGAACTAGACTTGCATGAATGCAGGACTTCAAGTATACAAACAAGACCAACCTCTTACAATGAAGAGGAACCTAGAGAAAAGGTTGAACCTCTCCTATCTCTTCATGGTGTCTGGAATAAGCACAAAGAAATTCAATCTCTGGATGCAGAACCAACTGTCAAAGGTGGACAAATCATCTGAGCACGAGCGGCATGCACACAATGGAAAGGAACATACTCGCTGAGTATTATTGACAAGAACTGACATATTAATCACACGATGTTTTATATTATGACACTTGCAATTTCAATTTGCATAAACATTCAGTTGTAGGTTCTTTTGTGCGTTGTGGCCTTATTTTAACTTAGTGATATCTAAACACAAAGACACTAACTGACAAAGCCAGTAACTCCAGCAGTCCGTATTAAAATATCTTAATTTAAATCACCTCCAATAAACCATGTGACCTTGCTCTGAAGAGCACATATCAGGGTGAAAAAACTCACCAACTTCAATATTTCAATTACAAACTTTTAGGTAGCATTTCGTGTTGCAGCTCAACTACTAAAATGGAGACCTGAAAAAAACATTCCTTTTCTATTTCCCATTTTTGCTTTAATACTTTATCTCTTCTTCAGTTCAAGTCAGTTCAAGCAACTAAACTAGAAGAAACCCCTTTCTTAGTTGCAGAGTCAGGGAACAGTTTCAAAGGCAGTTTGAACAGAATTATAGTTCACACCCAGGAAGGACGTCCTGCTCATCCTGACCAAGCTGTGGAGGTTTTGACCATATACTAGGAAAATTCACCAGGCAGAAATGCAACAAACATCTGCTAGGTAAGCACACTGACCTGATTTACCTGGTAGTCATATTCATTCTACCACAGACAAAAGGGAGAACACATTGTTAGAAGGCGAGAGAGAGAGAGAAAAAGAGGGAAGATTAAGAATGAGGCAAACCTCCATTTCCATTGTTGCTGGGAAGCTGGTAATTCAGCTGAATTGCAGGATGAAACTGTACCCTTTGCTTCTGGCCCAGCCAGCTGCCCGACGTGGCTCACCCTGGAATCAGACAAGCACCACAACTATGTGAAGCAGCAAGGCCACCTCTTTGAGGAGCAGCCTCGTGCTGTGCATCTTGCCCTGAGGACAGGGCAACAGGACAGGTCAAAGGGAACTGGCTATCTAAAAATTCTAAGCTAACTTTGGGATGGCTGTAAGAGTTTTGCAGCTCACATTTTGCTTACTTAAGGTATCTATGCTAGACTTCACATCAGCTATGCTTATTACTCTTTAGAGATCCCTGCAAGGAATTAAGCAGGAGAAAAACGCTTTAGCTATTTTTATTGTTACGTGAACTTAAAAATTTAGCACATTTTTCATGTTTTTAAACGTTTCTTTCCCTGAGTTACTCCAGCCAACATTCTCAAAAGCTGAATTGTTTCATATGAAATGATAAATGTATTCTAAACTCAAAGCTACCTGGAACTGAGAAATATTCCTCTACAACTTTATAATAAACCTTCATTTTCCAGCAAAGACCGAGTAGGCGAGGAAAAGGCTGTGGATGTTGTCGATCCAGACTTTAGTAAAGCCTCTGAAACCACCTCCCACAGCATTCTCCTGGACAAGCTGGCTGCTCATGGCTTAGACAGGTGCACTCTTCCCTGGGTAGAAAACTGGCTGGATAGCCAGGCCCACAGAGCGGTGGTGAATGGTGCTACATCCAGTTGGCAGCTGGGGAGCAGTGGTGTTCCCCAGGGATCAGGATGGGGGTCACCCCTGTTTAGTATCTTTACTGAAAACCTGGAAGAGAGGATTGAGGGCACTCTTGGTAAGTTGACAGATGTCACTAAGCTGGGCAGAAGTGCTGACCTGCTGGAGGGTAGAAAGTCTCCGCAGAGGCCTCTGGACAGGCTGGATCAAGGGGCCAAGGCCTGTGGGTTCTCACTGGCTGCCGGCTGAATGTGAGCCAGCAGTGTGTTCAGGTGGCCAAGAAGGCAAATGGCATGCTGGTCTCAAGTTTAGACTGGACATTAGGAAAAATGTCTTCACTAAAAGGGTGGACAGGCGTGGGAACAGGCTGCCCAGGAAAGGTGGAATCACCATCCCTGAAATGTTCAAAAGTCACGTGGCTGTGGCACCTAGGGATATGGTTTAGCAGTAAACACAATCGTGCTGGGTTAACAGCTGGACACAGTGTTTGAGGTTTTTTTTTAACCTTAATGATTCTGACTTTAACTATCATCACAGTCTGAGTTTTGATCTTCAGTAATTAGAAGTGATCTTCAAGGTGTTCTTGTCTAACGTAAATCTTCCTGATTTCAGAAATGTTTTGTCAAAACCATGCCACACACCTTCAAAGCACACACTAGGCAATATATGAGGAATGTTTATTGCTAGTACAGTAAAGAAGCAGATTGAGTGATATAACTGACAGTTTCTTCCTTGAGAATGCTCCATTCTCCTTTCAAAGGCGATAAACCAAAAACTTTATCCAGATGCTTGGACTGCTAATTACATTTATATTTCCTCTTTAAAGTTATCTAAAACATTGAGAGGATGAGAGCTGGAATTCTAAAAGAGAGTAGAGAACACAACATGAAAAAAATGTCACATACTTTAAGGATCTTCTTCATAACGTCAAAGAACTGTAATATACTATTACTACAAGAGAGAAAGGAGAGACAAAGCTCCTGCCAATACATCAAGGACTATGTTGTTTACAAACATTGCCCAAATAATTTTTACTTCATTTATCTCTCACTTTGAATACCTTGCAAAAATTATTTATTTCACTCAGTTTCAACCTGCAAGTCTTTAGTTGCTTATAACTAAAGTAGCTCTTAACTGCTCTACTGGTTTCCCTGTTTCACATCAGACTTAAGATTCTTTGCCTTTACTTTTACCAGAAAGTTTCCGAAAAATGAAGTGGTAAGAAACCCTTTTGTCCCATGTCCATTTAGCCAATGATACTGTCACAGCTTAAGCTGTTGCAGATGTACCACTAATATTTGAAACAATGTAAAACTATGAAACAAACGTTAAATTTCTTACTTTTTCCTTAAGAGGTATGTTGCTGAAAACTACATCAAATCAACAACATTTAAGACTGTCAACATGATTAGATCACTGCCTCTGCAAATGTCCATTACATTGTGGTTTTGTACTCTTGTATTCCCCCTTAGTCTGTAATGATCCCCTTGTGTTTTTTTCCATTAGTGGTAAACTTCTGGGGACAGGGAAAAATCCCTTTCTTAGAAGATATCCAACAGAGAAAGGCTCTGTTTCTGTTGCTCTAGGTACAGAGTAATACAAATACCAGCATCTGTACCTATACTAATTAGAACTGCTTTACAAGAATAATCACTGCATTTGTTCTCTACCTGTTACATTTATTTCTTAAGTGTTTGACAGTATTACTTCCACATAATTAAACAAAAAATAAAGCTTTTTCAAAAACCTTTGAAAAAGAGACAGAATTATATATCCATCTCTTTTCTTTGCAAAACCTCAGCCTCCCAATCAATTTAACAAGCAGCATCTAAAAGCAAGCATTTTGACAAAAGACAGGCACTAGACTTCCTCTATATGCATTTATCGCTTCTCTCTTCAATCTTCAGACTCAAAATGCTACCAAAATCTCTTTCTGTACATAAATCTGACATATTGTTATTTTTTGCCCCTTGTAAATGAATTAGTGAGCCTTCTTGGCAAGAGTCAGAACTATTTTTAAATGCATTATTATCAGTTAGCTCAAACTGGGTGGTGTTGAACCTGGCATCATCAAGTCCAACAGTTTTCCATTGCTATTTTAGATAAGCACTCAGTAAACCAACATGTCAGTGGAAAACTTTCATTAGTTTGCACCAACTAAACCACTCCTCTTTACTTCTTCCTCAGTTTTTGTATGCCAGTTTTCCCAATGTCAAAGTAACTTCGGAAATACTTACTTTTTAAAGTATTTCTGGCTTACTTCAACTGAAACGGGTCAGGAAATGTTCCCACGAGAGCAGACAGCAGTTTTAAGGGTTGGCAGTCAGAAGCACTAACCTCTCCACTAGTACAGTTATACCCAGAAGACATCAATGTTTAATTCACCCTTCTCCAGGGACAAAAGTTATACAACTTTAATTGTCCCAGTAGGAAGTTCCTACTAATAGGATTTCAAAATATCATACCAGTGTAGACTAAAGGCCTTAAAAGCAGTAGCAGGAAGCATATTTCTTTACATTTGGATGCTCCACTTGATATAAAGGGTAACATCTCTCATTCTATTACATTACACTGTTGGTATAGCTCCCCCACTATCAAGTACCATGATTCTGATGTAAAACCCTTTAAATGAGTAAGAACATCGGTGTGAAGATACAAAATGAGAAAATTCTGTCCAAAGATCTTCAGTTTACTTTGAAAAAAAGTGTCACATCCCTGACCGGTTTTACTGGTACAAAAACAATGCTTGTAAAATTTCAGAAGTTTTAACTTACCTTGCTGGCACTGTCAAACCAGTCTGACTACCTATGTATAGAATGAATAATGATTCTGGTAATTACTACGTATATATGGATGGAATGTGTCTTAATACAAGGGTCTTTGGTAGATTAAATCCACCTGTTAAACTAATAAAGTTACACAAGTATGTTCTAGATATTTTAGAGGTACAGGCACATTAGCTAGTTATGACTGCAGAAGTTGCTGTGAACTTTACTTTTTTGTTCTTACATCAGTGTGCTGGTTTTGGCTGGGGTAGAGTGAATTTTCTTCACAGTGACTAGCATGGCTGTGTTTTGGATTTGTGCTGAACACAGGGTTGATAATGTCGAGATGTTTTTGTTATTGCTGAGCAGGGCTTACATGAGACAAGACCTTGTCTGCTTCTCATACTGCCACGCTGGCAAGAAAGTTGAGGGTGCATGGGAGGTTGGGAGGAGACACAACCAGGACAGGTGACCCAAGGGATATTCCACACCATATGAAATCATGCTCAGTATATAAAAAGGGATGAAGAAAGAGGAAAAGGGATCACTTGGAGTGACAGCATTTGCTTTCCCAAGTAACCATCACATGTGATGGGGCCCTGCCATCATATCAGATGTTCAGCCATCTCCCTGCCTTAGACATGGCTGAACACCTATACGTGCCCATGGGGAGCAGTGAATTAATTCTTGTTTTGCTATGCTTGTGTGCAGATTTTACTTTCCCTATTAAACTGTCTTTATCTCAATCGATGAGTTTTCTGGTTTTTACCCTGCCAGTTCTCTCCCCAATCCCGCTGGCGGGGGAGTGAGCGAGCAGCTGCATAGGGCTTGGTGGCTGGCTGGGGTTAAATCAAGACACACAGGACTCAGTCAAATGCAGGAAGATCAACATGTTTTTTTAGGAAAGCTCAAAAGGTTAATAGAACAGAAAACTGGAAGAAGAAGCTGTCTCAATCTCTCTCTGTAGTCATACTGCTTCAGTTTCGAATGATTTCAACACATATCAAAATGAACTAAGGGTTTCAGTTCAGGTCATCACACTTTGCTTTGTGTGCTCTGTAAAGCTTAAAATGGAAACTAGTCCTCATTTCCATTCTCAAACTCTTCATATACTAATTAAGAATTCTGCATAGCCTGTGCCAAATTTGTTTAATATATTCCTACACATAACAACTCCTTAACAATTCCTCTATGATTAAATGTGTCTGAGTTAGTGTTTAAAAGAAGTAACAGAACCCCCTAAGACTACTTTGGAGCAGTTTTCTGCAATGTTTTATAGATAATAAATTAAGCCAAGGAATCCAAACACATTTGTGAAATGAATGATGCTACTGAGCTCAGTGCTTCATGCAAGAAAAGCTCAATGAGCACAGCAAACTAAATGAGCTATTCTTGGATTATCGTTCTATAAGCCATATTGCTCAAGATGGTAGAACAGCTGGCAGACTTAAAGGAGTAAGACTCTCGTTATCAATGAACTAAGGAATATTTATGTGACTCTTGACACCCAGTTAGATACTGTTTTTTAAATTCGTGTGAGATCAAGGCTTAGTGCATATGTAAGAGACAGGTTACAATAGGAAACTGAAGCAGCTAGACCTGCAGGCAAGCAAGGGAAAATGAGATGCTTATAAAAGCATAAGGGAATCATTAAAAGGCACACAGCAATACAGAAACAGACACATTTGTAGGCATGTCTGTACAATCAATTTTAAATCATTGCTCTCACTACTTTTTCATGCAAGCGAGTGCTATAGTGGGAGGAAACACTAGATAACAGAATTGCTAGGACAAATATTCAGATGACTGATAAGTCATTCTTACAGTTTGGGCAACCAAAGGGATAGTCTCATTTTCAGGCCTGGGCTTCCATTGCTTTCATCATACTATCTCTAGAACCCACCTGAACAGCTACAGGTGAGCTGATTCAGCTCACCAGCCTCACAAACTGGGAGAGGAAGCAGGAGGAAAGGGAAGAGGGCTGTCTGCAAGCTGAGTCTCCACTCACAGGAGCACTGGCTACATGCCAGAGCTACGTAAGGAGAGGCATTTAATCAGGTCAAGCTGCCCTGTGTAATGTCACCCACGGCCTATATCTCCACCTGAAGCTTGTAAAAGGAAAAAGTAAGAAAAAAAAGCAAACTGGTTCCCTGCACCAGAGCTGAAGCTGCACAACAAACCAGACCAGGAAGCTCACATGACTGAAGACTTCACCATTCACTGGATTAGGTTCAGTCAGGTCCATTTTATCGGGCACACACAGATTACACTAACACAGCATAGTAAGGGCAAACCCTTCTTTCTGAACACATGGAGGCAGTACATCCTCTACAGTATAATTACAGCATTTCATGAGAGACAGCCACTGCTGTTTTGTCCCCCCTCTGCATTTGCTTTTGCGGTTGTATAGCTGTAAGGTAAGCTCATTTCCAGACTTTATTCACCCTGCACCTAACAACTGTTACACATAACAAAGGAAAAGCAGGTAGAAGCAGAACAAAGACCACTTCTTTTTGGGGAAAAGCCCATAATGTTACATCACCTTATCTATAGTGCCAAATTGGCCATTCAGGTGTTATGCAAGATGACCACTTGGAGTACTCCCTGAACTACAGCCACAGACAAGGTAGTCGATACCTGAAAGCAGACTATGGAAATCGGCAAACCTCTTCAACTACTAATAATAACACAACCCTTACAACTTGCACATATTCATATCCGTGGAAACCTCCTTCAGATGAAAAAAACCCACCACAACAAAACTGAGTTTCACTCGCATCCTTCGGGTAAAACACTGTTGACACTGTTTCATGTAAAATATGGTGGGTGATGAACAGATTGCGAGCAGCCCTGCAGAGAACGACTTGGGGGTGCTGTTGGATGAGAGGCTGGATATGACCCAGCAATGTGCACTTGCAGCCCAGAAAACCAATTGTGTCCTGGGCTGGATCAAAAGCAGCGTGGCCAGCAGGACGAGGGAGGGGATTCTGTCCCTCTGCTCTGCTCTGGTGAGATCCCACCTGGAGTGCTGCATCCAGCTCTGGGGGTCCCAAGCATTGGAAGGACACTGACCTGTTGGAGCAAGTTCAGAGGAGGGCCACCGAGCTGATTAGAGGGATGGAGCACCTCTCCAGTGAGGAAAGGCTGAGAGAACTGGAATTGTTCAGCCTGGAGGAAAGAGACTTCAGGGTGATCTCCTTCCAGTGCCTGAAGGGAGCCTACAGGAATGAAGGAGAGAGACTTTTTCCAAGGGTATGCAGTGACAGGACAACTGGTAATGGCTTTAAGCTGAGAGTAGGTTTAGATTAGATATTAGGATGAAGTTCTTTACTGTGAGGGTGATGAGACACTGGAACAGATTGCCCAGAGAAGCTGTGGATGCCCCATCCCTGGAAGTGTTCAATGCCAGGTCAGATGGAGCTCTGAGCAACATAGTCTAGAGAAAGATGTCCCTGCCCACTGCAGAGCATTTGGAACTAGATGATCTTTAAGGTTTCCTTCCAACCAAAGTCATTCTATGATTCCCCATTTTTTAATTTGTTATCAACTCCACAGGATTAGATTTTGTTAGGGGCTGTGTGTTTTTTCGTGTCTGTCAGGATTTTTGTTGGGTTTGGCTTTTTTTTAAAGTATCTGTAAATGTGTGAAAAACACTCTGCAAAAAACCTTCAGATTAAGTCAGTGATGAGTGAAGCCATTAGTTATGTTGACACTTACACTGTTCTCCTAATACTTCAAAGGAAGTATATTACCAAAATAAACGGGGCAGTTCTCACACCACAAAGTTACTGCTAAGTTATAAAGAGCAACCTCAACTTCTTTGGAATGAAATAACAATTAATTAGAGCTAATATGACAATAGCAGAGGGCTTGGCTTTAGCTTTTTGGTGATTTATGTTTTTCAAGTTTCCAGTTTAACTGCCTACAAAGGCAGACAAATTCTGAGCTTAGTCCAGCCTGGCTCACTATCAAGCTGAACAAAAAGTAATCTAAGTTAAACAAATCTGAACAGACACTTTCAGAGAAGGCCTGGCAAAGTCAACAAAATTAATCTAAATATTGATATAGAAAGGCAGTTCCTACACCATGATTTTCAGAAAGGAATGTGTTTCCTTAAAAAACCCACAGCACTGCATCATAAGATACACAGGACTTGCTCAGAAAGCTCATGTCATCTTCCATTCTCAGAGAACTGGAATTTTAACAAGTTTGATTTTTCAAAAAAAGAAACACTTTGTTGATTGCAGATTTTGGTGACCAATGCAGTAATCTCTAGAATTAAAAGCTGCTGACGGAAGGATAAAAATATGGACAGGTCTGAATCCACAAAAGTAAGAATTCAATTAACTGTACCTTTGCAGTTTTATCCATAAAATTCAACTGATAAAATTCTGTTTTGCAGCAGCTTACCTTATGCTGATAATGTACACACACAAGTTTAAAGTCCTAAAAGGAGCTTGAAACAGCACTGAGAGAAAAAAAAAAAAGAAAAGTAAAAGCTTTGCCAGAAACTACCCCAGGTAGTTTAGTGTCCTGGTCACGTTGGGTTGCATGCTGCAGCCTGTGTGTGACAAAAAAGCAGACAGCTGTGCCAGCCGGCGCCTGTGTCCCCCGCACCCACCCCAGCAGTTTATGCTCCTTCCCAGGGGATGGCAACACCCCAACAAGTCTGAGAGCTCCCTGACCTCCATCAGCCAAAATAACTCAGGTTAGCAAAGGTTTCTATTAAAACTGCTTAAGCCAGGCTGGCTGCTGCAGCAGGAAAGACACCCCCACCTCTACCAGCTGAGATCCACACTCAGTCCTCCAGCAGAACAAACCTGTACAGGTTAGCGCTGCAATGCCACTCTATTTCTTATACACAGTTCAGCTCCCTTATTTAAGCAAGGAGTACTGATTTTTTTTCAGCTTTTTGACCTAAACATTGGACACAGCTTACTTTATTTAGGGAGACTGCTTTCCTTCCCAAACTCTAGGGAAACTCGAGCAATTTCACTGACTGCAAAAACTTTATTGCATAATATAAAGAGTACATAATAAATCAAAAAAATGAGTAAAAGCATATGGAACAAACTAATTTTACTATTCTAAATTTTGGCTTTCACATTATAGATGAAAGCCAGTTTTCACTGGACTAGCATATTAGCTGTAAGCATTCTGTAGCTGTATTTCACACATGAACTATTTAACTGCATGCTGCAATATCAGTGGGGTTTTTTTGTGTTCAGATCCCTGTGGACCCATCTGCCCCCCCCCACCCTTTATTAACAGAATACAATCAGGAAATAATTAATGCTGAAAGGTACTTCTGGAGGTCATCCGGTCCAACCCCTTTTCCCCAAAATCAATGTCAGCTTCGGAGTTACACATAATGTCTAGGGCTTTGTCTTCAGAGGTTAAGAAACTTGAACAGAAAAATTAAGGTAAGCTTTAAAAAAAAAGGGCAAAACCCCCAAACAATCTAGCCTGCAATAAGGCTATTCCTAAAGATATCAGAACTCCCACAAAACTTGTTCCCTTTAAGAGAACATTTCACAAGAAAATACAACCAGTAAGAAAACCTGAAATATAAAAAGAATCGAGGACGAAAAGTTAAAGCTAGTTAATTTATCTTCTGTGATAGATTCTTTCTGTAATAAGCATCTTGATCTGTTGTTGCAGAATGCAGCAGACTTAGCAAGTGGTGTCCAACCATTCAGCCAGAGCAGTCTGCAGGAACCACAGAAGCAGCTGAGGACTGCACACCCCTCTGGCTAACCTCAGTTATGGTCTGCAATGTCTTGGAGAAAGAGCTACAGAGAGAAGCGGTCACACATTTCACAGACCTCAAACAAGTGCCCCTGAGCAAAGCTGTACAGCAAGGAGCAAGCGGTGGGCTAAATGCTCTGCTGGACACCTCGTGTCACAACTGCCCACATGGCCTAAAGCGGCGTGGGGAGAAATATTCATAAAATTATTTTCAGGTAAAAATGCTGTTACAGAAAAAGCCATTCAAAATTACCAAGTGTAGAAGAATGTATCACCAGATGAATGCTGCTTCGACCAGCACAGAAACTGTGATGTTTTCCCAGCCATTTGATACTTCTATGTCTACTTATATAATGCTGATTCCAAAACCAGGAAGGTCTCCTACAGAAAACTTATTTGCCATCTTATTTTTCTATGATGGGTGTGGATGCAGCTCTCCCTGCTACTACACCACTTTCCCAAGTCCACACTGTTGACATTAGGATCTTCGGATCAGACTGCACGTAAAAAGAATGAATATCCAAACTCAGTTTTTCAAGAATCACGTCCTCACACTCGTCTTGCAGTAAAACCAGTATCAAGACTTTTTCCTCTCCTGTTGCATCAGTTCACTTGCACAATACATGGCATCTCCTCTATTCCCTCCACAACGTGCAAATGTAAGCGCATCCTGTGGTACGGCCGTGCTTTTTACACTTAGAGCAATATATGGCAACACCGAAGAAAATAAAGAATCCACAAATTCCGCAGCTTAGAAGAAATACCCCATCCAACGAGACAAAATAAGGAACAGCGGCAGGGTCATCTGACCCAACAAAAATAATACCGGGTGTCGCGCTGGTCACGCTACCTTAACCCAAATAAATAAACCCAGACAGCCGCCTGGGATACACGAGGAGCGAACCGGCGGGGCGACGCCGTGGGCAGGCAGAGTGGCGGGAAGGGTCGGGGAAGCGCACGGTCCCCCCCGGGACTGTGGAGTCGGGGAGGGGGGAGAACGGGAGACGCGCTGCGGCCGAGCCCCAGCGCAGCGCCCGGGCCCGCCCGGCCCAGCGCGCCCCGCGGCCCCCGCAGCTGCCCCGGCATCGCCCCGCCCGGGGGCGTCGCGGGGCCAGCGCCGCGCTCGCCCCCCGCGCAAAATGGCTGCGCGGGGCCAGGGCGCAGCTCGAGTGGGCCACCGCCACCGCCGCCGCCATCGCCGCCTCCCCCCGCGGCTCCCGAGCCCGCCGCGCCCGCGGGAAGCGGCAGCCGGCGCCACCCGGATGCCGGGCGGCGGGAGCGGCAAGCGGTTCCTGTGGGTGAAAGGTCGGGGGGCG
>JAYRBT010000042.1:44910914-44948867 GCA_036023395.1 Myiotriccus ornatus
CTCCCGGGGGTCAGAGTTCGCGACCCCGCCCCCGCCGCCGCCCCGCCCCTTCCCGCCGCCGGCTCTGCGCCTGCGCCCGCGCCGGCCCGCGCGGCGGCGGGGGCGGGGCGAGCGGCCCCTGAGGGGCAGGGCCGGCCCGGAGCGGGAGCGGGCGCGGCGGGACACGGAGGGGCACCGCTCCCCTGAGCCGGGCGGTCCCACAGCCCTGCGGCAGTGCCGTAAAATCAGAAAGCCACCAAGGCTGGGAGAGGGCTTTAAGATCATCCAATCCAACCGTCCGCCCAGCACTTCCACTGTAACCCCTAAACCACACCACCCAGCGCCAGAGCCAGACGCCTCTTAAACATCTTAGAGGATGGTGACTGCGCCACCGCCCCAGGGAACCCGTTCCGCTATCTGGCCACCCTAATGGTGGAAAGATTTTTTTCTAATATCTGATCTGAATCTCCCCTGTGTCTTAAGGCCCTTAAGCTTAAGGCCCTTTCCTCTCGTCCTCTCACTTCATGCGCGGTAGCAGAAACCAGCCCCCACCTCACCACAGCCTCCTTTAAGGTGGTTGTGGAGAGCCCTGAAGGAGGTTATAGAGACCCTGAGCCTCCTTGGGACTAAGCAAACCCTTACCGCTCCTCATAAGATACGTTTTCTAGACCCTTCATGAGCCGCCTTGCCCTTCTCTGGACACATTCCAGCACCTCAATGTCCTTTTTACAGTAAGGGGTCCAAAACTGAACACAGTACGCCCATCAAGCGGGGAGCACAAATCTCCAAGCCCCCACTGCATTTCTCTGCACGGACACGGGGATGAGCCAGCTTTGAACATCACAGATTTGCAGTTTGCTTTTGGCCTTGGGGAGCTTGGTGGGCTCTGTCCCCCAAGGCAGATGCATAGGCAGGAGGCTGGTGGATTGGGATTGAAACACACAACACGATGGAGGCACACACGGCACTTGGTGCAGTCACTGTAGCAGTTCAGCCAGCTATGTCTGAAAGAGCTGTGCTTCGCCTGCATGGCAGCAGCAAGTCACCTCGTTAAATGTCAGCGCTGCCCTGAACAGCCTTTGGGAAGATGATGGGGAGCCTGGCTGCTAAAGAGTGCCTGCTTATGCTGGGGTAGTGCCAAAGGAACAATTTACTGCTGTTCTGGCTGTGTCTCAACATCTATTTGGATCAAAGTTGTGTTTATGCTAATTATTTTAGATTACCTTGATTTTAAATAAGAGTTTAATACTTTAAATATGTCCCTTTTTGCCCTTCGTCTTCCATCTGTTCAACAAAGATGGTCTAGCAGTGGTCAGAGATCAGCAGCAACTTCAAGATCATGTAGGCCACCAGCGCTGTATGTGCAAGTTCACAATCTGAAAATAACTTAGACCATTTTATGCAATTTCTACTGAATCAGATGACAGAAACATCAACATCTGAGCAGCAGAGATAGGAAAAAACCCCAAAGCATACAAGCAAATTTATGTATTTAGATTAATAAAATTATTCACGCTCTTATCTTGTCAATTCCTTTACTGCTTTTCTCCCCACTCCCAGTCCCACAGCTGCACTTGCATCTATCTACTCTAGCTCAAGAATCATTAGTTCAGTCAGTACTTGCATGCATCATATTCTGCTTTTTGATCAAACACATTCCCAAATGCCAAATGCAAATGAACTTAGTGAAGAATTTTTAAATTGGTGCAATTAACTTGCTAAGCATTTCCTGAAAGTGTCAACTGTTGCAGCACTCTTGATTTATAGTACTTGTCACTTCACAAACTAGCTTGAGCTGCGCATCCACTTGCTAAATGACAGAGCTTAGTGCAGTTTCATTTAACAAATATCAAATAATTTGCACCAAAAGTTACTTCAGCCAAGTATTCTAATATCCTCAGTACAGCAGAAATGTCACTGTAACCAGTAAAACATGCTTTGAAATGACCCAATTCATACTTGATCTGTATTACGAAGGCATGTCCATTTAGCTGTGTCAGCCAGGATTACAAGAGACACATCCCTATCAAAACCATGCAGAGAAGCAAACCCCTTTCTGCTGTTACTGCAAGTTTTCAAAAAACTGCTTTCAAATGTATGTCGAAGAAGTATAAGAAGGCAGCATAACTAACCTGACAGAAAAATCTCTACCTTACAGGCCCTGCTAAAATACTTAGAGAATCATAGAATCATTTAGGTTGGGAAAGACCTCATAAGATTGAGTCCAACTGTTAACTTAGCAACTGCTAAGTCCACCACTAAATCACGTCCTAAAGTGCGACCTCTGCACATCTTTTAAATACCTCCAGGGATGGTGACTCCATCACTTCCCTCAGCAGCCTGTACCAGTGCTTGACCACCTCTTTGGTGAAGAATTTTTCCTAATATCTAATCTAAATCTCTCCTGGTGCAATTTGAGGCCATTTCCTCTTGTCCTGTCCCTTGTTATTTGAAGGAAGCAGCTGCCCCCCACGAGGCTACAATCTCAGGTGGTTGTAGGGAGTGATAAAGTCCCGTCCCCCCGCCCTCCCCAGCCCCCTTTTCTTCAGGCTAAACAACCCCACCCAGCTCCCTCAGCTGCTCCTTATCAGACTTATGCTCCAGACCCTTCACCAGCTTCATTGCCCTTCTCTGGACATGCTCCAGCACCTCAATGTCTGTCTTGTAGTGAGGGGCCCAAAACTGGACACAGGATTCAAGGTGCAGCCTCACCAGTGCCGAGTACAGGGGGACAATCCCTGCTGTTGTCCTGCTGGTCACGCTATTGCTGATACAGGCCAGGATGCCATTGGCCTTCTTGGCAACCTGAGCACACAGGCTCATGTTCTGCCTGCCCCAAGCCTGCTGGGGTTGTTGGGACCCAAGTGCAGGACTTGATGCCAACAGAAACTGTGATTCAAGCATACTTTTACTGATACAGCAGGATTTATTAATGTAACACCCTCCATTTGACCTTCACATAGACTCAACTCCCTTAATTCTTTAGAATAATAGTTTCTTAGGATGCTTTTTCCTCTGGGCATGTCTACTCTTCAGGAAGCTCAGAGAATAGTCCTCTCATCCTGTATCATATGCTCCAGAACTATCTTCTCTCCACTGATAAACGTTCAGGAATATTGCGTTAATGGTTTAATATATTCTAGTCAGCTGTTGCAGCTAGTGTCTGTGTTCACAGACCTGTAAATCACACTGTTTTGTAGTACATGGGCTAGTTCATTCCTGGGCTGCTGAAGCTTGGGAGGGCTGTCATGCCCCAGGGGTGGGATGCGACTTCAAGTGATAAAATCCCTCTGCTCAGTGTCCTACAGGTGGAGTTGTTCAGGGACAATTTTTCTGATGGTCCATTTTCTCTGCAAGCCACAGTCCAGCACAGGCCTGCACCCAGTTGTGGAAGAGCTTTATAGGTAACAAGCATTGTGACCTTGCAAAGGCATGGGTTTTAATTTGGTGAGCTGGGAAGAGGAAACACACCTAGAAGAGTGAAGAACTAGACAGCAAGAGACAGCTAAGGAAAGATGAGAGAGCAGGATGATGGAAATATTTTAGCAAAGACACCAATTTTGGTAGTGAGAGTGTGTCATTACACACTGTTGCACAGCCAATGTCTTGGCTGATGTAAGCAAGATAATTCACTTAAAACTAATGTTTCAGGTGGTCAGATCCAGCAGCAGTGTTAGTCTATCCACACAGCCTACGTTTTCAGGCTGTTTTCTGTTTGTAAGGGCAAAACACAGCAAGATTTTTAAAGCAAGGCTGATGTGCAGGATAATGGTAAGAAATTCTGCCATGTGAAAATCACTGAATACACAAATTACATAATATGTAAGACCTGAACATATTTTAAATAAAAGAAAAGATGCAGACTCAACTAATGTGAATTTATTTATACAAAAATGATGAATAACCACAGGAATATTTACAGCTTTGAACTGTTTTCATTTACAAAATAAAGATTCTATTCTTACATTTAGGCAGTATGATTTAGGACTGCTTTGAATAAAAGGCTATTTGGATGGTAAATGCAGGTGACAGCAGTTATGGCAAACAAATGCACTGAATGTGTCTTTCCAAACATTTCTTTACATTGTGATGTAATATACATAGTGTAATAATCAAGTTTCCATGCACAAAAAGTATTTAGTAAAATGTGTTCCATAGCTGCTCAGCTATCCATTTGTTTTAAGTCCTCTGGGCACAAAATACAGTTTTAAGTTAAAGAGATTTCAGGATCCTAGAACCTTTAATTTATCCACAAATAACAATGTTAGAACTAATATTCAATCCTAATATTTGTCTCATACTCTGCTAACCAATCTTAAATTAATTATGAACTATAGATTCTTATAAGAGGAGGTAGCCAGGTGTCTAAAAATTTCTGGTCGTGCTTTAGTGTTTAGTCAAATCAATAAGCAAATACTTTACTTTTGATGGTAATGCATCAAAATGGGATGTGAACTGAGAAACAGGGAAAATTTGAAAAGCAACCATCTGAAAATATTATGCAAATGCCTGTATTGCGGGTTCTTCATATGACATAAAGCACTAATGCTGGAGAAGGAGGAAAAGAAATATTCAAACATGTTTACAAAGACAATTTGTTTAACACAGAATTAGACTACAATAGGTATACTACTGTTTTTAAGGCTCTGTTCCAATCTATTTCTGTCACAGATTTTTTAATTGATCAGCTACTTCTGGAAGAAGTCCTCTGATTTTCACAGAACATTTTAAACTATTTTCTCACTCCGCACCAAATCCTCTAGAGGTAGTTTGATGCCACACATGAGGCAGAACTTGGGCACCTTGTTCAGTATGTTTTGACTTTTATTGCTCTGTTTTGCAGCAGGGAAAATATCAAACCATAAACTGAAATTAAAGTAGCTGGCTCCTAGCCAAATTTCTGATTCATTTGCTGGTTCATGATTTGCCATCTTCATTGGTGTGCAGTCCCTGTGGAAATACTATGAAGCTCTTCCCTTTAATATTATCAACAGGAAGAGCCACATCACATCTATATTAATTGGTATCGGTTTAGTTTTGGACACAGTAAAAACCATGTCAGAAATCATTCTGAAGAGACATGCTAGTAACTTCTTTAGCTTGGTGAGCAGCTGGTTTGGAAAATTAAGTAAAAGCCCTTTATATATAGCAAGAGAAAAGTATTCACTTAGCACATTTGTATTACAATAAAAGAGAATAAAGGCTTTGATCAGTCCTACTTAATTTCCAAAATTATCTGGTCAAACCTCTAGTGTTCCTGAGGAAAGTCAGATCTACAGCTTTAAGTCCCTGATTCATAAGGTACTCTACTAAAATGCTCAAAGCCAGTGAAATTATTTGTATAATGAATATTAAGCATTTGACTTTCAAGCCCACCATTCACTAACAGAAGCTCTAAGAAATCAAGCTTCTTCAGAGCTCTGTTAGTATCTTAGACCTTACCTTGAGGTATTTGAGGGAATAAGAGAATTCTGGTTTGCATTTTCATTCTTGGCCTTTCTGTCATAACTACTAACTGTTCTATCATCTATTCTCTTTCTACTGTTAGGCCACAGAATAGCTATTAAAGTGTATTCAAACTATTAATTGAAACTTAATGGTTCTTAATTCTGTTACCAAAACCAGCTTGATTCAGAGGACTACCAACAAGTGTTTCATTCAGTAAAATAAACTGACTACACATGTATTGCATTTGACGTAAAAATGGCTTCCTTTCATGTGATTTTCATAGTCCTAGTTCCATTTATGCTACTACAGTGTTAAAAATCTTTCAAAAGTTAAATAGAATAAATGCACCAGAATCATCAGTAAGTATTTCCTAATGAGGTATACTGATGATTTTCTTAAAGAAAAAAAAACAAACCCCAAACACCTAAAACTGAACTGTGTTTTAAAGTGTCAAAGAAAACAAATCATATTGTAAACAAAAGGTATTTCTAAGAATGGTATGCATTTTCAATGCCTTCTGCACTAAGAAAGTTGTTGGTATGGCAATTCCAGTTTAAAAATAATATTTAAATATACAATGGGTTAAAATTTTGGGAGAGGAGGGTGCATATATTTGTTTAATGTTCTTTGAACAATAGTTTATACAGCGTTTCATATTGTGTACAGAACTCATTTGACACAAAGGTTTGAAACAAATAAGATATTCTGTCTTTTCTCTGATTATCAGAAATGTATTTTTACTCTGCTTTAAATTACTACTGGAAACATAAAAGATAAAATATCCTCCAATTTACTGAAGATAACTCATTCAGTCTCTTTGGCTTCTGTAGTACTCTAAGAGCTCTAGTGCCTTCTCCCTGTAATTGCAAAGTCTGTTTTAAAATAGTTTTCTCTTTTCAGTAATTGAACTGTATTTTGCTTTTATGATACAGAATTTGTTGTACTGTTTTAGTGAACTGGTATGCAAGATTTCAACTGCCATTCAAGGAAAGGAGCAGCAATATCATACAACTTCTCGTAAAAGGAGCTTACATAGCCAACAAAGATCCAAAATCTGTGAAATTCCTATACTGATCTGTTCTTGCTAAATTGCTAAGTGAACATCAGCAGCTCAAGACCTATACACAAATCACGAGGAACTGTACAATTGCAACAGATCTGGTTTGTGTTTTGCCTTTTTTTTGTTTTGTTTTTAAAAAGCATAAAATTTATGAATCTGTTGACCAACAATCTGCCATTCTGAGGACATGGGCACTTTGGACCTCAGTGCAGACCTCACAAATAATTCTGCCCATTAAAGTAAACATTGGAATTTAATAAATAACACATTTTGTATCAACACAGAAATACATACAATTCTTTAAAAAAATATTACTTTACACTAAAAATGCAACAACTCCTAATCCTGACAAATATACAATTTTGTGTAGGTTGAGACGGCAGGATTCTGTTCCGCTGAACAGTTGCTGTGGTCTGTTTTACCACCATCCTTGGATATTTTCCTTTAAACTTGCAGACATGATGCTGACACTGCTATAATACAGTGCCTTCCTGAAAAGCTTCTATCCACCTGTTAGAAAATAAACACTGTTAGGAAGTTGCTGATAAAAGAATAAATCTCACTGTTGTCACTTAGCTACAGATTCCCACAAGAAGCAACATCATACTTTTATTACCAGTTGATCTGTGAGTGCAAATGCCAACGAGTCCAAACATACAAAGCTCACTGGGGACATATTAAGTGTTGGTACAAGGCCATACCATAGAAACTTTCTTGTGTACCTCTCCCATACTGAAGTCACATGCATGAAGGACAGGTGAAGCTGGCAAATCAAATCCTACTTGATTAGGAGGGTGATAAACATCCTCACCTTCTCAGGGATGAAAAAAATAAAGTTCCTGAAGCACCCTGATGCTACAAGGACAAATACAGTAAAAAATGGAATAACTCTGTCTTCTGAGTGAGGGCTGAACTCTGTGTATGTGAAATTAAGTTTCCTGAGTGAAAATCTTGCAAGAACTGAATGACACAAAGACTGTATTTATCTTTATCATGGAAATTCAAACCTGTCATAGTATTCCCAGGGTACCTAAACATTAGTCACAGATGTTGTCTCTTCCTTACCCTGGGCATTTAATTTTGTAACTGTGTGCATGTTCTTTGAATTCAAGCTTTTGGTATGAACATATTAAGCATGTATAAGTGCTCATGCCTGTCTGCACACAGAACTCAAGCATCTACCCCTTACTGTTTAGGGCTCACTGTATTTTCCACTGCCATCCATACATTAAAAACAATTAAAGTGGAATAGAATTTAAAAAAAAAAATCCCTAAACAGCTTAAGCACTGGACTTTTAAAACCTCACTGAAAAATAAGCATCTGTTAAAATTTATTACTGCACTAGTCATACAAATGCATCAGATATTTCTTTGGCCCTGTCAGGAAAAAATAGTGTCCCCTGATGCAAACAGACCAATGGCACGTTCTTTGTTTTTCCTTTTAATGCTGTCAAAGCAGCATTTATTCTGGAGGTTCAGCTTAAATCTCCTAGGGATATTAAATACTTGGAGAAAGCTCAAAATTCAAGGTACTCAATGTTATTCCTATCCTCAGTAAAATACAGTATGTTCAATTTAAAGTTTTCCTACTGATGAAAAAAGCCATTGTCTGAATAAAAAAACATACTATTGAATGTCTTGGGGTTTTTTAGTTTGTTTTATATAGAACAAATGAGGACATGGGAAACAACACAACAGTGTCTCAATGAACAAGGAAACATTTGTGTGTATCTGCACAAAATACTCCCCAAAATCAAATAAAGACTTCCAGATTTTTTTAATGTAGAGAAGTGTCATCAAGCACATTCTCAGCTGTTCAAAATTTTCAGTTGTCCTGGGCAACTTGTTTTTTAGAATGTCTCTATTTGCAGAAACCTGGAGCCATTTGAATGCTTAAGTATTAATAATGGACTAATTGGTGCATCAAATCTACTTATTAACATAAAATTCATTTGGCAAAACTGCAGTGAAACCAGTCAGATAAGACAGGCATGTAGGAAAGATAGCTTACATGTATTCCATTTATGCTCATTTCTAAGTTACTATAAGATCATGTAACAAATGTTTTCTACTGATTAATGACCAAGCTTCTGTGTTATTTTATATAGAACACACACAATATATAAATTGATAAATATGACTCCAAACTCAGACACATCAGCAGGACTTGTAACAAAACAGCTTGTGCAAATGTTCTTTGAATTCAAGCTTTTGGTCTGAATGTATTAAGCATTCCTAGGTGCTCATTTGCATCTGCACACGCTTCAAACTTTGGTCCTATACATTTTAGCGTTTGCTTTATTTTTCACTGCCATATATTCATTAAAAATAACTAACATTAATATGTGAAAATAAAAAAAGGACGTATCAGTTAATTCTTAGAGTGCATTTTCTGGAACAGGCTAGGAAAAAGAAAGATTTCTTATTTTATCTTTGACTCTCCAGTCTCCTACATTCAGTCTTTTCCAGAAGAGAGTCTGCTTCCTTCATTTCAGAAGCATTTCAGAAGTCCTAATGAAACCAGAACCTTGTGTTTTAAGTAATTTAAGACTTCCATTTATATACAATATAAAATGGATCTTTTGTACATATGTTTAATGTGTGATTATGAACACTCACCACTTCTGAATTTTCTAGAAATATATAACAGAAATGAATTCAAATAGTTTTCTTACTTTTGAGCTGAATGGGGATCATCTGCTTTGAATATGTAAAATAAAGTGTTTTTGTGCAGTAAATGGAACACTCTAGACTCTGAGTTTTCATCTTTTACTTCACTGACTGTGAATCCAAGTAAAGGCTGGCTCTCTAATGCTGCCACATCCTATTTAACAAGGGAAAAAAGGAAACAAGACAAAATTAGAGTTTGCAAGACATTTTAAGGCATGCATTTAGACTTTATTCATGTACCGTACCACTGCAATAGACTATAAACCAAAAAAGGTGTTACAAACAGACATGTGCAAAATGCCGCTTTTTATCTTCTCCGTGCATGAATCGGGAAATAACAAAACCTCGTAGACTTCAACACTGCTGATCTTTTCATTTCCCTGATAACATCTACCTTGTCTTTCACTGTGTAGTCTCATCATTCTTCTGGTAAGGAGTTCTTGCATCAAAAGATCAACTACCACCTGGCAGCAGACCAAAGGTCCATCAACCCTAGTGCTCTCTCCAGCAACCTTGGAAGTGAAGTGGGATGCTGTTAACTGCACTGACTGTGCCCAAAGGAGGAGCTATGGGTGCAACCTGTGTTCACAAGCACTGAGTCAAGTTCCAAATATTTCGAATGGCTAAGCTTATTTTGCTTTCTGTTGCTGGAAATTAGAAGGATAGGGGGAAAAACAGTTGCTGTGTGTTCACAAATGGTTGGTTAGGAAAGAGTAGCAAGAGAAGCTGTACTTTATTGCTTTCTCTTTATTTAGCTTCAAAACCTGGCTAAAAATGAAACTTTTCCCCTTCCTCATTTATCTCAAGTACTTACTTTTAATTTTTTTTTTTTTTTAAATACTCTTGCCTTTTAATTCATGAATACCATACACAGCATTTTCGGAAGGGAAAAAAACCCAGCTATTTTCATCCTGTGCAAATTCCAAAATGGTGTTTTGTAACTAGGCAAGGTTCTGCAATGCTTATGGATAGAAATAATTTTTAAAAAAACCTAAAAAACCAAAGAGTGTATATAAACACTGACAAGTCAGGTGACAACTTTGGTAATTGCCTCTACAATGAAACCAGAGTGTCCTGTGAAAACAGCATTTCTTTATATTGAAAAAATCAAGGAAGGCTGAGCAATCTGTTTCACTATCTCAGGTCTTTTTACCACTAATAGGTGGGTTTTTTTACAATAGATCTTTATATCACTTGGAACTCATGTAAGTAGCTGAAGTGAGGTTTCCTGGCTAACACAACAGTGGACCTTCCCTTAAGACTCTGTAACCAATGTCTCCTGCAATGGCTCATCAAGATGAAAAATAAGGACAGATATTCCTCAGTTTAAAGAAAATAGGAAAGAGTTCATTTTATGATTGTGAGCTGCAAACTGAAGTTACTCTGTAAGGTTGATATCTCAGAGGAAGCCAAGCCAAACAAAATTTAAGGTGACTGTCACAGACTAATATATCTTTCTTTACCTCTGCCAAAATCTCCTTTGCAACTAACAGAAGAGACACAATGCTCTCAAGTATTTTTCTAATTGATGTAAAAGTAATTTTTTCTACATAATTATTTAAGCTATTTTTAGAATTACTTTGTAGGTTTTTTTAATATTGCTAATACTGTAGTGGAAATAACATCACAGGTTTTGGACATAATTCAGAAGTTCTAAAAATAAAGGTTGGCAGGAACAACACAGGAACGACTCTGAGCACAAACCAGGAAATAACTTGAGTAGATGTGGTGTGAGGGTGAAGAAGGGTAATTCTTTACATGGCCTGGATAGGTTGGACCTTACATTTTGAAAGAAAGTGTGGAAGAGCAGTACCTTTAAACAGATGCTTTGGATGTTTTGCTCTTGAAAGCTAGTAGCAAACCATAACATATAATACAAAATTAGCCCAATATCTTCTGGTGCTACAATACATCCATATACATTACAAAACATTCAAAGATGCAGTAAGACTACACCCTCAGCACATACTGGGATGTGCAGAGCTTTGATATATATACACACACATACATATTTATACTGAATAGACATTATTCCACACTGCAATAGGACTACACATCCTAAATAAAAAATGCAAATGTCATTAGATATGATGCGTTTCTTTTTTTTTTTTCTACTGCATCATTGTGTATCAAATAACAACTCCAGGCTGAAAACAACAGTTTGAGGAGAAGTAAAGAGATTTAGCTTGCTCATTTTCCAAGCATTCAAAAGACCTTATGGAACTGCAGAACAGCATATTTCAAGATGCTTTTATAATGTTGGCTTTGCCACTAGCACACTGTGATGCTTCCAAACAGACCCCCCACGTATGCAGCTGACTCAGAACATACCTACAACTGAGCAGTGGTTTGCAGTGCAGAGGTACTCAAACTAGGTGTGGAATCAGAAACAGCATGGCTATATCAACGTATTATGGTATCAAGCTCACTGGGGCTTTTCAAAATTCACAATTAGACAGACTGCATTCACAGTTAGATCAGTACTGTAAGGTGTTCTACTTTTATAGCTTGTTTCTCAATCATAAAAATAAACAACTTTGTTACGAAGACAGTATTATCATTGGATATTTTATTTCTAACATGTAGTCTCTTACCTCACTAGCAGCATATGTGTATAGCACCTTATTTTTTATAACAAACCATAGGTGTTTCCATGGTTTCTTACTGCCCTTAGATCTGTGTAGGTAGCCACTCATTGTAGAGTCTTCTGTATTTGCTGAAACCTGAAGAGGAAAAACAAATGAATCAAAAAACCCGAAGAGTACAAGTTTTCACAGTACAGGGGTTTTTTTTTAAAGCAGATTTCCAGAGCCCTGCCTGTCAAAGACTCAAATTCTTACCTAATCTCAGGTTAATGTTGCTAAGTAGCTTACATGGCTGAAAGAACAATTATTTTGTCTGCTACCATCTACCTGGTCTGGAAGAGAGGTTTCCACTGCCACTAAGGTTTGGAACTTAAACTGGATGCAACAGGACAAGAGGGGCTGAAAGACTGGGGACCATGTACAGCTGGAGAACACACATTCCTACATCAGAAGAATCACAGAATCACAAAGTGGCTTGGGTTGGAAAGGACCTTAAAGAACATCTAGTTCCATCCCCCCTGCCATGAGCAGGGACACCTTCCACTAGACCAGGTTGCTGGAAGCCCCATCCAGCCTGTTCTCAAACACTTCCAGGAATGGAGAGTCCACAACCTCTCTGGGTAACCTGTTCCAGTTTCTCACCACCCTCACAGTAAAGAATTTCTTCCTAATATCTAATCTAAGCCTACCTTCTTTCAGCTTAAGGAGTGTCCCCCTTGTCCTATCACTTGTGAACAGTCCCTCTCCAGCCTTCTTGTAGGCTCCCCTTCAGGTACTGGAAGGCTGCTCCAAGATCTTGCCAGAGATCTCTCCAGGCTGAGCAGCTCCAACTCTCTCATGCTGTCCTATCAGGAGAGGTGTTCCCGCCCTCTGATCACCTTAGTGGCCCTCCTCTGGACTTACGTTGCCCTTATTATGCTGGGCATTATCATGCCCTTATGCTGGGGACCCCAGAGCTGGATGCAGCACTCCAAGTGGGGTCTTACCAGAGCAGAGAAGAGGGGAAGAATTCCCTCCCTTGACTTGCTGGCCACACTGCTTTTGATGCAGCCCAGGACACAACTGGCTTTCTGGGTTGCACATTGCTGAGTTATGTTGAGCTTTTCGTTCACAAACATCCCCAGGTCTCTCTCCCCAGGGCAAGCCTTAATCCATTCTCCACTCAGCCTGTATTTGTGCTTGGGATTTCCCTGACCCATGTGCAGGACCTTGTGCTTGACCTTGTCGAACTTCATGAGGTTCATGCAGGCCCACCTCTCAGGCCTGTCCAAATCCCTCTGGATGGCGTCCCTTCCCTCCAGCGTGTCAGCTGTACCACAGAGCTTGGTGTCACCTGCAGACTTGCTGAGAAAAATCACTTCCTCCCATTCCCAAGACCTCTAGTGTATACAGAAAGGTGGGGTTTAGATCTACCTTTCCTAATCATAAGCCAAGACCTGAGCTGGTGTAGGAGTCTTCTCACTGACTGTTGGTGCAGAGGTGAATCACAATCCATGGAAACACATGGAAGGAAGAAAGAAATTACAGTTTTGACTATCCATCTGAATCACAATCTCACAGGTGTTCATGCAGTTTACACACTGCTTCATAGTTCATCATGTACCTGCCTATTTAAAACTAAGGCCAAAACCAAGATACAGATACATTTGACTTTTGCTTCTAGAGAAGATGGCTAAATTATGGAACCTTTTTTTCCGTTGTTAATATTGGTGACATAATACCAAAACATCACTTTTGACCAATAATGCACTTACTTCTTTGAGGGCTGCAGGAATTTTTTTCTGCTTTCTTCCAGAGGGAATACTATGTAATACTGTAGACAAGGCACTTGATGGAGATTTATGGTTGACTGGGGATCCGCTCTTAGGAGTGCACAGGTTATCTAAAATGCACAGGATGAATATATTGCTTTCATGTCACAGATGAAACACAGGCTATTGAATCTTGGGCTTTTCTTCTTAAAGACAGCTGGCATTTTTATTCAGATTACAGTGTTTCAATAGTAACACCTAACTACATTAAATTCAGCACTGAATTAATGCTTCAGTGTTATCATCGACACCATGAGTTAGAATCCCCCAAATCACAATCAAACTAAAAAAAAACCCCACCTTTTTTCTAGCCACACCCACCACTTCTTTACAGCCCAACCTGAAATGAGTAGTTTCATTAAATCTACTTTTAGAGTTGTCCCTGAACTTGGTG
The DNA here is from genome assembly GCA_036023395.1 of Myiotriccus ornatus. Classification (NCBI taxonomy): domain Eukaryota; kingdom Metazoa; phylum Chordata; class Aves; order Passeriformes; family Tyrannidae; genus Myiotriccus; species Myiotriccus ornatus. The sequence continues at coordinate 44,924,862 of JAYRBT010000042.1, forward strand.
AGACTGAAAAAACGAGCAGAGCAGGAGAGCCACGGGATTTGCCAGCTGTACTGAACCTGCTCTGCAGCCCTTTTCCCAGCTAAAGGCACCTGCCATTGTCTGTAGCACAGCAGCCTCTAGTGCCCAGCACAGACACCTGCAGACAATTGTCTTCCTCATCACCACAGGCTCCCACAGCCACTTCAAGGGTTATCGATGCTGCTTTCCACATCACCATGGGATCCATAGCTTTGTTATTTCACTGGGGTCACAGATCTAATATCCCAGAGAACTTGTGTTGAACTGGAGCCTCTGCCAGAGGGAAGGGCAGCAAACTCTCTCAGTTTCTGCTTACATCTCATTTGTGTATTTTATACTAAAGTATTTAGGCATAATTCAGAGCAACTCCTGAGTGAGATGGAACTGGATTTCCATCTCACTGGGAGATGTCTCCATTGATTTTATATTTGTTTCTGCATAATGATATGAAGCTTCTTCAAAGAGAGGTATTTCAGTTTTCTCAGGATGAGTGAGGACACTGATCCTGGACCTTCTCTCTAAGCAAATGTTACTACCACCAGGCTACTGAACCTTTGTTTTCCATAAGGCACCACACTCTTTGAAGGCGTTTCAATGGAAACTGCTCTAGCTGTGGTGTTTTATGTTGAAATCCATGCTGCCAGTGTTCAGTAGGCAATGGTTAGGAATTTGCCTTCTGAACTGAGGTACAGATATGCCAAATTCTTGAATTCCAGATGAGCTAAGGCTTGAGGCTGAAGAAACTCAGCTTCAATAAGATGAAAGCCTATGTTTTGACAGAGCCCCAGAGCTCAGCTATCTCAGCAGCTTAGCTGTCAAAAATGAAGTTTACAGTCATACGACTTACAGAGAGAAAAAGTACACATGAACCCACTGGAAGGTCATGATAAGCTGCAAGGACTTTAATGTACACTTGTACTCTGGGATTAAAGAAAAGCAATGTAACACTACTTATCCCAGAAGGAAAGCAGCATAAGGTACATGTCATTACTGTAAGGTAAATGCGTACGTGTTTCTGGAAGGAAGAGCCAATGCATTGCAAATTAATTTCCTAGCTTGTTTGGCATCTTAGAATCTCAGATGCCTATCTCTTTTCAGGCACATGCAGAATTAGACGCTTGAACCCAGCAGTAAAGATGGCACAGACATACCATGTTAATAAGGGCCACAAAAATAAGACAGTTTGTGAAGATTTTCTCTACCTTGTTTTTGTAGTTCCCTGAAGCAATGATCACATACTCTTGCTGGCTGGTTTTTCATATAGTCTAAGCCATGTTTATTTGATGAACAAGCTTGACAGACAATCTGGAAACAAATAAAGCCATTATTGATCATCATGCGCAGCTGTAAATAAGCAAATGCTCAAAAGACATTCACTTCAGAACTGTTAAGCCCATAACATGTCCTGAAATATGCACTATTTTATAGTAAAAATTGTTTAAGATCTTAGATTTTTCCTGTGTCTTTATGTTCAACATGCTGCCCTTTCCTCCTCTTAAGTGATAAGTTTAAATATTAAAAAAAAATCACTGAATTATACAACTCATTAAGCCAATGTTAACAATTCATGATATAACAGAATAAACCTACTGTGTTACTGACCGTTTTAAATAAAAAAAATTAAAAGAAATAATTAAAAAGTCGTTCTCTTGATGATTTTTAAACTGCATTGAATTCTAATTCTGTATTCTCACTTGATTAAAACAAGAAAAATAAAGTCTTATTAGATGTATCTTTCATAAGTGTTAAATATAAAACAAACTTGGTACTAACTTAAAAACAAAAATCATGATTTATCTTATGAAAATTAATGAAGAAGATATTTCCTTATTTCAGCTAGCATTCATTTCTATTATGTGACTGCAAAAGCAACCATAAATAGCACCCTAGAATGCAAAATAAAAACCATGTAACAGACTGACAGTTGAACACTGGTCAAGTTCAAGACCTGCCTTAAAAAAAACCCCAAACCCTAAACCACCAACCCCAAGCTGTAGTTTCTAATGCACATAGTACCATGTTTGCTCAAAAAAGTGGTTGTGTGATGAGGCTCCTTTTGTGTTTGTCACAAGAGGAACCTGAAGGACTAACAGAGAAGGCAATCACAAAATCACCCAACCTTTCCGCACGCCCTGCAGTGATGCCTTCTCCATGTCAGTGTGAATTCACTCGTACAGATCATACACATAGTGGCTCTGGTATCAGGGATCCAGATCGGAGCCTTTGATCCCAGTGGGCTGTCTTCTTCCTGTTTTTCTGGATCTGCCTGAGAGAACAAAAGCAGGATACCTTCACATTCAGTAATGAGAAATAGAATTAGTATTTATCAGAGATTATAGGAAAATGCTAATGATGTTGGAAGGCCTTCTCTGATAAATTGTTATAATCTTAAATGTTATCTACTATTTCATCAGTGACCATTATAATGCAAGCCTGACAAAAGAGCTGCATTTAATTAGTTCACAACGGCTCTATGACTTTCAAGCTTTACCAGCCTATTTGTATCAGTGGCTGCTTTATTTTAAAATCATTTAATCTTTCTGTTTACAAGATTACAAAGAGAAATGCAAAAGCTGGTTTGGATTCTTTGGAAGAAAATAATTTTAAATTTATGAGGTAAATAACATTATGAAATAGTATTCTGTTCTATCATCTGTTCACTTATCATTTACCATCCTGTTTTATTATTCATCATGAAACGCCTCTTATTTCTCTAAACACCTGTAAGAAACTTTATATTCAAAAAGGGAACAAAGCAACAATAATTTTTTTATATACCTCTTCAAGACTTTTGCTGGGATTAAATGTGATTCTCTTTTTTGTATATTCTTCAATTGACTTGGAGATAGCTTCTAACCACTCATCTCTTTCTGTAGCAGAACTGTTGGGGTAAAAAAACCCACAAAACCAGTTTATTATTATTAACATTTAAAACTAAGCAAGTGTTGATTAGAATTCCATTAGCTTTATTACACACTGACATAACTCTCTTGCAATTTCATTTTATAGGCCATTCAAAAATCCTACTAAAACTGGCATAATTTTTTAACTAGCATAATGTTAGTTATTTGTGTTGATTAATACTAAAAAAGATTTCTGTGTCTTTTGTTATGAGTTATGACTGCTCCTACCAGGTCATGCTACTTTCACATAATTCTTTTTTTTCCCAAAATTTTCCATTGGATGAGCTAACTTAAAGAGATAACAAGATGAGTTTACTCTATATCTTCATCCTACGGCTGGTGGATCACTAATCAAGAGCAAGGAAAACATTAGGCTAAAGTGGCATGGCACAAGGAGCAGAGAGAATAAGGAGTGCCCAGTACAGCAGGAGGTTGCAGCTATACTGGATTATGTGCACTTGTAAAGCATCTCCTCTAGCCATGGGCACACCACTGTTTTCATAAATCCATGTTGTTCCTGCTGCAAGGCGCAGCCTACTGTCCTTTCTCTCAGCCACTGCAGCTCATGTGCACCCTTGTGCCAGAACACACATAGTTATGCAGTGGGCTACACTGGGAAACAAATCCATATTAAAGCAAGCCATCAAATCTTTGACCTGCCCTTCCTGTGGATCAATTTACCAACTTAGTTCATCACACAGCTGAACAACTACTAGTGCCAGCACCATGGAGCAGGCTCTGAGGAACAGCTGGACTGCTTGTTTAAGATGCCATGCCAGCTTTAAAAAGGGGTTTTAAAATTTGAACAAGTATCTATTGCCAACATTTTTTCTATTCCAAACTTCTTGAGTGGTATCCAATAAATGAATCTGTTTAATCCAAGTAATTGAATAGAAAGATATAGAAAGGAAAGCCAGGGAAGAGGAAGGCAATGACTTACACTAATGATGGGTCTAGCATCAATTAACTAAACCATTACTGTTTAATGGTTTTGTAGGTGAATTTGGAAGCTTTTATCATCTTTGAGTCTTCAAGGAAAATACTTTGAACTGGGGTTTTGAACTGGATGAAACTGAGTACTATAGAGAATCAGAGAGGACAAACCTAGTAAGGTAAACACATGGGAAGCCTGTGAGGCATGAGCAGAAAAAAAAAATCTAGCACACACAGCAACAAAATCAGAACAAAAGGAGAGGAAATAAGATACAGGCAAGGGCAAAGCAATGTATTATTGTCTGTCCCAACATCTCACTGTCTGAGTGGAACATTTTGTTCAGTTTATTTGCTTTTGCTTCCTCATCTGGAAAGAACAACTGGTCTGCATTAACTACATAATATTCATCACTCTAATCAACTCCTTTGGCTTTTTTCAAAATCTGGTTATATTTAATTGGATTCCTGTAACTGTATTAAATAATTGAAGTTGGCAGAGTTTTTGGAGATTAAGCATCCCCCCCCCATCATGTGGTGATTGCTATTTATGGAGCAGCTAACACCCTAATATTTCAGTAGGAAGCTTGTGCTTGGTAGGTTTGCTAGTGCAAACCTACAATCCTTCAGAACTTAAGAGCAAAGGTGGTGCCACTGGCAATTGAATTGGTGTAATGGTTTGCTGCAGCAAAATAGGCAGTTTCTTCCACTGTCACTCCCAGTCCTCGCCCCACAGCTCCCAAGCCCTGCTGCTTCCCCTGCTGCAGCTCCAGTATCACTTCCAAAAGTGATTTGCTTACTAAAATTGCAGGCTTTTCAAACATTATTATTTTTATATATTTATTTGATATTTAACATAACAGTAGAGAGCTTTAAATGGACTGCAGACAGCCCCAGCAATGGTTCCTAGTGGCAAATGCGTGTGCTATGGGCACACATCACAGCTGCTAAGTGGCCCCAGGAGGGCTCATAGACGTGTATCCCTCTTGTTTCCAGGATCAGAGCCTTAGGGCATCTCTCCTAGCTGAGCTAGCCTTGCCTGAGCTATCCTTAGTGAAAGCAATGCAGCTATGTCTGCCTGGGGTAGCTCTGTGCCTGTCTTATTGAGGGGGACGGGGCCAGCTGGCCTCAGACCATGTCAGGCTGGCAGGACTGTTGTTTTCACGACCAAACCACAACTTCTGTGCAGTGCTGTATCGTGCAGATGTGCTAACTTGTTCCTCTGATGAAGAGATTTCTAGCACAATAGTGCACTGTACCATGAAAAACAATTCACATTCCTACAGATATCCCAGGAAAACTGAAACCTCAACCCAGACTAGATAAAGCAGAACACTAATGCAGTCAGTAAAACTAAACCCGAAGAGATAAAGACTTGTTTAGGCACTAATCTATACTTCTGTTATTAACTGGTCTATTTTTTATTAATAGCAATTTTTCACCAGCTTAATTGCTCCCTTCTCTGCCTTGTCTCCTAGGATCATTTCAGAATCTCTTCTTTGGTGTACACTCCACATAATGGTTATTATTTGAAAAAAAACACAGAAGTGAAAAATGTCTCCAGTGTCTTTAATACTAATTTGAACTGTTTTGCAATTGAGATTTTTATCACATAGGAGCCAAGAAGCTGTTAGAATGAGGCATCATTCAAAGGAAGATGTAGTCTGTATTGACAAGATACAGATTCTTTTCCCTTTCAGTGTATTTATCAATAGGAACAACATAATTAATTGGGAAAAAATACATGCAAGTGCCTGTTGCTGGTAGTTTTTTTCAACTGTTTCCCTCTTACACCACAACTGGCCCAGTTCTGGTTACAGATAGAAAACAATCTGAAAACTGTCTTTTACACCTGAGGCCCCCAGCACTTCCTTCATGCCATGCAAATGCAACCTCCCTCTGTCACTGTTGTGTAACTTAGGGCTCTTGCACACCCATAGCTTCCAGCAAGTATAAAAATAATAGAGCTAAATGCTCTCCAAAGATGCAGCATCACTAAAAAAGAAAAAGCAAATCAGAGCAGCCTCAGCTGGTAACATGAGGTAAATTCCAGCAATTTCAAGGTCAAGACAAAAGCACGTCACAAACTATGCTGAATTTGATTAAAATACTATATATAGGGGTTTTCGCCTTTGTACCAGCACGTATTTCACAGGTGTTGCTTTTAATCTACCACTTAATCAGTTCCTCAAATAGACAAGGCTATCCTGTTTTATGGAAAATAGGTAGCTTGTATTTCAAGATGATATTTTCAGAAGTTCCAATGATTTTTGACAATTTTTTAAAACAACCGAATTAAAAGTGAAATGCTGTTTCAAGACAAGCAAAGATAAATCCACATTGTGTACTGCCACCCCATAAATGTCTTCATGTATCCCTATGACATTCAGTCACCAAGCAGCACAGACCTGCTAATATCATACTGGAGCAGAATCACACCCTAAACTGTGAAATGCATCTTTTTTTTTTCACAAGTGTGCAGAATAGCTGTAAGAAACATTTGAGTTTGTTGAAGAAATAAAAAATTCTCATTTCAAGTGTGTTGTTATAAATTACTCAGGCAATTGAGCTACTTCCTTTGGCTATTTTGACAATGTTAACCTTGGTCTACCCCTCAGCTACAGATACTGCTATCTTTATGCAGACATTCTCATGCTGGTATTTACAAGGTCACACAAAAAGCAGCAGTCTGCCCTTGCTCAGCTTTGCTAAACAAAAGAGAAAACATGTCTGTCTTTATTGGTATCAGCATTGTCATAAATGTCAAAACATATAGAACTTCAACTCAAGCACAGCAAAAACAACAATCCACAAAACCAGGCCTTTGCTAAAGGCATCTTGGTGAAGGTGACCAGAGCTGCTCCGGTTTAGTGGCCATGTATCCTTTTGCTGCTACATGGAGAATTTGCTTTTCTGGTAAAGACAAGCACCATTGCAGTAACTGCTGCCATTTCCATAATTTCAGGTTCACAAGATCTGTTTCCTATTTCAATTGCAGTGTTATTTTAGCTAAAAGATCAGGATGACTTCTTCCAGTTTATATCAAGTTTATATCAATAATAACATCAAAATTTATTGTCAAGCTTCATAGCCTGTCCTGTAGATGCAGTGACACAGTATGTCAGTAACTCTGGAAGAACAAAAAGATACTGAAAATCAAAGCCTAAAATTAATTGAAATGAAACCCTCTCAAGGAAAGGCAGTGCAAGGATAATATTTCAATTTACATGAAGTTTCTGAAAGTGTAGCTAAGCTGAAAAAGAGAAGCCAAATGAGAGTTTTACTCACTCTGATTAACTAATTCCCTCTATTCTGTAATCACTCTAGGCAAGGGTAACTTTTCATTACATTAAGTGCAAAACAAGCTATAAAAAGCTTGTGTGGCCCATTTGAAACCACAAAGGTTTAAAATCCTTATCCATTTGGAAGACTTACCTTGCTGAAAGAATGAAGGATCTCTCTACGCTTTCAATGTTCAGTTCATTCTGATAGGCTTCCTGGGTTGGCTTTTTAACCTTCAGCCAAAAGAGAAAACTTCACATTCAAACTGAAATGGTAGTTCTGTTGCTGCTTTAGTTTTACTTCCTCTAAAATCTCTTACATTTTCATTGCAGAAGGGGTACATTGGAGAGAAAACACTCAAAAGAGGAGATCATACACCAGTCCAGAGGGCCCAGCTACACCAAGATTACATTCAGCCCATCCTTTTATTTCACTGTAGTTCCATACAAACACTGGAGACATACAGGGGAATGAAGCTGTCAGACACCTTCACTGTGTTTCAACATGCCCAGCATGTTGCCCAATAAGCACCTCCTGCAACTGGGAAAAAAAAAATGCACTGCTGCTGATGCAGGACAAGATTTAGCCCACTGGTGTACCCCAGAGTGGGCAAGACTTGCACCACCCTGTTGATCTCTCTGAGCTACCAAGTTTTGAACACGAGGCTTAAAAGTCAAGAGTGGTTCTGAGTCACTACAAGACATCTGCTGGCAAAAGAGATTTTGCAGCTCTGTCTGTGAAAGCTTGGACCTGGGCACCAAATCTACACTGCAGCTGGACTTAGTGTTTTTTTTCTGACAGGACCAAGGACAATGATTCCCAAGGCAATGGTTTGTTGTTCCCACCGTCACGTCAGAGACTGTGTGTATGTCCCTTATCGCTACACCCAGAGGGGCTCAGGGCTTCACTTTGATGCTTTTCACAAGGGCTCAGAAACAAAAGCCTTATCTCTCTTCACAGTTAGCAAATCTTTATAAACCAGAGATTTGATCCGCCAGGAGTTTATCATGCAAAGATGTCTAATCTCTGGGTGTGGGCAATAAAAAGTAGTTAAAAGGCAAAATCAAGGCAGTCTAAACAAAGTACAATATAAAAAATAAGTAGACAAACTATTTCAGAGTAGGACAACACTGGGTGAAATGCAGCTGAGATGATCCTACGGCAACAGAGTTACTTAGGGAAACCTAGATAGCAATCCCACAGGCCATATTCTAAAAGCAATGTTAAGCCTGTTATGTTCCTTGCTCTGGAACACAAGCAGATTTTAAATCTCTTGCCAACAGTAAACACAGTTGTGTTTTGAAAATCTGAAGGCCTGAGTTTAGGTAGATTTGGAGAAAGACTCATTTTAACAAGTGACTCACCTTCATTCCAGCCAAGGACAACATGTTGTTGAGTTTATACATCCCTGACTGGACTGGAGTAGTATACAACAGGGCATCATTGAACTGTAATACAGAAACAATGCTTTTTAATGACTACAGACTGTTAAAAGACAGGTAATTCAGATGCATTTTACTGGAAGTACAGAACTCCTACAGCACTGAGATCAGCTGTCCAGGAGGGCATCCTCTACTTCCTATTATTCCACTTAGAATCCAAGAAACATTTTCATGTATGAATTAGATAACAATAGGTATCTATTTATATCCTCCTTGTGTAAACACACATTTGGCAAATGAGTAAACAGTACACAGATGTCAAAGAACAGTCTGTCAAAATGGACAAAAATGATTCTCATGTACACAGCCATATAATACAGCAAACTATTTTAAAGGGATATTAGAATTAACCATTCAAACAAAACAATCCAGAAACTTGGAGATAGCAGAATGGAGATTAGCAATTTATGATTAAAAGGACAAACTTAATTATACATACCATGTGAATTTTACCAGTTTAAAGTGCATCTACTGTTTCTTTCCTGTTCTACCAGACTCGGATTCATTCTGTACACTTACTGAACAGTTATTAAGACTTTTTTTATTTTCTGTGCTGTTCAACCCATGGATCCAAACTTCACTTACTGCACAGAAACAGACACCAAAACCTGAAGTGTCTCGTAAGTTTTTGCTATGAGGTTATTTGGAAAATAACCAAATGTTTCAAGAGCCTTACTAAATCTTCATGACATGATCAATGGAAAAATCACTACTCAAGTGTCTAAACTAGCCTGTGACGTTTATATCTAAAACAAACAAACAAACCAAACCAAAAAGCCAAATCATACAAACCCATTGCCTCAAAAAACAAAACAAAGAAAATCCAAGCCAGAGACACTCAAATTAGCAACATGGAATTTGTGAAGTTCAGCTCAAGATAGCACCAGATTTTTGAGAGTAATACCATAGCTGATTCCATGACTGCCTAGGGAAATATTTAGTCATACTACAGTAACCACAAGACAGATTTCAGCCAGGACTCTGGACCAATAATGCCATAAATTACACATGATAACAGCTGCTTTACTGCCTAAACGGGAGAGATAAACAAAAGGTTCAAGTGGAAACAGAAACTTCAGAGATGCACAGAAGCTGCAAAACAATGCAGTAACACAGACAGGAAGAGAAGCCAATACTTAACTTCCATCCCAGAGCTCTGCTCAGGATGCATGGGAGCTCCTGCAAGGGGAAGGAGAGAGGAGGAGGGAGGGGGGACAAGGAGAGAGGAGGAGAGAGGGAGGGAGGGAGGGAGAGGGGGAAGGAGAGAAAAAGGGGAAGGGGGCAGGGAGGGGAGGCAGGGAAGGATGCAATAGCAGTGCCACAGTTCTAGGTTTCAAGATCTGGTACAGCTAAGTGGGATGGAGTAATTGTATTCGTTTCCTCACTACCACAGATAATGTCTTCTGTAAAAGCTCTCAGATTTTAAATAAGCATTGTTCAAAACAGTACATTTTAGTGAGAAATGGTTTTCTACTAAAATTAGTGCATATGCTACAGATGATCTCTCTAAATTAGAACTAAATAAGTAGAACAGCAACAACTGGTCATTTTTTTCTACTACTTGCAGTTATTAGTTACTTATGTTTACAGTGTAATGTTTCAACCACTTAAAATTACACTCCTATTAGACACACAGCAACATATACAACATCTTACCAAAAAGAACATTCGTGGCTGCATGACCTTCCGTGACAGCTTCATCAGTGTTCCCTCTTTTAGAAAGACCTAGTAAATTAAAATAAAATTAAAACCTAGGTTTTTAGGGCACAAGCCATGCAAATGAGCTGACTTCTTCATCACTATTATGATTATGATTATTATTACTACACTAGAGGTGCTGCAGAAGTTTTGGGTTTCAAGGTTCTCTTTCTGAGAAAAGCTGTTTATCCTTAGGTTTCCCTAAAAGCGAGTGTGAATGACTGCATTACAGTTTCCCAGGCTGCACTTGAAACCACGACAGATACAAGGTTAAGCTCGAGGACAAAAACCTGCCTGCGAGATCAGGCAAGGTATCTAAAAAATGTCTAAAAAACACCCCACACATATGGAGAGGCAGTATTCATTTGCCTGTTAGAACCAAATAATAAAGCAATGGACCATTTTTCTTCTTGGTGTGTGCCAGCTTCAGTCCTTTGCTCGTGCTGCACTTTACTGCAATCTGCTGAATGCCATCCGCAGAACCTACCCTTCCTGGCTGTACGATCTCATGGTGTCCATTTAAACTGTATTGGATCTGCATGAGTTTCTGAAAGTTATCCTACGGGAAGAAAAAGCAGAAGATAAGTACTTGCCCTTGCATCCATGACTTTTTTTTTTCTTTTAAAGACCAGCTTCATAAGTCAAAATACTTACACCCTGCTTCATGATGTCATTGGCATGGTTTGCAACTTCTATGACAACAGCTAAAGCATCTGAAGGATGAAGAAATGATGCTTTGGTTATAGAGACTAGTTAGCACTGGTATTACGTTAAGCACAGGTACAATACTGCATTTCCACATCATTCCAAGATTTAAAGACCTGATTCTACAATCACTGCATTCAGGAGCACTTCCCATAAATCCCAGAATCTTTCAATCATGGTTTAATAAGTATGCTCTAGCAAGTCATTGCTTCAGCTAACAGTGTCAATTATTTCTTACAGCTAATCAAAACAGTCCACAAGGAAAATTAAATTCCAGTTTCTCACACAACGAATTACTTACTCTACTTACAGCAGAAGAGTTAACAACATTTTAACAGAGACTATGTAGGGACTAAGTTTTTTCCATTTTACCCAACCGCCACCAGTGCTAGTCACAGAAGACCACCTAGAAAAATTGCACAGATCTTTGCCATTTCTTTCTTCTGCTTTTAGTTTTACTTCACCTCAAGATACCAGTCAAATATTATGTCAACACAGTGAGTGTTCAGTCCAAGGATCCATCCAAGGATCTTATCCAAAAACCTGTAACTTACTTAAGTAGAAAAAAAGAGATTTATTTAACTGAAAGCTAAGAGACAACTGTTCTGATAAAATGTGGTCTCTAAAGCATTTGGCACCTTCTGAGTAATTCAAGTACAATCAGGCACTTCAAAGAAAGGACCTACATTTGGTTAAAAGTCCACAGAGAAGCATACCAAACCAGGTAAAAACAAAGCCTTAGGGTTTTTTCCTCAGGTAATAATTAAGAGTATTAGTGCTGCAGAATGCATACACTTCCCTTATTGTTGAGTCATATTTGGAAAGAAAGCATGTTAAAAGAGACAGCTTTCTGAACTGAAAAGGTTCAGAAGGTCATGAAGCCATAGAAGAAACTAAACACATGCAAAAAAGAGTCGTCCTAAGTCAATCTAAGGAGAATTTTTGTACAAGATTTTCATGAACCAAGGCAGTGCAAGCACAGAGGTCAAAGTCAGAATGCATAGCAGATATCATGCATTTGATCAAAATTTAAGTTTAGATATAGGTATCATAGCCTCAACTGAGCCTGCTGAAAAAGATAAAAGAGCTGGTGGTTTCCCAGTAGGAAATGTAAGAAACACTCCCCAGCTCCCATCTGCATGGAATATGATGAAGGGAAATTTAACTAAATTCATTAAGACAGAAATGAGTACCTGTTTTACTTTCTGTTATACTTTTCTTCATCTATCAGTTATTATATATCTATTAAAAACTTAAAATTTTACTCACTAGTTTCAAGGAAAATTGAAGAATTTTAGAGATAATTAGAAAATTTTCCCATTATTGAAGGCAAAGTTCCAGGATTTCAGGATCACTTACATAGCCAAGACTAAATGAATCTGAATAACAACTAAAATAATCTATAGGGACCAAGAACATTCCACTTATACTGCTTAGCTGAAGTAATGTATTCAAATTAAGGTTATGAAGAAGAATTGTGCTATTTTGGTTTTTTTCCAAGAACACTAACCACAAGCAAGCCTAGTCTCCCTCTCCACTCCCCCCATCAATGGAATTAAACAACTAAGCAAAGTCAGAACTAAGTTAAGCTTAATTATTACAAGAACTTGGTGAGTAAAGATTAGATTTTCTTTTCTTACCCAGGTTCTAAGATAGACTATTAAGCATCTCAAATTAACACTCTTATTGTTACAACTAAGCTTCAGCTTTTATCTTTGATGTATGAAGGGAGAGAAAAACACTGTGGAAGGTACAAATACAAAAGCCAGAGAAGCTGGAGAAATCACAAGAAAATGTAAAGTAAAATATATATTTAAGTTGCTTGCTTTTCAAGTGGTCAACTATTTAATGTGCAACGCCGGCATTAATTTGTTCACAGCCATAAGAAGTGTAAGATGAACTTAAAGAGTCACTGGTTAAAATATTTTTTGGCTTCTATCTTCACGGTACTCAAGCACATAAGTCTAAATGTCCCAAGAAGGATATCTACTCACATATTTTGTAGTATTGTATCAGCAGACAAAGCAAACTTGGCTCAGTGCATTGAAGGCACTCACTGAAGTCCAATCAACAACAATTTCACAGCCCTCCTAAAGATAATGGGCTTGAACAAATGTCACTAAAGAGTGAAATAAGTGACAAGGTCTCATGCAAATGAAATGGAAACACTGACTGGGAGCATTTTTGTATTGCTGAGTCACACACTGCAGAAGGAAACAGCCTGAATGTGCACTGCATTGACATGCTCGAGTTAAACCAGTTTAATCCCACACTACTATGAAACGTGTGGTCCTGTCCTCTTCATCACCCACTATTCCTGCTCATTTCCTTCGATCTCCTTTCTCCCCACATGCAGGCAGATTTGCATAAGTCACCTGTGTTTGTGCAACTTGTGACAATTCAAACTGCAGAACTCCTCACGTTAAATATAACTCAGGGCAGCTCCTTGATCTTGTTCACTCCTGCCACATGAACACTTGTTCTGGCACAAGCCAGAGAGAGGATGAGGCCCGAAAGGTTTATAGCTGGAGAGAGCAGCTGGTAGACAAGCTGCCTATCATGAAAGGTCTACAGATGCGAGGACTGTCTCTTTCAATAGCGGTGCCCAAAATATCTGTTTAAGCTGTCTGGGGAACTTCACTCTTACCTCTTGGTTTCAACTCAAGGCTGAGCTGATATGACTGTCAGCTCCAGACTTCTTTTAAAACACAAGCTTGCAATCTTTTAGTATCTCTGCTGAGAAACTTAGAACTAAATAGAAAACATTTCTATTACTGACTTAACATTTTGCATTCACTGAAAATATGGAAACATTATCATAAGCTGTTTTTCCTTTAAACAGACATTTACCTTGAGTATCCCTATAGTCCGCAGATTCTTCTAAAAGATTCTTTAAATAATCTGTATAAAGAAAAAAATAATATAAAGATAGCTTTGTTAAATAAATAAACACGACCCCAAAGTAGTAAAAAGCACTTTTTTCCTGAAAATCTGCTTTTCAGGCAAATCTATGCCACAAAGATCTACTACCTGATCTTTTAAATCTGTCAAAGTAATAACAAAGCGAAACCTAGCATTTCCAGAAAGAAAGTATATCTTTATATTTGCTCAGTGAAGAGACGGCTATTGAAACAGTGGCCTTCTCCAATGACAAATGATGCATTGCATATATTATTCCAGAACAAAACGGGCAAGTGAAAAATAAGTACATAAGTGCAATCACATTTAAGCTGAAGCAAAAAATTTTGAAGATTACAGATATTTGCCTGAGCACCTAACTTGCTTATAGCAGCTAATAAAAAAAGTGGTCCATTACAGAAGAACTCATTATGATTAATATTTTTCAGTAATAAAAATAGTATATGCCCCTCAATGTTCAGAGAGGCATTTCTGGTTTTCCATTATAAATATAGTTCAGCCACGAGATGGCACCCTCAATCCATTGAAGTCTTAGTAGTTTTAAAATCTATTTTACTTAGCATTTAAAATTAACTCCAAACGTATGATTACACAAAAAACATTCCCTATGAGTTTCTATTCCCTGGTCGAGTGTCTAGTTCATCAAAAAGTGCAATACCCTGTCAAAGATTAATATATATCCTCAGTAAAAAGTCAATCATCTATTCTCTACAACTTTGAACTGCTTAAAATTGAAAGCAACAAACTCAGAAACATTCAAAGAAATATACGTTAGGTTGATAAAAGCAACAAATACTGATTTGTAACTACTTTTTAAATGAGGTATTAAGGTTCTAGAGGATCTACTGAAAACTAACTATATGTAATCTTGCAAGCATTCAATTTTAGCTTTGCAGTTCTACAAGTTTCATGTAGGAGTGAAATAATTCAACTCCCACATGCTTGCCCTACCCAAATTCATTCTTTTATTCAAAAAGGATCAGGAGCCAATTGTTCCTGCCTTCGTAAGATGACTTGCTTCATGCATGCCCCTCAGAGACCACTCAGAGTATTGTAATCTTTTCCTTATGCACAAAATTAAAAGGGAATTATAAAACATGTTTCTGCAGTAGAATTGCTACAAAGAGTGAGAGAACCTGTCACAGTTAATGAAAGTTTTGAGAAAAACAGAACTATAAGAAGAGAAACATTTGGCACTGAAATTTTATTTTTTGGCAGAGACCTAAGGGAGGATCCAAGGGAGAAGCATGAAGAGCAGGTTGGAGGGAAGGAAGAGGAACCAGCTGGGAGGTGTGGACGGAGCACTGGGAGATCTGGCTGGCTGGGCCAGGGAACACCCACAGCTATCTGCTCTTCTCAGAGTTCTGCCTGATCATTAGCAGGCCTTGGATAATGTCTGATCTTTTAAGACAAGTCTGACATGGCACCAAGACTTCTTCAGCTATACTCCATTACTATTGCATCTTCATGTCCCTCAAGATCTCATGCTGTAGTATCTAGCAGACATTCCAGTGCAATATTTAGGTGGAACTATATTCCATTAAAAAAATGAAGTTAATCTTGCTTCACTTTGGGTTATGCTGGCAAGAAGCTTGCGTAAGAGAAAAAAAAATTAACAGGAAGTATTTTGAAAAGAACTGAGAATATGTCTCACTGTTTTTGACTTGGTTTAACCTGTAGTAACCTGTCACAGATATAACACCAGCTGTCCTCTCCTGCCCTGCCTGCAGACGGGTGCTCCCTCAGGTTGGAGCTATGCCATGCTGCTGAGGCAAAGCACTCTTGGGACTCCACCACAAAGCCAACAAATTAAAGCTTTAAAATTGCAACCTGATCTTCATTGGGGCCAGCACAAAGGACTCCAGCAGGAATCTCCCAGTGTAAAGAATGAGTCCCTACAGCTTATACAAAAATAAAAATAAACCTGCCAACCACACACTCACTTTTTCAGGCTGGGAACAAGAGGTAAGGTGGGTATATTTTCCTCATCTGCAAATGTACAGCTGGTTCTCTAAGACACTGTCCCTAGTACATGGAGACATCCAATTTGATATCCAAAGTAACTGCAGGGGTAACTTAAAACTGAGACCCAAGATGGGAACTAATTATTTCTTGGCATGGTCATGCTTTATGACATGTTCCCCAAAACAATGCTTTACATCACTCAAAACCATTTTGGATGGGTATATTCTTGCATTTTAAATTGTATCATCAGTAAATAGACAAGAGAAATTCAGAGATTTTAACATAACTGCATTCATTTAAAATTCTGCAGCTTTTGTATTGCAAGACTGGAGTAGTGAATAAAACAGCTGTAAAATCCTGAAAATGATAAATGGATAATTTTCATCTTAGTACTCTTTATGTGTATCTGGTAAGTGGACCTCAGTTCATAGCTAAAACTCAGCTTCAGAGAAGCACCAGAACAGATATTTTTAGTCTGTTCTGTGAATAAACACTGGAAATTCTGTGCTTACAACAGCTTTCTGGAGGTACTGGCATAAACTATGCAGACAAGCCAATTTCACAGACATGAAAAACATTACAGCAAAAATTTTGCAAAAATATTCCTAGATAAAATAAATACAGAAGTCAGATATTAAGATGCAATGGTATCTACTCTTTTTGCCAAAAAAATTTTCCCCTCTGAAGTGTGCTCTAGTTGTTCAGACTAGAAAGATCCTTAGGATACCTTCAGAAATTCATAATTCTGCTGGATACCCCAAAGCACAACAAAAATCAACAAAAAAGCACACAAGAATTGGGTTTGTGATGAACAAAATTTCCCTATGCTCTGCTTCTACCTGACAGCACCCAGCAACTTTTTCTTCTTGCTCGGGGGCAGTGGCTATCACTTCTTCTCCTGCTTAAAATTATCTTTTGCTTCATTAACTACTTTTTTTCTCAGGTTGCCTAATTTAACTAAATTAAACTCAAAGCAATTGTTCCCCAGCACGTAATTGGCCTGGAGTCTGACAACTCTATTTCCAACCTGCAAAGCAGCAGTGTGCTCAAAGTCTTATTTTTCACCCCCCTCACTATATTCCAGTTAAGGATAATAAAAGACACTCTCTCTGCCAACCTTAGGTTGAGGAAGAGAGGATAGAGGCTTAATCTATGGCAATCAAGAACCTGTTCATATAGCACAGTCTCAAGTCATCTACTCAAATATATGGTTTTGAGAAAAGAGAATCACCTCTCCTTCATTTCCATATGAAATCAGAGGCCTCTAATTAACCTCCCTGAAAACCCATCTGATATTTGGTGTATAGAGCTCGGGGCCAGTACGTGAAGAAGTGGAAGTCCACTTACTGGACTGGAGAAGCTGTATAATTAAAGAGAAACACTGCTGAGCCGTGCCTTTCCTTGACTGATTTATGAGCCCACCTGCTCCTGCTTTGGTTAGCACAAAAGTAACTCCACTTCAAAGCACAGCAACAATCTTGTGATGTGACCGAGTAGCAGCAGGTTACCAGTACAAAGCTGTCCCACTGACACAGAACATCTAAATAGGAAGAAATCCCCGCTGACTCAGGCCTGACAGCTTCGTTTCCTGGATTATTTTCACTCCTCTGCTCTGACCCTCCTCCCCACAGTTCCCCACTGTCTTCGGCCTGGGCAGCTGCTCCATCGCTGCGTCTCACCCACTGCAACAATAGAGATGTGAGTGTTTTGCATCTCCCCCAGATGTTCATATAGCACAAGTTTATAGAGGCATTGCTCAATATTACACAGAGCAGTTGGAAGGTAACAAAGCAGATGGGTCATCCACAGAGATATGGAAGAGTGAGAATCTCAAGGACGACAGACATGTGTGATAGATTGAACAGGTCGAAAATTAAACAGATCCAAAATGACGCTCTCCAGCCCCAGCATAATCAAATTCTTGGTCTGACATCTTTTATTGCTCACATAGAACAAGAGAAAATCACTTTTCTAAATCCACTACCAGCATGGCAATTCCCCCTACTCCTTTCAATAGCATTTACAGGTGTATTTAAAGCTGGGCAGCCACAGGAAGGCCTGCAGACTGGGGACACCCACAGCAACCCCCCATCAACACAGATTGAGTTTTATTAGGGTCTAAAACAGCCTGTTCCAGCCACAGTGACAGCTAATGATCATGAAAAATTCCTCTTCAGCATCTGAGTTTTGTTTCAATGCCATTCATCCCTGACGTCTCTCGTTTTGCTGTGTGTATTGACACCGCCATTTGCTCCATCCTGATCCTCTGTTCAACCTTTTCAATTAAAACCTCTGAACTTATCCAAAGCTCTGCTGATTTTGAAGCATATAACAAGCCTGTACCATGTCCTAAGTCAGTACTCTTTTAAAATAAAGCAGCTCCCCAAACGCTGTTTTATTGTTTAATTTCAGCAGTTAAGAGTCATAAAGATTTTCCCCTATAAAGTATTCCATTTAAGGAGTTTTCCCCCTTTTTTCAACACCTGTGAGTTTAATGAGACGATTAAAATGAAAACAGTCACTGTTAATAACTTGGTAACCGCTGCTTAACACTTTGGTCTGTATCTCCCACAGCATCACTAGTCTAAGTACTTGCTGGGGCAATGCCAGTGAGCTGTTATGGAGCCAAAGAAAAAGGTCACAGAGCATTTTATTTTGCAGTTACTACATAAACAGAGGCTATTTTTAAATTGCTCATCAAGACGCAATGGCTCTCAAAAACAATGCCTTAAGTATTTCCAAATCCTTACAGGAGCCATCCCCCTCTTACAACAAACACATCTCAAAATACTTCACAAAGGAGGCCTCTGTCACTGCCCTCCTCTTACAGACAAAAAAACCACTGCATCATGGAGATGACTTGCTCAAGGTCACCCAAACACACCAGTGCCAGAGCAGGGTACAGAGCCCAGATTTCCTAGTCCCAAGCCAGCTCCTCAGTGTACAGTGCCCCTGTAACAAGTCTTAAGCACTTACTGGTAAATGTACACTAAAAACAAGTGTTCTGCCTTTAAAACAGAATGGATTTTACAGTCAAAACACCTGGGTGGGGGAGAAACAGAGAAGCTACTAACAGAAGTTCACAGCTGTATAGACATCTTTCTTCTCCTAGCTCCAATTTTCCATACTGCCTTTTTCATTTGTTAAAAAAGAAAAACCACCCAACCTCCCCCCTAAAAAAAGAAAACCCAAAGCAAAACAGGAGCATTCCAACCCTTAAGGAGATGACAGGCTTCTATCACTACAAAACCAAAACAAAACACAAAAAAAACAATCAAAAACCACCACAGGTTTCATGTTTTCCGTGTACTCCTGGATGTACCATCAGAACACACCACAGTGTTAGAAACATCAGCACCTTGCCTGTGTATCTTATCACAATCGATATTAACAAAAGCTTCTAAACCCCATGCCATATATTAAAAAGAGCTGCATATATTGTGCCATGGTTTTTAAAAAGCTTCACATATCTGAAGTGAGATAAACATGCTTTACAGATGGATACAACTGCCTGAAAACAGGCTTCCTGGAACGTGTGAAGACTGGCTTGTTCAGCCCGACTAAGAGCTTGACTGTACCTGTCAACAGGAGCCTGTATTGCGGAATCCTCTGAACTGGCTTGAGCAGATAGTGCTTGAGGGCCAGACTAGCACAGCGGGGGCTCATCTGAAAGAAACATGCAAAATAAATAATTCTACGGCCGTCAAAGGCTCCTGCAAAAGAAAACATGCCTAAAAACAGCTACTGATTATATTGGATAAGATTTATCTTAAAGATAAGTGTGACCACCCGTGTTAAACACCACAACACTGCAGAGCAAGAATTTCTGTGTGGAAGACTGCATTCAAAAGTACCCATGCATTAAAAGATATCAGTAAACACTCACATGCTGTGGATTCAAAACAGGTGCTTTGACTTAGGAGGATGAGAGGTGAAAGAGCCCAGAAATAAAGGAAACTGGGTGGGAAGGGCAACATGCTCCTTTGTGATCCCTGTCAGTGTTTGTTAGGCAAAAAGGCAGAGAAGACAGGAGTGCTCACTGCAGAAGTTTTAATTAATCCACACTTCTAAAGACAACACAGAATTAAAAGATCCATGCTTCAAAAATGCTAATTATCTTGAATTTGCATTCAAAGTAATGCGAATCTGAAACACCGAGTCCTTAAAAAGGCCTCTTGTATTCTTCATGTCTCAATCCAAGACTGCAGCAAAAAAAACCACCACCAAAACACAAAAAAATTGAGGACAGTTTCTAAAGCCTTGCGTAGGATCACAATTGCTAAAAAGTCACAAAATAGGATATATCTCACAAAAGAATACAATACCTCAAAGTCTTTCACTACTGAAGCAAACCCTGCATTCTTCTTACACTGTTCATCTAATAATGCAACATTTTTATCAAATTCTTTGATGTAAGTTGAATACATCTTTAGGTAGGGACCCTTTTTAACAAATATATCAGCAATTCTTTGATGTTCAAGCCTAGAAACAGAAAAGAAAAAAAAAAGGTGCAGTTAGAGCTAAAAATAGCACACATCTTAAACCTACAGCAAAACATCTCTGTCTTTCAGAGTAAGATGTGCTAGTTTAAGTTCTGAACAAAAATCTTACAGTGCAGCAGACAGGCATCTATCTCAGTAGCTACTCTGAAAAACTTTAGGCACAGGTCAACACAGTGTGTCTACTAGTGTAGACAACCACTTAATACAGTCCTTTTTAAATGGTCTTGAACTGTTTGAACATTTTAGTACAAGGTTGACTTCTGAGGAAATGTATCTTCAAACTTAACAGCAAGTCTTTACCCATTCCAGTGCCTTTGTCAGTAGGTTTTGTATTGCTGATTTAGATCCACCCACCACTGTAACTGAGAATGGACTTCAAGGCGATTGTGGCTGTCAATCAGTGCTGTTTCTGATCAGTAGATCTAAACTACCTCTAAAATGTAAACTAGCCTTCAGGACAGCCTCCTTTTCCCCTAATGAAATCAGTGTTCTTACCGTGCTCATACAGGGACCAGAACTTTCAATTAAAAATGAAATTTTAAATAAAAAGTGTGATTGCTACAAAAATGTATTGGCATGCCTTCTTTACCTTTGTATACATCTAAATGGCAAACAAGCACATCTAAATGAAAAATAATCTCCTATACTTTGAAAGTAAATTCTCTCATTAAAGAAGGCATGTAAAACATAAACGAGAGTCAAGCCATGATCACATGGATTCACATAAGCACCACAGATAAATTTCAACATCAAAGGAGCGGTATCCCTTTATTGATAGTCACCAGTGAGATAAGCGCTCTTCCAGTTCCCTCAGGAGGTCCCGATTGAGTTCGTAGAGCTGAGGTAGGTAATAGAGGATCTGATTCAGGATTCTGTCCTCAATCACTGGCTTTCCAAGCTGCCTAGAGGCATGCGCCACAGCATCCCGGAAATCCTGCCAGAGTACAAAGAGGACAGAAACCCCCCTTGCCATGAGTGAACAGCCTTCAAAGCACCAACACAGAGAGCACAATGGAGTTCTCATTGCAGACATTCCAGGCGCTGCTCCCTATTACCAAAGGCAAGGCGGGTACCATCTGGGTTATGTTTCCCTGCAGCTTCAATTTACTCCCCCGGGACTGCCTTAATCCCTTCGATTTAACACTGGAGCTTTACTTTCTTGCTCCTGTATGCATAATATAGAAGTTGTTCATTATTTTTACAACATACCCTTAAGAAATGTGCTGGTATTACATACAAGGAAACCAAGGAAGAATAAACAAAGCTTGTATCTGCAAGGTTGTTGGCAGCCTCGAGTGTCTTCTTGCAAATATGTAAGTCAAAAAGCAAAACTGTTATATCAGCTAATACAATCATAGTATCATACTTAAAAAAATCATAGTAGTGTTCATAAGTCATCTGCAAATGCCATTTTGTTCCTCGTGGACAAAAACTAGGGTTACAAAAAATTACTATATGTAGCAGATCTTCTCTATACAGGAAAATTAACAGCTAAAAAAAAGATACTGTAACAACCTATGGGAACCATGAGATTTCAAATGTTAGCAATGATCAAAACTAATACTGGTACCTTCCAAACATTTACAGGGAGAAGGAAAACCCTGTTTACTCATGAAGAATCTCATAGCATTTTTATTCTAAAACCAGCTAGCTCCCAACAGGACAGAGATGAGGTTGGCTGATCCTCATTAAACTATTCAGAACTAAAATCTTGGCCCGTTACAAGTCAGCATGGCCAAGACTGAAACTCAGTATCCATTACACAAGGTATTTTCTCTATTCACACGCAAACAAAACTTTCAAAAAGGTTAGTAATTTAGCATTTCACTTGAAAAACAACACTGTTGAAACCGACAAAAAAGAAAATACAAATTAGGTGGCATCAACTGAATTTGGGCAACAGTGGACAAAAGAGAATCAATACATAATAGCTCTTTTTGAGTTTGTGGTCAATGAAACCTGGTAGCACATGCACAATTCTCTTGGTATCCTGAAAAAGTTGACCATCAACATACTTCTAAGTACAATTATGATTTATATTTTAAATGTGCATGGGGTCCACACCTGCCTTTGAAAATCTGTAGGGTCCTCGGGTTGGGGCAAAAAAATAAAATTAATCCCCCCTTTTCCTTCTCCTCAGGCTTATTACTACCAGTCTTACCAGCTATCTCATCCATACAGCATCTGGCACTATTTAGGGTCCCTCAAACTTAAACCTCAACTTTCCCTGCTCTCTCTCCTCATTATGTCAGCCCTGGGCAGCATGAGCTCCAGACACACTTTCTTGCTTTGTGACCCTCTGGGTCACCAAGGCTGTGGCTGGGCAGTTCTGGCAAGAAACTGAAAGGAGATACAGGGCACTGGCTGTGCTGGGGGAAGGCTGAGAACTAAATGCAAGGGAGTTAAAAAACAGATGGCGTTATTCATATGGAAATGTTCTGTTTTACATCCTCTGTGCAGACTAGTGACACATAGGTTAACTACCAGCTGCATCTTATGGCTTTTTCTGACCCTAGGGCATTGCTTAACACTGAAATGATACATGGAATTACAATGGCAAAAGCTCAAATGATGCATTCTGGAGAGCTTCATGCAAAATGCATCATCATATTATGATAATATTCTCCTCCCTCCTCCCTCCCAAACACATGCACATACAACATACTGTACGTACTTCGCCACAGGATGAAACAAGAATGGTGTCTGAATGCAGTAAGACTACTTGCATGATGAAAAGAAAAGCATTTTGCCTGTACAGTAATCAACAACCCAGGCTTTCCCCTGACCAAACAACAAAAGGAGAGCAGGGAGCCAGGTTTAAGCACTAGATAACACAGGAATGTCATCTGTAGTTAAGAGCATTTATTTAACTTCTAGATACAGCATTCAAAGAGTCTGCAGGGTGTTTTCCAAACACAGATTTGGGTTTTCAACTAGCTTGATCCAAAGTCCATCAGCTTCATCAGGGTTTAGATCAATGCCATGAAAGGCTCTATCATTAAAACAGACAACCAAAACTTTGCTTCATCAAGCCCTCTGCCCCCTTCCACAACTGAGTAAACTAAGGAAGCCTTGCAGAGAAGAAATGCAGGGAAGAAAGATAACATGAAGCTTTCAAATTACGTGAACCAGCCCGTGAAACAACAAAAGGTAAACGTGATGGCTTTCTTTTTTTTTTTTTAATTATCAAGTCTTCACTATTGACTATGCATTTGTCATTGTAATCATATTAAGATTTATTTTTAACCTGGCAGTGGGTGTGAAGTAACTGTCATGCCAAGTTCATCTTGAGATAAACTTGAGAGCTGAAGGCAGAGAGCACATGCCTCGGGATTGGGGGTGGGAAAAGTCAAACAAATGTAACAAGGTTGGAGTTAACAGTGTTTACACTTGAAGGTACTGGCCTTCTGAGAAAGTAATTCCTTATCCAAAACGACAAAACATAGAACAGGTCTGTTTTAATTACCAGATATAAAATATGTTAACTTACAAAGCTGAATTTCACTCCAAAAGGTGGAAGGTATTCAGAAGACAACTTTTTAGATGAATGACTTACAAATTAGAGATCGCAGTAAAAGCAATTGAAAGCACCAGAACCTAGCTCCTTCTAAAACTAAATCTGTTCACTGCTAAGTTAAAACA
>JAYRBT010000042.1:44948967-45032640 GCA_036023395.1 Myiotriccus ornatus
ATCGCAGTAAAAGCAATTGAAAGCACCAGAACCTAGCTCCTTCTAAAACTAAATCTGTTCACTGCTAAGTTAAAACAGAATTGCTCTTGCAAATAATATATACATTGCTCTGATATCTATATATGCCTGCGTGAAGTGCTTTACGTTGCAAACATATTTATCACGTAGTCCTATATAACGCTGCTGAGAAGCATTGCTTTCATCAGTCTGTTCAAAGACAATCACCTAGGTTGTCCTAGAAATTATTCTGTTTGAAGCGATGTGGCAATTCATTACAGTGAATTTTAAAGAGATTTTCTAATTGAAAACGAGCCTTTCAAATATTACTATCTTATTCATTTAAAAAGCTCCAACCAACCAATCAACACACCCCCAGCTTGCCTCACTTTGGAATTAATGTGCTTATTTCACTGAAAAACATTTATAACTCTAGACAAGTTTCATATGTTGCATGACAAAACCCAGAATATTATGCTAGTTGTACTGAATCATCCCAGCTTCTTACCAAGATGATTTTTTTCCTTTTAGAAGAGGGGAGGCTATTGTACACTTTCTGAAATGCTCATTTACAGTTTCTACATTACATTCTGGTCCAATAATAATCTTATGATACCACCTTTAACTCCTTAGGTAAAGGTAATGGTCTTCACATAGCTACTTCCAAAGGGCACCACCTATCACCATCCATGGGAAGAACATTCTTTCCAAACCAGAAACAGTTTTAGTTTATTCTACACTGAGACAGCATCCTGCTGGGTACTTGTCCATATGAAAATCTAGTATGGGCATATTAAGGGCTTCTGAGTACATAATGCTGCTGAATTACTGAGGATATAACACTTCCAACTTGAAAACGTTTAGGGAATTTTATTTATCCTATTAGTATACACTCCACCTAGAGCTGTGCAGTATTTGAGAAGGATACCACCATGGCTGCTTGTGTTTCCTCCCACCTCTCCTTCAACGCAGCTTCCTTAAATAAGCAAAGTGCCGTGATATGTGAAATAATTCTGACCCTGTTGTGAATCATATGCAGTCAGCACTTCCCCTCTGCACAGGCCCTGACTCACAACCCCTCCCAGCTCTTTCCACAAGAGGATTCCCAGCCTGCAGCAAAGTGACCTGCTGGCATCAGTCTAAGGAGCAAAGGAACAAGTTTAGTTGTAAACCAAAATAGGTACAGAGCAGACTAAACCCTGCCTCAGCTGCTGGCGGGGTTAAATGCACCTGCAGGTATCCAATAGGAGAATGCACATAATTTCAAATGGATGAAATTAAAACTCCTTGGAAATTTAACAGGAAGAGAAAGTATTACATGATCTAAACACGGTCACATATTTTCCTAAGGCTTCAACCAACATTCATCTTGGATCTGTTATGCCAAAAAATACCATCAGCAAAATAAAAGTAAGTCATACTGCCTTCCGCTGAAGTACAACTTCCAGCCAAACACACCTGCAGTTAGCTCAAATATCAGTTTAATTTAAGGGAAAAAAGTATGTTTGCACTTGGACGCTTTTCAGGGAACACGCACACAGAGGCATCCTATGGGGAAGGAGGAGGAAAGGGGAAGTTGTTTCACGCAATGGGGAACAGCCAGGCTGCTAGATATGACAAACTGCAAACATGACTGCTTAGGAATACAGCTACAGATTTCCCCAATACAGTACTTAAAACATAAATAGGCACTCCTAACGAGAGTCAGGCTATTAGCTAAGTTAAACTACAGCAACTATAGTTAATGAAGACTATGACTAAGTGTGGATCAAGACATTTTTCAAACATATGAGATTACTTCCGGAAAGGTGCCAAGTAGTTTCACACATTTTTTTCCTCAGGTAGTAAAATAATTTATAAGTCTTTAACAACATAAGATAGTTAATTTTTTACAACAATCAGTGATTTGACAGTGGCATTTTCCCAGAATGTTATTTCAGGGGATAGGCTGGGTCATTGTCAAATACACTAATCAGCAATTCTAAAGCACTTCAGAGACTAAAAATTTGTCAACATATTCACCTCCGACTGATCAAGTATTGGAATTTTACAGATGGAGAAAAAGGAGCTGGAGGTTGAGGGAATTTTTCACAGCCAAGCAGTAGGTCAGTTGTAAGCCAGAACCAGAGGTCAGAACTTCCTTTGCTCCAAAGCCCATAGCTATTATTTTTTAATCTATATTTTCATCATATTTTTTCCCAAGTCTACTATGAAATATTTTGCACGATATTTGGCTATAATATAGAAAATATATATATATAATTTTTTTAATAGAGAGAATGTTGCAATTGTCTTCTGAAAAATGGAAACATTAAATAAGAATTTTTCACTTTTCTCAGTGTTTCTGGAAAGACACACAACAGAAAAAAAAAGATGTTCCACCTCTTATCTGCCTTCTCCCAGAAGAGGCTGATCTTGTGGCTGCAGAAATGATACGAGGTGCCTCCTGACAGCTCCTACTTACTTGGTCTGAGAATTCTAATATGGACAGAACAGAGGTCTACATCAGAAGCATGGATTTAAAGGCTCAGGCAAAAGCCCACAGGCCTAAGATTTTCTCTTCACACAGCAAAAAATTATACACTAAGCCTTGCAGTGAAGGAGTCACCCCAAAAAATCAACTCTTCTGCTGGACCAGAAGCCTTTCTGCATATACCATCACAGCAGGGAGGAAATAGAATTGAAAAAGGTGGAAGAACAAGAGGAGTGGTAGGTTTTGCTGAGGAGGTTCTCTCACTTGTGCAAACCTAACAATTTCCAGAGAATGCCACAACAAAAAAGTACAAAGGGCACCAATACTGCCTTACTCCTTTTCCAGGAACACCAAGTGCTTTTTGGGCGCAGAGCAACTCCTATGTCACTTTTGTTTTACAGCCAGTTCACTGTTTCTTTTTTCTGCCAAGTGCCCTTAGGGAAGGAATAGCACTTCTATCTTCTCAACCCTTTTTTACCCTCGGGGGACCATGCATGAACCATCTCACAAAGATGCATACAGAAGAGCTCATTTAATTTAACCCCCTTTGTTTTCAGGAGTTTCCAAAAGCATTTTACTGGAATCTTGTCCCCTGAAAGAGCATTATATCTAATGTTTGATTACACCCTCAAGCAAACCTCATTCTCTTTGATAGAGTGTGGAAAGCGAGATGAGTCCCTTATCTCTGTTATGACCAGCTTATTTAGTATTTATAGAAGTGTCTTCACGTGTTTTTTAATCGAGACTTTTCTAGTGTGTCTTCAGCTGAAGCAGTCAGATGCACTTATAGTGTGCGACAGTGTCCACATATGTGGGCACCCTGGCATCTTGAAGAGTTGCTCCACCTAACTTGACTTTGTCAATATAAAAGAAAAAATGGGGAAAAAGAAATCAATGGCACTTGTAAGCAGTTTGCAACCACATTCCCACCTTCTCAGCTGCTTTAGGCTCCACTTCTAAGGCTCCAAGCTGTAGCAAATTACACCAACAGTCCTATTCCCTGGCTCTATTAAATGCCATGAGCTGCATTTAACTGGCATTGGTAAAATAGACTGAGGAGAATAGTATTAATTTTAGATCACTGTGAATGGAATTAGTCGCTAAATGACTAATAGATGGGTCAGTAGGTGTAACAGAACATCCCCTCACCAGCTAAATCTTTACTATGGGTAAAACAACCCAGCCTGGGGGCAATCTAAATTCTAATTCCAGAAATTTGTCAGACATTGCTTGACTGGCAGTTAGTAATCCTGACACCCAATCTAGTAAGCCAAAGAGGTTCAGCACCCATGAAATCTACAGGATAGTTTTATCAACATTAAAATATCATCCATAAGAAATATATTATTAAATGAACTGATTTAATAATGTCTGTGACAAACATACACAAATCCCTAGGCATACCACTCTGTGGAAATAAAAAAATGTGTTTCTGCAACGTTTCTCAGCAATGGCAGTTTTTATTTAATTAAGAACCACACACACAGAGCTTTAAAACCAGTATAACAAGGACACTCATCAAGGTTCCCACTGCAGTCCAACCAACAAGTTGAGGACAAAGCATTTCCTCAACTTCTAGCCTAGCATCCTCTCTGTTAGACCAGGCTGAATACATGTTGATTGTTACTGCTAGCCAATAAAAACATTCTAATAGTTTTTATTTGGCAGCTAGCAACTAGCATACTGTCATGAATAGAGTTGCAAGTTATCCATTAAAGGAAAAGCAAAACACATCCTACACCACTGCACTTCTACACTGTGAGGATAACTTTAAGTTCGTATTAGAAATTCACTAAGCTCCCTACTATCTGCCCTTTCTCACATTCTTCTCCTGCTTGCCTGTATCCTCCTCCTCACCAGCAGCCTTTTCTTCCAATACTTCACATTACCTGAAAAACTGGTACACTGAAAAGCAAGGACACCTCTAACAAAGAAGTTATATGCCTGAAAAATATGATTATTTAAAATTATACAGGTTTAAACTTTTCTAGAACAACTCTCTTCCTTTAACCAGTATTTAAGCTTGAGTTCTGTACCAGAAACATGTTGAACATAAATTATATATTGGCCACAACTGCTTGATCCAGCTTTTAAAAACCAAGCTTGAGCAGAATCAGAAAATCAGTTACTAGGAGGAAACCGAAAGAGGAATCAGCAAATGGTGTGGTAAGTTTTTTGTTTCCTGAAAAAATCTATTACAGGACTGTATACAACTATCTATAAGAACCTTTGTTCCCAGTTTCACAGAACATGCTTCTCAAGAGACTGAGACAGAGCAATGCATCTGTTTGCAATATAAGCACTTCTGTTGCTCAGAAAAAAATATCACTATGCTTGCAGTTAGTAGAGTGACAAAATGGTACCAACACATATCATTAAGAAGTTGACAGAAAACATACAAAACTGAGCTAGAGAAAGAAAAATTCTTCATTGATTTACTATTATCACCTTCAACACAGCTTGTTTACAGAGGACTGATCTGCATAAACACGGATGAAATACTTCTCCCTTGCTGTAGACCACACATTGCAGGTACTACAATCGCAGCTCTTATCAGAAGCAAACATCTGTCAAGGAACTGCAGCCCAAAAGAAAAAAAGGCTGCCATGGTGATGGATGCACCATTACAGCTATTAGCTATTAGTTGGATTACTTGAAGAATGTGCATTTTAATGTACCGTTTCTAAAGGTAAATTGCTCCTGCCTCCCCCACCACTTAAAGAGTTATTCTAACAAAAAACTTTATTTTTGTTACTACGTATATATTTATAAGCCAATACAAGCTGGCTTAAAAATACGATCTTGATTAACATAAGTGGATATATATTCAATTTTCAGTCTTCAAGCAAAACTCATACTCAACTGGAAGACTGCATAAATTAATTAAGGAGATGCAGAAGAAATCACCAAAATATTGTGACACATATTATATACAAACATTATATAAAATGTGAGACTTTGAAGTTCAGCTTAATTAGATTAATTTTTATATTTTGCATATGTAGACACAGCAGAAAAAAGGCACAGTCACTACAATAAAACCTAAACTTTAATAGATTAAACAAACAGAAGAAGAAACTACTTTTTTTTGAGTACTTACAATGTGTAAGAGTTTTAGCACATCCACAAACCTATCAGAAAAGCAAGAAAAAGCAAATAGTTACATTTTAATTGCCTTATTGATATAGATTGAGTAGCTGTTAGGTTTAGCATTGACACTTACACTTTCTCTGAGCTCATGATCTCCTTGGCAATATGGTAAACCTTTGTTTTCTTTCCAGCTGCCTTACTCTGCAAATAAAATTATATGTTATACCATGCACCTACTAAAATGGTCATAAAGATCATTTCCAACTAGTGGTTCCTCAACTCCAATGTAATTATTCAAGTTATTTCTAAGAAAAATATTTTATACTGCTTTCAAATCTTCTGTCTTTTTAGGATTTGTGAGAAAATCAATTTAGCTTGTAGCTGGAAACAACATTAGCTAAGATTAGTTTTTACAACACTATCAGCCTTTTCATTTGATTAATAGAGGAAGCACTGAAACCCATAATGAATGAAGTCCTAGCAAATAACACTTATTATTTAGCAAAAGTACTCTAATACAGATATTATTTCTACATTATTTGATTTTTTTTACTGATTAATACAGTAACGGTAATATTTGTGTTGAACTCAAAGGTGTTTCAGGACCATGTTAAAAGACACATGCACTTTCTTTACTGAAAAACAAGACAAAAGAAATAAAAAAGGAAAAACGCTGAAAAGTCAGCTTCTGACTATCTCTTAAGGAGCTGCTGGAATACATAGCAACTGTACTGCAAAAATGCAGAAGTGTGAGCCTTGTCATCTGCCTGAAACACTGAAGAGATGATGCTGGTTTTTATGTGCACATTTGGCTCTCAAAAAAAATCAATGCTACTGTTCAACATCAGATAGAGGGAACAGGTCTAACAAAGCAAATGGGCACCAGGATGCAAAAGTGTTTGCTACTCAGTGTAGCTCCCATGTACAGTTTCCCTCAGATAAAACACCTTTCTCCAAAACAGCTCTCAAGGTTTGCCATATGCTTCTCTGCTGCCAGCTGTCACCACATCTATTAGACATTCAGGCTTTCATTTCAATGGACTGCAAAGAAAGAGCATGGATGAGGAGCACTAAAGCATCCCAGGATACACAACCCAAGTGAGATGGAAATCCTGGGAAGGCTGTATTAAGCATCGTAGTATAATAAAGGCACTGAACAGTTTGTCTAGGAAGTCAGATATTGGTGGCATTACATCCATGAAACTTTGGTTCATAAGCACTAATGTCTCAAGATTTGTCTGGATATTTAGTTCTTCTCCAAACCTATAAATAAATCCCCAGTGCAGGAAATTAAACCATGGAACAGATGATGCTCATAGGTTGGTTTTAATGATATTGTCATATTAAAAATAAAAAATAAACATTTATTCAAGTTTTTAATCTGAATTCAAATGACATCATGCCTAATTACTAAAATTAATTTCAACATTAAATAATTTGGTGTTACATCACATATGTACAAATACATTATTTATTTTATATGCAATGTCGACATCTGCACACAGGCCTGGGATTTGACCTCTGAAATTAAACTTATATCTATCCAGTGAGGGTTAATCACATTCAAGTGAGATTGTAACACCTATCCTCAGGCCTCTGTGGAAAGCACAGTTGACAGGCACCCTACAAGACTGAATTCACAAGTAAGTCAATTATGCAGAGCAAGGTATCTGCCATCACTGTAGATGTGACAGTTGCAAATGAGATGAAAATTAGTATTTTGAGAACAAGATGCTACCGCTAAACAATTACAAAATGAAATATCACAGTCTGTTTTCAGCCCCATTTGAAATACTTTTCACATACCAGCTGGCACTGAATAGGCCACCTTGCATTTGCTCAGCCAAAGATACTCTGGCTCTGAGAGTCTCTAACAGGAGAACCAAAGGGGTTCAAATAGGGCTCTTAGGCACGGCATTGGAAAGGAGCCTTTTAAATCCCCTAACAGATATAAAGCATCAAAATAGCCAGATGCTCCTGGCAAGGGAAAATAACAACAAGCCCAGCTGATGAGCCGTGCAGAGACTGCTTCATTCTCCTCTGCAGCTGCTCGCCCTGTAAGGAAGTTGGTTGTTAATCCCCAGCTGCCGGCTGCACGTGCTGAAAGCAGCTGGAGCCAGCCCACAGCAGATGCCTCACAGCAAGCACTGAATTACTTGGCAAAACCTGCCTGGGAAAGCTCCTAATGGGGACACTTTTCTGTAAAACTCCATTGTGAAAGGTTCAGGGCACCTCTAAAAGCACGCAAGGTAAGGTAGCTGCTATACAGGTACAGTCTTGTTTGGTTTCACAGGAACAAGTTTCTCCCTTGACTCTTTCCCTTTCCCAATTTGTTCCTCTCATTTGGTTAAACAACATCCAGGTCTGACACATCAAGCCTCTCTTCCAGCACTAAAAAGTTTCATTGAGGTTTTTTGTTTGTTTGTTTTATTTTGTTGGGGCTTTGGTTTTGTGGGTTTTTTATTATTATTATTTTTAGGGAGAGGAAGCAAATATAACTACTATCAAAGGAAACAGCTGTCAAGACTGATGCTGAGGAGAGGCACTGCTCTATGGGCAGGCTGGTTTCAGGGCCTCCAAGACTGAGAAATAAGAACGTGAGTATCCCCAAGGAGAGGGATAGGACCCTCAAAACTTCATTACATCTGGAGTAGTTAGCACCGTCTTGCTCCTCATTTGAAAAAGTAATAAGATCAAAAATAAGGGAAGTCAGTCCAAGCTGGCAGTCACAGAAGCTAGTAGGTCAGATCTCTACCCCAACAGTCAAGTGTGGCTTACACTCCTCCAAGGGCCACAGAGGTGATTTTAAATGTTCAGTGCAGAAGAGACACTGTGCACTGTACGATCTGTGAGACGAAGACAGCCTCCTTGAAAGCTATTTATAAGTCTCAAAACTGAAGATCTCTAAATGTACAGCTGTGCATGTGGTTTGATTAGAGGGGCATGGTAGGCGGGTCTCCAGCTCCATGATCCAGTGAAGGAGCGAGAACAATTATGCCAGGCAAAACACACGTTCTAGTGGATATTTCTAAACCTGACCTCTTAATATCAGGCTAATATGCACACATTAAATTAAACTTCCAGAAAAAAACCCAACCACTAAACAATATGAATTATGAAAAAAAATACATAAAGTTATGTTGATGCAATGCCTTTTATTTTAAAATATCTCAACAGGTTACAAGTTATGAAATAGTACAAGAGTGAGGAATAGCTTTAGAAGATAAAGATAAAAATAAAAAGATACCTGTTTATCTTCTTGAGAATCAGTCTCCCCTTTGCTGGAATCAGAATTTGTGTCATCATCTTCGTCAGAACTGTTCATGATATCTTCTTCATCTGACTGAATATCTCCCACTACCACATTAGGATGATCATGGTGTTCTTCTAAGGACCTAAAATGAAAATATGTATAGTTGATAAACATATCTCTATTACTCTATTTATGTTAAAAACTTTTGGTTTTACCCCACAATAAATGGTCTACTTGTTACCAGAAATCTTGAGAACAGTAGTGGGTAGTCTGAAAATGACAGTAGATTTTTCCACAGTGGACTCAAAACTCAGCAATGATTTGTCTATGCTAGTATTGATACAATGCTCACTGACAGTGTGCAAAAGCCACAGTACCTTTGGAGTATTTATATGATTCTTGTCCTTCAGAGTTTGCCTAACAAAAAAAGTCTGATAAATCTATTCCCTTATTGCTATGTGCAGGTATAGTGCAACATTTGCATTGTGTGCCAGAAGGATAAAGAAAGATCACAGCCATTTTGCTATCCTCCATCTGATAGGAGCAGGTCTTGTTTCAGATAACGGTACTCAGACTGGAGTTTTCTGTCTGAAATTCTGGATTCCTGTATATACACAGGGCTGTTTCTCAATGCATGTGCTAAACAACTCTACCAGGGATGGCAGTATTATAACTACTCTGTCCAAAAATTCTTCTCAAAAACAGGAAGGCAGAATCTCCTGTGATTACAAATTCCCATTCCCCAGAAACAGACACCTTTCAGGTAGCTGTCAAAGCTATGAAATATAACCTTGTTCTGCTGCTGTACAATGATTATAGAGGTCTTTTCATTAGGTTCAGCCGTATTTGCAACACAGAAATGGCATGAGACAGGCTCACAACCTTCTTCTTCTAACTAGCCTTGACAGCTTCAGGAGAGATTTAAGAAATGCAATTCTAGAAGAAAATAAAAAAGAGGGTAGGGAAAGATAAATGAGAAAACAGAGACTAGAGGAAATAGAGCCTTAAGTTTTGGTGAAATTACACAGAAACACAGCAAATCTTGGGGCTTACTTTTAATCCTAAAAAATACCTGATAATTGCTAATTAGACTAGAACTATCCAAAATCACATAATCTGTGTTCAAGGTCTGCAGAAAGATCCTGAGATGTCACAGTCTTATTCTGACATAGGCCAAAAACAATTAGCTACCCTGCAAAACAAAAAGCAAATCCAGAAATCCCATGTGCCCAAGCTGCTGCAGCCACCAGAGATTTCACTGGGCTGATCAACACTAATTTTGTGCAGCCAACAACTCCCAGAGCTTCTCCACATAGCTGCCCTCTGCCTCCATACACAAGGGATAGTTATCACTGATCTTTTCCTAGCTTTGAATCATAGGAGAGCAGGGATGGAGAGTAGCTATTCAGACTCGCCACCTCCAACTGTGATAGCTACCAGAAAGAAAACCTGTGACAGTGGATCCCATGGAAGGTGTCTGCCAGTAACCTGAACAGGTGAAGTGTTCCTCAGGATTCCGTATTGGGACCAGCACTGTTAAACAGACTTGTCCACTACATGGACAGTGGGATTGAGCACACCCTCAGCAAACCTGCAGAAGACACCAAGCTGTGTGGTGTCATGGTCGACATGCTGGAGGGAAGGGATGCCATCCAGAGGGACCTGGACAGCCTTGAGGAGGGCCTGTGCAAACTGCATGAAGGTCAGCAAGTCCAAGTGCAAGGTCCTGCACTTGGGCCACCACAATCCCAAGCACAAATACAGGCTGAGTGAAGAATAGATTGAGAACAGCTCTGAGGAGAAGGATTTGGGGGTGTTGGTGGACAAGAAGTCCCACATGACCTAGCAATGTGCACTTGCAGCTCAGAAAAGCCAAATCATACACTAGGCTGCATCAAAAACAGTGTTGCCAGCAGGTCAAGGGAGGGGATTCTGCCACAGCAAGGTGTTGATTAGTCAATGCTTAAGATAGAGTTAAACAAACAAACAAAATCACCAATGACCAAAAAAATCAACACACAAATACTGATCACAAATAGAAATATATTTAGAGAAGACAAAATTATCTGGCCTGTGGACAGACCTTGGTCAGCCATGAAGACAGAGAGAAAATTAAAATAGCTTGGTTCTATTACGACAACACAGGAAGGACTCAGGAAACTCTCAAGTAGTTACTGTCTCCCAGAACCAAATGGAGAAGGGGAAGGAAGGCGATTACTGTAAAGTCATCACTGAGTTCAAATGAGGTCCTGAGCCAAGACTACAGCACTGTGGGTGCAGAGAGACACCCGTTTATTTCAGTTTGGAAATTATCAGCTTCATGCAGGAAGAGAGCAGCCACCAGAGGCATGAGTGTTGATGACAACAGCGCATGGCATATGCCAGGGACAGTTCCCCAAGAGTCTCCAGGAGTTTCAGGAAGCCAAAAAAGCAGCTTTTTACTGGAGCTTTTCCCTACAGCAGCAGGAAACTAAGACTTCTGCAGTTACTCATTAACTTCAGCAATAAACTCCTTGTCTAACCTATATAATTCAAGTCAAGTCATCTGTTGGCCTGAGAATGTTTATTTCAGCAGATGCTATCTCATATTTTATTTCATAGATGACAAACATCTTTATTACATCTGTAGCATGACATCAGGTAGATATATTCCCCAGCTTTAGTCAAAACCTGCAACAGAAATAACTACTGCTACTCCTTCCTTTACTAAATTACTCAGTTTTACCATCCATCTGTCACTGAATCTACCTCTGTTCAGGGGTATTTTCTTCCCCACTGCAAAATGTACTAAGCACTTTATCTCTGACTACACTGAAATTCACTTTCTAGTCCATTATTCATTAAATTTTAATTTTGTTAATAGACAGTTTATTGCCTCTTTACCTACCCTTAATATTTGTTTTAATTGCCACTTCACTGCCCTTTTGCCTAAGCATATGCTACTGGATGCCCACTCCTAGACTTTCCTGTCATTTTCCACTTAAAACTTTTCAGGGCAGCTGTGCCAGAACTTAAAGTTTTAAAAATCCCACCCTTTTGGAAGTCAGAAACAAGAATACTTCTATTTGAGGCTGTATCCTACTTGTGCAAACATAATCCCATCACCAGTGAAGGATGAAGAACACATTAGATGGCCTGTGTTGTGTGAAGCATTTTCTAAATGTAAGATTAATCAGCTTATCTAATAGAAAATTAACTAAAAAAACTACTTGAAAATGTTAATAATTAACTAGTGGTGATTTAGGATGTTTAGTAAGTGTCCACAAATGAGAGCCAGTCACTGTATACATTTCTTTTCTTCCTATGAATCACAACGTTTAAGCAGTAAAGCCTTTCCTGGCATTTGTGCTGCGAATGCACCTACTATTCGTGTAAAGGAAACTATGAGAGCTGAGAGAACCACCTACAAAATCTTGCACCCAGTATCTGCTCTACTAAAGCATCTTTAGTAATCCCCATAAGTCTTTATCCTATATGTGCTC
Source organism: Myiotriccus ornatus (assembly GCA_036023395.1). Classification (NCBI taxonomy): domain Eukaryota; kingdom Metazoa; phylum Chordata; class Aves; order Passeriformes; family Tyrannidae; genus Myiotriccus; species Myiotriccus ornatus. Next base: position 44,961,263 of record JAYRBT010000042.1, read on the forward strand.
AGCTCACAGCCCTCCAGTTCTTCTACCTGATACATTTTGTTGAGGCTTTTTTTGGTGGTTGTTTTAAATATTTTTCCTTCTTTCTTTGCTTTTTAAAGAAAAAAAATCACCTTAGATGTTTAGATGATTAATAAACCAGTTCACACCCAGCCATTTTCCAGAATCAAACAAGGTGCCAGTTCAGGGATAGGATGCAATGTTGTAGCCATGGGTAGATGCCCTTCTGATGGTATCTGCAGTTGTGTTTCTTCTTCAGAGAAAATGGTGACAAAGTCACTGTGTTGACTTGCGTTTATCAGCCAGGTGCTGGGGAACACATGATTCTCCTCATACCTTTTGCCTTAAGGTTTCCTTGTAAATGCCATGGCTTTTCTAGCGAAACAGAAAGCAGTTTTATATTTACTGATTACTCTTTTCTGTACTTTTACCTCTGAAGTCATCTTTAACGTAAGCATACGTACAGTTCTCTTAAAGTTATCTCTGGATACAGTGAAATGCCTTGTAGCTTTTAAATGTCTCTGGAAATAGTAGTAAATCTTTAAATAAACAGAGTATTTTCTAAAACATATGAATTCCTCTTTTCCAAAATACCATGACCGTGCAGTAATGCTTACTTTAAGTGGCTCTTCTGATAGGAATTGTGGGGATACTGTGACCTATCTCTATCTTGTTCCCTCTTCATCACGATTCTTTGTCCTATCCACAGCAATACCAAGAGAAACTTCTGCATTATCAGTCATGTGAAACACCACCCCTGCCAACTCACCGTGCTGCACACTGAGTAAGAATATCTTGCCATATCTCGTGAGCATGTTATCTAAATATAGATGTGGGGCTTTTTTATTTGACACGTAAAATGAAGGAATAATTAGTTTGCTTCAGAATGAGCAGTTTATGGGATGATGCATATATATGATTCTATGATTCTATATTGCGCTGTATTTTCCCACTGCAACAGTAAAATATTAATGAAATAAAAGATGCTGGTCCTAGTAAGGCACACAGCAAGATAAACCGTCAAAACTTAACAAATGTCATCAAGCTATCATAGCCAGAAAAATAAATCCTAACCAGTGTAAAAACTACTTATTGTCTTCAAAAGATGACAAAGACTAGTTCAGACTAGCTTATTTGTATTATTATAGAAGCTTCAAATACACCTGAGGCTTCACTTTCAGACACTGTTGATTTAGACCCTGCATAGGGCACCATAGCCTGAAGTCACAATTAACATTTCAGTCTCAGTTTGTAATACCTTTAGAAGGCAAATAGTATTTTAAGTTTGACTGAGATGATTCAGAAAGATTCTCTGCCATGGAATGCCCCACATTAAGTATTTCATAGTATATTGGAATTACTTCAGTTGTTAACATCGCCATAACTACTAAAAAGCAGGTTTCCACAGCTCCAAAGTATTAGTTAAAATAGATTAACCCACGCTCCTGCTTTACACACATTTCCTTGTGATCTTCATTATTTTTAGATCTTTTCTCTACTTTCAGTAAGTAATAAAAATACATAGGATTGCTGAATGAACAGAACTTTGCACCCAACACTCTGCTAAACTCTTCATTTCTCATCCTTTTATTGCTTTAAAAGAAGTATCCATTATACCCTGCTTTATCCTTCTGTCTCTTCCTCCAGTATTTCATTGTGGGGTTTTTGTGGGTGTTTTTGTTTGTTTCTTTATCTTTAAAAAAGGCTTTCAACATACAGGCAAAATTACACAAACTGGAGTTCCTACTGAACTAAAAAGCACACACCAGACCATCAGAGAACCAAAAAGCCTGGCTTATTATGATATTTCATCTCAAATCCTTTTTGTATTATTAGAGCATTTCACAATCTTTCCACAGCTGCTTGCACCTCACTTTCCCCCAGAGAGGCAACAACGACTACTCATGTATATCCATTTTCAGTTTTTAATATCACCAGTCCCTGTAATCAGTTTCAGTAATTAAGGCATATTCAGCTGCTGGTTTTTCAAGACCTAAAAGCACTCTGACTCTCTGGGGAGGCAGGAGCTGATAACACTGTTATCACTGTTATATTTTTATAGAACTTCATACTTTTCATAGCTGTAGGTAAGGCAGCATGCCCCACTGACTAATTCCCTCAATGAATCCTAGTTGCACACTTCTGGGAAAGGATAAAAGACTTTAAGAAAAAAAAAAGTTCTGTGGCATCTTTTCTGTTTGGTCCTATCTAAATTCAAAATCTCTCTTTCAAGGAAGGGCTGCAAAGATAAAACTTAAGTTAATATCCCAAAACAATTCAGGAAGCAATTTCCTGATTTGGGTGCTCAAGACAACAGGAGACACTCCTGGAAACCCAAAGCAAAAGTAAAATCATTGCTTGGTTAACAATTGCTTAATTTTGTTTAGTGAACTTTCTGTTAGTTTTATTTAATAATTCTTTTTGAAGACAGTCCAATGTCTCTAATACTTAATTACCTCAGGTTTTCGGAAAAAAAGAAAATCAGTTCTAGAAAGCAAGCATACTTGGCAAAGCACAAAGATAATAAGGAGTACCAACCAAGATCACTAGTGAGCTCCTATGGAAGTTTTAAGAAAAAATATAACAAGATTAGTGATCAGCAAGATTAATAAAGGCATCGATTCTTGTACTTTTTGCATGAGTTACATTTTGCTGCAATACCTCAGCTCCACAACCATCCGGAACATCAGCGCACTTCTTTTCACAAACCAGTCTAGAAAGCATAAAGATGAATTCATAACAGTCCAGACGCACCTGCAGTGTAACCCATCATATATTCACCTATCATATAAACTTCAGATTCTCTGAACAGCAGTGACTGTCTACCACTAGAGCTAACAAGTTCCCTCCCTCCTTGTCCTCTTGATGTGCCCCTGATTTTCATTTCTCCTTCAGGCATATTGGACCATTAAGTAGCAAATGAGGATGAAACACAGCCTACACCAGGGGGTTTACTTATCTGAGTTATTCCTACAGCATCAGTCACCTCTCTGGTTTAATGACAGACGCACAGATGAAAAAAGCTGAAGCTGAGATCACATCCCTCTTCTCTAGATGTTGTGGATACTGTGAGAAAGGCTGGGGGTTACTGCTGCGGCTCTCACAGTGCTGACTTGGCTGCCAACACTGGACACTGGTTGCCTTGTTGCAGCCAAGCTGCTTGGGCTTCAACCTCTCTGCCAAAAATGGTGCTTTTTCACAGCAAGAGAGCAAGATAGCAAGGTGCCCTCTCAAATATGATTTTACACAATAGCATTAACATTATGCCATTAGTTCTTCTGCAGTAACAACTCAATGAGTTGTTCAGTCAGTAAGTTCTCATATTGACTTGTTCAATCAGTCAGTTCTTCATATTATTATGACTAATAAGAAAAAAGGCAACAAGCCAGGAATTTTTATTGGTCTGACGCTAAGGAACACCACGATTTTAATCTTCCTTTTATTCATATATTTTAAGACTGCCTGAACAGATCACACCTGTGAGATTCATTAGTTCTGTCTGCAAGCAATCCTTCCATTGGAGACATGGCAAGGAATAAAACAGACCTCTACAACAGTCTTTAAAATAAAAAGCACTGCAAAACAAGAGGCAAACAAACTAGACCAATGAACCCATGATTATTTGCATCACCTCTAACTGTTGTGCTATATTCTCTCCAGACTGATTAGGGAACTTAAAGGATTCAATTACCAACATAAACAGTCCTCAAGTATCACAGGTAGAAAACTGAAATTACCAGCATACAGCTGAGCATCTCAAATTGAAAATATTTTGTGCACTCCAGGCTCTTTTTTATTCAAATTGCAATTTAAAGACTTCAAGAAGTGAAACAAAATTATTTTAAACAATATATTTACTGTATGCATGCATTAGCATCTACGGTTTTTTTATAGGAAGCCAGGCTCCTTCATGACAGTGATACATTATCAAAAGAAAAGCTCAAGACAACCTATTTGAAATGGATTTTGGTTCAGTGCTGCTTGCACTTTGAAAGCTGTCTGCTGCCTCACAGGCAACGGGGCTAGCTGTTAAGAGAGGACAGGTGGGAACGCCAAGAGTTTGCTCCTGCAGAGAGAAACATCAAGAACTACCCTCTTTGTCCCAGTCTTTACCTCTGGTGCTCACAGCTCACACCTGGGATTTCTGGGCAAGGAGGATATCACAAACACTGCTGAGAGCTGCCACCACATTTAGCCTGTTAGATCATGCCACTGGCAGCTCCTTCTATACTTGGCTGAGCATGTTGCAAACTGCAACACCTGACTTGCTGGAACCAAGTTATCCCAGCATTTGCTGCCAGCAGCATTAAGTTTAGCATTTGTTATCCTCAGGCCAGCACAGCACTTATTTCTTTCCTCAACAAGAAGAAAAAAAAAAAATCTGACTCACATTCGATGCCAAAAAGCAAGGCATTTGTTATACGTGCTTCATACTTAAAAAAAAGGTACAAAATTGATTAAGTAATCCATTCCGTCAGTCACCCTACTTCGGGCACGCTATGATCAATACAGTCATATACATACTGTAATGGCACAATTTGAAAAGGCACAGTTTAAAAAAGGTGCAAACAGTTCTCAGATTGTCTCCTTATATAGCTGCGATTTGCAAACACGAGCTCCAGAGGCACCCAAGGATGTCTCTCACCACGAGCAGCCTCCCATGATCACAGGAGCCATTCTCAATGAGACTGTCTGTTGACAATTCCTTAGTTCCTTGGAAAGTTCAACATAAACACACATGCATGCTTTGGATGTTTCCACACTCACCATAGCAAAGCCACACTAAAAAAAAAAAAAAAAGAAAAAAAGAGAGAGAGAGAGAAAGAATCTCAGTTTAAGCGTCTCCAAGAAAACTGGTGCCCACAGCAGGACAGCTCAGTTCCCAAACAGCATGGCACAGCTGCCATCGTGACAAGCAGACAGACACTTGGATTGCAAATAATAATGAATTCTACCCAAGATCACTAGTGAGCTCCTATGGAAGTTTTAAGAAAAAATGTAACAAGATTAGTGATCAGCAAGATTAATAATAAAGGCATCCATTCTTGTACTTTTTGCATGAGTTACATTTTGCTGCAATACCTCAGCTCCACAACCATCCTGAAGAAGCCAACATCAGCACACTTCCTTTCACAAACCAGTCTGGAAAGCATAAAGATGAATTCATAACACTCCAGATGCACCTGCAGTGTAGCACATCATATATTCACCTACCATATAAACTTCAGATTCTCCGAACAGCAGTGACTGTCTACCACTAGAGCTAAAAAATTATCTCCCTCGTTGTCCTCTTTACGTCCCCCTGCTTGTAATTTCTCCTTCAGGTATACTGGACCATTAAGCAGTAAATGAGAATGAACTGCAGCCTAGACCTTCTCTTATGTATCCCAGCAGAGGTGCCAAAAGCAGGTGATGTAAGTGTAACAGAATATAACCCAAGAGGATACAAGGGGACAGTCTTGAACAGCGATACTAGAAAGTGAAATACTGGGGGAAAACCCAGAGACTTAAATGTTGCCTGGAGGCTTGTACAGGGAATGCAGTCCCTGCATTGGTTCTTCCTGTCACCACCAAAAACTATGAGGAATCACCTGTCTCACAGAATAGGTTAACAGAATTTATTCAAGAGCATACTTCATAGCACAATTTTAGAAAACATGGTTTAAAAAAGCTGCAAACAACTCTCAGATTATCTCCTTACAGAAGTGTACAGCAGAATTTACACCATTTTGCCTTCCCATATCATTAATTCTTGTTTCATAGGGAGAGCTGCAATGCTCGTGGACCAACACCTTTGGAAAGAACTCCTGGCAAAACCAATATTAAACTGGACCAGCAAAATATGGAACCCGTTTACAATTAAAACCTGCTGTTCTAACCTCTCTCAGTTCACAAAGCAGTCCCTAATGGGGAAGGACAGCAGAATCAGAAGAGAAAGAACACTTTACTTTCCAGTCACACAAGAAAGAAAAACCACAACACAACTCCAGCACACAGTAAATAGATTTCTGGAAAGCTATAAATAAAATGTGATAAAATCTCAAATCAAATGTTTTAAATAGGAAAGAGAAAATTTAGACCAAGTAAGAACAAAGCTTCCTATGAACATCCAGTTCAAACAAAATTGACTTTACTTCGCCAGGGCTACCATGACATTCCAATGCATAAATAATTCTGTTCACTAATATCAGTTAGTGCATGCAGCTATCTGCATGGAGAGAAGCTGATGCAGCTTCCTGAGTAGTATGTCAGAAAGTAGAAGATGAAATAGTTTGGTTCAGACCAACACAGGCTAAGTGTAAAGAATAACTGAGCTGCTAAGATTGTACTTGTGCTCTCTTTTCCTCTAACTTCTTGCACTGATTAGAAAAAGAACTCGGCGCAGTTGAAATCGCTGAGCCACAAGGCTCAGGTAGTAGCTATCAAAATGGCAGGTTTAGTAAAAACTCCTTTTATTTATTCACATGCATCTTAAAGATTTCTTTAGTCCACTTCTACTTGAGCAGAGCAGTTTTTCATAAGCATGAAGATATTTTAAAGAAAAATTAAATTAAAACTTGTAAAAACTTAGTATTTCTAAAAAACCCTTACTGGATTCTATCATTTAATATAAAATCAGCATTGCTTAACCTAGATTCTGTCTAGTGCACTGAAACAACATAGCTGCACATTTTTGTACATCTATTTGTTAACTTGTCTTTAACACTTGTTAACTGTCTTTAACTGGATCAAACATATAAATGTTAGGTAAATGTGGCATATCACTATATAAAAACCAAAGTTAATATTTTGATTGCTTACTTTCAACATTTATTTTGTGCCACCCAAAAACCTTTTTTACATATACCATTACATTAGAATGCAGTTGGATGGAGCATCAACACACCACAAAGCTTCACAAACACATTTCCTGAGCAAACGCTGAAAATAACCCACAGGAAAAGGCTGCTGTGGAAAGTATAAATGGGTCGTTCATCAATTCTCATGTCACATTTGACTCTCCATTCTACATCTGAGGTACCCTCTGGAGTTACATTTTGTTAATTTATACCACGGTTGGCAAACAGAGACAGAGCGCACGTGTTGGAGGCGGGGGAGAAAGGCCAACATCGGTGGCAAATACGCGGTGTTAACTTAGCTTCCCCCATCTTACGGGAAAGGAAATACAGATGAAGAATGCCAAAATTAGGAAAAACACAAACATGGAACAAAAGAGGAAAGAAAACGATAAAGAGTTGGAGGTTAGTTTACGAAAGAGCGTGACACTGAGTTCCTGTTACCCACACGCAGGGGGTTCGGAAGCAGGCTAAAGGACGCAGCGGCTTTATGTGCTGCTTTCCTTACTTCAGGCTCCCCCACGTCACACAAAGTCACCCTCCAGCTGAAGGCAAGAGCTGACATGCTGAGCTGAGGAAACGTCACTGGCAGGAAGGACGAGGACATCCTTGTATTGTACCCGGGGAACGATGGGAACAACAGAGTTAGGACACTTTTGCCATCTGCGGTGAGCATTTCTTCAGTAGGAAACACAGGACAGCACAGTTTACCCTCAAAATGGCTCTTTCAATGCATATGGACTGCATGTGCTTCAAGGTTAATGGGATGTAATTGTCTAGACTGCATAAGACTGTGACCAGAGTAGCCACCAAACCTTTCAGAGACTGAGAGGGATTCACCCAGCTGCCGGGCAGCACACGCCAGCAGTGCCCGCCTCATCACTGCCACTGCCATCGTACTCCCTCTCATACGCACAAGCACACCCAGCCCTCACTACATGCAGTAAAAAGAAAATGTCAAGAACTTAAATCACATCTATTTTTATGTAGCACTTGTAACATCACCTGATAAATTACAAGACTTTCATTATCGCACCTCCAACTCTGTCAGAAGTTTCCCTATGTGCTCTGGCTGTATCTGCCTGCTTCACCCACCTCTTTCTTTTACCAAAATCAACAGGGAGCCCTTGGAAAGAGGGATGAAATAAACACCAATGACAAAATATTCTCTTTCATGACAGTCTTGGAGATCTTCACAACTGTTTTCATTTCATAAGACTTTTCAAATCTTTTCATGACTGGACTGCATACTAGAATAACGATATTGGAAAAATGCCGTTCTCCAACTCCTTTCTCTCCTTCATTAAAGATGGAGAGGATCAGACCTCAGAATCTCTCCCACTGTCAAAACAGATTAAATCAGCACATCTCAGAAAACATATTTGCATGAGAATGTGTGAAGATTCTATTAAAGCAAGAAAGTTCCTATTTATTCTGATTTTTATAAAAAAATTTTAAAAAGGGGGAAGGATGTCAGCATAGTTCTACCAGCTTGCTTTAGAAGATTTGAATATTATTCCAGAGCGCACATGTTCTTCTTATAGTATATGCATTTTATTTCAGGTTGTATAACAGACTAAACTGTAAAGCTGTATAACCAAAAACCACCCCAACACTAAGGAAAACTTCTCTTACTAGAAAAGCAGACCACAGAGACACTGATTCACGTAAATTTTCTTGGAAGGAAAGAAAACCCAAAACAGCCCATATGCTTTCCAGAGCAAAAAATTCACTGTAAGTCTTTCATGTAGTTTCTACACGCTACCTTAGTAGTATAAAATAATTAACTTGACACTGCATAATAGAGTAATTCTAGACACAATGTTCGCAGCACCTGCATGCACCAAATTCCTTCCTAAGGTCCTTATGTCAGACATCGATATTCCCAAGTAAGTGTACTACTACCACTTCTCACCAACATCTCCACGTCTCACTGACTTGGACTCTAATTAGACACACCTAACAATTACAGAAGTTGTTTCCTCATAGTCTGTAAAAGCAAAACATGAGAAGTCAGCAAAATGGCTTATTCCTTATGTCCAATAGCCAGGAATTCCTTTGTCCATTCCCAGCTCCCAAGTGTCAGAGCCAGGACTGCCAGAGAGGCTCTCCATTCAGCCTCGCGGAGAGGGGGGGACGGAAGCGGAGATCTGAGCCATCTGACTCACTCTTTACTGACAAGCCCTCGGAGCTGGCAGAAGCCTACCAGCTGCACAACCTACGTGAGGAAGGGAGGGGAGAAGAAAAAAGCAGGCTCAGGGAAGCAGAACACAAAAAGAAAGTCAGTGATAACGCATGACCAAAGATAATGAAGGCTGATAGGAAACCTAAACGGCCTATTATCAAAGCTATTCCATTAAAACCTGATGGACAATTGCAAAGAAAGAATTTTATGTACAACTAAGGGTGGCAGAAGCCAGCCAGAAGCACAGGGGATGTTGAAGACAGGACAAGACTGCAGGAGAAGGAACCTACCTTCCTCAGATCAGAAACTAACCCATTATAATCTTTAGGAAACAGATGAAAAAAAAAAAAATCTACATACTTGGCCTCTACTTATCAGGAAATTATATTCTTCAATAAAATTCAGTAAAAAGTGGTTTTTAATGTATAACACCTCCAATACCTAAAATGCATTTTGGGCATTCAAATCTCAGCGTAAGTGTTTGAACGTTCTTTCTAAATGCTATTTAGACCATGCAGTATCTTATTAATTTAGTGTTTCTGAATGGAAATTTTGCAATTGCAAAAAAACCCCTTCCTAAACACAGCCAATCCCTAAATAACACCACATTTATCTGGTGCAATACTGCTCATCAGAAGCATGTCTCAACCCTAACAAAGTTCAGTACATCAAAGAGGAATATGTATCAAAGCAAAGTGCTTAACCACACAGCTTTCAATATGAAATGGAATATTCCAGGAAGGCTTTCATGGACACTTAATTGACCTCTGGGGACTCAGTCACCAAAGCAGGATTTAGAATGGAAAACTTGACTTACATTTTGCACTGAGATGCTCATTTCTGGAAAACGAACAGATTATTCTAAATTAGCAGGTATGGGGAAAATAAGTAACATTCAATTATACCACCATTAAGATTTTAAAGGATTGTTGTTACATGGTACTCCTCCCTCCCTTGCCCTTTCCAAAGAAAAATTCTAGCCAGAAACACAATGACACAGCTATAAATTTTGTCAAAACCAATTAACAACATTTGCAACATCTTGAAGGAACACTGGCAAGAGTAGCCAGTAAATACAGTATGCTATTCCCGGAAGGGTGAAGGAGCAGACTCACTCAACCTGAAATACAATTCTCTTGCTTAGAACAATGTAACAAATACCAAAAGGAAGGCCACAAGATCCAAAAAAGTTTAAGTTTCTGTTTTCTGCAGCATGACAGATGTTCCAAGGCACGTTCATTGCTCCTTTGCGTCTTTAGATTGCTGGACAAATGTACATTAAATGTTACTTTTAGTTTGTAAGGAATATTTTGCTGTCCTCTTCAATAAAACATTTGTCTAAAAATAGAATAACCAATGCATAAATAATTTTCTTTCATTAGGAAGTTTTAAAAGAATGGTGTTACTTCAAAGTAGAACCCTTACAACTACTGGTCTCTGACAACACTAAAATGAATTGTGGCGGTACCAGCACCACTGACTTTTCACCGCACTTTTCAGGCCTGAAATATTCTTTCCTAAAAAATAAAAAACAACAAACAAACCACAAAAACAAAACACAAACCAAAACCAAACCAAAAAACACAAAACACATCAAACCCAAAGAGCTGCCTTCCCTGTTGTTCTCTGTGACTAGACAGTGATATCTAAAACTTCTTTTACATTTAACAGTACTTTTTCTGTCCCATACCACCTAGTCTTCACTCACATTGTTTATAGAGTCCTCATAGTAACACATTCACATACGTTTTCAACTTTAAATTTTCAGTCAAACAGGTAGGATAGGACAAAATAAGCAATCTTTAAAAAACATTTCAAAAGACGTCCTTTTTCTGCAGTGGAAACAAAACAGATTATCTGCTCCCAAGGTACTGTCATCGCTTACTTCGAGAATATTCCCCTAAACTACTTAACACAAACCAAACCCATCTGACTCCTGTCAGCAGTGCCTGTCCCACCTCAGTGGTTCACACATCGTATCAGGACCCTGGGCTCTCTTCCTTTCAAAGCCAAGCTCATCTCCAGTAGAAAGGAGGCTGACATCAAATAACTCAGAAATCAAGCGGTAAGTAAAAACTGATACCTACCATTAACTGCCCAGGCCTGCCATTTGCATTTAAACCCCTGTGAGAAGGCCCAAGTAAACAACACATATCTGAATTAAATCAGACATATGAAGTTCAGGTAAGAGTGTCAGAAGCCGTTACCATTCTCCATTAAAGCATACTGGTTTCGTGAGAATGTGGTCATGAGGAAATTTCTTAGTAACCACAAAAACACTGGGTACATTATGAAAATTTTATGTCTTCCTCCAGCAAGAAATGTAACATGAGGTAAAGACACCATTGAACTCTTCTGGTAATGGCAAGCCTGGCATTCAGACTTAACATCTTGAATATCTGCTATTATGACTAGAAGCGCAGGCAATTGGTCTGAATTTCTCAGAAGAACAATCTCATTTGTGCATTGGCTTTAATCATAACATAATTTGCTTTGAGATCCCCATTAGCAGCGCATTACAGGAATTTTATGTGCCATGATCTATGAAAAAGAGCTAAGTGCGTGTTCTGACAGGCTGGGGAAAACGCGAGCAGCAATTATTTCAATAACAACAGCAGCACTGTTTCTCTAACATTTACCTGGCCCAGGAAATGATAAAAGGCTCTTACAGAACTATGCAGAAAGGGTAGGACAACGTTGATAAAGAAGTTTCAAAGAATTTGAGATAACAATGGATGGGAAAACTGGAGAAGCTGCTTGCCTGGCTGTGTTTGGGCGAGGACCCTTACACTCCCACCCCAAGGGTAGAGCCAAAATGAATACTAGTCCCTGCTCTTCCAGCAGCAGCTGATTCGGGTCTGGAGACCTCTGTATCCTTGTGTCCCCCATTTTCCCTAAGGATTTCTTTGTTCCCTAAGATCTACTGAAGTAACTGCATACATTAATTGTTTCCTAAGGTAGTTTCCAACTATGTAGTTTAAAATAAACACCTAAATGGCTCTGGTTATGGTTTTCTATGTGTGCTTTTTAAAGAAAAACAAAACAGAAACCCAGTTATATCAAGAATATCCAGCTTAAGAAGCAGTAGGTTCAGATGTGCCTCATATCACCATTGGTACTAGGGAAGGCTTCTGTGGAGAGGGAATAATTATAAATCTCACACACTCAGCCACATAAGAAAACTATGGAATTTCACTAAAGGACCAACTGCAATCTCACATCTGCAATGCTTCATACAGCAAAACTATCCTTTTCCTAAAGCAAAGACAGTTATTCTCACCTGGATTCAGAACCACGTAACACAAAGCAAAATAGATCACATAAACACATAACATACGTCCTTATTTAAATTTGGTCTCATCCTTCCTAGGTACACCAAATCAAGTGAATTCCAAGACAGCATGATCAAAATCCCTGAAAGATATCCAAATATTGGATTTAAACAAAAGGCATACATTCAGTCAGGAATTTAAGGTATACCAAAGACAAAACCAAGAAACACTCTGCTGTAAACAAGAAAAATACTCAACAACCACATGAATAAATATACCAGTGGGGAGGCCCATAGCCTGAAATCCTACTTTTCATTATAAGGCTTCATGCTTTCCATCAAATAGTCCCACGCTGATAATATTAAATCTAAAACCAATTATTAACATGGGATGCTGCTAACATATTTGTCTCTTCCCATAAAAGAGAACATGCTCCCCTAAAGAATGACCAGGCCCCAGATTCTTTAGGGCGCATGTTTGCTACACACACATCCAAAATGAAACAAAGCTTAGTAACTGTCAGTGACAAAACGAAGTGAAGTGTGACTATCTTAAGCTAGTTCATTTATTCCTTTCATGCACGGTGTAAAGAAGTTTACTGGGGACTTTGAAATATACAGGCCACATATTTCATTCAAGTCCTTATTGCTGCTTTGAGATAAGTTTTTAGGATCTTGAAGACAAACTGATTAGCTGAAGTTAAAAAATTGGATGATACCATATTGAGTCAAAACAACACTTCATCTGTTATCACACGGATGGGACACTCCAAATGATGCTATTTAGGGAGAACATACAAGCTCGGCCACTCTCTGTGGCCCATTCCTCTTCTCAAAATCCACAGTCACAGGAATAGAAATATTAAAAGATCTGTTCCTGCCTATTCCATTTAGCACCCGTTTCGGACATAGAATCACACAATCATTAAGGCTGGAAAAGACCTCAAAGATCACTGAGTCCAACCATTGACATAACACTGCCATGTTCACCACTAAATCATGTCTCTGAGTGCCACATCCAGACATTTCTTAAACACTTCCAGAGACAGTGATTTCACCACTTTCCTCAGCATCCTGTTCCAATGCCTGACCATCCTTTCAGTGAAGGAATTTTTCCTAACATCCAGTCTAAACCTTCCCTGGTGTAACAGGAGGACGTTTCCTCGTATTTGTGAATTTGTCCAATCCCTTTTTAAATCTGTTGGTATTATCTGTCTCCACCACCTCCTGAGACAAAGAAGCACAGCAGCAACCCACAGAGTTACCAAACCCCACCACACTAACATCCTATGGGAGTCACACAGAAATCGTGCTTCACTACCACCTTTGCTGGGAGCAGACAGATACAGAAGGCTCACTATATTCAGGAAGAGGCAGTAGCTTCTGTTATACCCAAAAAAGCTTTCAAGACCTGATGAAGAATTTACATACCCCAAAGCTTGTCTGCTTTTCCCAGCTCTATCAACTGATCTAAAAATATATTCATTCTCCCTATAAACCTAGCAACTATGCACTCTAAGGGTGCTTATTTCAGTTCATCCTGAGACTAGTAAGGTTCATTCCTCCCCACTGAAGTATTCTTGGATATAAATACATGACTGTATCTGATTTGCTTTAATTAAATCTGAAAAAGCACATAAATAAGTTTCCCAAATTTTGAGGAACGTAAGAGGAATAATTAGCTTACTTTTCCTCCTGACTCTTTGCCAAGTGCAAGCAGTTTTCAAAACAACAAAACTATATAGAAAGATATACAGCAACAACGGTCCTGCTGATATTTAACAAAAGGAGTACAGCCTCCCAAAACATCATTTAAACATATTTACAACCAACAGAGTTACAATGCAGCTGTTTAACTCCCCTTTCCTTTTTGTTTTACCTGTCAAGTCTCCAACGCCTGTTTGTAGCTTCGCTAAGTTCCTCAGCCTCATAGAAGCCAGTGCTCTGGTCTTCCACGCTGCTGGAGTTCTGCCATTCAAAACAGAGGTTTCTCCTAGAACCCATAGCAAAAGGCAAGTTCTCATACTCGGGTATTTCCTCATAGTGACGCACGTTCTCATACTCCGGAGCACAAGTGCTGGTGACAGAATTCAAACGCATTTGTGCCACGTTCTCTCCCAAAAGTTCATGTCTATCTAAAGACTCCAGTCTTTGGTTATTGCGCATCTCAGGCTGACTCCTGTTTCTCTGCCTCTTCTTCTGCAGCGCCGGACTACTTACTTCTACAGAATGCGCCTTGGCAGATTTAGCTTTCCTTTCACTGCCTACAGACGCTGTATTCCTGTTGTTACCACTTCCATGACCATCCCCAGTGGAAAGGTTGGCAATAGCACTATCCACTGACTGGCTGCCTTTGGACAAAAATTTTTGGAAGTCACTTTTCATTAAGCAAACCGACAGTTTCATGTTCAGGAACTTTTTCAAGCTGCTTTTCTTCTGATGGTCTTTGCAGGGCTTGTCTGTCCTGTCCATATCCACAGCAGAGAGAGACTTGGCCCTAGGCTTTGTCACAACAGTGAAGTGGTTGAAGCTGTTAGCAATGTTAGCAGTTTTTAATGATTCAGCATTCCCTGGAAACGGAAGAATAGGATGAGGTAACTTCCAGACAGGTTTCTCAGAACGTTTGGGTATATCACAGGATGACAGTGCACCTTGCTCCTTGGCTCGTGGATGTGTGAAGTGAGACCCTTCCAGAGCACTGTTTGATTTGTTCTCATTGGAGGTGTAGGAACTTTTGTCCACAAGCTCTGCTGAGGCAGCTTTTTTCAGAAGGCCAGCAGCTGGAAGGCTGTGCCTCTGTGGTTTCTTAGGAACAACTTTTGGAGAATTCTCACCCTTTATTTTAACTTCTTTGTTTTCCAAGTTTTGTGGGGAAACATGGAGACTAATGGAAGCAGATGAGTGCTGACTGCAAGTCAATTTGATCTGCTTTGGCAAACTCATGGACAAAGCATCACATCTGACAAAGTTAGTCCTTTTGTCCATAGCACCTGGCATACTGCTGTCACCTGTTACCTCATCCACAGAGTTAACTAATTCATGGTCTGAATCTAAAGAGCATTCAACAACTCCCACCAAATCAGAACTTTCGTGTAACAACTGAGGCAAAATATTTTGTGAAGCTGAATCTTCCACAGCAGATTCCTTCACATGATGCATTTTGTCTGCACTGCTTTGAGTTATCTCACATTTTTCAGGATGAAGCACTTCCATATTATTGTTATAACAAACACTTTGTCCAAGGACATTAATTTTTGCTGGGTTTTTAAAGCTTTGGTCCACAAGCCCATAGGAATCTTTCCCTGAATTAGATTGTTCCTTTGTTCCTTCTCCTGTGGTGTCTATGCCATCCTGACGGACCAGACATGCAGCACGTGGCTTTCTTGGCTTAGGGATAGGAAGCACTTTTGAGCTCAAGATTGAAGATGTTTCAGGGGAAGCTTTGTTAGCACCTGCTTTCATCCCTACTTCACCTGAAAACATACTATTGCTACTTAAATTTTCATTTTCTAAGATTTCCTGGTCCAATGGGCAATAACAATTGTGGTTATTTTCAGTCAAACTAGGACAAATTTCAGACATCTGAAACTCATCAGCAATGATCTTACCATCAGTATTTTGTTGCTTCCCTTTAGCCACCTCAGAAGATGATGAAGACTGTACAAGTTCCATAAACTCTATTTTAACGTTCTTGGAACTGCTACCATCCCCTTTGTCAAGTTTGTCTGCATGCCTATGCCTCACAGGACTGCTGTTAGGAAATACACCATGAGTTAGGACATCCTTAAGTTTCTCTTCCGAAATGCTGGCTTTCAAAACCATCTGACTTCTATTTCCCAGTTTTTCGTTGTGACTATCGCCCGGAGACGGTGAGTTTCTTTCAACGGCTTTGATGTTCTCTAAGTTTTCAAAGTGCTCAAGAATGATCTGAGTTTTACAGGTCTTCTCTCCACTTCCAAGTTTATGAAGGCATTCAAATTTGCAAGATGACACAGGTAGAATATATGTTGTGTTGCCAGTGCTCCCTTCCGAGGTCTCATTTTTATAGTTCAAGTGGTCTAGTGTTTGAGAAGAATCTTCCCTGTGCTCCTCAAAGCTTTTTGTGCTTTTTCGCGTAGACGATGGAGGTTTAACTTCTGGAATGGATGAGCTCTTGAGAACCTTTGGTTTTGGTGCAATTGTTGGCTTGGTTTTCCTTGCTGCTTGTATCACACCAGAAAGTACAACATCAGGCTTCGGTGCAACAGGTGGAGGTGTTGCCTTGTGTCCTACCACAAATTTTGGTTTGGGGGCCACTGGTGGCTTCTTAATTTCTAGGAAAAATGGAAAACAAAGACTTTAGTCACCATTGCCCACAGAACAACTTCAGCTGCACTGCAGTATTACTGGAAGTTTTGTAATATTAACTTGTGATCTACAAGATCTCAGTGTGTGTATGAATACATTTCTCTCTTAAAAGCATGCCTCCCTCACCTGATACTGCTTTTTTACTTTCTTTGTTTGAATAGGCACAACAAAGAGTGGTAGGAAAAGTCTTCAAAGGTAACTTTTTGTTAACAAATAGTTTAACTTAATATTACGTGTATGTCCTCGCTCAGATGCTAAAGTATGATGTTAACAAAAACAGAGCAGATTAGCCTGGTTTTGCAGTTTGAACTATAATACCATTTTTAAATGGTGTAAGTATATTAAATGCCACATGTATAATAAGCCATGAAGATAATGGGACAGCTAAGCTAACTACCAGGGCAGTTCCATCCCTTCCCCCACCATGTTTGGAAATGTGTAACCTAAAATTCCTCTTTCCCTTCCTCTTCTCTTCAAGCACTATTGAGATGGATTACTGTACCAGTTGCAAAACTGGCACATCGCTACCAGCCGTTCAGTGAAACTAGTCTGTGGTGTGAAGTTAATGCAGTAATCTGTAGCAAGTCAGTACTTTTCTGTTGTAAAACACTATTTCTGTGCCACTTATGAAACTACTCTTCCCAATATGTTACTGTCTGACCTAGAAGCAGTCACCACTGCTAGGACTTATCACCCACTTGACAGCACAAGATGACAAACCCTGAGGAGAGCTTACAGCAGGAAAAGGAGCTCATGAGGAACTTGTAGATTGTGGAGGTTTAATCCTCTTGTTAGTTTTGAGTGGTTTGGGAATTTTTTGTTTGTTTGTTTTGTGGTTGCCTTTTTTTAAGGTATGTCTGAAACATTTTAATACTGCAGGAGATTATTTATGACCAATTGATTCCCATACACTAGAATAATTTCATTTTTTTAAGTGCTTTCAGTGATTTTTCATCTATGCAAATTGATATATAAAGTAAACAAGCTTCTCATGCTGTTTATGTATTAACTCTGTACTTATTACCTTTGTTTTGAATAATATTTTGGTATACTTTCAGGAAGTGATACATATGTTAAATAAAACCCTCAAGAAAACACACTAGTTAATGTTTCACATGCAAAGAGATAGGGCAAGCCATTGATTTATTACTCCCTTTCAACTGTGGGTTTGGTGTTTGGTTGTGTTTTATCACCATTATTATTATTATTATTACAGATGTGCAACTGTATCCTAATCTCTAGCCTAGAAATACGAGAATCAAGCTTCAAAGTTTCAGGCTGGGTCCTTTTCTGGTTGCAGTTTGTTTTGTGGTGGTTTTTGTTTTGTTTTAACCAATCTAGATGATTAAAAAAAAAAACAAACACCAAAACCAAAAAAAGGTAGATGCCCTCAGTTGCAAGTATTTCCCAGAAAGCAAGCCACTGCTCTCAGCAGACAGCCAGAAACAATGTCTCTGCTATAGAAACAGGAAACCCACGTTTTTCTAGAACATTAATCATTAAATGGTATCCAGACTGACTTCACTTACACTTGGAACATCTGTCCTTGATGCCATTATATCAGCAAAAAGGTAAACCTGATAGAGAAAACGTTTGAGAGATTTTGCAAGAGGGAGCCCAGAATTTCTTTCCAAAGGTACAGCTCCCTCTGGCCACTAATAATAGTGACCCAACTACCAGCTACTGCCAAGGCTATACTACTTTCTGCTTCCCCTCTAAAGACACGTTTCCCACAGAGAGAAGAGTCAACAATTTGCTAGGGAAAGAAATAAATAAATTAACCCTCTGGATGGGTAACCACTGATCTCAAACAGCAGAAGAGAACTGTACACTCACTTTCAGACAAGGCAACTGCCAAGTTGGAGAATGAAGTTATGGGAGTAAAAAACAAGGAAGAGATGCCCAGTTTGTCTCAGAACAGAACACAGCAGTAGACCTGGGCCACGTTCAGTAATATTTATTAAGCTATTAAAGCTCCCTGAACACAGGAAAGAGACAGCTTGCTTTGGAATCCTTTCTGATGTGAGAGAAACAGATTGAAGACTCAGGAGATTAAACACTGGCTAGGTAAGTGATATCCTGTGGATTATTTGTCCCACTCTGCAAATTGAGGCCCATAAATCTTGTACGTTTCCCTCTATAGGGGACTGCTTAACATTTTGGATAGGAACCACACTAGATCACTCTGCAGGGCTCTCAACTAGTATTTATTATGGAGAACACTCAGAAATTATGACATAACACCATCACCTGAATATAAGATTCAAAAGTAAAACATGAAAATATAAAGGAATGTGAAGAAAGCAAACCCGTTGTTCATATGCCAATGGTGGAAACCTGGATAATGAACAGATAAAGAAAAATTCACTTCTGATAATAAGCACAATTCAATATGATTTCTGAAGCCTACTAGAATTCCTCAAATTACTTCAATGTTAAAAAGCACTGGGACAGACAGAAGAGACCAGCAGATTGTGTGGTATAATAAAGACACCACTGTCTGCTTTAAAGTGATTGCACATTTCATCTAGAGTAGACATGGGTCAATGTATTAACAGGCACATTACAGTCTTGGTATCAATACAGATCTGCAGTCAACCACTCAGTCAGAAAGGAATGTGATGAAGAGCCCTTTCAAACATAAATGTGACGTGAGAGAAAAGATTCCAGGAAAGGAATGCATACCAGTAGTTTTCTTCAACAAAATATCTTCAAGTTTCTGAAAAATACAAGTGATGAACTACTTTGAAAAAAAATTATAGCAGCTAGGCAAGGGTTAAAGTATAGTAGATTTCTGTTAGAAATCAAGAATTAAAGTTCAGTTGATTATAACCTAATTTAATTTGCCATGTGTGGATAAAAAAAACCAGTTCTACATAACACAGTGCTTTAAAAGGGACTATTTCTCATCCAGAATAGAAAGAAAACTAAGTAGGAGGCAGCTCTTTATATATAAAGGTGTAAGGAATGACTAGAAGTCACATGAGAATGAGTTTTTGTTAAATGGCAAGCATAAGCAAGCCTGTTTGGTGAAAAACAATAAATATAGTCATGGAAACATTATATGTTGGTCAGTGGGCTTTTTCCTGGTGTCATACGGAACGGTTCACCTAAGAACAGAGATGGTTGGATATGCTTAGAAGAGTAAAAATTGAAGAGAATTTGGAAATCAATTTTATGTAGATAGTTATTTTATGAGAGCTCCATGGAGGTCTGCAGCTAAGCAGTAAATAATCTTCTGAAAATATAAAAAGATGAAGGGAGCCAAAAATATTTTTGCTCATAGCACCTGCCAGACTGTTTGTGACATGCTATTTCACCTTCTGGCAATCTCAGAAATAACTACAGAAGTATCCAAGGTCTAAAAATTATGCCTCAAATCCCAAGAAAGCTCATCCAGCTTAATTCAACCAAGAATTTAAGAAGTAAGATGGTAACAGAATATATACGTATGCACACGTGAAAGATTTTTGATAACAGATGGCTAAAAGACCTGATGAGTTCTCACAGTTCACCAGTGAAGTTTGACAAGTTCAAACTTGGAACAAAGTTCTAAAATTGTTATGAAACCTGAGGGGTAATCAACTATGGGAACATCTCTCCTAGGGCTGTGGAGGAGCCACAAGCACTTACAGTCAACCTAAACTCACCTTCTGATACCTGTAGAAGTTTCAGAGGAAACTTTCACTTGGACATTGGATTCTCTGGCTTGTCCTTCTCAGATTAGAGAATCACTATGATCTCCCCTCTCCAGTCCTAACCCGTTTCTCAGAAAGAATCCCTGCATTCAGGGATACCAGGAGTTAACCCAAATGTAAGAGCAGAAACACAAAATTTAATTTGCATAAACACATTAAATGTTTAGGAGCCAGAGAAACTGTGAAGAGATATCCTCTGACTTGCTTGACTAGGCAAAGGAAGAAACCCATAAATAAAGTGACTAGCAATGCTCTCATCACCAACAGGAAATCTGCTACTAATCTAGGAACAGCGAACACCATGCTCAGTGCTGAAGGGAAAAAAAAAAGGCAGCTTAAAAATACCAACACCCAACACCCTTAAAAAAAGTGGATTTAAAAGGGTGTTATTTTTCTAACAATAAATAGCCATTAGAACCACCTATGCAGGTCAGTGCATGTACTCTGACTTCAGGTCACAGTACAGAAAATAGACTTTTGTCCCTCTGGTGAATTACGTCCTCCAGCATGCTGAGGAAAAAGCAACACCCATTCTCATCCTGCTGAGCTCCTCTGTGACCGACACTTGATATTGCTTGACTGGCAAGAGCTCCCACTCTTCCTTTGATTTGTTTTAGAGAAGGATGCAAACACCCTGAAGCAACTTCTGCTCTCAATCCTTTGGCCTAAAATTGTCCATTTCTGTTCTTCAGATTATAGGATTTGACAGCTGAGGACCTCACTTAAAACCAAAAATGCTCATGTGTCTTCTCTTATGCACTATCATGAACAACTAGGAAAGCCAATAAGACAGTACAATCTTAAGCATTATTATTGCATAGCTTTAAATTCTTCACCTCAAATTTTTACCTCTTGTTCTCTTATCTGCTCAGCATGGAATAGGGAGTAAAGTGATATATGAAGTTGAACTGAGACAAAAAAAATCAAATAGCACTACGTCTTTTAAAAATAAACCCTATTGTTGCTAAAGGAGTATTTTTCCCACATCATATTTATGCCCATACTTTTGAGATTATGTTAACAACATCTACATTTGGGAATAACAAAAGAGCAAGAACAAGTCATATTCACCTGCATCTATGCAAGAAACAGGGACAAGTGGTTCTGGACACTGTCACGATAACAAAACTTGATATTCCTTTCCTTGCAAAGCTCCACGGGAACAGAGGCCCCTCTCCTGGTATTCAGGGTGCCCTATGGGAATATCTCGAGTCACCCAAGAGGTACACCAGGCAGAATCCTGCAACCCACCCCAAAGCAATATCCTTTCTGAATCACAAAACAGTAGAAAGACAGCAAAACAATGAATCAGTGTGACACCAGATTTTGACAGCAGCTGAACCTAAGCTTAAGGTACAGAATCAAGTTACTATGGGGTAAGGCAAGGTGTGAGTTTAACAAATCAGCTACTTTATAGAAGCTGGCCTTATGTATACTCTTATCTTACCACACAGTATATAAGGCAGTTTATTCCTTTTCACCTACAAGGTGACACCTATTTCACATGCTTCACAAATCTATTTCACACCTATTAGAAAAAGAAAAGGGCTTGAAACTGTTACCAGAAAAGGGCTTGAAACAGTTACGGCTCAGCAGCTGGCCTAAGGCAAAGGTACATGTTGTCTTTCTCATGGCACCTTGTTTACATATGCATACTGTATTCCGAGAGACAGGGCATCACATCTGTAGGCTACATATGAAAATAACACAGTGCCCAGAAGGTAATGTGCCGAGGAATCGATGTGTTGGTTTTTTCTTATGTGAAGGAAGAGCTTCCTCCAACAGCCAACTTAGTGACCCTGAGACTACTGGTATAAAACACTACAACTCACAGACAAAACAAGAAAGCCAATCTGGCTTCTCAAGAGCATGTAGGAGGAGAGATAATTATGTTTGGGATACACTGAGGTATTATTGCAATAGCATTTAATGCACTGCACAGAGAAACAGTATTTTTAAACTCCTGTTCTCCAGCAGCCTGAATTTTAATGAGTTGTTACAAGGCTTTTCAGTGTAATTACTTTGCTTTCAGTTAAGAAAGAAAGTTTCATTAGGTAAACACCTCAAAAAGACTTGTGAGATCATTAATTTATTTCCTGCAAATGTATATTTATTTACTCATTATAGAAAGGCTCTGATTTTCTCAGGTGCCACAGTGCTCAAAAGAAAACAAAAAAAGGAATGAGTCATGACATCCTGGAAGATAACTCACGTAGTCTGCAAAATACAAGGGAAAACTATGGTTTCCAAGCCACTACAGCTGTAGAAAACATCCTAAGTAAACTGCAAAAGGAAAACATCAATTTCAAAATCTTAAGATTGTTCATTGACTTGTTGAAATAGAACAAGAAAGTCAGGGATAACTTTAGAGTAAGGACAAGAGATGAATAAACAACCTTTTAAGATCCAATGTGGAGACAGAGCTGAGTAACAAGACTTGACATATTTGAGGGTTAAACGGACATTAAACCCTGGAGGCCTAATTTTTTTCAATCCTTGAAAGCAATGAAGTTCGATTGGAAAAGTCATGTTGATTTTGTTTATTCTGTTCTTGCTATGTTTTTTTTCCATTTGAACTACATTTCTGACATTAACATACACTACATTTTTCTCATTGTTGTTGTCAAATCCAATTTCAAGCCTAAACTATACATTCTGCCCACATTAAATAAGCTGTACAGATTCACATATAAGGACTGTTTCTTCAGCAAGAAATAATAAATGTCAAACTCATAACTCTGAGCTTTTGTTTTTTTCCTTTTAAAGGCAAAGAACATACTTGAAGACAGCATAATAGTTTCAGGCAGAAAATGAGTAAATGTGCATTCATTGACATTGTACATATAGAATATGCAGGACATGAGAAAAGCTATAAATGAAGACTGAAGCCAATATACAGGCTCATCACTACAATAAGATAATCTTTATGTAGAAGTATTTTTTAAAAGTGCTATATTTCATTAGTTCCAACAAGCCCAGATTTACATTTACATTTTAAAACATGTAAGCAACAGCTGTGGCAGTACTCCTTCACCTATCACTGAATCACATCCAGCTCTGGAGTGAGATGTAACTGAAACAAATTTGTAGAAGAAATAGAAAAGATACACAGCAAGAAATTGAATGTGCACTGCATTGTTTAGAAAGGCAGAAAGTAAGCTGGAGTGAGGTTAAGGCCGGGTTATCAACCTCGGGCCATCTGCAACTTCTGTCCATGGACAGAAGCAGTGTTTGTTATTTCTCCCCATACCACAGTCCCCTCAAATAGCACGGTATCTCTTACAGAGAGCCCTACCAATCAAGTGCAATCTGCAAATCCTACTTAAAAAAATATTAAATCCACACTGATGATAGTATACCACGTTGCTTTGTTCTAACGGTACATTAAAAGAAGACACAAGAGGGGGATGCTCAGGGCCTTTGAGTTAAATGGAAGGAAGAGCAGAAGGATTTCTAGGCATTTCAACTTCCACTTGAAGCCTTCCCAGACAAGGATAACATTTTTACTGAAACACTGTATTACCAATCAGTTGTCAGAAAGCTGGCTTATGTAGCACAAACCAGAATAACGAGGGAATTCACAATTAAATCATTTCAATCTAGGAAATAGGTCCTATAGATCACAGGACTGAAATTAAAATACAGAGGTTGGTAAGCTTTTATGTGAGCAATAGCTTTACAAAGCATGCATATATATTTCAGGCAATAAGTTCTGCATCAATACCAAGAGAGGGATATTAAACCTTCAGAATAGTCTTCTGTCAGTCCTCAGCCTTTTCAAACTCTGCTCACACCTATAACTTCTTTACTGAAATGTCAAAAGCTGTCACGATACTGTCAGTGGGATCGTGAATCTCTGATCTTGTTTTCCCTGTCCCCCATTTGTTTTTTTATCTTCACATAATCCATCACACTCACAAAATACTCTGCACCCCCTCTTCAGTACGCAGCCCTTCATCTCCCTTCAATACCCCTCTTCTTCCTGCCCACCAGGACTCTCTTTATGCCTTCCCCTTCAAATCCCTTACTAAAATTCCCACTTTTCATACAGTTGTTTCACTTTCTTCTTACTGATATTCCTTAGCATCCCTTTCTCTTTTGCTTTCTAAGAGACTTTGCTCAACAGAACCCCTTTCCCCTCACCTTCCCCACAAACACCACCGCAACATACACCAAAACAGAGCGACTCAGTCACACTACCTAAGCTCTAGAAGTCCTGAAATCAGTTTAGTGCTTGAAAATCTGCCAGAGTTTCTGAAACTTAGCACTGTATCAAATTTTAACAGTCCAGCTCTAAGCTCTTGAGCACCCCCTAACACTTATCTTTTATTTGCACAGCTGTTTAACTCTTAAAAGAGGAAGGGTGAGCTGCAGTACCAGCGGCACTACTAAACAACGGGAACCCACAGTGCAGCTGTTAAGTAGAGATATCCTGCTTTATTACATGCTTTCTGAAATCTAAACAAAATCTGTCATATATATTAAAAATGGGAATATACTAAGTGAAGCAGAAAGATGCATTAAATCGCTTTTTATTTTTCCAGTAAATTCTGAATAATTATGAGAGCCCAGATAACTTAACAAACGTTGGAGACAATAACAATTTGACATACTTGAGAGGAAAACACTGAGAACTAGGTTGATGTGTCTTCCTGATGTCTGTGTATTGCTTTCTCTCTAGTTTTGTTTTTTTTTTCTTCAGGTTTACCCTGCAGTTAATTGTATTTCCATCCAATACCTCATAATTTACACGACATATTTTCAATGCAGAAACTACACTTACGCTAGTCTTCAAGCAGATAAGAAAGGAATCTCTTAATCTAATAGATGAGTGAATAGAAGTACTAACGGCACACCACCGACCAGGTAAATAAAAATAGGAGCAATTCCCTTAAACAAGGAGAGCTCTTGTTTTAAACCAAGAATTTGCCTCGAAGCTCTTTCAGTCATTAAATTGGCAGCGGTGAAGAAACGGGGGAGGAAAGGTAAGGAAAGCACTGAATCAGGTCAGTTCCAACCAGCAGCTGGAAAGGCCAGAAGTGAACGCATTCCCGTACCCCCGTGGGGCTCCAGCTTGCAGGAGCCCGGCCAAGGCAGGTACATCCCTGAAGCGAAGCTGCAGCTGACAAACTTCCGCAGATCCGCGGAGTCAGCCGGAGCGACAGCCCCAGCGCCGGTGCTGGCTCTCCTGCCGCAACACCCGGTCCCGGCCAGGCTCCCCCCGCCGCCAGCTCAGCCCCACGCGGGGTGCCCAACCGGACACGCGGGGCGGACAGCGCAGCGCCCGGCTCAGCCCCGGCCGCCGCGGCAGGACGTGCCGAGGGCTGCGGGCTGATCCCGCGGGAAGGGCTGTCCCCACAGCCCGGCAGGGCTATTCCCCCCAGCCCAGAGCGGGTGCGAGGGTTCGTCCCCCAGCCCTCCGTTCGCTCCCCACCCGCCTCTCCCAGAGGGAGCCGGGGTCGCTGCGCCCGGCGCTGCCGGGACAGGGAACGCCGGCGGCTCCGGCTCCTGTCCCGTAGCGCAATCCTCTCATCCCCCCATTCCGTCCCGTCCCGTCCCCGCCGCCGCGGGGCGAGCGAGGCGACCCTTTCCCAAGCAGGGACGCGCAGACCCGCCGCCGGCCGGGCGGGAACCGCCGCTCCCCGGAGTTTCCCCGGACACTCACCAGTGGAGCTCATGGTGCTCCCCAGGCGCCGCGCCGCGCTCCCCCTCGTCCCTTACGCTACGGCCCCTCTGAGGGCCGAGGAGAAGGAGCGCATTGTTCCCCGCGCCGCCACCCAGCCGGAGCCGCAGCAGGAGCAGGAGCAGGAGCAGCTCCCCCCTCGCGGTGCCGCCGCCTCATCCCGCCCCGCGGCCCCGGCTCAGCCAGCGCCGCCAGCGCCGCCGCCGCCGCCCAGCGGCGCCCCCTGCCGGGCCGCGCCCCGCCCCGCCTGGCCCCGCCCCCGCCCCGACCACCAATCAGCACCGCCCGCAGGCCGCTCCCGCCGTGCCTTCTGGGAGCTGTAGTTCCCCCCTGAGCCCGGCAGCGCCCGGCGGGGCGGGGCGGCCGGCGGCGCGGCGGACTCGGTTTCCCAGGGTGCCCGCGGGGAGGGGTTGGCATGGCGGGCAAGGATGACACCGGAGTTCGACGAAGAAGTGGTGTTTGAGGTGGGCGCGGGGCCGCCCGGCGCGGGCTGGGCCCGGGTCTCTCCGCCCCTCGTTGCGCCGCGGTCCGCGGGGGCGGCGTGCGCCGGGCGGGTCGGGGTGGCCGCGGGGCGTGGGGCGGGCGCGGGGCCCGGCCCAGGGCAGCGCCTGCCGCGGGCGGGAGCGGCGGGTCGGGGCGGTGCTCGGCGTGCCCCGGAGCAGCCCGGGGCCAGCGCAGGGCGAGGGCGCGACGGCGCAGCTCGGCGGGGCCGGGCGGTCCTTTGTGCGGCCGTGCCGGGCTGCCCGGCCCCGCCGTCGAGCGGCCGCGGGGAGACCTGTCGGGAGGGCCGTGTCGGCGCGGGGTCCCGCAGAGCCGCCCGTCCGCACCGCTCGGACCCGGGAGGGGCGCCCGGCCGGCCGGGCTGAGCTGTGGGGTCAGGGCAGAGGTAGCGAATAGCACAAAAATTCTGCTTGCAAATCGGTGTCACTCACATAAAAGGTGCATTTCAGCACACAGTTGTGCAGTGGACACTGAAACTGTCTTGTCTTTCTAATGTTTGTGTTATTAAGGGATTTGCGTAAAACGTTTACAGTTATATCACGTCTTGTTAGATAATGGGTCTGCAATATCGTCTTGGCCTTATTTGAAACCGTGGCTAAATACATCTGCCGTTGTGGTTTGGTAACAAAATCGAGTCTGTTTGCAGCAGGTAAATGTAACTGTCTTCAAGGAGGGGACACGGGGTTTTGCAGGTGTACGGAGAAAATGGTTATAAAGAAGTGCTGCCTTTAAAATCAGTCATTATTATAGTAGTATTAGGGCTTCTTCTTTGATCAGGATGCGAAACACTCCTTATACAAGGAGTTACTTTCTCTCAGGTATGTAAGTACTACGTGTCTTTGGTCTGTACCACAAAGTTTTGTGTTCATCCACAACCAATCTTGAATTCTAACAATAAGACCTTTTGTTTATATTGCTGCTGTGTTAAATCACTTCCTTTCATACAATAAATCCATGGTGAGAATTTATTTCACAGGTATAATGCCTGCCCCCTGCATTTCCTTCTTCAGTAACAGTAGTAGTTTTACAGTTACACAGTTCTTCAGTTCATGCAGCAATTACCATTTTGTTTGAAAAAGTTCTGCTGTGTAGAGAGTAAAACATCCTTCTGCATATGCCCTTCACGATTGTCTTTGTGTTTTGGGAACAGACTTCTTTCTACTAGTACTTATTTCATTTATTTATTTACTGTGTCAAGTGTGTATGTGTGTGTGTATGTCCATGCACACTTTAAAGATATACTGAGTGACCTGGTAACAGACCTGTCCTACATTATGGTACAGCATCAGATAAGCAAAGGTAGGACAAATGAGTGTTGTTTGGGTTGGTTCATTGCTTGGACTGCAGAACTGGGTGAGCTACTGACTGACAATAATGGGCACCGTGAAACACGCTAAAATTATCTTCAGAACTGCTTAGCAGGGTCGTGCTACTCTAAAATCAAGGCTCCACAGAGAATTATGAATGTATTCCATGCAGATGAGCTAGAGATGGGAGTTGGCAAGGTGCCGAAAAGTTATTGCTGCAAATGATTTATTTTTTTAATTACTTTTAAAATTCTTTTTCTTGAGC
The DNA here is from genome assembly GCA_036023395.1 of Myiotriccus ornatus. NCBI lineage: Eukaryota > Metazoa > Chordata > Aves > Passeriformes > Tyrannidae > Myiotriccus > Myiotriccus ornatus. The sequence continues at coordinate 44,989,353 of JAYRBT010000042.1, forward strand.
CCCAAAGTCTCCCCCTTAATTATTTATGGTTTCCGGTAAGCAGCTACATTTTCTCTGCACCTTAGCAGTTCGCTTCCCATGTTGTTCTTCAGCAGTCAGTGTTGCAGGGAGGCCTCCAGCATTTAGATCTCAGGTACTGTGAAGGGCTCTCTCCTCTGTGTGTTTGGAGCCCCCATGAGTAGGATATCGGTCAATGTTGTAAGGAGGAGTGGTGTGCTAACAAATGCATGACCAGGAAAGAAGTGGTCCTTCATGTTTTTCGTACCCAACGGAATGGGTAGGGGAGGGAAACAAAACAAATGGAATATGTTTCACCTGTTTTCACCTGTTTCACCTCAGGGTTATGCCCAGTGTTATTTTCTGCACGGTTTTCAGGTCGTAGGTCTGTCCAGCTGGCCCTGAATACATCGATGGCAGCTGTCTGCGTTACAGATTTTGCAACATCAAGCAGACGATGGCCTGTTGATAGAAATTTATGAGCTTCCGAAGACTGATCATTTTTCTTACTATCAAAGTATCTTTTACGTTAATTTAACTCTGAAGGAAGGGAAGCACAAACACGGCATTGCTGCCCTGGGAGAGCAGTGTTTCCCGCCCAGTTCAAGCCCCAGTGCAGATCATTGTGATTGAACAATAACTAATGATGGGCATTTACTCTATCCACTAAGTGCTGCCGTTTTCTATCCGGTTTATAAATTAATTCCAGCAGCAACCAGCGATTTTCATTCACTGACTACATAGCCTCAGCACTTCAGCTCTTGCATTTGTTACAACCAGTTGCTCTTTTAATTAAAATGCTACAAATACTGGGGGAAGGAACAGAACCCAAGAAACACAGAGGTGCCCCTGATATGCTTGGCCTGGGCTGGTTTGCCAGCAGCACGCCAAATTAAAAATTGTGGCACTGTAGAGCAAATTGCACTAAACAATGGAGGAACAATTCATGGTGTACTTTATCAGTATCTGTCTTAATTTATTAAGGGAAATAATGAGATAGGAAATTTGATGTTAAGTTGCTTGAGATGAGTTTTTTTACAAAATGGGCTAGAAGACCAGAATGCTGCAGTTACAGTGTACTTTGGAGTCCTCTGGAAAATTGCAGTGTTTTGTGTATTTATATGACACTGGAATTGTGTTAGCTTTTTTATTGTTGTTTGGACAATGAAATCTCCTCCTTGTTTTCTTTTTTTTGATGTATAAATTAAAGAAGCTTCTTGTTCAAACTAGATAAATTTCTCCATTGTTGTGCCAGTGGGGGGACTGTGTCAGAATGTGGTCACTTTCATCATATATAACTGCCTTCTAATTTCTGACTGAGAATTTATTCATGGCCACTTCATACCCACTTGTGCTTCTGCTAATAATTTCCATTATTTTATATAGTTCTTATATTTCTCTAGAATTTACAGAATCAGAGAGTCATTTAGATTGGAAAAGACCAAGAGGTCGTCAAGTCCAACTTTTGAGTGATCACCACTTTGTCCACTAGACCATGGCACTAAGTGCCACAGCCAGTCTTTTCTTGAACAGCTCCAGGGATGGTGACTCCACCACCTCCTTGGGCAGCTCGTTCCAGTGCTTAACAACCCTTTCCCTAAAGAAGCCCTTCCTGATGTCCAACAGGAACCTCCCGTGGTGCAGCATGAGGCCATTTCCTCTTAACCTGTCACTGGCTGCCTGGGAGAAGAGACCAGCCCTGACCTGGCTACAACCAGGTACTTGAAGAGAGTGATGATGTCTCCCAGAGCCTCCTTTTCTCCAAGTGAACAACCCCATCTTCCTCAGCTGCTCCTCATCAGACTCATGCTACAGATACTCCCTTCTATGGACTTGCTCCAGCACCTCAAAGTCTTTCTTGTAGTGAAGGGCCCAAAACAGAACACAGGATTTGAAATGTGGCCTCGCCAGTGCTGTGTACAGGGAAAGAATCTACCTCTCCTTGTGTGTTTATAGAAAGCAAACTCGTTCTGGCTAAGGATTTTGTTAGGCTGGATAAAACAATATATTTTAGCTTCCTGTCACAAAACAGATTTTTCTATTCTTCCTTTTTGGTTTGGTTTTGTTTGTTTGTTTGTTTGGTTTTTTGGTGTTTTTCACATCTATTCAGTTCATCTTTACCTGAGCTTGCAGCATGGTATTCAGGATTCTTCCTGGCCTCCTATATGACTGTTTTTGCTCTTTGCTTCTGAGAAGACTTTGTTTCTTGCATGCTAGGCCTACAGACAACTTTTTCAAGTCCTGATACTGTTTGACTCAGTTGTGATATGATAGGGTAACCACTCGTGTGTCCTTGATTTTATCAGCAGCTTCCACATTACTGGAGAGTTTGTTTTTATTAGTCCCTCTGTGTAAGGTCTTGCTGTTGTCTCTTGTTAAATTGCGTGCCATTATCAGTACCCACTTAAGGTCATCCATTTCTTTTTGTATGATGTTTCAATCCTTTTCTGCATATATGATGCTACTTGGTGTTATTGGCAAATGTCATTACGATGCTTTTTAGTATAAATTTAATTATACCAAGTATGAAAGCTTTCATAAATTCAAAAGCTTTGAGCAGAGACTCATTCTTTAGGAACTCCTTTAGTAACCTTCTGATCTGATAGCTTTTCATTCAGCATAGACCACTGTAATCTCTGCCATCAACGTAGTTGGTTCCTTCCCCATCTCTTTCATCTTAACTGATACGGCACAGTATCAAAAGTCCATACCCATATGGCACGGTATAAAAGTCCATCTAAACTTCCTGCATTCCCTTTATCTATAAAAAATCATATGTCTTGTCAAAGTAGGATGTCAGGTGAGTTTGGCACAATCTGCCTCTCGTGAACCCACATGATATCTTCTTTGATGATTATTTGTTTTCTCCTTTGTGTTTGACTTTTTCAAGAAAGAATAATTATTCTCAGGAGCATGCTGGCTTTTGATCAGAATCATGGACCTGACAAGTTCTTGATTGCTTTTTCTCCTTGTAAATATAGACACTGTGTTTGCCTTTTTCTGCTTTTGAGTTTATAGATTGATTAAAAATCCTTTCTGCTGGATCTTTCATCTCCTGTGCCCATTCTTTCAGAACACTGGGATGAAGGTGATCCGAAAACTGCATTTTCAGCTCCAAATTTCTGCTTTCAGCTAATTTGTCCTATATTCTAATGAGCTTGTGCAAGCTTGTTTTTTAAACCTGGATAAATATTCAAGCTATGCTCACAGAATCAAACAATGTTTGAGGTTGGGAGGGACCTCTGGAGGTCATCTGGTCTACCCTTCCTGCTCACTCACTAAAGCCGGTTGTCCAGGACCATGTCCAGATGGCTTTTGAATGTCTTCAAGGATGGAGATTTCACAGTCTCTCTGGGCAACTTGTGCCAGTGCTCAATCACCCTCACACTGAAAAACTGCTTCTTGATGTTCAGAGGGAACCTCATGGTTTCAGTTTGTGCCTACTGGCTCTGGTCCTGTCACTGGGCACCACTGAAAAGCATCTCCTTCTCTTCTCTTTGCACACTGTCTTTGAGTATGAGACCTGCCCGGAGGTTTCCTTGGGCTGAACAATCCCAGCTCTCTCAGCCTCTCCTCAAGTTCACCCATACTGCTGTTGGAACCTAATCTCAGAAAGTCTTTCTTGCTGGGCCAGCTCTGTGGTTCTGGTGGAAGGACTGGAGCTGACTTTTGTTGTTTTCCATTTTAATTCTGTGTTTGCAGAAGAAAGATAATCAGAGTGCACAGAAAATAAGATTTTGACACCCACAATGTCAAACTGCCACCCCCTTAGATTTTTAAGGTCTTTTTCCTACTCCATGTACAAAGCTTTGCATGTAGAATTGTATACAGTGTAGGACTGAATTAATTTCATTGGCATAAAATCTCAATTTTAAAAAATTTTAATTAGGAAAGAAATCTTTTCTTACTCGAGACATTGTTTTAATTAGTTCACGGGTCTTGTGCCATTCCTGCCACCAGTTTTGTCCATATTATTTACTTAATATTGATATTCACTAGCTATTTCAATATTAGTGGAAATATATTTTAAAGAATAGTCTCATTAAAGGGCTGACTGAGTGGCATGATGATGTGGAATCTAATCTTTTATTCTAGATCTAGAGGATCTGATCATTACTATGACTCCAGCCTTTTAAATTTGGAAGTTATTGTTTGTCCTGTTAGAAATCCTGGGCTGAAAAATACAATATAAATTTTATGTGTTCTTTCACGACTTCAAATTTTCTCTTGTGCAGATTGGAGAATAATACCAAGCTAACAAAATGAGATTTTCTTTGGCTCACCTGTCTACATCAAATCTCAGAATCTATACTAATCTGTATTTAAAAAGAAAACAAGCTGGGGTTGAACACAGAGAGATTCAAAAATCTCATGTCCAAATTCAGAAGTTTATGTCTCTGTAAAATACTGAACTCAGCTCTACTGAACCTAGAATTGGAACTCACAAACTCAGAACAGAGATTCTGAATGTGTACCAAGGTGCTCTCGTTTCACAGCCAGGCCTGGCTCAAGCAGTCAGCCTTCCTGTCACGGGAGGAAAATACGCACAGAAATAGTTACCCTTTCCAGACTTTGATGAGACGTGGTTTGTGTTCTTCGTCTTGTTGCTGTAGTGGAAGAAGCTGATGTGAGAACTGAGTCCTGCAAACAGTGGGAAAGTGGTTTGCAGGGAGCATGCCATCCTAAGGGAGAAAGGAAGCACCAAGGCCCAGCAGAGCTGGCAACTACATGGCACTGGGTCAGGCTTGTGTGGGGTAGAGGTAGGAATGGTGGGGCCTGCTTGGGAGGAACATGGCACAAAAGTGAAGTATTGGGCAACAACATAATGTTTTCAAATGTCAGGTTCAGAAAGAAAACTCTCACTGGTTATTTAGGCATCAAACCTAGTTGCTGCTTGGTGCTGAGGGGCATGAAGGACGCCTGCATAGAATGTTCTGATCTACATATTTTTGTAAGATTTAAAGAGAGATTCCGAGAGGCACCGCCATTTCGCAGCATTGCACAACTAGATTCAGAACAGCCCTTAGCCAATGTGTTCACTGTATGCCTACAACAGTTAAACATGTCTAAAATATGGGATTTCTTTGCTTTAGAATACTGGTGCATCACTAATTTGAGATGTTCAAATCCTCATCTGAACCCCTTTAAACCATGTGTTTAAAAGGGTTCAGCTTTTATCAAAACATTCAGTCGTGTTTTCATAAATGCTTTCTTCACATAAAGTAGCTGTTCAAATTATTTTGTTTAAAAAATAAAACTAAATTAAAACCCCAGGGAACCTAACCTCAGAAACTTTTTGTAGTAATGAGAATTTTAAGTTACTTCTATTAAAAACCCGAAAACATTAGGATTTGCAAAATAACGTGGTTTTTGTCAAGCATCAGGCTTGTAATGTTGTATTGTCAAAAGTAATGTCTCAAACATAAATTAGAAAAAAGAAGTTGAAAAAGTAATATTCGCACACCTTCAATGCTGCTGTCAGTATTGCGCCCTCAGCAGGGTTCTTCCCACCAAATATTGGGTGGACTGAAGATGTAGTACTCTCCTTTTATATGTATGCATGAAATAAAGCCAGTTTTAAATATGCAGTTCTGTCAAAACCGCAGTTAACTTCTTGTTCTGGTGAGCTGGTTCTGTGCCTTGGCTGCCTGAAGTATGGGCTGTTGCTAGAAAAGGGGTTCAGGCTTCACTCCTGTTTTCTGGCTGGACTATAAACTAACCCGGCTAAGAAATAATAAAAAAAAAGATTAAATTTTTTTTTCTTTTTTTTTTTTACAATCAGATCAGTTGTTTGCTGAAAATTGCAGTGTGCTGTAGAGGCACTTGGACTACTGAAGGATGGACTATTTTAGATATTTTGTTTCTCAGCAGTTTTCTAAGAGGAAGGGGGAGAACAGGCTTTGCTCCTTTTCACCACATGACTGGGAAGCAGGTGATACCAGAGAGAAAATAAAAGAAACTGCAAGCTTAAAACTGTGAAAAACAGTCTGATTGTTGTGGAGACCAAGTCAACTCATCAGGCGTTTTTGGATATCTGAAGGGATAGATAAAAGTATTACATGGGCTGTACGGTGTGTAAACCCATGTTGCCCTGACTGTTTTTAACAGAAAATTTTAAGACAAAAGTATGTGATGATCCAGAGCAAATTTTGAGGCCTGTTTTTTTTGTCCTCCAGTGTATCAGTTACTCTGGAGTCATTTACAGGAGGATTAATACTGCAAAACTGCTCTCACAACTTCCAAGTCGTGAATCAACTTCTTGAGACACTTGAATAAAAAAAAATTGCTTGGGATACTTTTAGCCTTTTTGATGTGAATGCCTCTTTTGTTTCTTGGATGCTTTTCACTTCAGTAAAGATGTTTGCACACAGTGTGTTGTCATTAGGAGTAAAAATTAACACGATTTGTAGTGGATAAACAAGTTAATTGTTTGGAACTTGTGTTTTAAAGAGGTTTTCAAAATGTACCAGAAATACTCTACTAGTTTTGCCAGTCAAATGATTAATTTCATTAATTTAGTTTTGAATGTAAGCAAAGGGTAAAATCTGTGAGTTGTTAGTAACCGATATAAAACAAACCAGCCTCCCTGTATCATCAGCCTGGTCTGATGACCTGCAAGATCAGTAACTTCCCACCCAAAGCTCCAGATACAGAGTCAGGTGGCTTGTTACCTCCTTCAGGGAGGTAACATTTACCACTTTAACTTTCAATTCTTCACATATGTTTCAACTCTGTCAGAAAAGACCTGCTCAGCTTTTCACCTGTATTCACAGGTCCACTTTTGAATGAGTAAATAGTTCTGAGCTCTTGGTGAATTTCAGTGCTTCGTCCAGTACCTAATATTTCTTTCTAATGGTTTTGCACAATGGCAGTAATGTGCAGCCACGTGCTGAAAATGCAAAGGAAAGAGTGTTCCCATGTCACAGACATAGTGCTACAGAGATATACACAGGCTATAAAACTTCCCAAACTCTTGAGGACTCATGGGTGCAGACAAAACTAGATATAAATTGTGCATCAGAAAATATCCGGGAACAGTAATAGATTAATGGCTTTAAAGTAGTTCTCAGAGCCTACTTCTAAATCAGCTGATACAGTAGTGCTGGAGAAACCAAGGTCTGCACTCCTGTGGCAGTGAAAGCAGAACAGGAAATCTAAATGACTCCTTTGCTGCCTTGAAGTCATTGTCTAATATTAGCCCTGTCAGCGCCTGGCTCTTTGTCAGTCCGTGCTCAGGAGGAGGCGGTTACCAGCGAGGAGAGTATGACCAAGCCTTTTAAATACTGTTGCTTGGAAAGTCTTATTAATGGCTGCATATAAGATCAATGTGCAATAATAATTCTTTCAGGCGGCATCTTTTTAAAAGCCTTTAGCAATCTGTCATCCTCATCTCCCTCCCCCCAGTTAGAAAGCCACATTAGTCAGGAGAAATTGCATGATCCTGGGAAGTTTCAAGCTGCATCCACTGATGCCGTGAGGAAAATGCCCCTGTGCAGGGGCACAGGTGCAGTTACACTGACGGCTTCCTCTCATCCTCATCTCGGATCATCCTGGAGGGACAAGCAGAAAGAAACGGGGAGTTGGGCGAGATTCTATCAGGTGCATGGGAGCAGTACCGAAGAGAAAAATGGAACACACTCTTCCAGGAGACAAAGCTTGCACTGTCTGTGAGTGGTAGCTCAACTTTTTTGTATCTGTTTTGAGGGGGAAACTTCAGTAATGTTTATTTTGGTCTGAGTTTAGCCACCTGTTCAGCATATCTTAGCCTTTACTGTCACTCTGGTAGAAATGTTTAATTTGGGGGGGGGATTAAATTGATAATTCATAATGTGTAGTTATTTTGGAGGTAGTTTAGGCTCCCACAGTGGTTTCGACATTGGAAACCTCAGCTTTGAAAAACATATCCGTATTTTAAGAGGATGTCTTTAAACCTCCTTTTTTTGTGTGATGGCATTCAATGTTACAGTTAAGGGTAATCTGCTCTATTAGCTAGGGTTGGAAACTAGAGATGGGGTTTACTAAGTGGTAAATTTTATCATAATAAAGAACATGGGTGTAGGAAGCCTCTGTCTCTACTGGAGAAATCCTGAGTCATTTACTTCATGATTCATCAGCAAAAATAATATGGGTGTGGCTTTGATTTTCAGCTGCTGTTGTAAGAAGACTATGAAAGCTAGCAGTGTCTTAATCTGATTTGCGATTGCAAAGGTTTTTCTCAGAATGCGCACAAAATGCCTCACATATTAAAGTGCGATATCTGTGCTTGCAAGGCTGTAATAGATGTAAGTATTTGAGTATTTATCTATCAAAAGTAAACTCTTTTTTGAAGCTAGGGAACTCTCTACTGTAACAGGCTTTTCCATCACATAGTAGTAGGCAACATCATTTATGTTTGATTAATGTTTGATTTATTTTTTTATTTTTACTATAGTCTGAGAGTTGCAAACGCATTGTTTTAACCTTCAGTTTAGGTGATGTTTTTCCTAACATAAGTCAGTGCTGTATGGCAAGTGGCATTAAAATAAGCATTGGGGAAGTGTTACAGAAGAAAATTAATTTAGTGGACTCTTCTTTAATCCTGGATAAAATATCTTGGGTTTAGAATAGCACTCAACCACTTTCAACTGTGAAAATAGAAGTTCTGTAATTAAACATATGTATGTGAGTAAAATAATTTTTAGTAGTGTGGATCTAAAACGAATATGCCCAAGGAGTTGTGAATGAGGAGGAGAGGATTTTCTTTCTTGATTCTGGTAATCGGAGCTTATATAAACCTATACTGTACTGTAAATGGTTACAACTCAGTGACTTGCAGTATGACTGGCTATAGTGAATTAGAAAAGTCATAAAAAGAGAAGTGGATTTTTTGTTGTTGGTCTCTACTATGAGTCCACAGAAAACTCTAATTCTTGAAACTTTCAAAAACTGTATTCCTACTCAGTATATCAACTGTATTGACTATCTTACTTCACTTACTGTCAAGATTTTCTGTGTATAATCTGTATGAACTACACCAAAGCATAATGTCATTTTGTCTTCTATCTGTCCTGGAACTCTTTCACTTCCAGCACTCATTTTGGACAATTAACGTAATAAAAAATGCCTTGACCGGAAATGTAATGCCTGTCTGTTGTATTTAGGTGGTCTCAGAAAGTGACTTAGAAGAAGAAACTTAGAAGAAACTTCAGCAATAATACAGCATGCTGCTGAAAAGCCTTGTCTTGATATCATCACTTACTTTAGATAATATTTCTATCAGTAACAGGTAGTAGGACAGTAACATAAGCTGAAATATTAAAAAACATTTCCTTCCATACTTTGTACATTATTCATTACCATGTTGTTCTGCCAGAGACAACTGGAAATAAACAAACAAACCTGTCAAACAGGAGTAATACTAATGAGTCTGGTTATTGTCTAAGTTGAGAGTGGTTGAAAGTAAAAATTCAAAAGTACACAGAAATAAGTTCCTCTAGAATAATATGATGCTGTGTTAACAGGAATATGAGATTTTATATTTTAAATTCTCTTTTCATGCCATCTATGGAAATGACCTTGGTCTCCCTTTACCTTACATTCTAATACAGAAACTGTTTCTCAAGTGTAATTTATTTTTTTTTCAGATTACAACCTATTAACTGCTTGCAAGGATAAACTTTCTGGTGTGTCCTGAATTTCTTAAACTAAAAATGTAGCATCTATAGTATATGCAGAAATGTAAAAGCAGTTGTGATCTTTTCTTTCTTTTTTAATGTTGGACTGTTGTAAAATGGAATGCATGAATTTTGGGCAAAGAAAATTAGGAGGAAGAAAGGGGGAGTCCTCCTATTTTCCCCAACCAAGAAGTATATCTTTTTTAATATTATCATGGGATTTGCAGGTGAAAACAGCTGAGCCTGACAATGCTGATGAATGCAGCATGAGATGAAACCAAGGAACTTTTCTTACAGCTAGAAGTGCATATGCAAGAATATGTGCATATCTGTGATCTTTTTCTATGAGAAAGAAGGCATTTAGGAGTCAGACGTTTGGGTAAGGATGTAAGCTAGAAATCTGGAGCTATTATTTGTGGGTCAGACACATTGTGAGATTTAATTATTGTTTTTAAAGCTTTATGAGGATTAAAAATGCTTTGTAAGCATTAAGTAGAATACTTTTGTCTCTTGTACTGAAACACGTAGTATACAGAACAGGATATTTTAATGGTATCATATTGCAGTTTTGTAGTTGCTTAGTTAATAATTTTCTCATTCCTTGATAATATTGGAAGTTCTGTGGGAGTGTTCACATACATAAAATCTACCCTTCAACTTTTAATAATTCCTTAACTGGATTTTCTAGCCATTACTTACATTTGTCATGGGAGATATTATCTATAAACTGGTGGAGACATCCTCCATGATACCCAGACCACACAGCTTTGCAAGTCACAGGCTTGTTAGGCAGTATCTAGGAAATTAAATACAATAAATAAATAAATACTCTGGGTTTATATTAGGATAGGCTAATGTATGTCTGTCATCAGTGATATTTCTAATAGAAGAGGAGTGGAATCTTCAAATTTTACGAGCTAAAATTTAAAACTGCCTGTGCTACACAAGAGACCTCACTCTTAGTGGAAGAATTTTATGATCAGTTTGTTGAGAGACTTAATAACCTTATTTCACAAGGGCCTCAACCTACTTATTCAGTGCTTTCTTTACCCACATCTTGCTTGCTTCTAATGGATTCAGAAAGGGGAACAATGGTGGTTTTACTTAGAGCGTAAGGGATTTGAGTCACAGCATAGTTCTTAGTCATTTAAGTTTATAAGAATACAAGATTTTTCCACCATGCAAGTAAGTTCTGCTAATCTTTTAGGAAAAAAAGGGAAAGACAAAACATGTGGAGCCACAAAAATCTGTCAGAGGAGGATTTTGTAGCCTGAGTACTTTCTGAGAAACTGAAAGAGGAGAACCCTTATCTTCTTACAGGAATATGTGATGAACATTCAAGTTAAATTTTAATTAATTTTCATTTGCTAACTCCATAGTCAGAAAAGTGATTTTGAATTCCAAGCAGTGATAAAAATTTGCAAATCTACCCATTATGAGACTCTGTAAAAGCCTTCTAAAAGTTAGTCAGAAGAGATTTATGTAAAACTAGTCATGTACCTTAATTAGGAGAACACATAAAATTATTCTTCTTAGATCAGGGATGAAATTTCATTAACATTTGGAGAGATAGTGTATTTTTACTATTTTTGTAGTGTAGAAAATCAATTAATTAGAGCCAGATGGAAGATTGTGATGTTGCTAGATACCCAGTAAAAAGAGAAGAATTGGGCATTCTTACATCTGTGCCCTATTTCATTTACTAAACATGGCTTTCAGGATTTTGGCTAATTCTTGCTGTCTTCAGTGGACAGTCTCTGTCTGCCTTTGTCTCTCTTTCTGCCTTTTTTCATCCATTTCTGTGAGGAAATGGAACCGACATTAACAGCAGTAGACCTTTTTTCTTGATTAACTTTCAGAAAATTATCTCATCATGAGCTCCAAAGAAAGGGGCACCCTGAGATACTAGTGGAAAAACCCCACAGTATATTTGGGTTATTTTGCAAGCTGTCTGTATGTAGGTGAGTACCAATAAAGTACAAGAATAGTCACGTGTCAAATGATGGCTGGCCTTGCTGGTGGCAAGTATGGTCAAGATGATGGACAGGTTTACCAAGAGCCTAGATGTGATATCCTTGAAGTTCTGCCTGGAGCGAGCATTAAAACTATGATTTTGAATAAAATACTCTCCGTTCACCCACTCTTTTTTCTGTGTCTTCATCTAAATGGGGAGAATTCTGGCTGGTTCTGACTGAAACCTCCAGGGTGCCCTGATGTTCTCATGTGGGCGTGTTCAGGTTGTCTGAGCTGTGCCAGCAGTGCACAGCCTGGCTCTGTATGGAAACCACTGTAAGAAGACAAGGTTATGCATATCCATTTATATTCTGAGTTTGACCCTGAAGTTATTTGGTGAATTTAACAGTGTCTGAAACAGGAGAACTATTCTAGTCTATTATAACTATTACTATTTAGTCTTTCCATTTTAATTAAGTAATTCTGGTAAAGTGGCATGTTCTACTTAGAAAGAAACAGCCAGTCCAGGACAGCACATTGTTTAATTAGTGTTGGATGCATTTAGTAAAAGTACTCAACCATGGAGGAAGGGTACTTGTAAAAAAGATAGGACCATGTCGTCACACTGAAAAAATTCTCCCAAGGAAATGAGTCATTAACCTATCCTAGTGTTTTGCACAATCGTTGTCATTGTGGCTGAGCCAGGATTGTCTGTACCTGTGAGTTGGTACGAATATTTGAGTTTCAGGTAATGACTGGATGCTGAATCTGTTGTAACTCAAACAGAGCAAAAGTATGAATTTGCATGCTTTAAATAGGTAAGAGTGATTAAAATAGCACTTTGGTGATGGGGTTAAAAAAAATCCCTTGAGGTAACAAGTTAATTCGTGCAGCTGGTGTGAATGATAACCTCCAAGTTTTATTGTATGGAAGGCAGTGTTTGAGATGTGGCCGTGTTGGTACAAGATCAGTGTAGCCGGGCCACCTTTCCAACTTGCACCAGCAAGTTAATGATAGTTGATGTAACAATTAGTAGTAGGTGCTCTGTTGGTTATTTTTGTAGACCTCCATACCTCTGCGTTCTTTACTGCAAAGCTTTACTTTTTATACACAGTATTTTGGTTGATAGTGTGTTAAATTCTTAAAATGTTGGTGTTCTTATGCAATTTACCGGTGTTCACATGCTTACTAGGCTATATAAGACTGATCGCTGAGAGATTCTCTTAAAAATGAAGTCCCTGCATGTCCTGAGTGGAACTGCAGTTAGCATAAAAATCCTTTCCATCAAATCTGTCCTAGATACTACCATATATGTGTTTGTAAACAGCAAAATAAGAAATAAATACGTTCAGATATCTGGTGCAGATGACAATAAGAACTTTCAGAGGTCTATATAGATAAATACCTAAACATGTAGAAACCCACTCTCCCGTGATCATAATTTCATACTTTTTCTGTTTTATTAAGGACTGTTTGTAAATTAGTAGTTTTGCCAGCAGCTTAAAGAAGTTGGGTGGTTTTTTTGTTTGTATGCTGTGGGATTTTTTAAATAACTGTGGTACTCTGCCAGAAGTGCTAGTACTGTCCATGGAGAGAGAAGAAGTCTTTTTCTAATTTTTTTTTTCCATTTCTCAGTCCATTCATTGCTGGTTGTGTGGTTACTGTATTCACAGTTGTGTTTTGTGGGAAACAGGGACTGATTTTTCACATTGTTTTTTTTCCTCATTTTTCTTTTTATGACTCTGTTTTCAGAATTCCCCGCTCTACCAGTATCTGCAGGATTTGGGACACACGGATTTTGAAGTATGCTCATCAGCGTCGCAGAAGGCGGAGCAATGTGCAGCAGCGGAGAAAGAAAAAGAGCGGACTGTGCGTGCTGCCCAGAAAGTGAGCTCTCTCCTGTTCTTATTTAAGAAGAGTATTTATCTTCTCAAAAGAGAACTGCATTGCTTCACAAATAGGCAAAATTAGTATAAAGATAAATCTCTTACGGTGTTTAAAAAATACAAAGGGGAGAAGCCTGAACAATAAACCACGGCTGATTGTCCTATCTTGTCTACAGATGTGTTTGGAAAGTCATGGTTAATCAGTATAGTTTAGAGTGTTTCTGCGCACTTACATAAACTAGGAAAGCAAGAGACTTAGATAAGATAATTTACAACACTCAAAAAATTCTTTATTTAGTAGATATTGTTATGTTAGTTTAGCATGACATTCTGGGAATAGAACCTGTAATTTTCTGGAACAGAGTATTTATAGTTCCCAGCCCTTCTCAGGCATTCAGTTGCTAAGTATAGCTTTGTCTGTGACAAAGCATATTAAGAAAGAGGATTTCTGGGAAGCATAAATACAATAACCAATCTAAATGAGATAGTAGAATTGTGCTTAGGTTCTGGTAATTTTCTAACAGTAACAGCTTTCAATAATCATCAGCTAATTAGCTCAGACTTCTTAATTCTCTATCCTTTTAAGTAAAGACCTGTGGATTTTTTTAAACATTTTTTTATTAAAACTGCGATTGAGATTTTGAACATTTAACACCTACTATGACTTACACATTTTTTGTTTTCCTTATTAAAAATAAATTGTATTCTACTGTTACTGGTAGTGTACAGGCAATGTGATTCAGACAAGGAGCTCTGGAGTGGGTGAGAAAATTCCTCTTTTGAGACAGCTGATGTAGGAAACTCTTTGCAGCAAATCTATTGAAAAATCCATAGTCAGTTGGTTTTCTCCTTTAGTACTTAGATGGAGCCTGTGAAGAGCAGTAATTTTCTGCCTACCACTTTCACATTCACAGTGGAGAGTTCAAATTTCAGTGGATGTGCTCCAACTATGTGCTAGGCCAGAAGGAAAAGGGTGCCATGCGGACTTCTCTGTCCTGGTTGCTGCAGGCTGAGTTGGGCAGCGCCTCAGGTAGGAACCCAAACCAAGCATCCGTGGCTTGGTGCGTTGCCTCTGAAGAGTTGTCATTTCTTTCTCCTCTCTCACCACTATCTATGGTAGCTTCCATCTTGCCTGCTGTGGCTTTTAACCTACTGCAGCTCAGTTTTCCTGTTCATTTCTGCTTTGCGTCTCTTCTGCCATCTCTTCAAATCAGAGGTCCACAGCCCCTTTCCTCTTGTTTGTAACCTCTGCTGCTTTCCTGCTGCAGAATGTTCCACCCATCCAATTAGCTGGCAGTGAACATACTATTTTTCCCAAACACAGGCAATATATGACACTGAGATGTCCAGAAGTTCTCCCTGCAGGTTTTGGTGGATGGGGAATCATGGCAAATGAGGAGAACTGATGCTTTTCTTGGAGTCTTTTCTAAAAATAATGCTGTCTTAATGTATATCCACTACTCAGTTCTCAGATGCTTCAAAGAATTAGCCAAGTCACAGTTAGGCTTTATTTCAACAATTCTTTTTCAGTTTTGTATGTGTCACTCTGGTTCCTCTTTTTTTTTTTAGGTCAGAAGCATTAGTTTCTTGTGGGATTTTTAATTTGTTTTGCTCTGAAGTGTATGAATTTATGTGGATAAGTCAGTTTTCTTCTGATCTAAGGAAGAAGGTGTGTTTTTTGAAGTGTTTGCAAGAGTATGGTGTATTTGAAATGACTGACTTGTGCCGTCTTTGAAGTGGAAAAATGGAAGCTGCAGTGTGAAGCTTATTCATCTAGCCATATTCAGAGACGCCTTCATGGGTCAGATTTTCATATATGTGGTACTCATTTCAACCACTCTCTGTACAGACTGTATAAACTTCCTTACACACTCACTAGTCCATTTGAAAAGACAGGGTAATAAAACGTGAAACATTTTGCTTTGGTCCTCAGTGCTGTTGGAGTCTCCTCGTAGATAGATTGGTCACAGTTTGTGTTACCTGCTGGGCAGCTGCACTGCACGCTTTGTTACATGTCCTTGATCCCCAGTTTCTGAGAATTGTAGTCCTTCCTATGGAAGTGTGCCGTGTCTCCCTTCTCTCATGCCCCGCTTCCTGATCAGAGATGACCATTAGATAAGATGAAGGTGCATATCCATTGAGCAGACCAGTTAGTACCACTGCATGCGTAGCACACGGATTAGGCAGCCTATAAAAAATAACCACCCTACAGGAAGAATCACTAAGTTTAGTACTGTTCAGCAGTGTTCTTCTAGAGTTTACAGCTTTGCAAAGCGTCCAGCAGTCATGGAGAAAAAAATTATGAAGGAGCTTCATTCAGAACTCTAGTTTCATGTGCTGAGGGTTTGTGAGATTAACTGAGTGGAGGAGGAAAAGTGATTCTTGCTGCATCTCCATGTTTCCTTGGCTGTTTTTTCTAATGTAAGATTATTCTAAATTTAATTAATAAATTGATTTCTAGTTACTCTTAATGTGGACAGGTATTGCATTTGTAATAATGATTGCTTTTATCAGTGGTCACAGGGCAAGGCTGAATTTAAATCAAGGTCTAGCTCACAATTTTTATTTTTTTTTTAACTACCTTTAAAAGTATTCATAGGAGTATTAGGTCTACTGCCCTTGCTTTTCAGAATTGTCAGCTGGCACTCACCATAACCCTCAAGAAACCACCTGAAAATGTATTTTCCCTTTATAGCTGTTGACAGTTCTGTGGTGTATTTATGTTGAAGATAGCTAGTCTGACTTAGTGCAGGAAGACTTTAATTAAATGTTTGTTTGTTTGTTTATTTATTTATTAAATGTTAAAATTTGTTCACTGTTAATTGAAAGTTGGGATGAAATGTTTCATTGGTTCATATTCCGTTCACTACTATGAAGTAATACATGGACTGTCACTTAGCTACATTACTTTATTTTGCATGGTTACTTACGTGGAAGCCAGAAAAGCAGTACAATACTGTGTTTATATATATAGTTTCCACCAAGTTTAATACAAGAGTCTTGTGGGATTAAGAACCTCCTAAGTATTAAGATATACAGCTTTTAAAAGCCTCAAGTATTCTAATTTTTTCCCCTCCCTACCCCTCATGCATTTTACACTTAATTTTATTGTGTTGGGATCAAGTCCTCCGGTGTTGTGTCAGATGTTGAAGTAATTCATCATAGTTTGCTTTGCAACTTGAAGGAAATGAGTGTGTGAAAATGGGCTGTCCATTTCTTACAAGTGCTAGGATGACATTCACGTCTCATCACTGTCTAGACAAGGATACATAGTGGAAATAAGGAAGAAACCTGTGTGTAATTTCTAATGATAAAATGCCATAGGTTCTTCCTGCTACTGTTCAGTACCAGTTTGGGAGTGGTAACACTTTTCTTTTGTAATCTGATGTCAGAAAGTCTGCTTTTGTCATTTGATTCCTGTGTCCCATTTTGGTAGAGTGTCTCAAAAGGAAAGAGAATGAGGGAGAGGCAGCTGGCCATGCATTTAAAAAAGTAGACTGGATTTAGGAGGATCTGAGGCTTTGTTGCAACTTTTGTATGACATACAGGCAAATAATTTGCCTGTCCAGTCATTTCCTCAGTTTTGCACAAGACTGTTATCATTTCCCCTCTCTCAGCCTTTGCTGGCCTAATCTACTGAAATTGTAAAATGTCTGGAAAATAAATGGTTTCTGACTTCTCAATATGTACCTACCCACAGTCCTAATATAAAATTATATTCCTTGAGGCTTAACGTAACTATGATCACAGGGGGTAGATGGTGTTCCATGCTGAGTGATTCCTAGTATATGGGTATCATTTTCCTTCTGTTCTGAAATCAAGTTTCCAAATGCCTTAAACACTTTATTACAATAAAAATGTAAAACCCAGGGTATTGCTTTGTCTTTGAGTTGCGATTGTTTCCTCCTCTTGTATTCAGTTCAGTAGGAACCCTGTGCAGCTGCAATCTGGTGACATGTAACAAGAATTTGGCATGACAAAGATCTCATTTGGGATATTCAGGGAGTGAAAAAAACAAATCTGGGAAAAAAAGGAGGTTCCTAGTGATTGATACAAATGTTTCTGTTGTGTCTTGCTGTCCTGCCAAACAGAGCATGTGGTTCAGGCTTAAGGACAGACAAGCATCAGTTGAATTTGAAGCACATCTTAAATAGTTCTCAAGGTGTGGTTTTGGTCGTGTTTTGGGTTTTTGTAATCAGAATATGGTCTTAATGAACACTGAACTGAAAAGCTGTAAAAGTGTTTCAAGGCTGTGTTCTGGAGACTGGTGAAATGCCAGGCTCCCATCTGAGGGAGTATAGAAATGTGATTAAGCATAGTAATTATAGGTGCAGTGTTCCTGGCTGTACTAATCTCTGGACGAAGTTACAGCTGAAGTTCTGGTCTCTAGACCTGTTTTCTGGAATGAAATCCTATTTGGGTGATTCTGCTTGATCTTTAAGGAACGTATCTCTTCCTGTTTACACTTTTCCTTTCTCAGTCATTTTCCTAGACTGCTGTGCGTATATGAATGTTTAAATTGATTGTACTGTCACACCTTGTCCCATCTTAGATATGATAATATTTCATCCTTAGAACAGAGCTGGTGCTGGACTCAGAGGATTTTGTTGGGGCTCAGTGCACAGCCCTTAGTGGCCATGCAGGTGACCTGATGTGGGATGGCAGAGGGACTACCCTTTGCTTTAGTGTAGGCCTCCCACCCCCTTAGTGCCAGTTCCGGGTAGCTGCAAGGTATTTAATACGTAGCATTGTCTTCTGTGGTGCACCGAATTGCCCTACGCAAGAGAAGTAGTCCTTAGAATTGTTTTTAGATTCAAATGAATTTACCTAAAATGTGCATGTCCTGTGCTATTGTATTTTAGAAAGGTTAGGAGTTATACATCTTTGTTATTTAGCTTACAGAGAGTTTGACTGAGTGGTGTTCTGAAGCTGTAAGAAGAATATTCCAGAAGCTTTGACTGCATGACCTGACTTGTGTGTTGGAGAAAGTTGTTTTACTTGTCAGTAACACTCCCAACGGGAATGCAAACTGTGAGACACTATTCCAAGGATCTGAATAATTTAGTGTGTTGCTGTACTCTACTGGGTCACAGCCCAAGACAGTGGGTTGTCTTGGTTTGTGTTTTCAAGCACTGACATGCCTGTTCAGTGTTTATGCAAGCTGGGATTTTTATTTTTAAACTAAAACGTGGAGAATAAACTAAAAGATTACTTATGTAGCACACTGGAGTTTTTTCAGTAACTTCACAGTTTAGTTTAGTAAGCTGGTAGCAGTTTAAAACTATTCTTGGTGTAGCTTTAAATGTTCATGATAAAAATCAGAAGACTTAAGAAAAGCTAAGCAGTTGAAAATGGTAGGCTTTAAGAGGCATAATCTTAAATTGAATGGACAGTTCATTCTGTACCCTGCTTTCAATGTACTCAGAAAAGGAACTCTGAATGGAGTATCTGTTTGAAATTCAAATGCAGAGCAAGACCTTTGTCTATTTAATTTCAATTTTCTAAAATTCTAATCAGAAAATTTTGTTTTCTTTTGCACAACTCTGCAAGATCCTTGGAGGATAATCTAGTGTTGCAGTTTGTGCCATTCTTCCAATTTGTATCATTGCCCTTGAGCAACATCAAAATAGAATCACTTGGATTTATTCCATAGTCTTTTAATTGTGAATTGCTGGGATAGCTCCTCCTAATGAGCCACAGTGGTGTCAGTGTATCAGAAAGAGCTATCATTATGAAATTCATATTATTGTTTTACCTTTCCACTGACCTGAAAACACTTCCTTTTGGCATTGTGTGTACAATTCTAACTGTACACACAAAGATGAGACATATGTAAAGAAAAACTTGAGTTAGATTACCTAAATGGGCACCAAATTAAGTTACTTCAAAAACTGTTGAAGCATAAGAGCTTTAAGGTGACAATTTCTGATGTTAAAGGTGGTCTGGCTTGCTGCACCAGACTTGTCACACTTGTGACAGGGCTGTCAGACTGGTCATAGGGCCAACTGCAAAGCTCCAAGCTCCTGTTGCTTGTGTTTCCCACCTTGTAGTTGGGGGGAAACCAAGAAAAAAAGCAAAGAGGGGAATAAAAAAAGGAAAAAAACCAAACCCCAAAAAACAAGACGGAAAAACAGAAGCTGTCACCTTTTTTACATTGAGCTACTAGAATCTGTATGGGTTGTGGGTTTTTATTTTGAAGCAGTATGCCACCAAATGTAAGCACTTCACAATCAATTTCTTTTGGCATGCATTTTGTTTGATTGTATTACATGTCAGCAGTCTGAAGATTAAGAGGTAGGGCCTAAGAATTCGTGAAATACATGTAAGTAAATATTTTGAAAAATACTTCCTGTCAGTTCAGTCTGAGAAAAGTAGATACACAGTGTGTGTCAAAAGCTGCTCTTTTTTTTCGAATGGATGGCTGCAGATTGAAGCAAAATTGTGCATCTCTTTAATTATAATCTGTCATGCATCATGTTTTAGGAAGATACATGAGTAAAATGTGTGATGACTGAGAAGGAGTCCCTCTAATTAAAGGCGTTTGAAGTTATGTTTACAGCTCAGACAAAAGTGTGAATTTAGGTTGCATGGGAAGCAGTATGGAGACAGAGAACCCAATAGCACTCACTGGTTTGGACAGTTCCTCTTCTTAACCTCACTATTCCCTGCCTCTCTTCACAACTCCTCTGGAGCCTTGTTCTCAAGCTGCAGTGGGCTGCCCTTTTCCAGTCTTTTACTTTTTTTCAGCCCCTGTTAGCCATTTAAAATGTTGGGTTTTTATTCTCCAGGAGAGAGAAAGTCTTTCATATCAGTGCAGTAGCTGCCAACTTGAGATCAAACTAATTCTAGCTGTAGTTATTTTTAACAGAACAACATAACAATCTATTATGCTCCAAATAGGTGGGGTTACTGAAAGCTTTATTTTATTCTCTTGTGTACAAGCAAACTGTCAGGAAGCAGATGTTCTCTTAGTGTACTCTGAAGTTAGGCCAGACACAGTAAGTGAAACTTCCTTACAGGTACTTGGGTCTGAGCTAACAAGAAAATCAAATGCAGAAAAGTAAAGACATTGTATGTTGTTATTTATTTATTTTTGGCTTTGGGAGTTTTTTTGTTTTGTTTTTTTTTTAATTGGAATAATTTCTGTTCCCTTCAGCAAGGCATCCTGTCAAAACTAGTTGAGTTCTTTAGAAGCTGGTTTCCTTTTCCACAGTATAAGAAAAACGATGACATACTTCACCGACTGGTAAGTGATCACTTCTTTATTTTTCCATTTCCTTTCCTAATCCACAGGTCTTCCTGCTCCTCTGTGCAACATCTTTGGTCTGTGTTGTTGATTTTGGCTCTTAAGTGTTTTACTTATTCTTCAGATAGTGCTGATTCTGGTTTTCAGAGTTACTGTGCCAAATTGGGCACAAAAGGACAGGAACAGTATCAGTAGCCAGACTGAAGATGTTCAAAATGTGGAAGAGAAAATAAAATAAAATATGTGGAAGGGAAAATAAAATACGTGAGAAACTAAAGCAATTCTTGGAAGCTGAAAGCAGTTAACCTACAGTGTAGGTATCCCTGTTGGAGGAAGGCAGTGGGGAGATGCTGACTGAGAAAGTCCCTGTGTTGCAGCCAAGTGCCTTGCATAGACTGCTTAAGACAGAAGGCTCTGAGCCTTCACCTGAGTATTGCTTCACCCTCTGTTTCAGCTTGTTGGCTCAGGCATAGCACCAATGCAGTGCAGCTGTACTGGCCCTGCACCCATCCTGGCCTCTTTGTTTCTGCACTGCTGTCCACAGGGCTTCTGCACTTTGGGGGAAGCAGAGCAAACTAAGGCAGCTCCATTCCAGTGCTTCAGAACTGTCGTTTGCTGCCATTGAGCACAGAAGTCCTGCAGTCCTCTGGCTGTTGGGAGAGCCCAGATAGGTTCTCTGTGCTGCCCATGTGCTCTCATTTCAGCAGGTCAGAAGCAGGTTGTGTGTCCCGACAGAGGTTGTTTTCTCCTTCTCCTGGAGCCTGCAGGATCATTTAGGGCCCAAGTCAGCTTGTGTGGGTTAGACCTGAAGGTGGATTGTTCTACCCCAGTTAGTCAAAAATAATTTTATGCTGCCTTTATACCTGTTCTCTGCAGCACCATTTTCTAGCCAGTTCAGTCTCCAGTCTGGGCTTGTCTCAGATCTGCTTTAACTTGTACCCAGCTGCTTCAGGCTTGCAAATGTCACTTTAGTCAGACTGTTCCAGAATCTAGAATTTTGATTTTTCTTTCCTACTATGATGTAGGGTTGACATCTTAAAATGTAGCTTCAAAAGAAAATTTTGAGCAACATGAGAAGTTTTTTCCATTTCTCATAGAGTTCTGCCAAACCCAATTGCTATCTCTTCTTCTTTATCTCAGTAGAACAAAGTTTCCTCTGAAATCTCTTATTAGTGATCTTTGATTGACTTTTTTCATCCTCCCTCTTCCCCTATGAATCAAAAGATATTATCTTAGCAAGTTTTAGCTGTACTTTCTTGAGATGGAGGCATAACCAAAAAACATGGACAACCTGTTTGTCCTGCTGCATGTTACAAGTAGGGTACTGAAATGACACAGGATGCGTTGGAGGAGGGCAGAGTTTCCTCTTGCACACAGTCCGGAAAAAAAAAACGTTTCCCATTAAAAGTAGAATGCAGATTGTCTGAGTGACATCAGTGTGTGGAATTAAACTTTTAAACCAGCTATCCTATGGTTTCGTAAAAAATCTCATTCCGTCAATGACAGAACTAAACAGATTTTGTACTGTAAAATGTAACGCTTGTGTTAAAAGCTTCTGTTAGAGGGTTTTCAGAAATATTCTCCTTTCCTGTAATAAGCTAGATGCAAAGATGGACATGTTCAGTGTTTGTTGGGTTTTGTTATGACATTCTTAAATTAAAATGCTTTGTATTATGTTTTGGTGCACTATGCAAATTTAAGTTTCCATGGGCTTCTCTGATGGACACATTTGTCTTCAAAAACTGCATGTTTGTCTTTAAGAGCTGTAGTAGGGAAAAAAGTAACCAATGCTTATCATGGCATCAAATTCACAAGTAAGTAGATCCCTGAAGTTTGCCTGGAGTTTATCAAGTGGGAGGTCTTCAGAGCCCCATGCTGTTTCATGTTTGGATTGAGTTTCCTTGGGAAAGGTACAGAATCTTGCAGGAGAGGACTTCACTGCCTTGGCCTGGGACTTGAGTCCAGTGCTTTAGCCTACTGTTACTAAGTGTCCACAAGTGACTTTTTGTTGACTGATTTGCAGAATCTCTCTTTGTAAGTTTTGTTTGTTAATGACATAAATGATGTCATGACAATTTAAAAAAAAAAAAAGTGTTTACTGTTTCAGAAATGATCTTCTAATAGATACAGGACCTCTCTGATTCTTATGCAAATATGTTGGCATACTCTGTGACCTCTTTCCAGTTATTGTTACTATCTAGGTCAGATCACAAAGTCAGTGCCATGCATCCTGCAAGTCTGAAATGTTAAACTGTATGTGAGTTTTTAAAGTTAAACAAGTTTAATAAATATAAAGTAGCTACTTGTGATATATCTAAAACATTCCTGTACTCTTTGAGAATAGACTGCTGTCAGTAAAATGTAGAGTGTCTGGGTGTTTTCCTTGTTCTGCTAACTTAATTTTAAGAATTTGCATATTCTTCACTAATGCCTGTTTTTTCTCCTGCCCGTTTGTGGTAAGGATGTTGGATTTCGAGTTGACACGCTCCGTACCATCCTGCAACAGGAAGTTCTGCTGCAGGAGGATGTGGAACTGATTGAGTTCCTTGACCCCAGTATCCTGTCTGCGGGGCAGTGTAAGCAACAGGAAAACAGACAGCTTCCAACACTGCGCTCCCTAGCAACTCCTAATATTTGGTATTGTATAGAGAATATCTACCACTATATTCACTGAGAAACAAGCAAAAAATATATTGTGTGTTCTTGAAATAAAATGCAGCATTAAAGTAACTATTTTTTTCTCGGGTCCTTGGGTCTTTGGTCCACTAGTGTCCAGATTTTTTATAAGAGTGGTTTTTTTTGGTCCACTAGTGCCCAGATTTTTTATAAGAGTGTTTTTTTTTTGGTCCACGAGTGCCCAGATTATTTATAAGAGTGGTTTTTTTTTATCAGGCATTTTATTGAAAGAGTGAATTTTAATCTGAGATAGCTACTTGAATGGATACTTCCAAACTAATATATTCTATTAGGAAGAGCTAACATGGTTGATTAATTCATTAATTTCTAAAGCTGTACAAAGGTGATTTTGAGAAATGAGACATGATTGTGAGGACTGAATTGAAAAGTAGTTTTTTTGCTGTGGTATTCCTAAAATATGTTGCGTGGGGGGGAGGTGAGGTGGGATCTGCAATTACTTTTCAGGTGTAGAATACCAGAAGAATAACTAAAAACTATTTAAATAGGATGCATTGAAGTCAATAAAGTCTTGTGAAATTCACTCAAGAATACTGAGGGGGCTGACTGCAGCATTATCTGAAAAACTAGCACCTTTGAAAAATAACAGGGCCAGTGTTTGTTCTGACAGTGTCTTGCTCAGAAATGGACAGGAATCAGTAGATAAAAATCTTATAACACAGCCCAGTGTTATTTTCTCATACATATGTTAGAAAAATAGATAAAGTTATTATAGTCACACCCCAGCTGTTTAAGTTATTGATGCTCTCTGTCAAACAAGAGAACTTTTGAACCAGATTTTTCTGGTCCTAGCATTTTTCGGTTTCTTTAACTGTTCAGATGATAAAGTACGCTTAGAAAATAAGTGAATATTGCTAAACTGACAGAGGACACCAAGTTTGTGTTTTCACAGAATAGAGGGTCAGAATTAGATTGGACAAATACCTTGAAATCGATAGAAAAGTCAATAAAGAGAAAAGTCTAATGCTGCACTTGGGAAGGAAAAGTTAAATTAATAAACACGAAGTGATGAGTAATTTGGTATGCAGTACTGTTCCAGAAAAGAAACTGGGATTGAATAGTGTTAGGATGTGTAGAAGGTGTTAGGAATGTGAGGATCAGTTGTCATTCGTTCTGTTCATAAAAGGGAAGGATATGAGGAAAAATAATGCAGTTAATCTGACAGTGATTCAGACTGGACTTGGGGGAAATCTTTTGAACTCTGCAGATACTCACGAGTTGGAATGGCTCTCTGCATGGTTGGTGAAGTCTCATCTTTGGTCTGTCCATGATGATCTGGGTTAACCAGAAGCTGAAAATGGACTAAGTGAGCTCTTATATCTCTTTTAGTCTTTCACTGTTGTGATTTATTTTTTTTTGTGAGTGACTTTATTTTTTTAATTTACCAAGGAAGTTAGAGACTGTGTGTCTGTCTGTCCCTTTTAAAGGTGATTACATATTTGGACTATTTTAACCCTGGACCTTTACTGAAACCTATCAGGAGCCAGTAGCCCTGAAGAGTTAACACTTGTAAAGCTTGTTGAAATTTGCCCACAAAACTATCCAGAAAATAAAACCCCAGAGATCATGTCTTATTTTAGAAATGGAAAAATATTCCTTGTGAATACTTCCAAATCTAAATACAGGATGCGCAGCTTATGGGGAAAGTGAATATTTTTCATTTTTCATTTTCTAGCAGTTACTTATTTATGTTGATTTTTTCTAGAAAAAAAATAACTGTGAAGTTTTTGAAATGTCCTTTAGAAATAACTGAACTGAGATACTAGGAACTCTGTTCTTCAAGGATTTTCAAAAGCTGCCAAATTATTTAAAATTATTATTCAAGCCATATTTATAAAAATGTGTTAAAAACTAGTGGTGTGTTGGTGTCCAAGTTAAATGAGTCAGACTCTAGAAAAAATACAGCTGGCATTACTTGAGGGATTTGCTACCAAAAGAAACATGCCCTTCCCTACTGTACTCTTGAACCTGGAAGTGCAGATATTAAAGTTCCTACACACCCTGGCTTATAATGCTGAGTAGTCAGGTTTTTTCTTTTTCTCTTTTTTTTTCTTTTTTTTTTTTTTTAAGTCGTATGTAAGAGAAACTGACCTGTTGAAGTGGTATATTATTCTTCTACTCGTGCTATAAAAAGCTGGAGAAATGTTTCCTTAGAGTATACCGAGCATGTAATAGCATGTACATATTCATCTAAGTCTGCCACTAGGGTAGTTTTTGGTGTTCACAGCTCCCTTCAGGATCTACATAAAAGCCCCCATAATAAGATGCTGTAATCTCAAATGTAACTGAAAATTTTGTGTTATTTTTTTTTACCTCTTGTTTGACCTCAGGAATCTGTGGTTGATGATACTTTCTGTGTTTGCAGGGATGTCTCGCTGTTTCTTGCCTTTGTAAGTGCACTGCTTATGCTTCCTCCGTGGTGGAAGGAGTCATCGTGGCTGCTCTGGGGACTAGTTCTGCTTGTCTATGCAGTCTTTAGAGTATGGGGCACGTGGAGGACAGCCAAGCTGCAAATGTCCCTGCGAAAACACTGTATCCAGCTGGAAGAAACAGTGGCAAATAGCCGAGCTTTTACTAATCTCGTGAGGAAAGCTCTACGACTCATTCAAGAGACTGAAGTAATTTCCAGAGGATTTACCCTGTGAGTCTGTATTTCACTTTATTTAATACACTGATCCATTCAAGCCCGCTGTCTTCTAAAATTGTCTTGTTACACTGTCTCCTGTAACAAGTGGAATTACTGAAAAACGTAGTACTTCAAGGTTTTTGTTTACATAAAATAGTATAATTACAATTCATACTAAAAGAATGAATTCTAGCAACTCAGTGTTAAAACTCTGCATCCTGAAGGTGAATTAAGTCTCACAAAACTCATATGTCTTTGAAATCTCCTGCTCTACTAGCAATGAAATACACAAATAAAAGGATTTTGAACTAATTTCAGTTAAGTATTTTGGGGAGTCGTTTAGAGAGTTGGTTGTTTGAGATTGGTTTTTTTATCTTATATTACCAAATATATGTAAATAAACTGACCTGCAAGTACACATTCATATTTTAGAAAACAAGATGACATGAAAACCATTCTATTTTTGTGTAACAAATAACAGTCTGAAGTAGTGAGAACAAAGTAATCAGCAAAAACCATCAAAGGTCATTTTCCACCTCAAATAAAGTTAATACTACTCTTTTTTCTTGCATACAATTGTTGAAATGTTTAGCTTCTTAAATAAGGTACTGTTGAATTTGCCTCTCTTTCACTTAAGGGATGTGAAAGTGCTTCTGATTACTTAGCTCTTGTAGTGATTTGGTAAGTTTTGCTCATTTGCTATGTGAAAGGACATCAGAATGTGTTCAGTGTATTCAATGATTCCAAAGCCAAGAGGCCTGCTTCTGTGCACTCTCACTGGCATGGATGCTTTTCACTTGTAACAGCCTATGGTGAGATACATACCTGTGCCAGTTAGACTTAAGGCTAAAGGAGGTGGGAAATGCCTAAAATACAGTTGACTTCTTTCTAAAAACAATTAAAAATTCCCTTGCATGCACCAAGAGGTTGTTTGTTCGTGCCAGACCAACTATTCTGCCTTCAGGCACGTGTTCTTACATGCAAGCTTGAAACTGTAGACTTGAAGTTTTGGATTAATTTTCTAGCTTGAGATACCTTCAGTGTGCTTCACTGAAGAAATGTTTCGTTCTCCCTTCGGAATGCATAAGCATGTGTTCAATCTGCCTAGCTATGTGTTTTGTTTTGATCTGGGTTTTTTGCTGAAGAAGCATATAGTTAAGCAATAGGCAGTCTTATCTTTGCAAACGGGTTCTTAAAAGAAATTATTGTTAGGGCTTGTCCAAATTACAGATGAGAAAAACATTTGGATTTTTGCCTAAGTTTAAGCAAACGAACTTGTGGTCAATGTCTAAATTGCTGCTGCCTTGTTCTTTTACTACATATCTTAGATAACAGATTAACAAAAAACAGACTGGTCTTTAAGCTGATGCTTGATCTAATAGCCTCTTTACTTAAAACTTTGGCAAACTTTTCAAAAGACTTTGGAGTATGGATGGAGTGGGAGAGGTCTGACTGACATCCTCACTGGAACAATTGTACAGTATGAAGAAGTCAGTGCTATACAAGTTTTGGTTTTGTTTAGCCTGGAGGAAGTTCTAACTCCAGAGTGTCCTTTTCTGCATCCACATATGCAAGAGATGCTGCTGCACAGGTCAATGAGAAATTCTTTGCTTGTGGTAGCACTTTGTGTATGATCCAAAAAACTAGTTATCCCTTTTTTCTTCTAGAATTTTGCAACAATAAACCTCAGCAGAACAAAGTTTAGTACGATCTCCTGTAGTAATCTTGTCGAAGTCGTAGTGCTTGTTCAGAAAGAGTCATGTGGCAATAGAAATGGTTGCATCTGAAATATTAATGAGTATTATCTTGTGTTATTTTACATCCTTAAAGAATGAGAGTTCAATCAGGTGGTGCAGCATCCTGGTCAGTGACAACATAGGCAACTGTTTTAAGGTACTGCTAGCTCAGCATCGCTTGGGCTGGTCATTAATCGTATTGTGAATGGAAAGATACTGAAGCTGACAAATAGTACCAAGTTCAGATTTTGACTAGCTGTTCTTAGCTAAACTGTGACAGGGCAAGCCTAGGTCTGCAGCTGAAGTTCCTTGTCCTCTCGTGGTTTTCCTCCCCACTGCACCATTCATTGCTATTTTTGTAGGCTAAATTATATATGCTTTGAAATATCTATGGTTTTGCTTTATTATACCCTATTTGCCCCTTATTAATTAATATTGGACTGTCTCTGTTAATGTTAGATTATTTCTGATGAGGTTTGGTTGGTCATCACTAGTTCAGTATTTACTACTGTGTGTTAGTGACTGCTATACTCAAATAATATTCAAACATAATTTTGCCTTCATTCCCCTCCCACCCAATAAAACAGCAGCCACATAGAATAGGAACTAAGAACTTGAGCAGGGAGCTTGAACTAGATAATCTCCATTGGTCCCTCCCAACCTTAACTATTCTGTGATTCTGTAATCCTGTCGGGCTTTTCTTGTATTAGCTACTTTCAAAGATACTCTAGTATTCTGATTCCAGAATGGCCTTCAGAAGTGTTTAGCCCTGCTTTTGGTGTTTCAGGTGTGTCTACTTGTACAAGCTCTGCAATGCAGAGATGGCCAAGATCTCACCTGGGTAATTTGGATTACAGAAATTGTGTAACAAAGGTTAGGCAATGCTCTGCTCAGGCACAAAGGCACTATTTCTGTCTAATTGCTTCACTTGCAATTAGACAGATGAAGCCTGATCATGGGTTGCAGCCTGGAATTTCTGCAGGGTAATGAAAGTATGTCTGTGGTCTTGCACATTGTAAAATGAGAACTGAAGGAATACATAATGAAAGGCTGCAGTAATAAGCAGCAAGTATTTATTTCCTTGCCTGTCACTGAAATAATTAAATTCTTTTCCAAAATGCTCCCTTTCTACTATATTTTAAACTGGAATTAAGCCCCATGAGCCACATGTTGGTGCATTTTAGCATCTTTATAGAACCACTTTAATGTTGGAGTGCAGGAATAGGTTTCAATGTGTGTATATAAGTTTGTTGGAAGTTGAAAGCCTGTTTAAGATTTAGCTTGTGAAAATAATGGAGAAGTATGTCACTGTTCTTTACAAGTAAAATGGGTGTGGAGCAGTAGGAAAGAAGATTCATCCTTAACCTTTTTTTCATCTTGCTTAAAATACATAGAAGATAAGAGAGAATTTTTACAAGAGTGTGTAGTGATAGGAAAAGGGAGAATGGCTTAGTCTGAAATAGGGCAGTTTTAGATTAGATAGATTAGAAGCCTCAGGCTGGATGGGGCTTCAAAGAGCCTGGTCTAGTGGAAGGTGTCCCTGCTCATGGCAGGGTGGTTGGAACTAGAGGATCTTCAAGGTCCCTTCCAACCTAAACCATTCTGTGATTCTGTGAAGATAAATGAAACATAGGAAGTTAGGGATTAGACATGTCTGACATGTAGACATTAATAACAAATTATACTAATCTAACATTAGTGGAATAAAGAAGAATTATTTTCTAAAAAAGACTGAAGCAAGCCTTTCCAGAAGGAAAGCAGATTGTTTTGCTCAATATTGGCACTACATGCTGTGCATGAGTTGTGCTGTATTTGTTCTGTATAGGACTTGGAAATGCTTTCATCACTGTGGAGGAACATGCACCTCTTTCTCTTTTTTACAGTAGAAGAATTTTCCTCCTTTTCTTTGAGCCTCCTACTGACAGTTCCCCCTGGGCTTGAGTCTACAAACTGATGTGAGAGTTTATACATAAACACTTCCACTTGTTACCTTGGAAAGCTAGAGAAACATTAGAGTTGGGCATGTACTGCATTACATGCTGTGTTCCCTGGTGAAATGTACATCTAGGCTAGGCATTTGAAATTTACATTTATAAATGGAAATGAACACAGGTTTTTTATTTTATTCAGATTTTAAAGTTGTTTATGAGATGTTATATAAACCATTTTAATATCACTCACATCATTTAATGTGGTATGCAGATATTTTATGTTGTATTTCAGCTAGGGTATTCAGTATATGGCAATATTTGGCATGAATCTGCTTGTGTTAATCATGATTAATATGCTGATATGGGTCCAGCCTTGCTCCCTGGGTGGGCTGCATTGCTTTTCATAGTTGACAGTGAAGGCCATAAGCTATTTCCCTCCCGGTCAATGTGCAGCGTGGCCCAGCTAAGCACTTGGAGTAGGACTGACATTTTTGCAGCAGGGTCAGGCCTGCTGACTTGGTCAGCTTTTTTGGTCAGACAGGATACAGAAACAGTTACCGAGGCAGCAACACACCTCAGTCTTGCCAGGTGCCCTGTAAGCTTTGATTCACCTCCTCACCTTCCCTTGGAAAGCTGAGAGCAGAAGCAGGCTTCCAGTCCCCAAACAATTAGTCACAATTGATCATCCTGTTGTCCATCCACTCTGTGTTCATTCCCGAGCTGATTCTACTAAACACAGTCCCAGCAAGCAGAGTTCACCTCAGCTGTTTACAGTGTCTCAGTCATAGTTTTGGCATCAGATTGTGTATGAATGGATATAACTGGAGCTTAATGTTACACAGACATGTGTAATGTTCACCCAGTTCACAATTCATTTTCTTTCCAAATGAGGCAATTTCTTACAGTGCTAAAGCCATTCTGAAGGATATTCTAATAGGCAAGTGGCATGGTTTCTTTTAAATGGTGTATTCACCTGAACAGGTGGATGCCAAATGTAATTTCAAATGTGCTTCTGTGGTTGCATATATTTCATGTATTCACCTGTCAAAACTCCCTCAAACGCAGCTGTCATTCGTTGCATGATAAAATCTATATCACCACTCAAATAATATATCTCTTGACCTAGAAAAGTTTCTGCATGGAGAAAATTAAATGAATATAGTATTTTGCATGAGTAACAAGGTAGTGGCACATTTTTTCTGCAAGAATTATTGAAAGAATAAGCTTAGATGTAAAGAGATGTGTTAAATACCTGTTTATTAAAACTTCCAAAGCTGACAGTGGGCTTGTAATAGTTTTGTTTAGGAGATAATGTTACGGCCTGTCTACCCTTAGTGTATTATCTTAGAAAATTTTAGACAAAATAAATGTGCCTAGGAGTTTTGCCACAGCTCAGATGAGAATAGAATCAGGCTATCTACTGAGGAGTCCTGGCTGCTGTCTGAAATGTTGATTAAATATACCATTGATAGGATGGATTTTATTTTTTAATCTCATAACTTCTGAGTGGTTTGAAAAAGTTTTCTAAATAGTGGAATAAGAAATCTTATGTACTGTCTTTTAAAAATACTTTAGGACATCTGTACAGTTGTATCACATTTTACTTTTCAAGTTTGCTTGACAGGGTCAGTGCTGCTTGCCCATTTAATAAAGCTGGACAGCATCCTAGTCAGCACCTGATTGGTCTCCGGAAGGCTGTGTATCGATCTGTCAGAGCCAACTTTCGAGCTTCAAGACTGGCCACTCTGTACATGCTGAAAAAATATCCTTTCTGTGCAAACCCATGAGTGAAGATACTTCGTGTTACCTCCCTGTGGTTGTGCCAATGTTCAGAGTCAGTATTTCTGGAAACAAACAATTTCTAATTTCATATCTAAACTAGTAAAGAAAAGGTAGCATAGTAAATTGGGGCTTGTGCTTGTTTTGGAATGTGTTTAAAATTTTTGCCTCTGTGTACTGTGCAGATCCACTGCACTGAAAACACTGTCCCACTTACTTACACCCATGCCTTTGGTGTAAGTGCCGATGATGTATTTCAGAGTCTTTCAGATTTTTGTTTTATAATTCCTCTTAGCCATCTTTTTCCCTTGCACCAAAATATCCTCTGCTCTGAACAAACGGCCTTTCACTCAACATCCTTGTGTTCAAAGGTAAGCTGACTTTCTGTTTCAGACAATCTGAGTGGAACTGATTACATTAATTTAGCCAAAAGGCACATTTAACAGCAAGGAGTTTCTACTCTGAATCAGACCAGAACTCTTTGTTCAGATTACATTTTGTAAAGTGTCATCTGTATTTTTTCAGTGAATTGATACTTTCTTTAATGGCATTAGCATTTCAAGGTTTTTTTCCTATGTTTATTGTACTTATTGTACTATATAGGAAATAACAATGTATTCACCCTAAATTATAGCAAAAAAATGAAAAAACAGATATGTTCCTAATCTGAAAAACAACATACAAGGAAACAAAAGCCGATGGTAATGTGAGCGTTGAAAATCTGACACAAAAAAGTACTTCTTTTGTCTTCCTGGAACTTAATATCGATTAATAAATGTTGTCTGGCAAATAGATGAGTATATTGAGTGTTAATGTGTACACACACAGCGGCACACACAAAGCTGCACGTGTGTGCATTCACTTTGAAACAAATTAGTATTTCTTTGCAAAATATTAATTTCTGTAGGAATAGGCATCCTTATGCTGAGCTCAAGACATAGCTCTGAGGAATAAGGTGTATTTGCTCTGTAAAGGAAGAAAAAATTACTCTGGTTCAGACACGTTTATGAGAGCAATTGATACCTAGCTTGGAAGTAGTCAAGAATCACTTCTAAGAACATGGGAAGAGAGATCTGAAAACAGGATCAGCTAACATGTCCTTCCCAAACATCCTCCAACATGGAGAAAGTCAGTCCAGCAGTGGTTACCGTAGGTGCGTGATTGTTGTTATGGCCGGGGAAGTTACAGGTTCAGGGAATATTGGTGTGTATTAGACTGTCCACTAGTTTTAAAACTACTAAATTTAAGGAATGACTTTTAAATTAAGGAATGGGAGAGAAGAAAGTTTTGTTTAGTTTGGATAATTTGACATTTATATCTATCTTTGAAAATTTATAGCAATTTACCATGTAGATACACAGTAGTAAGGGCCAGCAGAAATAAATGACCAAAAATTTATTGAAGTTTAGTGTATATAGATGGGTTCTTGACAAACGGAAAGAGAATCATTATATTTGTGCAGAATATAGTGGCAAAATCAGTGGTAGCATGTGAAGGATTCTTTCTCCCCACCAAGATAATTAAGGACAGCTTTAAGGTAGTTCCAGGTTGCCTTCGTTTTGATTTTTTTCCCCCTTACCCTGCTATCATGAATGCCTGAAAACATTACATGTATTACAGAAGTATTGATGGCAAAGAGCATCTCTGAAATAGATTCCAGTGCCTTGTGCAAGTAAATGCTCCTCTTATGATGGAGGGGCCAAAGATTCCTTCATGTTGAAAGCATTTACAGCTGCGACTTGAGACAACTTTAATGCTCTTGTCCGTTATCAGATTGTTAGCACAGATCTGGTCTACAGCAAGGAGAAAGAGAAACTGGAGAGATTAAATAAAGGAGTGAGGCAATAAATTGAAGGAATGGAATGCTGATAAATGAAAGGAAAGGAATTTCCATCCAAAATCTGGAAATGAGATCCCTATTCTGGGGAATATGGTCTTTTTAGTAAGTTTGGCTTTCTATCAAATCAGAAGATATTCTCAACTTTGATTCCTGTCAGTTGTTTGGTCGTGAATTAATGAATTTCTATCTGAAATTTACTTTTTCTGAGCATTGTGAGATATATGAATCCAGTAGAACTATTAGTGATTTACACTGGCAACAGCAAAACAAAATGCTTTTAATAAAGAAAAACATCCAAAATAGGTATTTGAAAAACATTCCAAATGTGTAAGATTTGGATTAATATTACAAAGTTGCATTAAAAAAACCACCCAAACCTACTTTCCCTGGTTAGTCATAATTCTGTTTAAAATTTTTTTTGTTTGTTTTACTGGATATTGTAATTTTTGCTACAGAGGAGATGTATCTTTGTATTTAGGCAAGTGAAAAAATTAATTACTTTTGCTTGGAAAATTTTTCAATAGAAATATAATACGCAAAACAACTCCTACCCTCAAGGGCAGCAGAATTTGAATCTGCCCAACTAATACACTAATGATCAAATCTTAGTTCCATTTAAACTGACGGCTGATCATTCTTTAAGGTGATTTTTCTCTTTAAGAATAAGAAGATAATAGAACGTTATAATGCAGCAAAGATAATTGTTGCCTTAACACTATGGTAAACATGTCTCGAACAGAGACGTTTATTATTAGATATAATGGTTAATGTATTGTAGAAAATGGTGTTAAATTTACTAATGTAGTAAAAGATATACTTTGGTTTGAGCTTTCATTTAAAACCTTCTTATTTATTAGGGACTTACTAGAAATGTATGTGGATGCATTATTTTTCCAAGCTTAATATGTCAGAATATCCCTTTCATCACTAATCTGCAAAAAGATCAATTTACTCCACTTTGAAAATATGCATTTATATGTGTTTAATAAAATCAGCAAAACAGCCTCTTAGAGGAATGTTTTCTGACAGGTTGCATGTATATAAAGTTAAGTCAAAAAGGTTTTCAGTAATAAGCAAAATCTATTTCAATGGTTTGGTTTTTTCCCTGAAAAAGTAATTTCAGTGAATAATGTTGTACAGACAATGTACAGACATTGACCTAAATGCTACTGTAAATTTTCATACTTACATTGTTTTAAATCTAGCCCTTTAAAACTATACAGTAAAATAGAGAAAAGTTCAATCTTAAAAACCATTTATAAATTTGTATCTTGTTTTGTCAACAAATGGAAACTGCAGAGCTTGTAGCTTTACTTTACACTGCTTTGAGAGATTTTTTTTGTTAGTAGTCTTAAGTCGGTTGCTAAACATATGCTTCAGTGTACTTGATTGTTTCTGAGATAACTATCAATGCATACTTTGACTCAGTAAGACTAACCCTACTGGAAGCCAAAAGTTAAGCCGTTCGCTTATGTTGTAACTTCAAGAGAGACAAGGAAGAAAATATTCTTGAGGGGCTGAGCTGATACCTGTTGGGTTTAGTCTTAAAAACGGGCAAATCTGGGTATTAATCTGGATTGTAGAAACAAATGAGTGACTAATTATAAATAAATTAGTAAAAACAAATATTAAGGGATACATTGATCTACGCTAATCCATTAAGGGTAGGTTTTATAGCCATCAGTATTACTTCTCCAAAGTAATAATTTACCAAAATTATCTGCAGAAGATTAGGCTTTTGTGTTAATGTATGTCTCAAATATGTTAGAAGGAGATCTGTCTGATGAACCTGTTACAGAGAATTGAAAATTTTAGTTCACAGTTTTATTCATGGTGACACAAATTGCATAAACTTGATATGTTATCATTATGTTATCGTTAGTCACTTCAAGTATAACTCACAGAAGTTCCAAAATATTTGCTTGTGGCTAGTGTGCCCCCTTTTAGCTAGATAGCTGCCTTCAGTGAGTAGAATTAATTAATTTCACCCTAATTAAAATTTTTTTCCCATGTAAAGTACAAAAAATATGCAGTTATGCTTTAGCCTTATACAAGGCATTTGTGTCAAACTTGGTGGACCAATAATTTAATGAGATGGAAAGTCATATTACTTACATTTTGTGTGAAGGGACAGTTGGGTACTAGCAGAAACAATACAGCATTTTCTCATGTCATTCTTACACTAATTTGTTCATATTGGCAAGAGTACATTGCTCAAAATCATAGAACAAAATGTCAGAGAAAACATTTCTCTAGTAATCCAGAAGATAAGGGTATAGCAGGATGCAGTGGCTGGTAGCTTAAACTAGAAATAAGGCATTTGGGGTTAAGTATTTACAGGATGTTGTGCAGGGTAGTTCAACAGGTGTCTGCACTGTGCTCCGCTGAACTGTGCCATAACTCAGGCGATGCTTCGCTCGGCATGCTGCTGCTTAGTGGTTTTGTACTTGAGAGCCTTGTGAGTTCTACGTCATGGGAATCTGATTTAATTATATACAAGACGGATGGAGGAAATTTTGTAGTTTATGTTACTGGATGATATTAACAGTCTCCCCCTCAGCTGATGCAGGATGGTGTGATACTCCCATTTCCTTGAACTATTTGATAGGTAGGACCTGGGAGCTGGACCGTGCAAACTGAAAAGGCTTTAATTTTGTCAGAGGTTTAAGATGCTGTTCCCTGCTGGCAAGGCAAAAGTAGTGTTATAAAAACAGACATGTATGTGTTTAAACTTTCTAAAAGTTTGGTTTGGGAAGCTGATGAGAGCATGGGATCAGTTCTCTGCTTTCATCTCTCAGATAAGGGAATGGGAGGGCTGCAATAGAGGAGGGCAAGGCAGGAGATGCAGAAGGCCACTGGGAATCCCTGGCTGAGACATTGGTAAGTGGCTCCTTTTTCAAAACTCTCGTTTGAGATGTTGCCTGGAATTGCTTTACTGTGACTTAGAAATTCACGTGTCCAAACTGCTTTTTGTGGTGTTCCTGCTGTTGGAAATCTCTTGTTGCAGGAAAATATTAACAAGGAATACACTTATTCTCTGAGATAAGTGGTCCTGAAGGGTTTTGACCTGACATTTCAATTTCTGTTGGAGTTACCATCCTCATCCTATGTGCTCCATCTGCTGGGCATGCTGTCAGGTTAATTTAGCGCAGACACCATTTATGTGTGGCAGCTGCTGGTGGCAACGCTGATATTCTGTTTCTAATTAATTTGCATAGCAGGTTTTTGTCTGAACACTTAATAGGCTTCTTTGTTTCTAGACTTTCTGGAGAAAGCAGAGAGAAATCTGTTAGTTTAGATCCTGGACGCTTCACTTTACTATTTCCTGGGACACAAAGTATTATTTTTTTAATGCAATGTTCTACTCAAGTGGTAAATATTTTCTTGAGCAAACTACCTTTGCATGTTAAATTCTATGAGAATTTAGCACATGGCAAATTTGGGAGTGAAAGTGGATGGAACATGTAGCTTCCCAAGGAAACATATTAGTTGGACAGGAGACGAGTGCTTCTAATCAGCCTTATGTGCTGGAAATGGGAGCAAAGAGTTTGTAGATCAAACTGTAAATGAAAAAAAATGTATTTCAAGTTAAGACCTTATTTTCATATATGCTTTGCAAATATATATATATATATGTATATTTCTGTGGAACAAATGTGGTTTTGTGCTTATGACAGTAAGTTGTAAGTTGCTGTTTTAAAACAAATTTTACTATTTTGTGACTGGTTAACTATCAAAAAATGTGCAAAAATCTTAAACTGTTCCTCCTGTCCAGCCTGATGTTAGCCTAAAATTAGCACTATTTTAAAATAAATGCTTCCTGGTCTATGAGTTATTTTATCTCTTATATTGTGCTTGCTTCCTGCTTTTTAAGCATTTTTGAGGACTAGAAATGTACACTTTCCTACTGAGAATTCACATGTGCCAAATAATGTTAATAGTTACCAGTTCACCGCTCTTCCTGCCAAGATCATAGTGGCTTTACAGCAATGTAATCAATGAAGTTAATGGTATGACAGTCAGGGAGCTCCTGTTCTTCACAGTGCTGTCTGAAATGTCAAAAGATCTTTTACTGTAAAGACCTCTGAGTGGTCCCTCCACAGACAGAACTCTCAGGGAATTCACATCATCCTGAGCTTGCTCTGTAACACAGGCTACCTTTGAAACTTCAGATTGCACAATTGTTCTCTTCTTTCCTCTGTAAAATATATGATCTCTGGGTCAAGATTGACATGAGCTGTCCCTTGGAAACTTAATATTTACGAGTAAGCTGTTTCTCTCACTTAAAAGGGATGCAGGGACTTTTCATCAATCTGTTTTGTTTCTTTTTATCTGTTTTTAAATATAGGGTTTTTCGATGTCTTAGCTCTCATCAGTCTAAGAGCCTTTAAAACTTGATCTCCAAATAAGGATTGTAAAACATTCAATTAAACAGGACTTAGGTGGATTTGGGAGGAATGTATGTGCTTTCATACAAATTACCAGGAATAAGAAACCTTATTAGGTGCTTCTTTCCTTTTATGTTTAATGCAAAAGTGGCTTTGTTTAGCACCTTAACCCCAGCTAAACCTACCCTCTGAACTCGGAGAGTGACAACGTGACCAGCTACATCTGTGTAGTCCCCTTCAAGGAGCTGGGTCTGGGTCTGAGTGAAGAGCAGGTCTCAGAAGAGGAGGCGCACAACCTAACCGATGGCTTCAGCTTGCCTGCGCTCAAGGTAACCTCTCCTAGCAGGACATGTGCATCCAGGCAGGCTCCTGGGGAGAATCTCTTTCTGGTGTCCTGTGGCTTGTAGGTACTAGCCTGTAGTAACACGGTGAATTGAGAGGGAGATGTAATCAGTCCCTTATTGTGTGTTTCTACATTTATTGGCATTCAGGTGATTTTGTTTTGCGTGTAGTGGAAGAGAAGTTGCACAATACAATATTAGGATTTTTTTTTCTGCAAATCGTGGAAATTCAAGTCAGTTTTCTATAATTATCTTGATCAATCTCCTTAAACATGGTTTTTTGCTCTCCGATTTCACTTGATCCCAGCTGTATAAAATAATTTCCAGATTTGTACTTACTCCTTTTTAATTTAATCTCTTGACGTGAATAAAAAGAGAGACATCAGAAGATATAAATTAGTTGTACTTGCCAAAGGGAATAGCTGCATTCAGTTACACTGAGGACTAGAAATCATAAGCTTGGACCCCCGCTGCCGTGAGCCAGTGTGGTTCTTTGATCTTTGAAAAACTTTTAACTGAACAGAATGACAACCATATAATGGCCTTTTTATCTATTTTGTTTTGAGATGTTAGGTATTTTTTATTTCCATGAGTCAATTGGAAGGAAGATCTAATTTGAATGCAAGCCTTCAACAGTCTAGTGGTCCTCTGCAAAGGCCTTTTAACATTGTTTTTTTAATGGAAAATTCTGATATCATGTGACTTGTGTCTTTCTAAGGGATTGGCTTTTGTTGCATTTTTTTTCGCTTAATTTATAGACCTCGACTTCTTTTGTTCTGACAGTAAATGTTACCAGTAATAGTGATTACTAAACTTTGAGGCTTTGTCTAATTAGTTGTAAGCTAAGAGCTACAATAGATAGAAGCCTTGGGATTTTTTTCCTTCCCTTTTCATTAGCTGAAGTTCTAATTGCAACCATACAAGCCCGCTAATTTACCCACTTCTTTTTAACCAGAAGCCATCCAGAGCTGACTAAACTTGTAAGCTAAGTCTTTGTTTACCTGCAATTTGCAGTAGTTTAACTGAAATCTGTTTTAGTTAAACTGGTTGGGATGCTTTCTGGATACTGTTAAGCTCACAACTAGTAAATCTCAGTTTATGTTAACTCGTAGCAGACGGCAGTGGAGGCTGGGTATGGTGTAGTTGAACCAAGCTGAATTAACATAAATCAGTCTTAGGCAGATTCCTTTGTAGGCAATTAAATAGATATACTCCGATAACCTGGGGACTTACTTGTGTTGTGAACTCTGGATTTATGTGCAGTCTTCTTCAGGTTGGTGTTTTTGGGGTTTTTTTGAGAAAACTTGTCTTTATGTTAAAATGCAGGTAGAATACAAGATGTATCCAGCTTTAGTTAATATTTTAATTTTCATTCAAGCCCATGTGTAGGCCATATGACAAATGTAGCATATGTTTTTTGCCTACCTTGAAGTAAACCAATTTAAAGAGTGGAAATTTTTGGCTAAAGAAAAAAATAACAATGTAAACTGAGGAGAGCCAGTTGGATATTTTGTGAGTTTAAGCAGAAATCATCAGGAGTCATTGGCAGAGCAAGCTACTTGCAACCATAAATACATCTGGAATTTCCTTTTCTCTCATCATTGTGCCTTTTTTCAGGTACGTTTTGGATTATGATTATCAATTCCTGAAATCCACTATTTCTGTGTGCCACTTTTTCACTGCTTGTGCCTTATGTCTGATGGAAGGGATTGGTTTTCTTTTGTGCTTATTAAAGCATGAGCTTTTGACTTTTTGTCCAGGGCAGCACACATTCAGGGACACTTGAGTGATTGCTGCCCATTCGTCTGCTTTTTATTTTTGCACCCGGCCAAATCAGTCTTGCATGTGTGCCCCAAATTAATTTCATGTAATTCATTTGTTCTTTTTTCTCATGAACATTTTTTGTGATTTTAATTTTTTTTTTATTCCTTTGGCATATTTTATCAGTTTGCATCCAATTATTTATATTTTTGATATACCCTTGGATATATCAAAAGCATGATGAGTAAGTATTTTGTCCTTCTCAGTCTGGAATGCTTGAGAATAGATTTCAGACTGCACGTCATGGTCACCTGCAGTTGATCCCTTTTAATAAGGGCCAGTATTGCAGAGAAAAGTGTCATAACCTTTCCTTTTTATTTTAGAGACATAAGGTGTTGCTGTTCTGTCATGGTCTACTGAGCAAACAGCCCTCTCTAAACTAAGAAAACAGTTCTTTACATTTCATCGGAAGTGGAAGTTCTCAAGAAATTGAAATTGTGGGTTGCCTTGCTACCAGGTGGACTGGCCTCTTTAGGACCATCGTTGTGAATCGATTAATTTCTTACAAGCCTTTTCCTCCTTAGTGGTATTGGTGGAATTTCTCACTTTGGCTGAAAATAAGAAATAAATTGGCAGTTCAGCTTTTTTCAGATGCAGAATGTTTTTTTTGTTGAAGTACAGTGCAGTTAGGCTCCTGTTTCAAGGTTGGGTGTGGGGCAGTGCGGTAGAGCAGATCGTAGAAATGATTGGCATTATAAAGGGAAAAATGTTTTTGCTGCCATTGGAATTTTGGCAGCCCTTTCTGAGCTGCAGGGTATGTGGAGATTATAGCAAATAATGAAACTGCCTGAGGAGAATATGAGGTTTTAGGACTCTGACAATCTTCTGAACATAATTGCATTTAATATCCTTCTTCGAAGAATTAACGGTCACCTAAGGTTCACAAGACCTGAACCTCACGTGGTCTGGGATACTCTTCAAAAACAGTCAGCAGATTTTTGCAGTTTTTCAAAGTTCCTGTTGTTGGCCAAGGAATGTTTTCCCGTGGTGTGTCTGTACATTTACTTTGGAGGCTGACTGTCTTCCCAGGTGCACAGAGCTAACCCTACCCTCTTTTGCAGGTCCTCTTTCAGCTCTGGGTAGGGCAGAGTTCAGAATTCTTCAGGAGGCTGGTGCTGCTCCTCTCCCCAGCCAATGCATCCCCCAAGTCCTTGGTGTCCCCTGAACGGCTGCCTCATCACATCCTGTCCGATGTGACTCAAGGCCTACCTCACACACACGCTGCCTGCTTGGAGGAGCTTAGGAGAAGCTACGAGTTTTATCGGTACTTTGAAACTCAGCACCAGTCAGGTTTGGAATGGCCACCCAGAACAAAGCAGAAGTCAAGGGAGCTCAACAGCCTTCAGACAGCCGTACGGAGCTTGCAGCTTCACCTCAAGGCGCTGCTCAATGAGTAAGTTTACACATGAATTAAGAGAATATGCAGGTGGCCAGAATGCTTTGGATTTTGAAGTTCTTTGGGTTGTAAGCTTGTATGCCAGATTAAAAGCAAAAAACGGCAGATTCATGCAAGTCTTTGCAATTATAGGCGTATCTGCACACAGTATGGGCTATCTGAGATTTTTTCCTGGTGATTCTTTAAGTATCTGGTGAAAATTTGAGGATAAGCAGTGCACTAAGATCTTGCCTTGGTTCTGTTTCCATGGAAATACCTGAAAACTTATCTCCTATTGATTTTGCAACATACCAAATCCTCTATAAGAATGTTCAGCTCATAATAACTACGTAATAACTATTCTTAAAGATTTGTCACTACCTTGGTGAAACAGATGAGACTGTCCTACTCCTTTAATCTTACATATAAGAATTACTGTAATGAGTGCGGGTGAGCAATGTATCTTGATGTAGATAAAATTATTTTATTTTTAAAATTTTGGGGCATCTTTGAGGATTTGACTGAATTAAATTCTTAAAACTTGAGGAGGATAACAGTATATTAAATACTTAAAGGAATGGTGAAGTCAGATATTTATTATTACTTATTGCTGTTGATCTCGTTATTCCTTAGGGTAATAATTCTTGAGGATGAACTTGAAAAACTTGTTAGCACTAAGGAGACACCTGAGTTGACAACAGAAGCCCATCAAGTTCTAGAACAAAAACTAAAGTTTATTCAGCCTCATATTCAGGCAAGCAACAGCTGCTGGGAAGAAGCCATTTCTCAGGTGGAAAAAATGAGTGGAAGAAACCCAAGTAAAAAAGGTAAATGTGAGAGATTAACTCAGCAACTAATTGGATACACTTCAGAGATGGAATGATAAAATGGATCAAAGATAGTGTTCAGCCTGTGTATCAGAATTTTAGCCGAAGAAGGTCTTACACTTAGAAAAACTATGTATTTATGTCAGACTTTTTCACTGTGATGGCCTGGAAGCTTTTGTTTCATTAAAAAATGTGAATGTGTTAGCTCGGTTAGACCTGTGGATTCAGATGGTCACATTTTCAGGTGTACACCAGTTGTGGCTTTTTGCCTTTGATTGGTGAATCACCTGTAAAGGGGTAGGACTTTGATGAATCATCCCTGAGGTCTGTGGGCCGAGAGTCATGCGAGCTGACCTTGTTCATGCTTACAGCAGAACTGGGAGCACTAGGAGGCCTCATGCAGGCTCCGTGCAGGTCCAGACATGGTATAACCAAATTCATGTGTACTTTACCTGACAGTCTAGTCTTACAGCTTCCCCTGAGTGCTGTTTAAAACAGCCTATGAGGATATTAGAGGTAGCCTGATACATTTGCATGCGCTAGCCTGTTGTGTTTTGTTGATACCCTCCACAACCCGCAGTTCCACTGATCTTTTTTTCCCTTTCCTTAAAAGTTCTTTCCAGACTGCACACCATAGTATTTTTAGTTATTTTAGTTTTATTTTTACTTTATGTAAAAACAGCAGGCATTTTTTATTATAACTTGTTTCCTTTTAAAGTTCAGTACAAAAATAATCTAGTGTGTGATCTAGAAGGAAGGGATTGCGTGGGTAAGAAAAAATAAAATAAGTCTTCACTTTTGCCTACTGGCTTTCCTGCAAATGAATTGGGGTTGAATCTCTATTTTGAAACGAGTTTACTAAACTACTCCACAGGACCTACTTTAAATTATGTTGGTCATTAAAAACTATTTTCATCTGACTACATTTGAATTTCTTAAGCAGTCCAGCTTCTGTGAGTTGACCTTTTCAAGCTGTGCATGAAATGAAGTCTAGTTCTGCTGTCTTTCTAAAATCTTAACAGCTGGTCTGTCACTCATGATTATGTAAATTATTTAATTAAATTATCTCCTTTTTTTTTTCCAATGCTTTCTGAAAGCTCTTTAGAAGAAGATACCTTCCCATTGAAATAATATAGCAGCTAAAATGTCTTTTATGTTTGTGCATTATTATCCAAAACCAAATTAATCTTTTGAC
>JAYRBT010000042.1:45032740-45053477 GCA_036023395.1 Myiotriccus ornatus
CCCATTGAAATAATATAGCAGCTAAAATGTCTTTTATGTTTGTGCATTATTATCCAAAACCAAATTAATCTTTTGACGAGCTATTGCAAGAATCCCATGGGAGTAGAACATTGTGTCTAAGCGGATTCCCAGCACTTTTGCTGCAATAGATGTTTGGTTCAGCTAACTAGCTCAACCAGTTGAGCATCTGTATAAAGAGAAGAGTATCCTTCAGCAAGTACTACATGCTTCTTGCCCTAAATCACTGTGTCAAAGCTGGTTTCTTACAAGTATGTTAAATAGTTCATCGTGTCAAACTGCCAAAGCAAAGCCTTGTAAGGGTAATGGATTGAACATTCATACACTCCTGTCTGCCTTCTTTTGGGGGTGACAAGAATGGAGATTAGAGCAAGTGGTTCCTTCAGTGAATGCAGTTGGACTTCTTCCTTACAGGAGTTGGTGTAACTGGTGCTGTCAGTCACTGATCTTGTGAGGTACAGAACAGAGCCTGACAGCAAGTGGAGCTTCAGCACCTTGAGGGGAATTTACCTCCACTTAAATTCTTGGGCAATGACAGACTCATCTATCAATGATCTACATGTAGATATTTACTCATTTCCTAGAGTTAATGCTAGACTTTAAGCTTCTTCTCTTTATTCTTTCACCTTTTTTCATCACTGATAAAACTAGTTTACCACTTAAAGCCTCGACAATTTAAGCGTATATATTAATCTGCTGCTAATTTTACTGAATACAGTTCCTTTTATGACTAGTTACAGCATTGTTTTAATGATCTTTGAATCAATATCTCTCAAACTGTTTAAACTCCACCCTTTTTCCTTTTAAACTGTCTCTATCTTTGTAAACATATACAACTTTTTTAGACATTTATAACAGCAAGGTCATAGTACTCTTCTGCAGTCTCCTGGATCTTGCTGTCCTTTGATCCACTGGAGAGAAACTAAAGCAGTAGTTTTAGTTAAACACTGTGAAATTCATGATCTGGAAACGTATCTTTAGCAATGGCATCATCTCATACAAGTGGCAAACAGAGCAGTCTGTACATGTAGTAGAGCAGCTGGTGTACTCCTCTGATTTGTGAAGGCAAGCTTTTAATTGGTAACTTCCATATACTCTTCCAAATTTGTCTTCATACCTTCAGGACCATATTTCTATTGTTGTTATAATTATTATTATTATTATTTAAATGTTCTTATTACAAGGCGGAGTTACACAACAGACAAGGGAGCTTGATAATTATAAAACAAATATCCCG
Organism: Myiotriccus ornatus; assembly: GCA_036023395.1. Lineage (NCBI taxonomy): Eukaryota > Metazoa > Chordata > Aves > Passeriformes > Tyrannidae > Myiotriccus > Myiotriccus ornatus. The sequence continues at coordinate 45,033,996 of JAYRBT010000042.1, forward strand.
TCAATTTTCTCCTTGAAATTTCACTGTATGCTTCACCTTTCTTTTAAACTTTGCATGTAAATACTTCTGGAATGTCAAATCTTTAGCTCAGCCCAGGCCACTAGAGAATTACATACTTTCCTTGTTTGCAAAAGCAGGTAACTGAGCACCACCAAACTTGGCAATAATGTCGACTGCCTGCTTTCAGAACACTATCCCTAAGTGTTCAGTGTATAGATTAGAAATTGAAAATAGGGATAGATGGGCCCATTTCTCTTCTCAAGGGTAAATTAGTATTTGTGAGTAAATGTTGTTTACCTGTTCCTAAAAACCTCTCTTTAGGTTTTTTTTTTAATTTTACAGTATTGCCAGGCATCTATTCCAGCACTTAATTCCATTAACAGTAGAATGTTATTAGTGAATAGAAGTATCTCTTGCAGCAGTTTAAAAGCAGTACTTCTGATCTGCCCACAATGGAAATCCATTTCCTCTTTACAGCTCTTATATTCTTGAAGATGGTTAGTATGTTTTCTTTCTATCTTCTCTACATGACTCTCTGTGCTTCAGCTCTTCCCTGACAACTATATTTAGTACTCTGATCATTTCCACTGTTCTCCTCTGTACTCCCTCTAGTTTGCCCACTGTGTTATTGAATGAAGGAGCCCCAGACTAGGCACTATGTTCCATTGACAGCCTGATCAGTGCCAGGGTAGAAATGTTATTTCATGTGTTGCTTGTATGTACTAGTATATGGTTTGGCTTTTTGCTTGCAGCAGGCTTTATGTGACTCTGAGGCTCCTCACTTCTTCCTCAGTGCTGTTCCCCAGTCAGTTGTCATTTATTTGTACCCTTGGCTGTTCCAAAGCACAAAAATTTGCAGTCACTGTCGCCAAACTCCTGTGTCTGAAATCAGTTCTGCCTGGGCTGTATCTCTGATTTGCCTTATAGATTATCTCCATATCAGCAGATTTAATGAGCTGCAACAGTTTTCTTTCACCCACTGGAAATATTAAAGAGTATTGGACTTGACACAAGTCCTCACTGAATGTATTCCAGTCTGAAATTCCAAGAGACTGTTCCATGCACCTAATAGCAACTTTTCCTGGTCTGTGTATTTTGCTTATGAGAATGTCATGACTCTACGTCAAAAGCTCTACTGGAAACAAAATGCAGAACGTCTTTGACTTCTTTCTGTTCATAAGACCTGTCACTGCACTGGAAAATGAACATCTTGATTTTCAACAAACCTACACTGGCTGTCCCATTGTCTCCTTGCTCTCTCCCAGATAGCTTCCTTGAAATTTTGTTTAATTATTTCTTCCAATATTTTCTAATTATTTCAAGTTCTTTTACCTATAATTTTACTATTTTACTTCTCTTTTTTAAACTTGGGAACTTTTAAACTTTTTTAAACTTTTCTCTAGTTCTACAACTTTTTCTTGCAGATTTTCTGCAGGTTTTCAAAGTCTATAAAAATGCTGAGATTTTTTGGTTGAAGTATTTCAGCATGAGTTCCACTGGACCCAGCTTATATCAAACCCGCTAAGTTCTGTTTGTGGTCTCTAACACAGTGTTTCAGTGTAATCTAACCAGCCTTCTCACTGTTTTTTTCGTGTGTGCCAATCCCACCTATGAAAATACCTGGACCCTGCCTGACTGAGTCGAAAACCTCATTCAACACCCAAATATTTTTCTTTTCTTTTTTTTTTTTAATCCCTTTTCTTTTTTCCCCTAAAGGCAAAATTGAAGTTTCCTGTGACAACCTACAGCGTACTACGGTACCTTTAACACAACCTGCCATATACATAGAAAACAAAGATCCAATCCCTGAAGAGCAGGTAAAAAAAAAATAAATAAAAAGGCATCATTAAAATAATAATTGGGGATTGTTTGCTGTATTCATTTTTTTTTCAGTTGCTTGTGCAGTGACCTCCTCGTTTTGCTGAGAAAGATCAAGTAGGTAGACAGTGCCATTTCAAAATCGGACTAGTAGAAAAAAGTTGTCTATATTCCTTTTGCTGTTTCATGGAGAGGCCCATGTTTCCCATCCTGGAAAAAAAGAACGCTAGTGTTCACTTCTCATATATATCATTAAAAATGAGTGACAGAAAGAGAGCAGCAACACAGGTCAGAGTAATAGAGAAAAAGGAGATTTGCTAAAAGGCAGTATATATGAAATAGAGTCCTACTTACCTATTGATGGATAAATTGACACAGCTGCAAAAGTGACAAGGTTCAGCACAAACCATCCTGCCTTCAGTTTATGTAGTCTCTGCATTTTTGGATACCTAAAGCAGACTGACACTGAACAATTTTGTGTTGTCTGAGGAACTCATGGGTGATGGTTGGGCTGTCTTGAAGAGAGGCAGGCCTCCTTCATCCCATAACTGAGTGGCGGATGCATTCTGAAAGCACATTGAATAACCATGCTCTACTCTGTCCCTCCCTTGCCTTCTTCCCCACATGCATTCTCTCTACATTTTTTTCCATATCAAGGCGCTAGGACCAATTACTTTAACTATTTTTATTTGCCATCTGTTATAACATAAATGGTGCTCTAGGTTTTTTTATACTTGTAAGGCAGTATATTTAAAGTTGGAGGAAGAGTTTGCTGTTCTCTATATCCTCTTAATAAACATTTACATAAGTTAAATTAGCAAGATACCTGACTACCACGAATTGGTTATGGTGTAAATTTAAAAAAAAAAGAAACCCACATCAACATCGCTTATTGCTTATTTCCACCTGTAATTATGGGGAAATGCACTCCCAGTTTCAAGGTATATCACGTGATCATACTTGTGTACGAAGGTAAATCTGATTACCTTTCAGTGAGTGGACTTGCTCCAAAATCATACAGATACAAGCAAGAGCAGTGTCAGATCCACTGGCTCTGCTCAAACGGGGCTCCATTCTGTTGCTGTGGTTGGCTCGGTTGAGATCTCTTGATCGTGAATCAGATTGTAGGATTGAGTCCACGCTGACAGTAAAGATCAAGGGTTTCTTTCTTTCTTTCTTTGTTTTTTAAGGAATTGGAAGCATATGTTGATTATTCAGATACAGATAATGAATTCAAAAGAGAAGATTTTTACTGCTTTTCCCAGGAAGAGAGAGAGAGACAAGAACGAGAGAGACAGGAATCTAAAAGGGTGTTACAAGAACTGAAATCTGTACTTGGATTTAAAGCTTCAGAAATAGAAAGACAAAAATGGAAACAGCTGCTATTCAGTGAACATGGTAAGTATTGCTTTTTAAAATTAATTCCTTTCTATTTCTTTCTTAGGAAGTGTAGGTGTCTGTTTGCCATTAACTTCTGACTGTGTTAGGATTCAGACAGTGCTTAGCTATAGTAGTGTCTTTGATAGAGCTGTGTGGCCTTAGTTTGCTATTCCATCTCTTTGTATTACTTTTAGCAGTCATTTTACTCTATATTGAAAAGAACTCAGAGAAATGGGAATTTGGCTTTAAGCAAAACAATGAGCTAAAATATTAAACACATAAAAGTACTAACAGCATAAAGAGAACTGTCAGGACGTAAACCACATAGACTGACTTTCTTTCATGGCTTTCCAGTAAATATGAATTTTAGTCAGGGTGCATAAATAAATTACTTTTCAGAATTTAAAAAAACCATCAGAAATTATCCCAGACTTACAGAAGTATATAGGTTAAAGTGAAGAGCTAGACTTTGAAATATTAAAGACTCATAAAAGAGTAAAACTGGCTTTTGTTTCCATGAGAGAGTGCATATACAGAATATGTTTACAAAAAAAAAAACCTTCACAAACCATCTAAGAAGAAGAGTTCTTCCAAACTAGCCTTTACTAACTCTGAGGACTGCTGGGTAGCTTCAGCCACTTGCAGTTGAAGGCAGCAATATGAAAATTTCCCTTGCCTCAACAAGATAGTGTGCCTGTTACAGCAAGGAGACTGGATACAACTTGATTCCTTTCACTGCTTGAGGTGTTTGATTTATTACCTTTAAAATTGGCAGTAGTTTGTCTTTTCCTTTTTCTCATTTTCATTTCTTCCTCTTACAGAAGGTTAGGAAAAGCCCTCTAAAAAGTTTTATGTTCTGTGTTATGAAAAACAACCCCAAAGTCTGGCAACTTATCCAAGGATTCTGCCTCTGCCTCTGTCTACCAGAAAAAAAAGGCTGTGGATTGTGTCTTTCAGTAATTTAATGGGAACAGACAGTAACAGACCATACCTATTTATGAGACTGTCTCTTTTGACATCAAAAAATAGCTGTTTTCACAACTTTCTATGTCCATTAAACTACAACTGTGGTAAAAGAGATCACTTGGCTATTGGTACTAATTTCTCTTCTAGCTGAGTTATAAAGCCCTAAGACATCAGATTGCACCAGAGTCTGCTCAGAAGTAGGATTTCTGTATTACCCCTCTGGTGTTAGATACAACACCGCACAACTCTTCACATAAATCTCTTTTAAGTCTTCCTTTCCTCATTGTTGAAGGAAGAAAGAAGGACTCCTACCTCCAGTTCAAGTCTTGACAGACCTAGTGACTCTTGCAGAAAGAGTTCTTGTCAGGAGAACTTTCCTTACCGAAGTTAGCAGCTGATACCTGTCCATATGAGCATATCCTCTGGCCATCTGTGGCCATGGCTGGACAGAGCCAGCTGACTCCTGTAATCTGCAGCAACTGTTCACCGGAAAGCCTTTGTGACTCGTGTTGGTTCCTTTTCCTTTCAACGTATAGATTCTACATTGTTTTAGGACTAGAGATTAAATGGTGGGGAGGGAAGAAAGTGTGATTTTCTCCAGCTGCATTGATTACTTCCATCCTGTACAAAACCAGAAAACACAAGAGCAGTTCATGAAAGTAACTGTCTCCTTTGGGCACAAACTGTGTGTGTCTAATCTGGCAGACTGATATTGACACTAGACATAACATCATCTACTAGTTTCTAAGAACTTCTTCATTATTTCTTCAAAAGAAACAAAAGTCAGTTAAATATGGCATAGTGGACCCTGCCATATTGCTGCTGCAGACCTTAATTTGTCTGTACATGAGTCATTCCTTAAAGAGACATTTTTGTGATCTGTGCTTTTCACATTTCTGGCTTGCTTTATCTTGAAGGTTTAAACCCAGAAAGGTTCATATTCTTGTCTCAATTGGCCCAAGCCAATGGATGGCCATGATACCACTTTTCCGTAACCCTCTTGAATCTTGGTTTTACGGGACAATCATATTCCAGAAATCCTGTGTTTTTCTAAGTCATGATTATTGTGAAAAAAAAAAATCCTGAAATATTCAAAGGCTTTAATCTGTTAGTCAAGGCACCCAGATAGCCATTCTGATTTATTTGTCCTAACCAGGACAGTGGGGTTTTTGATTTGCTGAAAGAGGGGCTTTCCACAAAAAAGACATTTCCACATAAGAGGTCAGCTCCAGAGAAGTTGATATGTCTGAATAAAACAGCATGAAGTCAACTGGAGATGATAGGTTGGATTCTAGGAGAAGAAACATCATCTTAGCAAAGCACTAACTAGACTTAAGCAAGTTCTCAAACACTGGCAAACAACTTTCTCTGATGCAAAATCCCTTCTAGCCTTTCCTTAAGCTCTCCCCCGCCACCCCGAGAAAAGTTCATTCTGAAAGTGATTGTGTTGTATCGAGCTGTTGCCCCTTCTCTTGCCTTGTCCATACAATAGTTCTTGTACAGCCACTTCTCAGCTTTGGAAAGCCATACTCTCAGAACTGATGAATTGCACCTTGCTTATTAACTAATAAACTCTGCAAATTGACCAGCTACCAATCTCTAGTATCTACTTATTTTTTGAGAAATTTTGGCTTTTGAAGGATTGTTTAGAGGAAGTAGGGAACAAGTTTGCTCCCAAATGATAAGATTATTGTGCATATTCCTGCCTCTTCAAGCAAATGGGCAGAAGTAAGTAGCAGCATGTTTTTTACAAGATGGGGAAAGAGCTACCCCGTTAATAACTAGATGAGTCTGGTGCAGTGCTCCTTCAGTATAAAAGGCTTTCAAAAAATCAGTACAATACAAATTCAAAGCCTCAGGTTTTCAGTGTTCTAATGAAAAGAATTATCAGTGTGACAACCATAATGATGTGCCTGCCTTCAGCTAGCTAAAGTAAATATTACTGAAATAAGATGCAATTGAAAAATCCTAATACCGTACATTTTGTTTCCCATGAAAAGTTTGTGTATTTCCCAGAGTTATTTTCGTCTTTGCTTACAGGGGTAAAGTCAGAATGGAATTAGAAAGGGAAATGCAACTTGGGAATCTGCTGTTGCCGCTCTCATTTATGTTCGTGCTGCTGCTATAATGGAGCTACTGCAGTTTAGGGAATCTCTTACTTGGAAATGGACATTATATCGTTTTCTTAAAACGAAAGACGTCTGTTCTTCAAGAAGTGATTGTACCGAGTTGTACTAACCCCTAACACTGGGAGGAGAGACTTCCTGGCAAGCGTCCCGTTGCTGGCAATGGGACTCGCTGCTGCTACTAACTTCAAGAGAGGCTAAATTAAACCACACTTTATTTGTGAGGACACCTTACCTGATTGTGTGAATATGTGTTGTATTTGTATGTTGTGGTGTTTGAGATCAGGTATTGCCTATAAGGACTTTCTCATGTACCAGCTGTCTTTAGTGGGTTTAGGTAAGCTGTTGCTTAAAAAGCAGACGGTTCAAATCTGCATGCGGGACAGTAGTTATACTTGGGTCCTGCTTTAACATTGAACGCATCATCTGTGTTCGATGTCAGCTTTAAACACCACCAATTTTGTGCTGTCTCTTCACATCACAGATTTTAAGGAATACTTACAACAAGTAGCTATCACATTTCACTTCAGCTTTGTGATTAGAAAACACTTTTAAGTTTTGTTGTGGGTTTTGTTTCTGTTGTTTTACAGGCTTCTGAAGCCATTTTAACCCTTATAATCTTGCAACTTTGCAGACAGAAATAAATTATTTATATATAGCAGCTTGCTTTTAGTTATCATTTAATTTTTTTTCCCCTTTTTAAGCTGCAGTGAAACCCTTGCCTTCTGTAGAACCACTGAAGCTACTAAATAATTTGGAATCACATACGAATTCAGATACAGAAAAGCAGGACTGCAGCCAAAGTTGTGATAAATCTGAAGAAAAAGACTTACGTCCACAAGTGAATGCTGCCGATAAAAGCAGGACAGAATATTTGTATGAAGATCCTGAGATGGAGAAAAACAAAAATAATACTGCAGATGAAGATGTTCCTACAGGGGCTGAAGAAAGAATGTGTTATCAGTGTGAAGGGGAAGCTGAAGAACTCAAACCAAGCAATATGGATGGAGTAGAGGTTTCACAGCCTCCTTCTAAGGATGCATTACATTCAAAAATCAAGCATAGGCTGGCCCAGCTCCACATATCAACAGATTTAAACTTCACATCTGGTCTGGCTGCACAAGTTGCTGCCAGGTCTTTCACTTTCACTACAATGCAGGAAGAGACTTTTGGAGATGAGGGAGAGGAGGAGGAAGAGAAGGCACAGGAACATGAAGACCCTGTGCAGGACTGTGAGAATGAAGATAGAGGCTCTGAAAGTGAAGGAAAAGTATAAGTCTGAGCTGAGCTTTGTTAAACCAACAGCAGGCAATTTGATGGAAAAAAAACTAAGGTGAGGTTTGAAGCTGAAAATACTGGATGGAAAAAATAGGAGACCTAAATATAATACATCTTGTTCCCTAAGTCTGATATACTAAATAGGACTTCTAAGTATATTGAAAATTTGCAGGTAAGAGAGGTTTAGGCTGCATCCAAGAAATAGACGGGTGTTCCATTTTTAAGGTCCTAGTGATGGAGGTTGGAATTTAACTTTGTGTTTTCTGTTTTATTTATTTATATTATACTGTATTTGTTTTTTATTTCTAAAATGAAGGAAAAACAATGTCTTGATCGACAACAGACTCCATTTTTTGCTTTCTGATTCTGTTGTCATGGTATCAATGTTTGTTCCAACAAAAAAAACCAGGACGTTTCTTTTGGAAGAACGTGAACTGTTCCCTGTGATCTTCCCCCACCAGTTTTGTTTCACTTCTTGTGTCTGCAGTGTGTTTACTAAGCCACAGTAGGCATTTGTGATTCTGCAGCTAGTGATGTGGCACCCAAATAAAATGTAGAATTTTAAATAAAAACTTGAAAGAGCTAGTATTTGATGTGTCATGGGGTATGGGGCTGAAATAGTATAGTCATCCTTCATATTAAGGTTTATTTAGAATTTTATGAAGGGTTAATAAATGATTTCTAGAAGTTGTAATTCATGTTAGAGAAACGTGTTGTAAGTATATGTTAGGGAAGGCTATAAGCACACCAGTAGAAAGTGCTATAGACAGCTAGAAGCTATCCTTTGGATTGACAGTAGGTGAGAAGTAAGCACCTGTGTGTTAAACCAGCTATTAATTATTTGTTAACCTTTTGTAAATTGAACCTTGATATAATTGTTTGATTTGTTATCATGATTGATTGTACATTTTTGTTTATATCCTAAAGTAATTTTCTTAGAGGAAAATTATCTGAGAGCTTAACAACATGCAGTACTTTGTTTAAACAGCATATTTGCTTTTCCCTAATGTTCTTTCACTTCTCCTTAGATCACAACTATAACCTGTGTGATTAAGAATCACTGAGAGAACAACAATTGTGTATTTTCTAATGTGTATCTTGTAACTTAGTTAACTGACACTGAAGTCTGAATGTTTGGTATGAGGTTATGTGGGTTGGGTTTTTCTCTGTGGTGATGTTACAAGGAGCAGGAAACTGCTTGTCTCACAGAGGAGCTGGTTAATGATTTCATTGCCTTCTCTTCCTTTTGCTCTCTGACGCAAAATGAAGCACAGATCCCGTGTCTCTAATGACAATAGCGCAGCTTCTTTGTGTGGAATACTCTACTTTGACCTGGATACATTTCCGGGACAAAATGCTGCATCAGTTACTTAGAGTATTTATTGGGTTTTGCAGGTTCTGTAGGGCAAAGGGTTTTTTAGATGCAGGTGGTGCAGAGCAGTATCTTTCCTAGGATGCTGATGGGAAATGGGAAAAAACAAAGTCAGCAGGTTAGGGTGGAACTCCTGATGATATGTCAGAAAACAAGTGCTTTCTTTCAATCTCCTTCTCTTCTATTAGTGATTTTGCATGAACACTGTGAAATATGTGGACTTCTTCACAGATGGCAGAGGTAAATACCAATTGATAGACAAGGGAGTATGTGACTTACAGTGTTCTTTCACAATATAATGCCTGTCTTCTCCCTCACACACAGGTTTTGGGAAGAGAATGTCTTGCCATTTTTCATTGACCACTAACACTGTGTTCTGTGCCCTTAATTTTGTGTAAGTGAGTGGAAATTGAATGTTGATGTCTTGGGGGAGTGGTAAAAGAAAAAATCAGGTGCTTCTCCGAGTGTATTGAGAAGCTAAGCCTCCTCCTAGAGGTAGAGTATATTCTGTAACTGTAAAGATTAGGCTAAGATGATGAAACGCTTTTATTTTCTCTCTGGTAAGCAATTTTTTTTAACAAGTCTAGAACAGCTGCTTTGGATAAATTGTGTTTGAAGCATTGTCTATGCTTCTGAAAAAGAAGTCTTCCTCATCCTTGACTTGAGATCCTTGAGTTCACAAAGTGCCCAGATCTTTTTTTTGTTCCTAGCTAATTGTTCTGACTCCCTAAATGTTTGTTCCATTAATACTTTTCCATAAACTCATTGCACCATCATCTCATGATCTGTTGTTGCGTATCCCAGAAAGGGTACTCCTGAATTTTTCCAGTGGGATTCAAATCATAGTTTACAATGTGTATGGCTATGCTACCAACCCGGAAAGATGATCAGATTTAGGATATGAATTATTACTGTGCTCACAATTTTAGATGAAGGCAGTAGTAGCCAGAGTGCTTTGTATTACTACTAAAATTGGTTTCAGATCTCACATTTATAAAATTGATATCTCTTTATTCCTTTGATGCAGTCCTTAGGAAAAGTCCTGAAGAATCAACTTTGGTGGCCTGCTTGGAACCTAGATTTATTATATGCTGATCTTGGTGATGAAGCTGAACTGAAAACACCTATGCTGTGTCAACACAGGGTTTTGTGGTCATGTTACAAAACAGCTCATGAGTCCACCCTTTTTAGGGGTTGCTTTTCACTGTTCTTATTGCAGTGATGCCATTTACAGTAGTTACCTCCAAACAGCTGTATCAGCACGGACTGTGCTGCTGGTGTGAGACTCAGGATTGCCCACATTTGCATTATCGGCAAAGGTGGTGACATGTGAAATTACAGCCTTGACATTAGACGTGGGTATGATCAAACAATGCATTTTTGTAGGAAATTCTGATCCTACTTTGAACAAATTGATTTTCTACAAGCACTTTAAATGATTTCCATGGTCTGTCTTAGTGCAGTCTTACAAGCTGCACATATGAACACCTGGGCTCACTTGCTTTCTCTGCCTGTCATCACATCCGTATATAACAGCCATCAGGTCATTTATTTTGATTTATTTAATATTCTCCCTGCAGAAAAATATGGCTAACAGTGTACAGCACACAAAGCATGAGTTCCCTTGACTTGATTACCAGGTTCCATCTACATGTGTTATGCACTCTGTCATAATCCAGATTTTCTCATAATTACGTCATTTGCAAGGACTGTGCATACATGCCGTATGTTCCGTCAAGAACCTGACAGATTTCTTGGCAATCATAATTTGTTGCTGCATTTAAAATAATGTATATGAACACACTGAAGTGTGCATTAGCTCTAAAGAGTTGTGTTAATATATTGAGCATGTCGAGGTCTGAGTGCTGTTCTGTGTTCTTTGGCTCGTTACCCAAGATACAGATTTTTGTGAAAACAGAGCATTTGCTTCTTAGGGCTTTTTATCTTTTTGAAACATGGTAATCAGGAAATCCATACTAAATAAGGGGTTATTCTTAGGGATATCAGCAGCCAAAATTCTTTATGAAGAGCAGAGCTAACAATAAATGCATTTCCCTATTCCATTTCTAGTTAGCAGTTCTGTGAAGCTGTAAGTAGAAGCAAGAAATTATATAGGGTTAAGTAATTTCTTTGCCTTCTGTCCTACTGGAAGGCACTCCAAAGACACTATTTGCTTTTTAGATTGGATTGCAATCTGATGCTACATCTTTTATATCACTTTACAGCTAAAGATCTAGATACAGACTTAAATGGGGGGCAAAGATATGTGATAAGAAAATAATTTGTCTCTTTTGTTAAATGTATGTCTTCACCACAAAAGTTGTAAAAGAGTTGTGTCCTGGAAGCAAATGTAGAGAGTGAGAGATAATGGAGCATCTTTCAAGTGGAGTTAAATGTGTCTGTGTCAAATACAGGCAAGATTCGCAAATGCAAATCTTCTGTTTTTGGTTGTGGCAGTGAGACAGTTTTACTGCCAGCAGAGGATTGCTGGACATCTCTGAATCTTGCACCTCGTTTTCTAAGTGCAACATGGAACCTGGTAGAGTAGCCAGTTTTACTGAGGTTTCAGACTTTGTCCTGGGCACGCCTGTCTGTGTGTGACTGACACAGTATTGGAAATTTTATGTGTACTGGAAGTGCAAAATTTGTGACTGTCTCATTAATTTATTTGGTAATAAAAAAACAGTTAAACGGTGGAGCATGTGGAGTTGTTTGCCCACGCTGAATTTTATAATCTTATAGTCTATACCTTTTTTTCTTTTTTTTTTCCTCTTTTTTTTTTTTTTTTTGGACAGAAATAAGAGGTCAAGTATACTGAATTGCCCTTGTTCTTTAGAGTATTTAGTGAAGAGCTGCTGTTTCTCTGCAAGTGACTTGTTCCCAGGACTAATTACTCTTTAGAATTAACAGGGTTTCACACTATCTCATCTAAAAAAGCAGGCTGAGTGTGAGAATAGCACTTGGTAAGTGTAAAGGCCCAGGCTACTCTGGGATCTTGTCTGTGACAGGGACTAATAGCAGATGCTAAGAGAACAGTATGAGAAAAGAGAGATTTTGTACTGATATTTACCCAGGATATTCCTCAACAATTTGTGCCTCAGGGACTTCTTGAGGCAGTGGTGGTGGCGGCTGATCAGCTTAACGGGTTCCAGTGGAATCCCTTTCTTGTTCAGCTTCATATTTGGTCAATTATTCCTAGTCCCAATGCCAGTATGCAGTCACCTTTATTATAGTCTTTACAAATAAGAAGATTTGTCAATAAAGTTTTTTGATTTTTTTCTTTTTTTTCAACTGAGCAAGCCCATTTCCCTCAGTTCTTCCACAGAGGTCATGTTTTTCACCTTTTGGTTGCTTTTCTTAGAAATCTGTCCGGTTTTTGAAGTATAACGACCAAAGTGTGGTGCAGTACTTCGGACATAATCTCAGCAGTGCTGAGTATGGAGTAATAATCACCTCTCATAAAACTCTGAACCATTCAAATATATTTGAGTCCATGTAAAAAAGAAAAATCTTTTCAGATCTTTTACCCCTACCCTAGCTATTAGGATGACAAATGAAAATATTTGGTCTAATGGGGAAGAAATATTTATTCACTGTCAGCAGGATTTGGCTGGACAATGTTTTTCTTTGCTAACAAAACAAAAATTTGTTAAATAAAAATGATCTTCCAACAGCTGACACCTGGTCTAACACAAATTAAGATGCTGAACAACACTTGTTTAAGTTTGAGCATGACTTTCCAGAGCACAAGAAACATGGCTGTGGATATATAGATATCAGAGAGCAAACTGAAGACCTGTGGCTAATTTTTAAAATGCTTGGTGGTGTGCTTTATTAATTTTCTCATCCTGTGTATGTTTTTATTTTGCCACCTTGGATTTTAAATGCCAAAAACCCCAGTTTGATTTATTTGACTTGGAAATTTGTGCAGCAATCCGATACTTGGTAGTGGTACCATAACTGTGGTAATAAGGCACAGTCACAGGTAGGGGAGAAATCTACCTGCCATGAACTTTGCTTTGTAGATGGATACAGCACTCTAATATGAAACTGTTTTCGATATCCTGCCTCACCTTTCACACTGCTGTCTCTCAAGTTATGGTCAGGTTATCAGAACACAACTTGGCTCAGCAGGGTGAATGCACTGTTAGCCCACATTACACTTTCTGAATTGAACACAGGGTTCTGAAGAAGTGACTGTAATTTAGTTGATGAGAAAAAAGTTTGTATCTCTGTTACAAAGTAGCTTACTTTAAAAGGGTTGAATAGGACCAAAACTTGAATACTTTCATATGGTCAGCATGTTTTGACCCTTTGTACCTTCTCAGCTTTAAATCTTGAAAGGCCTTACGGACAGTCTGCTTTAGGAGGATGCAGTTCTATAGCAGCTTAAACCACTTCGTGGCCATGCAATCCCAGTCCCTTCTTTAGGGTGACTTTGTAACCACTCAGTGATTCAGGACATGCATAGGACTGGAAGTGCATGAGTGTTTTAACTTGCAGCTGGCTCCCTGAATCCTAATGAGGATAATGCCTCTCACTATTTTCCTCACTCATTTTGACTCCCTTTTTTTTTGTTGTTGTTCTTGAGGCCTAGGCTGCCCAAGACTGTTTCAGTGTTATTCTCCAGAGTCTCTAAGAACTGTTTATGATACTGCCAGTGAAAACTGAAATTATCCTGCATGTTTTTTTTCTACTTACTGTTTTCACCCTTCTGGTCCCTCTGACACCTATGGTCCTCTCCCTTTACTACCACTCTTAAGACACTCAGATTTTTAAATAATACACGAGTTCTTTTTTGTGTGTGTTTGTAACACAAATTACTAGATCTAGAATTGTGTACTGACTTTCTCACTTGACTTGAGAATTGAAACAGAAGGTGGACACCATAATGGGGAGTACACAGTCAAAACAGAAATAATAACGGATCACAGCTCAAATTTATACCACACTTTTGGTGTAAATTGGCTTCTATAAGTAATTCTGAGTTACTGAAAAACGCCAGTTGCATTTTAAAAATAACTGCAATTCTAGTACAAGGTCCCAAAATAAGTGTCATTAGTTGGCTTGATTTGTGCTCAAATCAATATTTAAAGACTGCTTCCTGACCTTCTCCAGCTGCATGGATGAGAACTGAAAATAATCTCAAATTTCTAAAGAGAGTGACCAATCCTTTCCGTTACTTTGTGCTATTAAAAAGAAGTCCATTCCTAAACAAACAAAAAGAGAAAAGTCAGTGCTTAATATCTTCAGTAGTCATTGCTGACAGAGAATCATGCATTTGATCTCAGTAGAAGCACCATAAATGTGGGCTGTTTATAATGTTTGATATCTGTGTTTCAGTAATAATAATAATAGGCTTTAAATGTATTATGGGATAAAAGCCAGGAACCTGCAAATTGTCCTCCAGATCTTTCATCCAAAGGCACAGCTGGTCAAATTTAAACAAGTTCATGCTGGCTGTTCCTGCACTGCTCAGTATGACATGGTACTCCAAGTTTTTAAAGTCCTAACGTGACTGTTCACAGACAGTCTGCTTGCACCTGCGTGCCTGAGGACTGCAAAGCTTGCAGAGATCACAGAACAGTGCTGAGGGAAACCTATACAGGAACAGGATGCCTCACAAGCATTTTGGGTTTAATGTCTCTGTCTTCCTTTATTGCAGCCTCCGTGCCATGTGCAATTCCACTCAAACTTTTTCCTTCCCACCTTTCCTCTTCATAGGCCACACAGACAAATTAGGGAGGGTTTTTTGGTTTGTTTCTCACCTAAGGGACTGTCCTGCAATGCACCAGGTAAGTTTTCTCCAAAAAGAAACTTAAACATTAGTGGCCAACTGCAAAAGATGGGGCTTGGGCACAAGGCTGGAGAAGCTCTTCTGGTTTGATCACTTCTGGGAAGGGTTCTACTCAGGTGGTTGACTGTGGGGGTGCTGAGCTAGACTCAATGACTCTGCAGGTATCTTTGAAAGGTCCAGTTTTTGCGAGGTACTTTCTTTCTTCTGATGTCTCTCTCTCTCTCTCTCCCCTCCTAGCAGCCTTCAGCTCTTCTCCAGCATTCTGTTGTCAGCTGTTGAGGACTTCAGCCACTTTCTTCCTTCAATTCAATTCATTTCCTTCAACACCCTGTCTAAACTTTATGAAACGTCAGGCTAGAGTAAATCCACACCAAGGTGCTGCTGCACATTCCCAGTCATAAACTCACAAACAGAAGGGTTCTTAGGGCTGGTACAATGATTGTCCTGACATTCCTTCTAGGGAGCTTTGACCTACATTTCAGCCCAGCTTCCTATTTCTTCCTGGGCTTCAGGATATTCACTTCCAGGAATTTCCCTCCTTAATGTTTATAAGATGGTAATGTCTCCTCAGCAAGACTGATCCTTGAACACATGTTCCTCATTACATGAGCCTTACTTAGGACAAGGGGACATGGGCTCAAGCTCTGCCAGGGGAGGTTTAGGTTAGATGTTAGGAAGAAATGGCCTGCCCAGAGGCCCTGGAGGTTTTTAAAAAGAGATTGAACATGGCCCTTAGTGCCATGATATAGTAATTGGAGTTGGATCAGGGGTTGGACTTGATGATCTTGGATGTCTTTTCCAACCCAATCTATTCTATGATTCTATGATTCTACTTGTTCTTTCCAGTGGGAGGGTGGCACAGTCATAGTTGCATCTGCCTTCCCCGAAACAAACTTGCTTCCTTCTGCAGTAGGGGCTGAAAACGTGCTTTCCAGCTCCTGTGCCAATGTGCTCTGGCTCCACAGCTGCCTACTCTTGAGTTCAGGAAGCTCTGGGATATAGCAGTTGTGTTTAAACCTTTCCCACTGATGAGCATGTATTTTCATACTACAATTACTACTAAATCTCCCCTGAAATGAACTATTTTGAATT
The DNA here is from genome assembly GCA_036023395.1 of Myiotriccus ornatus. Lineage (NCBI taxonomy): Eukaryota > Metazoa > Chordata > Aves > Passeriformes > Tyrannidae > Myiotriccus > Myiotriccus ornatus. The sequence continues at coordinate 45,049,825 of JAYRBT010000042.1, forward strand.
TTCATTGAGCAGCATTAACAGATTGTTTCTTAATTTGAGGGATTTGTTTGAGCTTTATAAATATATACACACACACACATTTCATACTGTACATGTGTATTTCCAGGTATCCCACTACAAGGCTTGTCAAGCAAAGGTTGTATTTTTCTCATATCAACTATCCAGTTACTTATCAGAAGGTAAACAAAATCTTAATTCTTGATATTTAGTTGCAAAAGAGATGAATTGTGTTCTTCCAAGCAGGCTCTGTGTAGGTATGTAAAACACATGCTGATTTTACACCTTTAATTAGAAAAGCTATTTTATTTTGTTTTCACTTATAAAGGCTTTGCACCTGAGCTGCTGTGAGTGCCTGTGTGCCCATCTGCCTTGTCTTAAACACATAAACAAATACACGTTCCTCAACATTTCCTGCCTGCTAAGTCTTAGCATTTCCCCAAACAAGACCTAAAGGCAGCATGGATTGCCAAGGAACCACAGGGAAGGGAAAGAAAATAATCTTGATAAGCTGCTGGTTAATTGATTAATAAATAAGAGCTAAAATATAAGAGGAAATGTTTAAAAGAAGAAACTGCAGAAAGAAACTTCTGGCAGGGCTACAGAGGGAAATCACATGATACACTCTGGAGTTTGCAGACAGTGGGAAGGATCCACAATTTCTTGTCCATGTGAAGTGGAGACAGGAAACACTTACCAGACTGGTAGTCTTCAGCAGCTTTCTCAAAAAGCCTCTATTTTATCTCCATTTCATTTCCAGAGAAAGACTTGGTGCTGCTGTGGTGGTTATCAAGCTATATGTAATCAACCTCTGTATTTCTTCCTTTAAGTTCTGTGTGACCTCAGTCTCTTTTCTTCAACTCTACTGAAACCCCATGTGATTTGGCTCCACTGGGAATCTCTTCTGCACCCACCCTTCCAGTTGCTGATGCTGCTTTAAACAGTTGATTAGATAGGTCTCAAGGAGGTTTAGGTCAGCAGGTCCCTAAAGCAGGTAGGAAGCCTGGGGTCTGGTCTCGTATCTCAGGTTCTGGCTTGGATGTAGGCAGTAGCAGGAAGACATTCCTGGATTCTGTCCTGTCTTTGTGATAGGGTTTCCTGCCCATGATGCTCTCCCAAACAGTTTTGTTTGTCTTTTTTGTGCTTTCCCACTTTGCCTCCCTCCTTCTTCCCATGGATATGCATCGGGACCTAAAGTCTTTTTTGCGTTTTTGATCGTGTGCATCAACAGGATTATTTTTAAGCCATTTTTTTAAATTTGTGCCTGGGTTTTCCCAGTTTCAGAAGTAGTTTTCTCAATTGTAGTGCTAGCCTCTTTCAAAGTCTTTTTGGTTGCTATTATTTCTCCAGCATCTATAATAAAATTCTGTCCCACTGCTGCCTGTATCATTTTTTCTCCTTATCCTGTATCCCTGACAGTTGCCTAGGTGGTGTGGATATGGCTTGTCTATCCTTCAATTAGTAATGATTGAATAGAATTGGGAATGCTTTTACAGGGATGCATAAATGCTGCATAAGCACTTTTTTTAATCTTTTATACAGAAGTTTATTTATAATTTCACTTTCATCCTGAAGATGAAATTAATTTTAAGCAATCCTGGCAATAGTTTCTGCATTATATTTTGCTGATTCCTCAGTACAAGCACTTTAGTAATGAACACTGGTTACTCTTGTCTATTTGTCTAAATAAGTGATGACTGAGAATGTTTTTCTGTGTGTCACATGCTTCCAGCTGCAGCCTCAGAGACCTGTGTGCTGTGGCAACTATTAGCAAAACCCCTCTAAGCATCACCTAAATGGCTGGGTAGGCGGGCCTTTAGGAAGAGAATAATGTGTCAGTTGAGGAGACTGATAGCAGGTAGATCTTTAATCTAGGAAGCTCTGCAGGAGATGTATTCTACTTGTCTAGCTGTATGACTTGTAAGAGACAAGCTTTCTTTGTATGTTTTGAAAGTGCCAAAATAGCAGCAACAGAACAGAATGACTTCTTTTATCTGAAGCTCTGTGGCTCCCTTATACTGTTTAGACTTTATTATCAAAACAAAGGCTGTGCTATGCTGCTGTTAGGAGCTGTGGCTGATGCACACCTCTTCCTGTAAACGTTCCCTCATTTGGTTTTAAGGTTAACATCTGTTGACCGCTCTTCCCACTTAGGTATGACTCACACTCACCTAATTCAGGGAAGGGAAGCTAAAGTATTACTGGGGAAGAAGGAAAATAATTTGATTGGGAAAGGCAAGGGGAAACTTGGAGAGGCAGGAGTATTATTCTTACCTATTGAATCCTGCTGCCTAATTGGTGCATAATCTGTTGTGCGAAAGGTTTTGCTTATTCTTTGCTGTTTCCAGGTTTGTGTGTTTGTTTTCATGCTGAATACTGAACAGATCCAATTGCTGCTGTTAGAAGGAGAAGTCTGTCTACCAAAAGGGATCCGTAATGTTTTCCTTTACTTGGAGATTTTTTGAATTCTAAATTGCCTGTGTGTATACTTCATAATGTACCATATGCAAATATTCTTCAGGAATTGATACTACCACTTCAGACAGTCAGTATTTTCTATGTAAGAACTGTACGTTTCCTATACTGCCAAGAATGTATATATATATCTATGAAGACTTAAGATTGTATCTTTTTGAGCAAGCCTCTTTCTTCAACCATCTGAAACTTTCTTCCTGTTTCTCAAGTTCCCTGCTATTTATTAGACACTTGTGTTATATTGTGTACTTTTTTGTATCAGTTGTATTGCTGTATTTCTCCTTTCTCTCATTAAAACCTGTTCTTCTCATCCTTCTGCCGTGCTGCTTCATATTGGAAATACTCGCACTGTATCAAGTAACCTGGTCCTTGTGTAGTGGGTCAGGTTGAGATGGAGCCAGACCAGTCCTAAAAATCTGGTCATTCAGACTTCTATTATATTGTTCCACTGATCCCAACATGTAATCAGTTTTACTGCATTAAGCTTCCCTAGGGTTATTTTGCAGCATAGTCCATACTCTTATAAGATAGTGGAGAAGAAACCTACAATGGGACACCTATGGTATAAACAAATGGATGAGACACAAAAAAGAGATGAAGTCCGTAAGTCTTATGGGTGGTTGTTCTGCTGACATACACTGAGAAACCAGTGGTCTTCCTGAGTGAAGCAAGTTTTGAGGAGAGATTTGAAAGAGGCATCCAAGGACAATTTTTTTCCTAGAAATGTGGTCTTCAATTGCAGTCAGTTATCTATGCTGTCTCCGTGCTTAACTCATCAGCCAGGTAAAGAAGTGGGGAAAAAGGAATGCAGGGTACGACTTATTGCTTACTTCCATTAGAGAAACAGCTGATTTACAAACAAGAAAATGCTGTCCCCCAAGAAATCACTCCATGAACAGATAGAGAAATGACAGTGGGGTTTTTATCCTCCCAGTGAAAAGCAAGATTTTTTTCAGTGTTTCACTGATGTTGATCTAGCAGTGCAGAATCTTCCCTGACTTACAGCTGTGCAGTCAGTAGTATCTGTTCCATAGCATGGTATGCAGGAGGACAGACTTCAAAGGTAGACAATAATAATGGCCAGTCTTTGTGAACGAAGAACCCGGGAAGGTCTTTACACCTTCCAGCCTGCGCATTGGATTTTTTAGGTGAGTTACAGTGTGCGCGGAACTGAGCCCACC
>JAYRBT010000042.1:45053577-45108362 GCA_036023395.1 Myiotriccus ornatus
GCCGGGGCCAAGCAAGCTTGGACGGTGGCAGTGAGGTCCTCAGGACGTAGATGGATTGCCTTACAGGGCTAACAGGCAAAGGTAGACAATAGACCCAAGGTATTGACATAAAGTGAACAGAACAAGTGCACGCACCTGTGCGGTGGATATCTGGCAATTTCTGAGGCTGGGAGATCAGCTAGCAAGACTGGAAAGTACCGGAAGCATCTGCTCTTGGAGACTTAAGGGGGAAATTAATCACATCTTTAGCACCATCTTTATATTTATAGTAGAGTATATGGAAATAGCTGTCACCTAGCCTTGGTTTTCTCTCAGACTCTTCGTTGCCCTCTCCTTCATTAAAACTGTTTCTGTGCCCCCAGTTGCACCTGCTCATGTGCTTACAGCCTGTGCATGAAAGAACCCCACAGAACGTCCCAATCCATTTAAGGATTTCTTGTCATGCTGTTGTGATAGCAAGTAGCAGAATGCTGGCTCTGACCACACCTGGCATGGGTGGTCAGGTTTATATATATAGGTTTACTTATATAGGTTTAGATTAGGCAAAGGCCCATCTGGGCGGCTGCATACATTTGCTTCTAAAGTTGCATTTAGGGGTGATGCCATAGTTGGAAATAATTAGGAAATTTCTAGTGTAGAGAAGAACCAGCAGAGGGAATTCCACAGAGCAGGGCAGCCTTTTCAGTCACTTCCAGAAGCATTTGCAAAAACACCCAGCTCCTGATGCTAATCTGTCCAGACTCTAATCAAGAAAGATTTCCACTGACTTGGAGGGAAAGCGTGGCAGGCCAGTAATTGACGTTTTTGAAAATGCTACTGTTAATTAACAACCATATTTAATTTCTGACTTTTCTACCACTCCAGTAATTGTTTTGAGTACACATGTGAGGTGACAAGACAAATGGACTCAACTGTAATATGTGCTGTTGTTCAATATAAATGAAATACATTGTTTTGTTAAGCTTAAAAGAAATGAGAGACTTTCCACAACCTGTCAAAGCTAGCTAAGAGCAGCTCAGTAGAAGACTGCACAATTCATTCATTTTTTACTATATCCTGTGTTCTTCTTTGCTGTCACTGCTGTCAGCTGCTTCTCAGTGATTAATAGTAGTTTAATAGATCTATCATCACTGTGATCATCATCTTATCCTGTAGAATGTATTGGTTAAATCAATAGTGGAATGCAGTAACCTTTGCATTCGTGCCAGGCACTCTGAAGTTTCAGTTTGATTACTGGCTTGCATCACCATTAAATTAAAAATAATTACATGGTTCCCAAAAAGCTATGCAAGAAATAAATTGCAAGAGTTGCAATTATTTCCTCTTCCTGCCTGTCTTTTTTCTGCTTTGAAAACTTCTGCAAGAGAGCAAACTGTTGCAGCACGTGCTTTAGGTCCTGGGAATGCTCCCTCCATGAGCTGTACACTCAGTATGAAGCTGTGAAGTATTTGACCATCTGCTGCTATTTACCCAGGTTATGTTTCTAAAGCTTCCCTACAACTATTAATGAAATCAAGAAGCTACAAGACACCTGGCTAAAGTAATTTGTCCTTTAATTGCAATTAAATTTTTATGAATAGTGCCAAAATGTAAATATAACAGCCCATAAAACAAGTAAGTCTTAGTCAGACTAGCACAAAAGAAAGAGGGGATGAGCTCAGGACCTTTACCTGTTTTCTTATTTCTTCCTTGCCAGTAACTGCCAGAAAAATTCTGTAGCTCAGCAGCTGTGGTTAGACAGTCAGGAACTGTTGAATGGGACAGGAAGGAATAAACAAGATGGAGAACTTGTAAACATGCCAAAAAGGTCCAAATACTTTGATATTGAGACTGCTGTACTTGCTGCTCTGAGTCACAGTGCTTGATATTTAAGAAACTAAACAAAGAAGCCAAAGGTCTCAGAATGAAATTATTAAAAACGATGTTGACGGAAAGTAAAACACCTGAACTTCAAATCATTTGGAAGACAGTGACCCATGTGATAATCACTCCTTGTCTTAGCTATTTATTTTTGAAGGTCTTTACTAGACTTGCTGTACCCACTGAAAATACAGTTGGCAAAGGGGAGCTTTTCTCGAATGTACTTCTGCCAAAGAAGAGGGAAAAAAAAGCTGAATTGGCAAAAGCAACCTCTTATTATAGATGAAGATGATAGGTTGAAAAACAAAGAAGGTAGTCTGACTTACAACTTTATTATGGCTTTCAGCTTTCACCTTTCCTGACTTTGTTGTATATAATATTTTAAGAGTTAAAAAATAAAACTCAGGTTTTTCTAGTCCCTCCAAGATTTCCAAACAGCATACTGGGATGTATAAAGCAATATCTTGCATGCTGCTTCATGGACTACCGAAACCCACCACCATCTCCATAACACTTCAGTTGGTGTAGCTGCATATTATGCCAGTCCAGTATGGCCCATTAGCAGAGATGACCCCTCAGGCTGGGTGTGAAGGTGCTAATCCATTTCTGGAGGGGAGTTACCACAGCTGAGTCACTGGTGTGAAAACAAAGAAACAGTCCCCTGCCTCCAAGGGTTCCTTAACACCCAGCTTGTAGCCCGAGGTGTCAGGTGTGCCCTGGGCAGCTGCTACAAGTGATCCATTATGAACAGTCTATCAGAAATGACATAGAGGGTGTAGAATACACAGTACACAGTTTGAGTTATACCCACATAGTGTTAAACTCATCCCGGCCCCTGTAACTGGGACAGACATATTGCAGTGACTGCTCTGCACAGACATAATGTAGGATGTCTGATTTAGCTGGCTGAAATACTAGATATAAGCAGAATGAAGGTGAGAGCATCAGCCTTTTCTCAGTGATGTAGTTGGGCCAGATTCTCACTGACTTAAAGGCCTGTGTAATTGTTTTGGCAGTGTAACAGAGTCTTCGTTTCAGTGAAAATTGGCTGAATTGAATTTAAAACTATAAGAATCATTTAAGCTGATGTACTGTCCAAAGTTGCTTATGTTGTGGGATGTTCCTGGTGTTATACAATTGGAAACATCTGGCTTATTTCAGGGAAGCTCTCAGCATGAAGGACTGCATGAATACTTCAGGGTAATGCATATTCAAGTAACAATGGATCTATTCACTTAGAAGGAAATTCAGAAGGTCACTAAATTGCCTTCATCTTACACCAATATGCATTAATCTGTAACATAACCATGACAAAGAACACTGCTTTTACCTGTGGGTTATTGTGGGTTATATTGTCTCAGTGCTGTGAAGAACTCTATTTACCTGAGCGTGAAAAGAGCACTCACAGCAGTGCAGATTTGGAAGTGATGAACAGTTTAATCTTTGTTATACACTGGCACAACTCTTTGTTTTTCTACTGCCTTGGTTAAATCCACTGTTGGGAGCAGTGTCAGCATCATAACAAAGGGAATCCTATAAGCTCTCCTTGGGGTACAGTTTTTGAGTGTACGTCAGCAGGTGGAAATGCCAGTAACATTTGGCCTTAGTTACCGATTCTCTGGCTGCATGTACCCCTTCGTGTCTGTCTGTTTTCCCCTTGAGGGAAATTCTTACTCATTTATTCTAACTTTCCTGACTCTCTCTTGATTTTTCTATTCTCATTTCAGTTTCTTCCTCATACCTTACTTGTACTATGTTTCTCTCCCTGCTTCCTAGTTTTTTGATAATGCCTCATCCTGCTTCCCATAACTTGCCTTTACCTCCCCTTTCCCTATCAAGTTTTTCATTACACAGATCCTTTCAATCTGACATCCAGTCTCTCACAGTTGTCCTCTCTAATTCTTCCTCAGTTCTGCATGTTCTTTCCTTGCCTATGGTGGGAGCACAGAGAACATGAGAAGAAACCTCCAGCCACCTCCAGCCCAGCTTACAGCCTCTGCTCCATACGCCAGGGATTTGCACTTTGGTTTGGTCACCACTCCCTGGTCTGTTCTAGCCCTTATGTTCCCTGTACAGATAGTCGGAATTAGCTTCCTCTTGCTGCTGCAAGCCCTTATGTGTTGTATCCAATTTAAGTGCCTTTCACTGCCACACAGATGAGGAAGCCACACACACCACTACTCCTTTTGGCTTTCTTTAACCACTGGCATTATCCTACTGCCAAAACATGGTGGGGTGCACCAGTTGTGCTATTTCTGACTCCATTTCAGTGTGGCTAAAGATGAAAAGGGTGACAAGCAGATAGGGAAGGAAACTTCTGCCATGCAGGATTGCCTACAGAATGCTTTGCAAATAGCACTACTGTTCTCTGACACGTATGTGTTCTGTAACTGTACAAAATGAAGAGGCTGATATAATGGATAGATAAATCTGCTCCAAAGATGATCTGATGCATGAATGCACACTGCATGGAAACTTTTCTAAGTGAATAAAAATGAGAAGGCTGCCTTTGGCAATTACCAGTGCTGTCAGAGGAATGTAGCCCTTTCCATTACAATTCACCTGGTTGATTCCATGATGTTGTGACATGGAGGAATTTCATTATTCTTTCCACCACAAGCAATCAATTTGTGCCTTCAAGCATAAAATTCAAGTATGCTTGAAGATTTGCTTTGCTTGCATAATACGTAAATGTTACCAGTCAAAGTTTTTCAGTGTTTTTCAATTCCTGTCACTCTTATTATGGTCCTCTGTAGCATGTGACTTTCACTTTTCATGTCATGAGTAAAAAATTTACCTTCTACTAGACATATTTCTGGCTTTCTTCACTTGTAAAACACTAGGAACTTATAGAATAAGAAGATTCATTAACAAGTAGCTCTGAAGATCAACTTTTCTCAATAGATATAGCAAAGCTTTTATCTCTACTGGGATAAATTTAATCCAGAGTGTTTTAAACTCCAAGTCTTTAGTAAAAGCCAAGAGATAAATTTGGATGGTGCCATTTTGGAGTGGGGGGAGATTCCTTCTCTTCTCAGAGCTAAACATAGTTCTGGCAAATAGCCCCAGACTGAAATTCTTGAGGGAGTCATAATAAGCAAGCCAGGGCAAAGAGGAATGTTTTTTTCTCCCTGACTAATTCTTCCACATAAAAAGGTGAAAGGTCAAAGATGAACTTTAATACTAATGAAATTCTGAACTTCTGAGCAGTTATGTCAGAACATTTAAAAAAAAAAAGGTCAGAATGAAAAATGTTTTATTGTTGGCAACAGTAGATTGGTTTTATAAGCCTATATATCTCCATCCTGATTCCTTTTAACCTTTGGGAGAAAGGGAACTTTTAGATAGTAAACACAAGACATTAAGCAATGCACAGTAGGGGTTTGGGGAGTTCAGCCCAGCCCATACTTTTCCTCTTATGTGCCCTTCTGCATCATTCCAGCTGACTGAAGGAGTAAGTGGGGCTGTCTTCAGGTTATTGCAAGTTCTCTTTCCCTAGCGTTTTTTGACCAAGATGGTCATTCTTGAGGTTAATTTCCTTCTTCCTTCTGTCGAGGAATATTTCATGCAGATCAGCAAAGTTCACATGTTCATATTATAGAAGCAATTCTGTTTATTTAAACTGCCCTTTAGAGAGGCAACTGGACAAATTAATGTGAATGTGTGCATGTACACTGAGATGTTCATTTAAATTTAATCACCATAGTTGAAATACATGTAATGAAAGCTTTATTATCTCTTTGGGTTTTGTAGTACCACCCTTCTTGGGCTGGTAGCATGCAAACCAGATGGCTGAGCTGTCCTTTTCATGTTACAGATTATCTGTGCTGCTGCTGCTGACGTACAATTTTTAACCATTGCAGAGTGTGCGAATAGGAATCTAACCTGTGAAATACAAAGTATAACTTGTAAGCTCAGCAATGCTGGAGTGGCCAGATGCAGATCAACTACAAGGAATCTGCAGGAAAGCAAGGGGAATGACCAGAGCTTCAGAAAATACGATCTGTAAAGAAGGGTTGCATAACCTGTGCTCGTTTAGTACACAGACACGAAGACTGAGTGTAAGAGTACAGTTAAGAGAGACAGAAGGGACATAAAAATATGACCCGCTACATAAAGTAAGAGAACAGTCTGTTTTCCATGTCTATGATAAACAGAGCAAGCAATGACAGGTTTTAACTATAGGAAGAAAAACTAAATAGGAAAAGCTGTCAAGCAATATGAGAATAAAACATTCAGATATGTGTGGCTTCTCTATCACTGAGTCTTTACGAACAGGTTAAGCAGCAAGCGTGGATTTTACCTCGCCTATGACTGAATCCCACGAGAGAGAAACAGGCATTTCCAGCACGTGATTCATTTGACCCACTTCCATTATACTTTGGAAGGAGATTAATTGCACTGTGGAAGTGCCTGTTTTTCTTCAGAGGCTGTGAAGGACTCTAGAAAATCAATTCAAGTCTAAAGGTCTGTTTTGTAAATGTCTTCACCTGTGTCAGGACTGTACCATCTCTTGTCTCTGTAGTAACACTGACATAGTTGATTTTGTGCTGGGGAAAATGGCAAGGCTCGATGACCTCTTCAGGTTGTTTCTAGACTATGAAGGAAGTGAAGAACTGTCATTGCAGATGTGCCTAACAAGGCCTACTGAAAACCAAAGTTGCCTGTTCAGTAGCATGACAGTAACAAAAATTTGTTATTGATTAATGGCTGCTTGGCTGAATAATTTGGAAGAAGGTAACAAATAATTTCATGGTTAATTAGCAAACAAGTACATTATCACCACACAACAAACAAAATGTCATTCTTAATCAAAAAAGCTAAGAGTAGAAGAAGCATAGATTATCCTGTAAGTTCCTGACTGGCTTTTCCAGAATAGCTTTTGTGAACACAAAACTGTTCAAACAGTTGCTGTGTGTATTCTTACGTTCTCTGTATAAATAGAGGATTCCACATTATTTCTGCATTATTTTTACTGGAGAAAATTACTAAAAACATTGTCATCTTGATTATCTGCAGCAAAAAAGGGGCAGAAACTATTTTGAATTATATTCCCAGAAGACTCCCATTGAGCTCTTGAATCCAGAGAAGTCCAAACTCACTGGCATGAATTCCTCTCATGCTATTGGTAAGCTGCAGAATCAGCTCAAAGCATTTAGCCTGTGTCGTAATGAGTGGACTTAAAAAGTTGGCAAGGCTGCAAGGCAAATGCAATTATGGAACCCAGCCTTCTTTTAAAAAGTTTTGGATCATGAGATCAGCTGGAATGGAATGGATTGGTGTGATTTTCCCTCCTCACCTTTTTCAGGGCAGTACTATATTTTTCCAGGGAAAAGAATCATGAAAACCTCACCTGGGAAGTTTCTCATACTGATAAATCAGCTTGACCAGTACAACCAGTTATAAATGTGTACTGCCCCTTATCACTGTGCTGTCTCCACATTTTCAACCTGTATTCATCTAGGAACAGCAACGAAAAGTCACCAGTGGATTTCATGAAATCCTTGTTACATTTCCCATCTCAAACCTGCATTCTAGAACACTGGCTGGGGATGGGGAAGTTTGGGATTGGTTAAGGTCAGGTTGGTTTCACCTGACCTTTTCTGGGAGTCTTGTACATATTCACATCTTGGAGGAAAAACAGCATGGATTCTCCTGCTCTTGGATGGCTGATTTCTCCACAGATGTCTGTTTATGTGTGTGTGTGAATTTCAACACTAATAGCAAATGCAGCAGGTGTAACTGAGGGAAAGCTTTCTCCTCTTCCTGTTTTGTTTCCTTTTTATTTTTCTTCTTCTAGCTTCCTTGCACATTTGGTGGGCTTGTGGCTGTTTCTTGCACTTAGCGGGTTACCAGAGGCACAAACTGCGCACTTGCTGGAGAGGCAAGTTACCTCTGTTGTTGTTTGGGATAAACTGAGAATCTGGACTAATGGACCAAATCCATCTGTGACTACACTAAGTAAATGTCAGTAACTTTCACAGCCCTTGTTGCATTCTTCACGCCTAGGAACACATTTCCAGACCCAGGGATCTGGTTCTGACCTCCAGGTGCCTTCTCCTCTCCATCACATCACAGTGTCACTTTGACACACTCCAGAAACTGGAAAAGGCAGTTGTTGAGAGTTGTGCTGCCAGCAGTTAGTCAAGTACATAGGGGTGATTACACATCTAGAAACGTAATGATTTGAGGCCAGTTTCGCTCAGCTAGGCCTCACAATATTTAACTATCATTCCATGTAGTACAGCACCGATGGATGGAGCAGGTATGTTGGCTTAAGTTTATTCTTAAACTGGAACAACAGTGTGTGTTTGCATGTCTGTCTGTCTGTAAGCACACCATGCTTTGTTATTGTAAGGTTCATAAGGTTTGTTATCCTAATAATTTCTTTACAAATAATGTATAATTATCAATTTATAAACTACACAGAAAAAGCATCTCCTTTGGAAAAAAGAGGAATGAAAATCCTATGGCATAGAAAACTGGAGGACTGTTGGCTGTTTGGTGGTTGTTTTTTTAACTCGACACAAACAATGCTTTTGAGAAGCCACTTCTTGCAAATAAAATAAAAATGTTGGTTCCCTTCTGCCTTCTGCCCCTCAAACACATAGCTCCCTAACGTTTTGAAGGCACGGGAATTAAGTCCTGGCTGAACATCTTTAGATGGGGGGCTGGGGGAGAGAGTAGGATTGTCCATATGGCAGGAAGTACATGCCACGATCAGAGAGAAACAACTGCCCCTGGGAGCAACTGCGTTATTGTAATGCTTCTGTAAAGCCATTTCCTCGAGGCATCTGAGAGACTATAGAGAAGGCTGTCTAAAAGCAAATGTTTAATATCATACAACATTTCCTTCTTGCCTAATACGTTCATTAAAACTTGAACTTAATTCTTTTTCTTTGAGGCCATAAATTCCTTCTCCTAAACTCACTGGTATTTATTTAGCTGAACAATAGTTATTTTAGTAGGAAATTAAGGATGGACTCTGTCCTAAGTGTACTGAGGGTAGCCTTTTGATTCATTATATACAAAGACAATTGTGTTTCATTTTGAAGGGTTTTTTTCCCTGATCATCTGAGGAAATTCCAAGGAGCAGAGGAAATTAGTTATCTGCCTCAAGAAGAAAGTATGTAAAATTAAGTAGATTTTTAATCTGACTTTTACACAGTTTGAGAGTCCTTCCCCTCCTGGGAACATTAATGTTGCTTCACTGAAGCTTTAAAAACTAAAATATATACAATATTATTTGATATATGTAGCTGAGGATGATTTCTGAGGCAAAGAACCTTCTCATGAGCCCTGTGCATTTTCCTCCCTAATCCTAAAGTTTTACCCGAATTAAAGTAACAACCTTGCACATACTGCTATAAGAGCAGAAGTGCAGGATTATATCAAAGATTCATCTAACCTGTCCAGTATCCTGTCCCTGTCCGTGGCTGATAGTTGAGGGAGGAGTAGAACAACATTTATAAGAAAATCCTTTTTTTTGTGATCCATTTCAGCCATAAGCAGTTAACAATTCAGGGATTTCCTCAACCCAAAACTGTGTCTGGGCCATCACTTTTGATAGTTGCCAGTGGAGCTAGCCTTCAGGAATGTATCCAATTCCACTTTGAGCACACTTAACTTTTGCCCTCTGCAACATCCTGTGGCAAAGAGTTCCACAATTTAATGATGTGCTGGGAGAAAAAGAACTTCCTTTTGTTTTAAATCTGCTTTTTGTCTCTCTCAGTGTCCAATCATTCTGTGTTTCCAGAAACAATAGATAATCATTTCTTATTCGTTTGCCACACCAGTTTTGCTTTATAAGGCTCTCTCTTATCTCGTCTTAGTCTCTTTTGTAAGCTACCTTATTTAGTCCTTCCTTATATGAGCAGCCACTCTATATTTATATTCTTTTTTGAGATGTGGTGAAGACAGTCACATGCTGTGTACCAGAATCTCAAGAATGTTTTATTTACCCTTTAACTAACATTCTACTTGCATTATGACCATTGCAGAGCACTGATCAAAAGTGATCAGCTTTGAACATTCCAGACAATCAAGTGTGACTTGAATTTTTGTCATCTTTGGCAGATGACCAGTTTTTCAGAACTACAAGAAAATGGGAGTTGTAGTCTACTCTAAATGTAGTGGCTTCATTCTTAAGGATTATTACTTTTAAATTGCAAACAGTCCCAGTTCTTCAGCAGAGGCCATGCTATTGTCTAATAGAAAAGAACCATGGACTATTTTAGAATCCAGAAGTTCTAAATATTATATATCTATTTAATTTGCTTTTGAATAGAAATGACTGTGACCCTTTTAATTTGTGACTTCTGGCAGAGTTGCATTTGACAGCTTCCTAATTTTTTTTCTGGTCTTCACAAGTCACTACTGTATGCAGATAACACAAGGAGAGCTGGAGCTGCTACCTCGGGCAGGTTTCCTTAGTGCCCTCTTATCCAGAGAGAACGCTGGTATCCCACAGTATGGTTAAGCATTAAAAGCCAGTCCTGTGAAACTGTTCTGAATTGCTACTGCTGGTGCTAGATTAAAGCTGTTCTGGCTGAGCGTGGTAACAGCGGGGTGAGTCTAACTGGGAATTGCTTGAAGATGGGTTTAATACCTTCCTGGAAACCGCAAAGAAAGCTTCATCTCTATGGGCTGTTCACTGTATCGTTTGAAAGGTCATAGGAGCTGTAACCAGGTGAAATAGGCTCACACCTTTGGGACTTTTTCTTTGCTTAGACTGATTATTTACCATCTGAGAGACATTAGGAGCGTTGATAGGAAGGACTATTAACACATTCCTTCTGAAAACAAACTCCATTCTTACTTAAACAATTGTTAGTTTCTTGTTCAAACAAAAGAAGCAGCCACCTTGCCTTTGCCATTCAGCTTTTAAAGCAAGTAATTAAGACCAGGCTGACAGGCTAATTAGGTTTCAGGTTTTATTCCTCATGCATCTTTTGTTTGTATCTGTTTAAGAATAGGACAGAAACTGAGTTTATACTGGTGCCTAATCTTTGTAGCAGTGAATTGCAGGTGAAGTAAAAACGAAAAAACAACAGCAGAAACAAACTAAAATATTGCACATATAGCAGAGAATATCTTAAAATTATTTTTTAAAAGAAAAGTAGTTTATGAGATGTTCTAAGGATTAATCACTGTATCAGCCACAAAAACTGCACGCTATCCTGATTTTTGTTTTTCAAAATTAAATTATTTTCACATGGGAATGCAAAAAAATTACATGGGACACAATCAAACGTCACCTCTGTAATTGGTTATCTGAGATCCTCAGGGCTGTTCACAATCATTTTCATCAGCTGTGGGTCATTCATAATAACGTATGTGACCTTAATCTGTTTGTACAACAGGCTCTCAGTTCACTGTGTGTTTTACAGAGTATTTTCTCACTTTGTCTCCTTCAACCTTGTAAACTACATGTAGTAGGTCTGGAAGACTTTTTAGGCTTTTTCTGCATTTTTTTTCCTATTTATTTATCACTTTTCCACCAGAGGGGAAAGAAAATGTTGTTAATATTACCTGGAAAAAAAGAAACCGTGTGGTTAAGAACTTAGTCTTCTTCAGTTCTGTGGTGCTTTACACAGCTCGGCCATGTCGGATAGGCTGCTGGTGTCACCCAGTGGACAGAGAAGTTGATCACAGAGAGGTGTCATATAGAGAAGTTTTTCTTTCTGCAGCAGTAACTCGTTCCTAACTGACAGATATAGCCTTAATTTTACAGTAGTTAAGATGATGTGATATTCAGAAGTATCTCTGTCTAATGCCATGGGCAGTACTAAAATGTTCAGAGCATAGAGAGGAAGCAGTGCGCATTCCTCACCTTTAGCAGGAAGTGAACAAAGAATAAGAAAACAATAATTAGTGGGCACTGTCTCCTGCTGGGAGAAAGTAACCAAAATAACCAAACAAAGCAGTGTTTGTGCTGGTGTTTAAGGAAGGATACGGGCATTGTTAAAATCCAATTGAACGCAATTCTGTGCAATGCAAAACAGGATTGCATTTTCTTAGCCTAATAACAGCTTGCAACAGAGGTGAACAGCTTGTCAACAGAGGTGAACATGACCTGGAGAATCCTCTCTTCACAGTGTTACAACAGTAATGTATTTCAAAACATGCAATGTAATCTTTGCATGCAAAACTTCAGGGAAATAAATCACCTATAAATTAATCTCTTAGAAAAAACTGTAATGTTTACAGATACCATATGAAAACTATACAAGTACATAAAAGTAACTTCAATGTGTGTTTTGTCTTACACTTTTTCCTGATTTGCAAGAGTACTTCTCAGAATGTTGGAAAATGGAAGGTTTATTCTTTTTTTTTTTTAAAAAAAAAAATGCTGTTGTGTGATGTGCTTCAAAACTTTTTCCCACAGATGAAGCTGAAATGGGGTTAAATGCATATAGATGGCTAGATCTAACTTACAACGTCCAAAGGAAGAAATTACATTCCTTTTCTAATGCTGTGGCAAGTAGCATGTGCTTCTTGCCCCTTGCAGGTGGAATGAGAATGACCTGATGCATTGCAATTCCTGAACTGCTAAAAGAAAAGAGTTTGGGCTGCTGAGATAACAGTCAGTACTCCTGAAGAAGGAAGACTAGTCACTTATTTGTAACCAGATCACAGTAGTAGCACTGGAGAATTGTTTCAACATACCAAAATGATGCCAGGAGCTACATTAAGTCTCCTTTCTAATAAGAAGCCCTTATGATCTGTAAACACATCTGCAGAACTGATACTGTATTTGAGGAGGCAAAAGGAATCCAGACAACCCAGAAGCAACAAGGAAAGTACAATTATGTAATGAAGTAGGTGGTAAATTTTGCCTGACCAATTAAGCTTCCTTCTAAACAAGTCGTCATGATCTCAATTAACTTTCTCTTTCAGACCAGATAGCAATAGTTCTTACATTGTAACTTTGATGACAGAGGTTCTAAATGTCTCAATTTCTCTTTGTGAATGTATTCAACTCTTCCTAAAAGTAACGGCTCCTCTGATTTAAAAAGCTGGACTTCATAGTTGTGAGAACAGGGGAGGTAGCTAGTCCCTATGTAACCTTCTTATGCATTTGTCATAATCCTCTGGAATCCTGGCTTTCAAAAGTCTCATGCTCCTACTCTTAGTAGGCAGGGACAAACTACAGGACCATCACTGTGAGTCTGGGAGGCAATACATAAACCTTTTTTTCCACTTATTTCCCAAGTAGGTTTTTGGGTCAGGCTTCCAGGAGGAAAGAACAATCTGAAAATTAGGTCTGAAAACACCCTTACTTTCTTCTTCTGAAAGGTAGATATTTAATTCAGATTTAGCCTTTGCTTCTTGGACTCAAAACCCTGATGGTACTGAAATGCATGGGAATTTTCCCAAAAAACTTCATGAAGGCCAGAACTTCACTTCTTCTATGCTAACTTTTTAAATGCAAACCAGAAATG
This sequence comes from Myiotriccus ornatus, assembly GCA_036023395.1. Classification (NCBI taxonomy): domain Eukaryota; kingdom Metazoa; phylum Chordata; class Aves; order Passeriformes; family Tyrannidae; genus Myiotriccus; species Myiotriccus ornatus. The sequence continues at coordinate 45,066,882 of JAYRBT010000042.1, forward strand.
ATAGTTGCTGTCTGATGACATAGTGAAAGAAGTAATTTCAGTGCCTTAATCAGTACTGAAGCTGCATGTATGCAGACTCAAATCCTCTTAACATTTTAATTTTGTTGCAGCTCCACTCATGTCTCATGACAAGTGGAATATTTTCAATACAGCAGTCACTGATGTTTATTGTTTTGCCCTCTATGCCAAGATGATAAAAATGCCTGTTCAGTCTCTCCTACCACTTCCACTATTAGCTTTGTTGAGAAATTTTCAGGTAACAGACAATGTCCGGGGAACATCTACACAAAAGACATACCTTGTTTTATAGTTTTTATGATACAACCTATCTTTTGCTTTTTTGCCTTTCCAAACTGTAACTTACTCATATTTCCTGTCTTTCTAAATACAGACTTACACAAATATACTTTGTGCTGTGTATTTCCTTACTACTTGGCCATGTGAATGAAGGACGGTGTCTTGCAATAAATCACTACTTAGTAAGTTTATACTGTAAGGAAGATTATCTGGTTTGAAATTTTCTAACAGCATGCTGCTGTGTGGAATGTTTTTTCGTTCATTTTTATTAGAAAGTGCTGACTCATAGAAGCCAAAATGTTTCAACCAAATAAAGACATTTTGTCACACTGCTACCAAATCACAGGTTTCTGCCCAACTGAAGCAAAAGCCTGTGGTTACTAATCCTTGGGTCCCACAATGCCACGGTAGCCACACACATACCACAGAGTTTCCTGGTACTGTGCCACAGCTTGAAAGTTCTAGAGATTTTCAATCAAGGTTTGAGTCCCTGCTTTACATCAAGGGATTGTTCAGGGTTACTCTCTCAGCTGTTCCAGAAAAAAGAAAGATGTAAAGAATTTCTCCAAGCTGGGAATTGCGATTTATTCCATCTTCAAAGATATGGATTCAAGTAATATTTCGTTTTCATAAACAGGATTTTTTTTTTTTGTAGGTAACTCTAGTATTTCTAAATCTTTTTTCTCTCCTTTGGAAATACTTTTTTAACATAAATTTCCTGTCGAACACATATTTCTGGTGAGACAACTTTTTAGATATTTTAGCAACCAGATAAACAGAAAATTATTCTAAAAAGGCTCATTAAAGTTTTCAAACATGTTGGAAACCTATCTTCCATCTGGTACTATCTACCCACCTGAGCACAAGGTATACTTTTGTTCTTGTTCTTCTTTCATACAGCTGCTCTGTCTTGTCTCCACTACCGTCCAAAACCAACGATGTTTTTGAAGATGAGACACGGGCCACTGCAGTCTGCTCCTAAATGGACACCTGGTTGTCAATGAGGTGATGATGCTCCAGGTGTGTCACAAAGGGAATCCAGTGATTACTTCATCTGCATGTCTTTCCTTCCTCTCCCATGATAATTCTGTGAAGCACAGCAGGTCAGGTAGCCTGGGATATGAGCCACAGCTTGTCCCTGACATGAGGAAAACAAAGTATCAGGGAAAGTGTTAACAAGTTAGATTATAAAAAAAATCATTTACAGATTGAAGAATAATTTAAAATCCTCTCTATAAATGAAAGGCATAGGCCCAGTCTTTCCGTGTTATTTAAGGTGTGCAGTCATCTAAGCATTTCAGGTGTTTTTTAAGGCCTGATGCAACCATGAGTGCTGTGGAGCTCCTGGCTTCTGCCAAAACACAGCCAACAGAAATCCAGCCAACAGGAAAAAGGGATGTGCTTTAACCAGATGAGCTAGCCAGGCAGGCTTTGGTAGCAGCCAACAGCAGACTTCAGAGGCTACTCCCTAATTACTTGAAGGTCTCATAGGCACCATTTATCTCAGACAGCTGATTGTAGTACACTCATTTTATATTCATGTGTTTGTGCTTTGTGGGCTGGCAATGTTTGTCTTTTGTAAGTGTGGTGAAGACTAATTTGTTTGAGAAGTTCTCTGTAATTTTGGGGGGGATTCTGTAGGTTGTTTGGTCCTGTAAAGCAGGCAGCAGGAGTGCCAAAATCCAGAGCCTTATCTTTACACCTCTAGTGAAGACATCTTGTCATCAATACACACCTGCCACACTGGTCTAATGATGATACCCTTTAAACACAAATTCTTCACAGTGAGAGCAATCCTATGAAAGGTTTGGACCAGGAAAAATTAAAAAAGAGACTATAAAGCCCACAGGCCTCCCCTGTGCTTTCCAAAGCTAATGGAAGATTGCTGCTGTATTTGGGAGTGTTGGATCAATCCCTAAATGGCTATGCTTTTACATTTTCTAGGCTAAATAAGTTTCATCTATACCAGGAACATTGAAATAAATTCTAAATAAACAGACTTATTTTTTTGTTTTACTTGGATCATAGATTTATTCTGATTTTCCAACTGTTTCATAACCATATTTTTCCTGATCCCCAAATCATTCCAAAAATTTATTTCACCAAAGTGTATTTAAACTCAACTATAGGACAGTATTTATTATGAAGATGTAGGCTTTTGGCTGAATAATTAACCTAGGTGGACAGCCAGCTGACTGCACAGAAGTAAAGACCAAAAAGATTTGGATCAGGATTTCTTAGGGCTTCATTCAGTAGCCACCACCCACAGTACAATAAATTATAGCTACCTCAAAATGGGCAGTCAATACACTTAGTATTCTATCTGGTAGATCAGAGAATTCTAGATAAATTACAGGTAATATTTAACCATACCTTCTGAGGGAAAAAAAAAAAAAAAGATTTATTTGTGTTCTAGCTGTACCTATAAACACTGGACGTAGGGTAAGAGACTTAATCACCAAAAGTTGTGAACAGGGAATACATTAAATAATTAAGGAAAGTGGACTGAAAAAAAAGAGCAGAAATAGGAACCTATGTAGAAATAACTGTCCCTTTGGGCCAAATCTATAACAAGTGGATATTGGCACAAATCCACAGGATTTTATATTTAATCTCTAGAACCTCTTACTTCATCACATTGTGGCAATGCAGCTAGAACACTTAAAAGGACATAAGCTTGGGAAGTGTATTTTATGGGAAAGCTCATCAATTCCAGAGTTCACAGAGCAAATAATATTTTTATACAGCCTTCATAAAGTGCAATAGTGTGGCAGTTATGACATACTGACTCTCCAAACTGTGAAAGAGCCACACCCTGCAGTGGTGACAAAGACAAGCACACACCTGCATGTTGGTACTTGTAGAAGAAGCTAATTACAAAGCATGCTGCAATCCTGACTGTGATGTATTCATTAACCTGAAAAAGCAAAAAAAGGAGATTTACTAACTCCAACAAGTTTTCATATATATATTTGGATGGATGAGGCAGACTGAAGACTTAAAGGATGATCCGAGACAGTTGGTCATAGGTGAGGAAATTAGCAGTTACTCTAGTTAAAGTCTACAAACACGTTTTAGTGCTGTCACTCTCATTTAAATCCTGCGAAGTTGGCTCGTATCTTAAGAACTGTGGACAGAGACAGCTCCCAGCCCTTTGTCTGATGACTCCTGCCCCAAGTAAATGTACTGAGATAGTGCATGTCTTGGAAGGCGATGCTGTATAGCAGGAAGACCTGAGAAACTCTCCTACCTCTCAAGCTGCTCAGGAAGTCAGGTATAACTCTGAGGCAGAGGCTGTGGAGTCAGACATGGACAGACTCGGGAAGCTCTAGTCCTTGCTTACCCTTTAGCTACAGTGGGCAGGATTTGGATGATGTTTAGACCCCAGTAAAGAAGTGGTATTTTGATGCATACAGTGTTCTCCCTTAAAATAATGGTCATTAAAGCCTTTAACATTGTGCAGATGGACCATGAAGAATGCCCTGGTGACACCAAGCAGGGGTCTTGGAACCATGCCAATTTAATCCAAAAGTCAGTTCTCATCAGCCGTTTCCAGCCTCTGGCATACCTACCCATTCAAATATTATGCTGCAAAAACTAACAGCTTTAGTAAACTCATTAGCATTTTCATATGGCTCTTGAAAAACATCAAATTAATTTGATATAGCATAGTTCACATTCTATAACCTGTAACACTCTGTAATCTGTATTTGGTAACTCAAACTCTTTCAATAATTACATGCTTTCAATTTTACAGACTTAGTAAAAAACAAAACTGCAGATGCAGCATATTTTCAAATATCATGCAGATTTGAATATGCCTGCAGATTTAACAGAATAAACAAAAGTCAGGTTACAGAAAAAAATCAGCTCCAAATAAGAATATCTGCCTATTAAGAATTTTATTGCCATTTGTTTGAAGTTATTCCTTCATGTCAGCTCCAGCCTGGTAGTATGAACCAAGTAAAGGATTGAGTATGGGTTTGGCTACCCATCATTCTGTCAGCACCTTATGTGTGCCTGGTATAAAATGCTGAGCATGATACCAGTAGCTCTATATTAGGTAGCAAGGAATAAAAAAATCACTGATCCAACCCCTGTAAATAGTGGATATGTTTACAAACTCTGTGCCCGAAGGCACGCTTATTAACTTGGGTCACGAATGTTTTACCTTTGTTTCTGGAAGTTTTGCAGCATGCTAGGACCAGCTGTGGTAACTAAAAATCAGTGAGAGTCTTTTCACAGATTTAGTGGAGATTGGATCAGGCCTGAGGTAAGGCAAACAACTGCCTGCTAGTGAATATGCCCAAAGGCAAAATGAGGAATGGCTCGTTCAAGGAAGTCCTGGATGCCCCATCCCTGGCAGTGTGCAAGGCCAGGCTGGATAGGGCACTGAGCAACCCAGCCTAGTGGAAGGTGTTCCTGTCAAGGGCTGGGGTTGGAACTGGATGATCTTTAAGGTCCCTTCCAACCCAAACCATTCTATGATTCTATGATATGTTGAAGAAATACAAGCATCATGTTCCCTGAAATTAAGACACCTCAGAGAGAGCAGATGATGTGATATTTAGAAAAAAAAGAGGTAAGAACAACAGTAAGAAAAGTAAAGCAATAAATATTACCTGACCTAAAGCTGGCTGGCCAAGCTTGCCATCCCAAGGCCACTTCCATTCTTGAACCATTTCCTCATCTTTGTTAGTCACCAGACCTCTCTCCTGCTTGAACATCACTGTCATGGTGTTGCTGTAAACAAGGAGAAATACGAAACCTGTTTTTCCTGGTGTATTTAAGTAGAGTCTAAGCAATCCAAGAAGCTCTCTTTGATCTGAGTCTTTTAATTAAAGAGTGACTTTGCATATCTGCCTCTTCATCGAGCTTGTCTCATGCTATAGGCCTGTGAGGCAGGTATAAATTTTTATCCCTGTAATACAAACAAGAGTTGGGTTAAATTCTTGTTTTAATAATTCAAATTAAAAAGGAACTGGTGTCAAACAGTGTGATCTTAATGCCATTTCCAGTTACTAGTACATTCCTAGGAGTTCTAAAACACTTTGAATTCTACTGTCAATTTCAAGGAAAAGAAAAATAAGTTAAAAAGGCATGTAGATGTCATTCATGTATGAGCCCTCAGTTGGCAGTTTCAGGAGCATTTTTATGTCTCTATCCTTAAATTTCTTCAGAATAACATGGATGCTGATAACATTATCCAAAAGAGAACTGTTGATGTTCAATTTGTGTGGTCTGGTGGGCCTGAAACTTCAGAGGAAATCTCCTGTGTTCTTGCTTTTCACAAGCAGGGACCTGCTTTTTACAACTGCATTAGAAATTGACACAGAGGATATTGAGAATATCAGTGTTCATCTTGCAGCTTTTGTTAGATAGGTTTTAACAACAAGCCCCTTTAGATAGCAGACACACCCTCAAAATGAAGAAGCTGTATAGATGGACAAGTATCTAAACAAATTTTTGCTATTGTTTTAACAAGATGGTGCAACACAAACCTGGGAGAATAAATGAAACCCAGAGAAAGAAACAGAATCAAGACGAAAATGTAAAATCATGAGCAATACTTTTTAAATTACTTTTCTTAAAACAGTTACAGTCTTAATTTCCACCCTTATTAAAAACAGACTATAGAAAAAGTAGCTTGAAGGTACTTACAGAAGTCATTCAGATGCACTTTATTAGAGGGGTCAAACAACTGCTAATATTTGCCAATTATTTTTAATACTGAAAATCATGATTGAACAAGAACATAGAACAAATAGCATTTGATAAGCTCTTTTTATAACCTATATGATGCATTATGTCTCACTGCATTGTGAGGCACTAAGAAGTGGCGGGGTGAAGGAGAGGAGAGTGTGCCTGCATTTTGTCTGTGTAGATCATCCATCCGCAGCTCCTGTCATGCATTCAAGGCAGCCAGAAGGCTGGCTCCTGACTGCCTGCTGCCTCCTTGTCTCCTTTGTATGTATAAATTGTCCAGTAAGACAAAGTACATCCTGTCCTCACCACAAATTCCATTTTCAAAGCAACTTCTGTCTAGCTTAGCAATTTAGATAGCATAGTTCTTTGGGGCTGCTTGAAAAAATGGGGGACTTGTAGATGGAACAAGTTTCTTTACCTCCACATTGCTTCACCTCCAGCTGACCTGCAAAGAAGATGTAAGTGGTGTTTTTCATCTTGCCAAATATGTAGAAGTCAAGCTCCTCCAATGCCAAACTCTCCATGGACTATTCACCTGTCTGAGCGAAATTTTGGCCACCAAAGACTGTGCCCAGCTCTGCTTTTTTTGAGTGAAGAGGATAGATGAAAAACAACCAATCAAAATAACCCCAAACCATTGTTAGACACCCAACTAAGATATGACTCCAGGCTGCACGAAAAAAATTATGTTGCGCAACATATCACCTTTCTCACGTCCATCTTCATTCACACCCTTGTATAGCTTCATGCTCTCTGCATTACTTTGCTGCATCAGTGAAATGCTCTACCTGCTAGGAAGACAGATGCTGCCCTGTCCAAAAGGGGTGAAAGTTCCAGCTATAGAGTGACCTGCAGAAAGGTTAAATATAGAAACCTCCACGTGGGAGACTGCAGCAGCTATGGCAAACAGCAAGGTACTCAGAAGGATAGATAAGATGAGTCAAGGATAGATAAAATGAGAGTTAAGGAGTTTCATGGCTTCTGTTACATGACCCTCTGGAGAACACAGGGACTAGCACTCTATCAGCTCTATATTCTTGGTATTGGGTACAGGTGTACGTGGACAAGTGAAGCAACTAACCCAGTCACCTCCTTTCTTGAACAAGTGGGTTGGGAGGCATGGAAAATGACCAGAGCTCTCAGTATAAAATCCACCAACCTGACTAAGCTAACATGGTTGGTACAGGCCAAAAGTGACCTTCACAGCAGTAACATGAATCAGAAATATATTTAAGAAGCACAGTATCTTCGGTGATTTTCCCTGTGACAGAGAATACCATTCCTAATGCACTTCGATGACTTGACTGATAAAGTAACCTTTGTTCAAGACATGGTGGTACTCTAAATAAATTGCAGTCTGACACCATTAACTTGTAACTGCATTTTTCATTCTGGAATATTTCTTTCTGAGTCATGACCACCCACCTGACATGTACTGGACTTTGTTGTTATGATCTGACTACCTAGCTATAGCTCTGCTACTATGTACAGTCTGATAGGAAATGGACATTTTCATGTAGCCAAGTCTTGAAAGCTGCTCATCTACACATTGACGCTGAATTTTCACCCTGTAGAAGTCCTCCCTCTACTTTTCACACCCTTGCTAGAATTCACATGTGCTGTGTAAACAGAAAGGACATTAAATGAAAGATCAGGCATTGTTTAGCCCATAGTGCATTTTCCTCTGTCCTATGACTGCTTTCTTGACCACTGTGATCTGAGGTTTGCCATTTATCTGCCCTGTGTGAAAGGCATGGCAGTCTGAACCTTCCATGTCTTGGAGAAACCTTCTCCTCTGTGATCACCATAATGCCAGAGTGTAAGTGTGCCCAAATGTTTGTTCTTCTCTGATCTCCACATTTCTACTTAATGCAGAAGAACCTCCTGATCTCCCAATTCCCTCCCCAAGCAGTATCAGCCTGAAGGGGCAGATTTCTGTTTTGTGTCATCAATAACTTTCCATTAGGACCTCTCTACAGTGAATTATATGATTTTGCAATATTTTAAATTGTGTTTAATGAGAAGCTCTGTAAACATTGATGGTAAATATTATTACACACATTAGTCTCAGACAGAAAGGGGTCAAGTAAGACATACAAGATCACATAAGTTGCCTGTGGTTAAGCTGGCACCAGAACTCACTACATCAATCTTCTTCACACGTACATAGCAGAGATCCTTTGACTGTGAGGGGCAGTCAGTTCTATCCCTGTTGAAAATCTATCTACTTGATTTTTTTGCTTTACCTTCACCATTCTGTGTTCCATACACCCATTTCTATTGTTTACTTCATCCTTCTGAGGAAGATCAATATTTAATATTCTAAAATTTCTGTATCTAACAGCCAAATTTATATCTATTTCAGTACCATGACTGATCTTGAGAAAGAAGCAGAGAGGGTTTGAGGCTGGCTAAATTAACCCAAAGGAGGTATCTATTTAGTCCACCTTTTGTCTGAAATCCTTTGCAATCAGATGCTCTGTATACTGTTCTATATGTATATATGAGCCTCCAACACTTTTATCTGTTATTCCTGAAGCACTTAGAAAAATGTGGAGGTCATAACAATGGTACTAGGTAAACAAAACCATTAAAGTAAAAAAATGAGCACAGAATGCTGGTCAATATTGAGGTGAGCTAATTAGGTAAAACACAAGCTGACAGAAATCAAAGTAATATTATTTCAAGCCAATATTTCTTGCTGTTTCAATTTTGTTATAAAATATTGCTCAGTATAAGCTTTTTGCTGACCAGGCTAAGCACAAATATTTAAGAAAACTAAGCCAACTCTCATGGCACTGATACAGGAATCTGGTAACAGCATCAGGGTATTGCAGTATGAGGAGAAGCATTTTACTTTCAACCTGATGGGCCACCAGGGTCTGCAAATCCTGCAACCATGCTCAGGTCCTATGAAAGGGAACACTTTGCTTGTAGGGACACCCTTTGATCCTATTTGTGGCATAAAAATTGTCTTCCTTAGATGATTCAATTGGTTGACTGCAGAGCTTTGGAGAATGGTAATATGATAGACTCCGGAATTGTTGCACCACAGACAACCTCGGGTATCCTCAGTGTTTGGATGGGCTTTGTCCTGTTCTTAACAATTGCAGGCTAGGGTGCAGCAAAATCTAGAATCCATGAGAGTAAAGGACAGATACATTTCAGAGTGTTCTCTAAAGCAGCAAAGTCTAAGATTTGGTATGTCTCATAAGCGGGAAGACAACAGAATTTATTTAAATAACCAGAAAATATGATGTTCCCTGTATAAGCCCCAAATAATAAGCTTTTGTGTTGCTCTTTTTTTTCTTGGCTTTGCAAACACATTACATACCTTTTGGAAGGTAATATACAGAGGCTGGCCAAAAAATGCATTTTTTGCTGCAGCATCAATTTTTTTAGAATTTGGGCTACCCAGTTCTTCCAGAAGTAAAGCAGTGACAATAACCCATTCAATGAGGAATAATATACTATTATATAATATACAATACATTGTAGCATATACACTCACACACTGAAAACTGCTTGATCTTATACAGCCACTCACTGCTAAACCTATTCCTATGAATGATGATTTTTCACCTAAGATAAATACAATACTGATTTTATTAAATCTGAATATGTTCATAATTTTGAAGTGTACAGGAACTGTCAGTTAAATAGCAGGATATGTAAAAGCTAAAATTCAGAAACTGTGCTGCAGATACATAATTATACAGGTTATCTTTAATAACTGTCCTTGTAAGTAATTAATACTTATAATTACTTATCAGTAAATATTTGTTTTTTCCATTTAAACCTAGCCTGCTTTATAAATTCCAGCGTTTCTTCCTTGGAGAATTCATCAGGCAGAGTAAATCTTAACTATTTCTGACACCTCCTCCATCCACTGATACTATCTGATCTCTGTGGTTGGTAAGCAGAGAATGGCTGATGTGTTTGGAAACTACCACACATTTTAAACACTTGGCCAGTTCTGTGTGGGAATCCTCCAGGGTGTTGTCTTGTACTGTGTCTTGTACTGTGTCAAAATAGAAAGCTCAAGTATAAGCAGCATGTAGAAGTCCAAAGGCCTGATTCTGGCCACAGTATCTTGTGGGAAACTGCTTTCAGGCCCTGGCAAGGCAACAGGCTACAAATCACAGCAAATGTCAAATTGCAAGATGGTTTTCAGGGACCATGGTTTCTTTTGAAAGAAGTATTAAAACAGTTTTTCACAACTATAGTAAAGTTTATCTGTAGATTAATCACAATCAGAAAATACTGTGTCACCACCAGCTCCTGAAAATGTCTCTGTTAAGATAAGAATTATCTTCCACTACAGTAGCTAAAATAAGAGTATACATTTCCCTTTCATCAATAGTGAAATGTTAAGCAGAACTCAAGGAGTTTTCAAAGCAATTATACTCTCCAGACTAGTGTGTTGGTTTGGCTAAATGGTCTCCTATCATAATCCGTTTTCTACATAATGAAAACATGACCATTTATTTAATTTTTCTTATGGAAGCTAAGATCTCAGTTTGTTACATTTGCTTCTGAACTTGCTGTAGGCCAACCAGTGTCCACAGATAGGGCAGTTTCTGGTGAGTATCTTCAGAACTGGAGCCAGAAAGTTGGAAATGCAATCTCAAGAAACAGAATGAAAGATTAGAATTAGATGAATAAGTAAAGACTGAGGTTAATGTCAGTCCTGTTCTATGGCCTCTGTCAGTAGAAAATGAAGTTCATTTGTACAAATACAAAGTGCTGAAGCTTTGGGAATTGCCTTCTTAGACAGATAAAAGAGATTCTTTGCCTGAAAAAAAAACAATAGGAGAAAGAGGAAATGTACAATGTATGTACCTTTAATTGAAAAATAGAAAATTATATCTAGGGAAAAAATGGGTGCCAAGAAACAGGGATTATTCAGATAAATTAAAAGTAATTCACATGAATTACCTTAATCTCTCACATCAGTAACAGTCACTGTTTGATTTGTGTACAGCCCAGGATTGCTGCTGGAAGAGGATGCAGTTCATGCAGACTCTGATTATTCTCAGCAGCAATCTGGAGTAGCTGAAAAATTAAGCTGTACATCACTCTTTGAGCAGCAGAGGCCACAGAGTTCTTTTAGAGTGCATTCCTGTAAGACAACTGTGGTTGCAGCTGCAGTATGGCAGGTATATTTTACTTAGTTCACATTTGCAGCATTTGTGGATTATTTCAGAAGGCCTGTGGGAGAGTGGAGGAAGAAGGTCCTTAACTGCTGGAGATTCTCAGTTATTCTCACTCAATTTTATAAAAAGGGGAGAACACCCAAGTTGAACAGTCAGGGTTACCTGTATTCTAAACACCTTCTGTTGCAATGATTAACAAGAAAACAGATTCCTCAATGTAAAAATACAAATGAGGTGATAAAAAATGGCTACAGACACAGACTGCTAGAGAACAGGCCAAGCAATTGTTAGAGTTAATGCAGGGAAGATCAGTTTCCCTGATTTATTGTATAACTATGATCATATTGAAAAGCAAATGAGTCAGAATCAAGACCTAATCTAACCAAGTGGGTTAGAACTGCAGTCACAGAAATCCATGACCTGCTGCTGGGCATTCCCTTCACCAGATTAAAAAAATAAACCTATGACAACAGACCAAGGCAAATGGGAGCTCCCAAGACATAGGAATGGGTATGGATAATTTAGTAGAAGCTGGTTGTCTCAACCCTTTAGATGTTCACTTGTGATTAAGAAAACTCCAACAGCTCCCTGACTGTAGAGTGCACTGACAGATGCACTGGCAGAGTGCTGAAAGGAAGTGTACACGACGTTGAGATCACCGACACAGAGGAATAAGAGACTGCTTGTGAGCACAAGAGATAAAGGTGGAATCAATACTCTTGCAAACTTAATAGCTCAGAGACACCAAGAGCACGCAACTCTACAGCAAAGCATTTCAGAAATGATTTGTTACAGCCAGAAGGAACTGGATGCCACACTTTCAGAAAACAACAGAAAAGGGTATCATTTCCTACAGTGCCTGTATATCTGTTTATGGAGCTATTCCTGCATGCTAGGATGCTGGATGTCTCTGCAGCACTTTTAACCTTCACCAGCCAAGGAATTTCAGTTCTGCAGTCCCAGTGGCATCTGACCAACTTCATGGCCAAGATTAGGAAGAAAATGCCTTTCAACAAATGCCTTTTTTCTTTTTCCTTTTACATGGCAATGTTCTTAAAGAAATCAAAAAGTCAGTGCAGAGTAAGCAGTTCTTCCCTTCAGATCATTAAATTTGTTCATGGTTTAGGCAGAACTGATACAATGCCTTGTGCAGAACTTTCCTGTTAGTGCATTAGTGCTCCCACAAAGTTATTATGTCAAATATATGTGGTCAGATGGTTTCCATCAATAAAAAGCCTTAACATAATATCTGAAAGAAGTTATTCACCTTGTATTCTACTAGTAAAGAGTAGTGGACCTGCAGTGGAGTAGGGAACCTGCAGCGGAGTAGGGAACCTGCAGCAGCTCTGTAGAAAAGCTTGCTGGCAGATGATCAGAGATAATCAGAGAGGGACTGGGTATTTAAAAGAAGATAGTCTCCAAAAATCAAGCAAAGTTATTGTTTGACAATTGTTCCCTTCTATTAATCCATACTTCAGTTAAATCAATCATTGAGAATAGCTGTTCAGGTACTGCATAATTCTAACCACCTCTGCTAAGAGCCATGTAACTGAGCTGCCTGCTACTCTCACCTCTTTCATCACAAATGACAGACAGCAAGAAGCTGATTATGATGGGTGTTTGGTCAGCATCATTTTCCACAACAGGAGCTAGACAGGAAACATGCTTATGATCATACATGCAAGGGTGAGTCAGCTTTCAAAAACATAAAACCAACGATAATTCTTTTTTTCTTTTTGAAAAAAAAGAGGAAGACTGCAGTAGCACCTGGGGAGCTGGAACAGGCTTGACTCCAACCTATGGTTCTGCACTGAGGATTCCTGACACTTGCTGAATGAAGTGCTCTGGATGCAAATATTTTTGCTGGCGCAATATGTTATGACTCTATCACTCACCTTGAAAGAGGAGACTAAAAATGCTTTGATAAATGGTTTGAAACACTGCCCAGTTTCACTGGCTTTGTTCTTCTAAGTGTTTGTACCTCTTGCTTCAGCTGCAAAGTTATTTCATCATGTCCTAAAACACTGCTTTGCAGAGAACTGCAGTATAACTAACTATAAAGTGGAGCACGTTGACCTAACCAGCCCAGAGAGTGTAGACTTAGCAGAAAGTGCTTTTTTCCCTTTTAAGGCCAAACAGTAAAACACAGCACATTTACACGGCATGACCTTACCTTTACTTCCTAGAGACATATTTGGTGCTGTCTCAGGTTTTCTTTTTTCCTTTGTAGGCAAAGCATTTCTTGTATTGCTCTCTTTTGATGGCAGTGATTTCAGACTCTGTGCATTTGGATCCCAGAGTACCACTCTTGACATCCTCTGAGGCTTGGCTTCTCCTGGTTCTCACACTGCTGGATGTTAGTGACTTCTGGTGCCATTTATGGCAAGCAATACCCTCCATGAGTTCTCTCCAGCTACAGGTTAGCACATTCACAGTCTCTGAGGGAAATTAGTTTCATACTCAGCAAGGAGCTGCAACTTCTCTCCAAATTCCTGCAACATGCTGGCAGCTACAGACATTCAACATGTTCAGTGGTGAGCTCTCATCTGCCTGTGGGATCAAAGATCTTTGGATTTGAATCCTTTGTAGCAGTTTTACAGAGGGAATGACATGACATATGTCACAAAACTGGATATTTTTCTTTTCTTTTTGTATCACTGTTTAAAAATCCATCTTCATGCCTTTCTATATGCTCACCTGTACACCGATGACACTCCTGCCTTCAATTAGGCTGAATAAAAAAAAAGCTGTATCATTAAGTGAGAGCAGTAACAGTCAAAGAACACTGAAAACAGACCAGTTAGCTTTGCTGTTTGAAGCATATGTGGACAGGATGGCAGTGCACCTTTTCACAGTTGAGACTGAGTCACATTTCCTCCCAAGGAAAACACTCCTAGATCAAGCTCAGAAATATCTGTGCAGAGCAGGACGAGGAGATTTAGAGCAGCCGTTGCCAAACCAGGAGTCTTAGCACTGGCAGTGTATGGTTTGGACTACGCCTGCTGAAGTGCAATATAACGTAATGCAACACCTTTGTTGATTTCTTCTCTCCTATGTAAGTTATTTTCTCTTGCCTCAGTAAAATGGTAATCGAATAAATCCAAAATTTTGCTTTCTTAGATGTAACGACATGGGAAAGGACTTTTCAGTGTAATAAAACTTTGACTGTCTAAACATGTCTTATCTAGTAGCTACTGATTCTGTATACCCTTTGTGTGTTGGGCATTTTTTTCACCCCAGTTTGGAACCTCTGATTTTCTATGGTTGTGAAGGGACCATCTTTATTTTACTTAGAGGCCTGCCAACGTGAAAACATTTTTAATAAGTTTTTGGAGTTTTAAAATCTAAAATACAAAGAAAGTTTACCAAAAAAAGTCTTAGTCTTCCCTAGACACAAGCAAGCTTAGCTGTAACCACATGGTTACCCCTTCAAGAGTCAATGGTAGCATCTTTCACTCTTTAAGACAAGTGCACACAAATGTGTTCATAAACTGAAACAACCTGGAGTAAATTTCTGAAATTCAAAACCAAGTTAGGCAAAACAAGATACGTCCTTGGAACAAAAACACCAGTTTAAAGGAAAAGTGATGAAAACCGAATTTAAAACCCAGTTATACTGGGGAGTCACACCCCAGAGGAATGCTGTGAACACTGGCTCCCAGTACATTAGTCAGCACACATGAACTTCAAGAAATCCACAGAGCTCTGCACTTAGCAATGTGCTCTTGTTCAGTCGATCCCAAAACAGTAGAACAAGGATATTATGTGGCATTATATAACTAACTGTTCGAGGTTTATAAGGTAAGTATATTAAACTTGTGAAATGCTGACAGCAGAAAGGAACATTATGTATTACAGCTCAAGGAAGTGGGGTTAGGTGTAAGGCACATTCACTCTCCCATTTGTCTCCCTCTGCCCACACTGCTTGGCAGAGTGCCAGTTCTGGTCATGTGCCTCCCCCATCTCTCCTGTTCTGTCTTGGCCACATCTACCTTGGGACTACTTTTTACACCTCCCCTGAAAAAGTAGTTGACAGAAACTCCCCTGGTCCCACCACTACTGATGTCACACCATTACCTGGGAGTAAAGCCAGGGGGAAGATCTGCATGAAATATGAGGACAGTTCTTCTGGTATCTTCTTGCCTCTCTCTTTCATTCTAGTTTTCATTTACAACAGAATTACTGTTTCCAATTTAAGACTGGAGGAAGTGTCAAGGTGAAGTAGAAGAATATTCCAGATGTAAAAGAAAATACCTGGTAAAAGAAGTATACAGGTACTGCTTCCAGCGCTGCAGCTGTAAACATTACTTCCGTTACTCCCCAGAGTGAAGAAGGAGTGGAGGACCACAGAGGAAAATAGCTTTGTCAGCAGGCTGTAAGAGGGAAACTTAATGTTTTTTATACTAAGAGTGAAACTGAGGAATTACTTTCTGTGTGAGGCTTTGTAAATCTGCCTCAGATAAGAAGGAACTAGCACTTTATGAATGGGAATACATTAATACATCAGTGGATGAAGTTATATAAAATTGAGTACAAAATATCACCTTTGGATAATTTAGGTTCATACTGTTCTAATCTAGGGTTTTCATGAGATATGAGCCAGCAGTGTGCCCAGGTGCCCAAGAAGGCCAATGGCATCCTGGCCTGTATGAGGAACAGTGTGGCCAGCAGGACCAGGGAAGTGATCCTTCCCCTGTACTCTGCATTGGTGAGACCACACCTGGAGTATTGTGTTCAGCTCTGGGCCCCTCAGTTCAGGAAGGATATTGAGGTGCTGGAGAGGGTCCAGAGAAGAGCAACGAGGCTGGTGAAGGGACTCGAGCACAAGTCCTATGAGGAGAGCCTGAGGGAGCTCGGGTTGTTTAGCCTGGGGAAGAGAAGGCTCAGGGGGGACCTCATCACTCTACAACTACCTGAAAGGAGGTTGTAGCCAGGTGGGGGTCAGTCTCTTCTTCCATGCAATTATCAGTAAGACAAGAGGGCACGGTCTTAAGCTGTGCCAGGGAAGGTTTAGGTTGGATATTAGGAAGAAATTCTTTACAGAGAGAGCAATCAGGCATTGGAATGGGCTGCCCAGGGAAGTGGTGGATTCTCCGTCCCTGGAGGTTTTTAAGGTGAGACTAGATGTGGCACTTAATTCTATGGACTGTAACTGTGGTGGTAGTGGATCAGGGGTTGGGCTTGATGATCTCAGAGGTCCTTTCCAATCTGGTTGATTCTATGATTCTATGATTGTATGACCTACAATTATTTCTGAGGATATGTAATGCCTTAGTTTGTTACCTGAAAAAGAAGACTGCTTCCATCTGCAGTTATGGCTCAGTAAGGGCATCAATACATATGCCTTTATTAAAAAAAATTATGACCCTATCATAAGTATTAAAAAAAATTACTTGAAAAATAACCGCCTGGTGACCCTTGACTCTGTGCAGCCTTTCATCCCTTACCAACACTGCACACAGGCACAGAGACGTGCTGTCAGGGAGATGCTCACTGTAGCACGTCCTAATGCATATATCTCCATACACACCCAATGCAATAGCTCCTTGTCACAGAAATATAAGGAGTCTTCTTGAAGCACTGGTCTAGACAGTGGCTTGTTTTGTTCATGTGAATCTTGTAGTTTAAAAGCAATTTTAAAAAATAAGCTCCAGAGAAGGCAATAAACTGACTTTTATATTTCACAGCTTGCATCTGTTGATGCAAAGTGAGAAGCATTTGCTTTGTCCCCGTCTGAGTACACACACAGCGGTCCGTGCTTCTCAAGGTGACTTTCACCACTAAGAGAGATGAAATTTGCTTCTTTTCAGAAGCACTCATGACATTCTTTGGAAATCTGTCCTCCAAAGGACACAGATGTTGGAACACTAGCTGAGGCAAGGCATATTTGGATTACAGCTGGCAAGCTGTAATCTAACTAGTGTTTGGCAAAAAGAAAAAAAAAAACAATCACTAAGGAATGTGGAAAAAAGTCCACACTGAACAGTGTCAAATGTGAATCCTTTGGCTGGCTTTGTCAGTTTTAACTTTGATTTACCTACTTCATCTAGGTTATAAGAAAATTCTAGAGAAGGATTGGTTTCAGAACTAAGGAAGCCCTTTATTCTGCTCATGCTAAGGAGGACACTTTGATGTGTCTTCCACAGTAAATGCTATGATGGTGGCTGAGGAAGTCCAAGTGTCCCCTGTCCTCAGCAGTGGGTAATGGGGAATATCTTTCCTTCTAAAATTCATAAGACTTATTTTTTCTCATGCAGGAAACATTCTCTTTGTCTACATTCAGCCTTTAGGCCCAATATTAAAACTCCAGTCATAAAAATTGTTCCATTGATTTCACTGAATTTTTAGAGCTGAATAAGGACTATGAGTTTTGGCCCTAATCTAGGAAAAAGAGTATTAAAGTGTCATAAACAGAAACAAATATAACATCCTGCTGTTCAACTCTTCTGGGTACTGATACAGGCCACTTACTCCCTATTCGTCCTTCCTCTCCTTCTTTCCAGGATTAAATTGCAGCTGTCAGAGACAGCTCCCCCACGCCATTCCATGCCATTTTTTTACATTTACGTACAGATTGACAGGAAGACACAAAGAAAAACTACCATAAAAGTCTTTTCCTGAAGATTGTAACTTCTTTTGCTTGGAAAATAGTGCAATGGGAGCAGTCTCCTTGGAAGAAAAAGAAGAAGTGAGTCTCTGAGTTGTCTTTCAGTAAAGAGTTTCAAATCTGCATGTTTTGGACTGCATTCAGCCTTTCCCTTAATTCCCCAGCCACTGACTGCCTTTGTTCAGGAGGCTGGTTAGGAAAAAGGAATAGCGACTGTGAGAAAACAAAAGACTCCAGTATATATAATCAGCTAAAAATTGTATTCATAGGTCTCTTCTGCCCTGTAGCCTGCCTGATACTGTCATCATTCTGCCTAGTATAGCATGAAATTGGGAAAAATAGTATCCATTAATATAACGTGTTTAAACACTAGGAAAAGAAGGACCAAAAATTCTGAGTTGGCCAAGGGCATGCTAAAAGATGTCTTGCTCTCGCTGCTTCTAAGAGATCAGATCCTCTTAAAATCAGCCAGGTGGGGAATATGGAACCAGTTGTTAGTCTGTTCATGTTAATGCAGTCAGTCCAGCTCCTTACTCCCACTTTGCAACTCTTTTTATACAGCATTCCTATTTTTGCAGATTGGTTATCATGCTGTTCTCCTGCTGGTTATCTGCACTCTTGTACATACAGTGCTAATTCTGGGTCTGGATGAAGTGTAACCCGGAAAGTGCTTAACTTTGCATTGTCCAGTGTGCCCTCTTCCCAGAGAGCCTAATGAACACAGCCTGGGTCCAGTAACACCACCTCAAGCTGTAGACACACCGTTAATCCTGCCTCTTCTACCTCACTGCCAGTTTGCTTTCACTCTGCTGGGTTTTATTCATACTCTTTGTAAAGTTAAGTGTGACACCCCTCTACATTTTATTTTCAGCCTACTTTTTTAAGGGAAGGAGGTTTATGTGAATGTCCAGTTTCAGACAAATTTGGCAGAGTAACACGCCCAGAGACAATGATGCCTGGACACACTTAGTAAAACTCAGCAGCTGAGTAGATGATCGTGGCCCGAAGAAGTGCCCCCACCTAAAGAGAGACAGGCCAAACTGCTGAACCGTGTGGCAGCAGTCAGCTGGCCAACTGCAATGTACTACACAGGGCAAGCCATCTCCCTCTCTCTGTGGGGGTATCACAGTGATTATGACTGGTGCCAAAATCATTCTGGAGAGGAAATAAATAACCTTCAGAGAAAACTGCCTTCATTAATTCAGCTGATCACTGAAACATTTGTTCTGCTTGGTTTTTTTTCCCTTTCATGTTCTTACTTCTGGATCTCACCTTTGCAGCTTCTGCATGAGGTTTATTCTTACTTATCTGTCTCTGGTCAGCATCCTTCCTTCTGTATTCCTTGGGCTTCTTTAGACTTTATGGACTCCCTTATCTGTCACTTCAGCTCTAGACTCAACAAAATCTGTGGTCTGGCAACCTGTCTGTTTTGGCACATACCAGAGCAAATGGAACAGGAGCACAAGCTAGAAACTCTCTTTTTCACACTGTTAAAGACACTAAAGCGGACACAGCAAGGGGTAAGAACAGTCTGCTGTATGAGAGACTAATTGATTAAAATAAAACACAAACCCACTGCTCTTGGATGTCTTGGGGCCATTACAATGCCCAGCTACAGTATATGTACAACAGGAAGGTCTAAGATGACTCAAAATGGAGAATTCAGGAAATTTTACCACTCATGTACCCCCTTCCCCTGCCACCAACCACCAAAAAAATCCCCAAAACCCCAAACCAAAGAGAAGCAAAAAACCCAAACAAAACCCCAGCTCTGTAGATTCCTCTTCCAATTCAAAAGCTAGAATGAAAAGCAATAAAGCAAGAGTGTTTTTTGTGCAACATTACTACACATGCTTTTATGTCATTCATTCTCGGTATGATAAAGAGCTATTCCTCCATGGCACAGAGACAACACTGATTCTGACTGGAATAGGGAAAACAGCAGCAAGAGCTAAACAGCTCACCCACTCTATCATTCAAGGTTTATCCTGCTTTAAACATAGTAATTGGGCCCTCCAGGAGGTGGTCCAGTTAGATTAATTAACAGTGGCATATACCAGTGTGATTTAAAGTGGGGAACAAGTGGTTACACAGCAGTTCCCAACTTGTAAGGCACGTCTTACTGCTCAGAAATACCTTGAGCCCAGAGGAATCACCTTCCCTCCACCCATCCCAGTCTAAAAGAAGACCCAGCTGGATGTTTCCGTGTTCAAGTGCTCTTTCAAGCAAAAGCAGTGGAAAACATGGTGCTGTGACACCTACCCAGGTCAGGATGGAGTTTGTTTGATCAATACTAGACTAAGCATGAGCTTAGTCTTTCGGAGTGTTGTTCTTGCTGAGAACTGTATCAGGTCAGCCCATGGGTGCGAGGCAAGGAGCAGGGAGATGGATGCCGGGAGCTGGCATCCGCGGGGCCAAGGGGGCAGAACTGGCACCTCAGTGAGGTACAAGACATCATCAGTTTTCGTAAGCAGAGACCTGTCTGCAGAAGCATTTTAAAACATAGCTATGGAAAGTAAGGTTCACTTTTAACCTTGTTATAAATTATAACGACACTGTATTATATAATGTACTATAAATACATGTTGAAATATACTAGTGAGGGAAAAAAAGTATTTTTCAGCCAGCATGGTTACACTAGTAGACAACTTGTGAAGAGTATAAACTCAGCACATGAATTTTAAGAACTGGGCTAATTTAATGAACCATTAGTGGGTGCTGGCAATACCGGTACTTTGCCTTGGTTTTCTAGGTAGTGGAAATGGGACAAGGCAGTGTCCTTGGGCACGTATTAGAATCTTCCCTTTCTTTTTTGCTCCATGTGCTTTGGAACAAGTAATTTTTTTTCAGTGCATTATTTTCCTTCCGTACACGAGTGTGACCTAAACTTGTTCGGCGTCCTCCAGCTGTTAAACCTGAACAATCTCTCACCCCGTAAACACCCAAGAGCAGCTGTTCCTGCTGGCGCAAACTGCTGTTTCAATAATATCCTCCCCGTCTCCTCACGCCCCTCACGGCCCCGCGCGCACGCGGGGCGCGGCGCGTGCGCAGCCGCGGGGCCGCCCCCTGTGCCCCTGCCCCCCCGGTGCTCCGCCGTCCCGGCGTGCCCCGCGCGCTCCGCCGCTGTGCCGGGCGGGCTGCGCGCGCGTGAGGCGGCGCGGCCGCGGGGACATGGCGGGCGTGGGGCGGGCCGAGGAGCCGGAGCAGCACCTGAACGGAGAGCTGCCCCCCGAGCCCGGCGACAGGGACGGCGCGGCGGGGCTCGGCGCCGAGGATGGCGCCAAGAAGAAGCGCAAGAAGAAGAAGAAGGGCAAAGCGGGCCCCGCGGGTAGGGGCCGGGCCGCGCCGCGCCGGGACGCTGCGCTGACGGGCTGGCGGGGCGGCGTGAGGGGCCGCGGCCCGGCACACCGGGAGGCCGCGGGGGGCTGAAGGGTCCCGCCGTGCGGGTGCGGGGCGCCGCCGAGGGCACTGTCCCGGCCCGGGGCGGCCGTGCGGGCTGAGGGGGATCCCCGCGGCTCGGAGCGGTCTGGCCGGGAGCGGAGGGTGCTGCTGCCGTTCCACCGCGGCTGGGGAGTCCTCCCTCCTCCGGGGCGCGCAGGAGAAGCCACCGCTTCGCTCACCCCCTCCTATGCCCCGAGGGCAGCGAGGCGTGAGACTGCTGCTGTGTAAAAGTCATCCCGCGTGATGGAGGCTGCGCACCCCTCCCAAGTCCTCGGAGAGAGCCGGAGCAAGTCTGGGCAAATAGTGTAAAGGCGCTACGGTTTGGGTTTGTTTTAGCAGGCCAGCAGCGAGCGATGATGGTGCTGTGCGTTTGTAATTATCTACTTCACGCCCGTGTTATCTTACAGGCGCAGGCTGCTGCTATGGCAAAGGAGAATTAGTTACCCTGGCAGAAAAAAGTAATCAGAAGTGTCAGGGTAATCTACCTTTATACGCAAGTGTCAGTAACAGCACCTGTCACTGTAGGGCCCTACAGTCTTGCACACAGGGGCTGCTTAAAAAGAAGAAAAGCAGCATGTGCTCTGGTGTGTGTAGGATGAATACTGCTTAATATTTCTATAAAGTTTTGGGGGCTGTTGGTTAGTAATGTGGAGCTAATGTTTTACTGTAAGTCATACTTTAATTTTACAAATAGGACAAGAAACAGATAAAGAAATGGAAGGTGCTCTTGATGATGTAGCAAAACAATTGGACAAGCAAGCACTGGAGGAGAAAGAAAAAGATGATGATGATGAAGGTAAGTGTAACTTATGTTTTCTCTTGACGTTTCCAGTTTCAGCTTCTTCCAAAACGCCCATTTTAACAAACCTTTTACAGATATCTTTCTGGGTTTGATTTTGTTCGGTTGGTTTTTTCCTTGGGGGAGGTGAGATGGAACTGTATACACTTTAAACTTTTTTTGTCAATAATTCAGCTGTCACACATGCATACAAAAAAAAAAAAATAACAGGGGTACAAGCTTTTTTAAAGCTTTATGTTTTCAAGGACCTAATTACTGAAGGAAGTGTTTAGTTTGAGATAAGGTAAGCTATAAATTTTTCTCAGTTGCATTACCATGGTCAGTAGGCATTTACGTTCCAAATTATGTCACTTATTCGTGGCTTTAAACACACAGCAAATTTTAGGCAGCGTTTTAATTAATAGGAGGTTTTAGAGTATTTACCTGTGACTTTAAACCTGCTCTTCTATAATTGTACTTTCTCATTAAAATTGAATTGTGGAGGGATTAATATGCATGTAAGACATACACCTTGTGTGTTGTTTGTGATATGCAGCTGATTTCCTAAGCAAGAGCCTTAAAAGTGTTCATATTGAGATCCAGACTGGGTGCATCTCTTCTGTAGGAATATCAGATAAAGGTGCTGTGTTTCCTTTGTTTTGAGGGATGGTTCTCAATAGAAATGGACAGTTTAAAAAACACATGTTAAAAAAAATAGCATCTAAAGTTGTTTCAGCATCCTGAAATGTTTCATAGTCTGCTTAGAAATCTTCTTAGGTGACTTGCTGGAATTCATCATTCTGGAATTTAATTATAATAAATCGGATATGGAAGTTTTAAAAAATTAAATCAGTGTGCCAAGGTGTATTAAATAACAAATTTATCTTTGAACGTTTTCAGTCTGCAGTGTACACTACAGTGTAATGCTGTTACTTTCCATTAAAGTATATTCTGATGGTTTGTTTGTTTTGTGATATATTTCAGGTTATGGAGTTGAAAGATAATTAATGCAATATGTGCTTTGCCATCATTACAACTTGAGTACAAAGTTCTGAGAGGGATAGTGAAAACTTTATCCAATGAAAAGAAATTTTGGAAAGTTATTAGAATAGTTAGAGTTCCATCTCAGAAGAAATAACATTGTTAGTTGCAGATCAAGTGCTGTGCTCTGTTATTTTTTACAGTGTTAGCAATTAGTGTTACAGTATCAGAAAATACAAAAAAAATTGAAAGTGATGCTATGGCTGAACTAATAATCTTCCCTTTTTTCTACATGTTACACTTGAATGTGTTTTTAGTAAAATTGATATTTCTGCAGAAAAATAAAAAAACGGTGTAAGGTTTTTCGAGACAACTGTGTGTTCTTACCTGGTTCTCATCACTTGCCATTCTAATTGAGTAGTTTCAGGGTTGTTGCTTTAAGACATGATGCTGCATTAGATTAAAATCAGTAAAATATGTATTGCCTTTTTTCTTTTTTTTTCATTTGATAAACCTGAGTGGCCTCTCAAAAATGAGACTTTAGGACTTTTGAACTCTAGGAGTGGTTAGAAAGTGCTCTTTGGATTTCCCTTGCAGTGTTAAAACATACCGATACCATTTTTGCATGATATCGCTCTGAATTATTAAATGGCTGTGCCAAAATGAAATAAGATTGGGCTTCTGTTCTGTAAAGATCTTAAATTGCTTTTCTGCTGAACTTTTTTTTCACTAGCAGCTAAATAACCTGAAGACAGGCAGGGTATTGGTCAGATGCAGTAGTTATGTTTCTGGCAGCACAGTTAGTCTGCAGCAGTCTTCAAGGACATGAAAGCATAGGCAGGGTTAGTTTGGCTTGCAGTTGGCAGTTTCACATGCAGTGATGTATGAAAAAGCCACAATAAGCAGATAGCAACAGCAACAACGCTTAAGAAATGCTGTAATTTTTTTTTCCTTCAGTTTACACCTAGCAAAAAAAAAAATTCAAAAAATCCCTTGGTGAATGAACTGGAGTCATATTTAATTACTTGCTTTATGAATGGTTTGAGCACAACTCAAGGTCAAGAGAAATGTGGTAAAGCTATCACTTTTTAAAGGAATTTATATACACTGTTAAGGATTTTTGGCTGTCTATGAAATAGTGATTGATGAAGAATCTGGTAGGCTGGACTGTGTTATAGCTACAAAGTATTTATATTTGCTATTTATTGCAAAAACTTAAATTAATACTTAATGCCAAAATGAGCCAGGAGGGGCAGGAGTGACATTTACTGAAATTTGTCCCAGCTGCAGGATTACAGCACTCACCATGGCATAAAAATGCAGATGACATTGGTCCTCATAAGAGGCTTGAAATGTAGTGACTGGAGCAGCTGATCAGTGTTTTGGTTTGGTTTTGTTTTTAAATACAAGTTTCTGTATAAATACATTCAAAATGAACTTGTGTTTAGGTTTAGTTAGGTGATGTCACATTTGATATTGTTATGAAGTAACTAGGCACGAGAAGTAGCCAAATGTGCAGTGTGTGGGGTTTTTGTTAACCCCCAAATGTGACTGTAAATGGTGTGGCTGATTCTTGGTGCTTACATGCTGTGCTCTCTGGAAACCTCCTACTGGTATAGATTCATAGAATGGTTTGGGCTGGAAGGGTCATTTAAAAGTCATTTGGTCCAACCCCCCCACAGTGAGCTGGGACATCTTTGTCTAGATCAGGTTGCTCAGTCCCATCCAGCCTGACCTTGGATGTTTCACGGGATGGGGCATCTACCACCTCTCTGAAAAACCTGTTCAGTGTTTTACCACTCTTGTCCCTCCCACATGCAGCGGTTTTGCTGAGTGTTGTTTGTGACCTTCCCTGTTATCTCCAGATTAAACTCATCCTGCTCTAAGTGCTGTCACCTTTACGCGTTCGGGGTCTGTATCCTTCCAGACGCGGGAAGTTCCTTTAGCTGAAGCATCAGATGAGTTTGAAGCCGTAGTTTCTAGCTTTTTGTTAGCTGTTGTGTCTAATGCAGTTCTCTCTGGTGTGCTCCAATAATCCCTGGCATCTTTTTGCCTGAATTGAGAACAGAGTAATATGAAGTAGGACTTTCTGTAAACACTTTCCCTAAGCTACATTCTCTCCCTCTCTTTGGTGATATGTTTGTCAACTTTAGAAACTATTTTCTTAGGTCTGTGTGGGGACTGAAAATGCTAATGGTTTGGTGGCAGCTTTTGGATGTTGTGTTTTAATCCATTAAAATTTGCTGTGAAAGAAGTGTTTCCAGGTAGTCCAGATGTTTCTATGTGTCTCATGCGAACTTTGGTTCTTTAACGTTATTTTATGTTCACCTGAGCACTTTTTTCCTGTAGATGGAGAGGGTGAAGGAGATGGAGCAACTGGGAAAAAGAAGAAGAAGAAGAAAAAGAAGAAAGGACGTAGGTATCAAGCACAAAAATACAGACTGCATTAATATTGGTATTAAGTGTGTGCAAGTGCTGTTCTTGACAGCCGAAACAAAGTTTGGGGTGCAGTTTGTGTTTGTAGGCTAAGTCTGGCTGAGTTGTCCTCTTTCTGGTATCCCTAAATGCCATTGAAGGCATTCATTTGGCCTTGAGTATTGGCCTAATAAAGTCATATGAGGGCATTGTGATACGATGCTGTCGTGGTAGAAGCCCAAATTCTAGTAAGGGAATCTTTAAATAACTCATGCTGTTTAACTTCTGTGGTTGAACTAAGATGGTGTGTATTTCCAGTGTACCATGTGTAAAACTTTCTTAAATTATACTCAACAGCTAAGGTCCAGACAGATCCACCTTCTATTCCAATATGTGATCTATTTCCCAGCAATGTATTCCCGAAGGGAGAAGAATGTGAATATCCACCAACACAAGATGGGTGAGTGTTTTAAGCTTAAAAATAAATGCTGTCATTTTGATATGCTGAAAAAACTGTTAAGGTACAATAAAATGGAAAAAATGAGTTGTAATGTGCTTTGGGTTTTGCCCTTTTTTTTTTTTTTTAACTGGGTCATCCAAGAACTCAATGAATACAAGTCTTCAGCCCAGAAATGTTCATCCTTCCCTACTCTTTTAATTAAGGTATAGCCAGTATGAGCAGAATTGCCAGGATTTCACTAGGCAGCTTGTAAGAGAAGCATAGTCTGAACTAGAAGTCAGTGAAGTTTTAAACTTTAAGGAGATGAGACACTATCATGCAGCAGTTTTGTGACCATTGAGACATCAACCTTTTGGTTTCTATTTATTTTTTGGTGGAGACATGTCAGTCTCTCTCTTTAATTTAAAAACCCAGGTGGTATATTCTGTATTTTGCTTCTCTCTCTTTATATGAATATATAGTTATTATATTTTCATCCATTTTTTGTAATTCACAGTGATGTGGGAACAATCTAAACAAGCAACAGCTTCTGCTGGTTTACTGGAACAGAGATCTGCATCCTCATGTTTTTATGGGGGACTACTATCTCTTTGTTTTGTTAGGAACTAGGGCATACCAGCTTGACTGTGTTGTCCTTGACTGATTTTTTTTCTCCTATGTGAAGTGTTGTGGAAGGTCATGTGAGGGAGACAGGGGATGTGTGGTATAGAATTAGCTTGAATTGCATGATAACCTGAATGAAAAGACCAAGTATTACTGAAAACTATGAAACTTCCCTGGAAATTTTGAATCAAAACTCTGAAAAAAGTAGTTTAAACCAAAGGGAGGGTAGATAAATACTTGTATTTTTGAAAGCATTATCTGGTTTTCAATTTTTATTTTTTTTCAGAATGAAATCACTTTGAAATGTTTATTTATTGATTATTTAAAGTCAATGTGTGTTTCTCATAGAGCGTAAGCAACATAGTTAAGAGTCTAGTACATCCTATAAATTGTGCTCAGATATTCACAGATAATATAGTTTCATTTTTATGAGATTTAAAATTTGCTTTTGAGGAAGCCTTTTCTTATTTTTAATGACTTCGCTTTGATCACAAGGTGCTCCTGTTTATTTATAAATGACTGCCTTTTGCATGCTAATGGAGGACTTTCACCGGATATTTCTGACAAGAGTGATTCTTTAATGCTTAAGAGTTAAGTGTTTTTCTGTATATGCCATGTTCATAAGGTTATGATTTAAGCAAACCAGGAAATTAGACAATAAACACCTTAAACATGTTCGTAGTTTATTAACAAATAACACACTTTTTACATCTCTGATATTGAAGATTAAATTATTTGCTCTGGTTTCACTACTATGTATTAGGAAAAAAAATTCTGTTCTGAAAGGCAATTTGTTTTTATTGCATTTATCTTAAGTGGGGTGTCTCTTCTGTACCAAGTGTGTTCTGTTATGGAAAAAGAATATAGTCTTCTAAGGAACCTGAAATAGTTTCTTTATATAGTGTGCTTAAGCAAATATATGCTTAGTTTTGTTCCTAATTTAAATATTTAAATCTTATTATGCTACTTTAGTATTTCCTAATATAAGCAGCTACTTAAATTAGTAGCTGACATTTAATGCCAGGATATTTTCTATTTTGAATAATAGCTTCATTTTATATGTTGGTGAAGTGTTTTTGTGCCACTTCTCTTATTCACGCTGAGGTCAGTAGGGTTTTGTCTTTGATTTTTTTAGAGTTGCACTTCTATTCTTAACTCTTGATGTCATTTGCTTTCTAAAGTTACCTCTCATCAACCTACAACTGTGCATTTTGTGTGAGAAGTTGAACTGGAAGTGGGTGTGATTCAAATTTCAGCAGAAGAAAATAGCACATAATCAGTTCTTATATAGCCAACAGACTAACAGGTTTAAGATTTTTATATATCAAGTATTTATTTTTGTTTGAAGCTTGTGGGTTTTTGTTGAAGACACCTGAATTTGAAATGATATGACAGAAAGGGCAGAAAACAAACAAACAAGATTTCATGGTACACCGATTTTGTTAAAGTGGGATTAAGGAATTCTTGACCCTGCCTGTTTGTTTCTGCCTCTGTGCTGCTATCATAGAATGACAAAATGGTTTGGTTTGGAAGGGACTCCAAAGGTCATGTAGTTCCAACCCCTCTGCTATGGGAAGGGACACCTTCCACAACTTATCTGGGCAACCTGTTCTAGTGCCTCACCACTCTCACAGTAAAGAATTTCTTCCTAACATCTGATCTAAACCGACCTTCTTCAGTTTAAAGCTATTATCCATTGTCCTGTCAATACATGCCCTTTCAAAAAGTCCCTCTCTAGCTCTCTTTTAGGCCCTTTCAGGTACTGGAAGGTGCTATGAGGTCTTCCTGGAGCTGTCTCTCCTCCAGGCTGAACAGCCCCAATTCAGCCTATCTTCATAGGAGAGGTGCTCCAGTCTCTGATCATCTTCATGGCCCTCCTCTGGACTTGCTGCAACAGATCAATGTCCTCCTTCTTTTGGGTTCCCTGGAGCTGGATGCAGCACTCAGGTGGGATCTCACTAGAACAGAGCAGAAGGGCCGAATCCCCTCCATTGACCTGCTGGCCACACTGCTTTTGATGCAGCCCAAAGTATGGTTTGGCTTTCTGGGCTGCAGATGCACATTGCTGGGTCATGTGGGGCTTCTTGTCCACCAACAGTCCCAAATCCTTTTCCTCAGCGCTGCTCTCAATCCATTCTCAATCCAGCCTCTATTTGTGGTGGAATTGTCCTGACCCAGGTGCAGGATCTTGCACTTGGCCTTGTTGAACTTCATGAGGTTTGCACAGGCCACCTCTCAACCCTGCCCAGGTCCCTCTGGATGGCATCCTTTCCCTCCAGCATGTTGACTGGGTTATCTGGGTGAAGGTAAGCTGGGGCAATTTATTTTCTGAAATTCTTTGATCACTAGAGTCTAGTTTACCGCATGATCCTGTATAGATTTATGCTGGTGAAAACTGTGGGCTGTCAGTTGCAGTGAAAAGATGGAACAAATGGCTTGGAGCAAGAGGTGAACTTCAGCTGACATGTGGTAGGCAGCATGTTAGGAAACTGTCAAAAGCTTGTTAGCTCATGTACCTGTCAGAGGACTTGATGTTTGGTGTGAGGCCTTCATTTGATCAATTGATTTTTCACACATCCTTAGTGCTTAGGCCCAAGCAGGATTTCTTGCCTCCCTTCCTGAGCTCCCAGGTGGCAGGAGTGCAGCTTTGGCAGCAAAATGCTGTGGTTCTGATACAGTATTTTGAAATGTAGAGGCTCTCTTGTTCCCCAAGCGACTTGCATGAAGTGACTGTATTCTGAAGTACAGTAGGACAGAGGGAGGAGGGCTTCCTGCCAGTTTGCTGGAGTTTGCACTCAGGTCTATGACAGATGGCAGAGCAGCTTCCCAGACTCTGTCAGCAGTTCTTGCTACCAGAGGGTGTTAGCTACTGGAATCCAGAGCAGTCTGAAAAGACCCTCAAGTCTCCTTTCCCACTGTTCTTCTGCAGTGCACCTTTTCCCTGTGACTGTTGTGCTGGCAGTAGTCCAGTTTTCAAGTGGCAGTGAAGGGCCCAGGTGTTGCAGCCTGTTGCTTTGGGTTTTTTTATAGAATTTGCCAGTTTTAAGAGCAAATTCTGAGAGTATGATGTGTGATGCTTGCTACTGGAGCAAGAAAACTGCTCTGAAAGGTAAAAGTGGGATTTTTCCTTTGCACTGTCATTACTTTATCTGAAAAGGAGCAGGAAGTGCAATGGAAGCAAGCAAAAGGTCTCAAAATATTTCAGATCACTTGATCATTCTGAGCAGTATTTTATGGAATAGCCTGTTACCCTTCTTTCTTTTCAACTCTGCTTAAATACTTAGTATAAATATATATATACTTATGTATTTATGCATATATACTTAGTTCAAAATTCAGCAAAATTGCAGGGCATAGTCTCTTGGCTCACTCCTGCCTGTTTTTTGGCTGTAAAGGAAATTCTTAGTGTGGAGTTAAGTTACATATCTATGAAACAGGTAAGGAGCTACACCTTTGGATTTCAAAAACTAGTCCTTTACCATCTGCGTATTCATGTTGTTTGCTTAGAACCGATTAACTTGCATAAAGGTAAAAGTTAATTTCTAAAATTGGAGACTTTGGCATATTTCAGCATCTTTGGTCCACCTTGTCCAGCATCCGTTTTCTTTTAAGACCCACCTACCAGCTTGTGTAGCTATGTATTGGTTTTAGTAATTTTTTGCCTGCATAACATGTTTTTAAAAGCCTGCATAATAGGCTTTAGAAAGAATTTGTTAAGACTACTGTGATTAACTTGTTTGAAACACTTCTTTTATTTTCAAGGCGAACTGCTGCTTGGAGAACAACTAGTGAAGAAAAGAAAGCACTAGACCAAGCCAGTGAGGAAATCTGGAATGATTTTAGGGAGGCTGCAGAGGCACACAGACAAGTGAGGAAATACGTTATGAGCTGGATAAAACCTGGAATGACCATGATAGAAATCTGGTGAGGACACCCATCTTCTCAAACAGCTCTGCTGTAGATTTTTCTTCATTCTCCAGAGGGCGAGAGATTTAGTCTCAGTTTTGTGTGCTTAATTCACTGTGTCATGAGTGTTGGGAAGATTTCTGTTTGAAGTACACAGCCAGTATTGCCAATTATTTCCTCTAAGTTTTCTCTTGTATTTTTAGCTTATGCAGTTTTACAGGGCCTGGGATCATACTGAATTCTAAACTAAGCTTTCCATTATGTTCACTTATTTTGATTATATGCTTCATTTAAATTTGAGTGCCTTTGCTGCTCTTGCACATCAGTTCTGCAGTGGTGCTGAGAGAAGCAGCAGTAGCACGTCTTGGCATTTGCCAGAATTGGTAGTGACGTGCCATGTGGACATTGCAGGTGCAGTCTGTGGCTGGGAGTGGGCAAACAGGCATACAAACAGCATGGCTGTGTGTTCAGTCCAGGGCAGGCAGGTTTTCACTATGTTTAGTCTTCATTAGCTGATGTTTCTGGTGGAAACACAGTGGGGGGGGTTTTATTGTTCCCAGTTAGTAAGAAATAGCTGAGCAAACAGATTAAGATGAACATGAGTTTGATTAAGTTTGATTTAAAGAAATAATTAGCCTGGACTGATTTTTGCGACTCTTCCAACTATTACTTTTTCTGTCCTTCAGTTTATCTAGAGTGAATGTCTACTGTCCAAGTACTGCACTGATCCAGAACAGTTTAGCTTCCAAAATCAGGTGCTTTCAGCCTGGTGTGACTGAGGACTGTGCTGGCAAGAGTAGGATAGTAAGAAAGCTAATCAGAGCTGATCCCCAAGGTAACTGTGCGAGGATAACAGAAGGAAATAATACACCATCAGGAGAAGCAGAAGAAAGGCAGCTGCTGTAATAATCACTCGTCTGGGTGAAACAAATCTGTCATACTGAATTTTACAGTTTGACTGTTGCAAGCAATAATTTTCTCTAAACATGACTATTCTTCCTAAAGGCTAAAGGGCCTTGCTGAGTGCAATACACTCTCTTCTTTTTCCATATTGCTCTGAGGGAATGACTTTCTTAAATAAAATCAGAGTATGGTGCACTGCTGTGAGCTGCAGTTTGCATCCTTCACTGACACTGCAGGAGAATGCACCAGTGGTGAACATTTATCTGTAGCTTTGCAGTAGCCAGCAGCTTGAGAGCAGACAAAACCCAAGAACAAATGCTAGTCTCACGAGGTTTTATTTTATCACAATTATCTCAAATTAAGTAAGAAAAGGGTCCTTTTTTAATTAGATTTTTTTGTAGTAAAGGAGAGGCCTTTTATTTTTTTTCCTCTTCTTTTTAAGTCCCCAAAATTATAAAGAATGCATTTAATTTTACTAAACTTTAGTTGTTTAATCTCTGGTGCTCAGGAAGAATGGGTAAAATGTAGCTTGTAAAGGATGAATATTTTAAATTTAGAGTAAAAACTAGAGAAGTACTCAGTTTTTCCTAAGAAAGGGTAGAAAGATTAGGTTGTACTTATGTTTTGCAGCCTAGAGTGTCTGGCTACCTAGCATACAAATAGTTTTAAGATTTCACATTAAAACATTTGTTTAAATATTTTTCTGAGTTTTTGTTCTTGTGTTGATTTACTTGAAGTCATCATAAGAAATACTAATGACAACCGTTCTGTTCTTTTTTTTCTTCTCCCTCCCCTGTGCCTTTTAGTGAAAAGCTAGAAGACTGCTCACGTAAGCTGATAAAGGAGAATGGTTTAAATGCAGGTCTTGCATTTCCTACTGGGTGTTCTCTGAATAATTGTGCTGCCCACTACACTCCCAATGCTGGAGATCCAACAGTCCTGCAATACAACGATATTTGCAAAATAGATTTTGGGACGCACATTAGTGGTTAGTTTTCATTTATGAATTAAAACTTTGAGAATGTTCTTTGTTGCAAAGACTATGAAGCTAATTAACTTCTGCTGATTTCAGGTCGTATTATTGACTGTGCTTTTACAGTCACATTCAATCCAAAATATGACAGACTATTACAAGCTGTAAAGGATGCCACAAATACTGGAATAAAGGTATGATCATTATGTAAGTCATTTACAAAGTCTTTTACAGTAAACTTTGTGATTATTTTCCATTTATATTTGCACTTCATTTTCAGTGTGCTGGGATAGATGTACGTCTCTGTGATGTGGGGGAGGCTATACAAGAAGTTATGGAGTCTTACGAAGTTGAAATTGATGGCAAAACATACCAAGGCAAGTTCTTTTCTGTATACAAGGATAGTTGTTTTTAAATGTGTGTATCTATATATATTTGTACAAATATTGATTTATTTGTATGGTACTGAAAAGACCTCTGTACTAGAAGGATGGTATACGTCTTGCATAAATATATGGTTTTGGCTGGCTTGCCATTCCTCTGGAGAAATGTTCTTGGCTTATCCTTCCAAGTATTTTCACAGATAAGATGAAAGCCAAACAACTGTTTCAGAGTGTACAGTTAATTTAATACCTGCTGTTTGGCATTCTTAGTAAGTTTTTGTTACTGTTGGAGTTGCTGGTCTTTAATAATGAAGTTTTGCTGTATCATACAAACCAACTTCTGGTGTTTGTGCAAGATGTGTGGACAGTTTTGTGTTTAGTTCCTCTGC
Organism: Myiotriccus ornatus; assembly: GCA_036023395.1. Classification (NCBI taxonomy): domain Eukaryota; kingdom Metazoa; phylum Chordata; class Aves; order Passeriformes; family Tyrannidae; genus Myiotriccus; species Myiotriccus ornatus. The sequence continues at coordinate 45,099,880 of JAYRBT010000042.1, forward strand.
AGTGTGATGAGTCACTATTGAACTTTCAGTATGGGCTAACATACAAAATTGCCTTAAAGGGTTTTACATTCGTTAAGAAATTGCCTGTAACATTAATGTTTTCTTCAAAAGTGAAGCCAATTCGCAATTTGAATGGACACTCGATCGGACCATACAGGATACACGCTGGAAAAACAGTGCCCATTGTGAAAGGAGGAGAAGCCACAAGAATGGAGGTAAATTAATTCTTAAACCTTTAAGTTTCCCCAGCTGTCACTGCAAGAGTAGTATTTGGTGTGCACTTTTAAATGTGTAGTATTTGTGATCCTGGCGGATAATCTCAGCAGCAGAAAAACTACTGCACTTTAAAGGAGTAATGTTTCACCTCAGTGGCTTCTCCATTTAGCCCTAGAGCGTTCAGGTATCTAACACTTTCAGAAATTGAAGCCTTGGAACCCTGCCATTTAAAAACCAAACCACCAAACAAGAAAATAAAACAAAAAACCCACCACCCTTGAAATCTGAATGGCCTTAGTGATGCTTGCAGAAATTCTTGCATATTTATTTCTCAGTGTGTATTCATTATTTAAATGGAGTGTTGGAATGTTGCACTCAGGAGCACAGAAAAGGACAGGAGTTCATATTTTGGGATGAACTGAAGCTCAGGAAACTAGAGTTTTCCTAAAAGGTGTTTGGACTTGCAAATCATTCACACTTGTTTGTTCTCTCTGTAATTCAATCTTCTCTTGCTTGGGTAATTCTTGATAAATATGTCTGTAGTGTAGCTTTGGATGACTTTTTGTGAGTACTGTTAGATATAGTATCTTTCTTGAAAAGCCTCCAGTGCTGTTTTTCTTTGCAGATACAAAATAATTAAGTGTATTTCTAGTTAATGGGAGAGACTAGATCAAAGATGTTGTTTTAATAGTGTTTTGGAGCAGGCGAAAAGAAATACTGTCCACGATGTGACAAAATACCAACTGTGAAGGCAGTATTCAAATATGGAACCTGAGATTTAGCCACCATTTTGATGTAAGCTTGTGTTCTAACAAGATAAGAAGGCTTATTTAAGAGATTGGTAATGAGATAAGAAGCTTTTAATTTCACTCTAAGCCTGATGGGCTTAGAGTGGGCACCAGTAAGCCTATCACGGTAAATAGTAAGTTTATCAGGGTAAGTAAGCCTATCAGGGTAAGTAAGACTTGTAAGAGCTGAAAAGGCACAGGTGTGGTCTGCACAGGGTTGGTTTTTGAGGCAGGCTTACTCTCATCACCCAAGCTTTAATCATAGTTGTTGATCTATGATGTGAGCAAAAAGACAAAGTTTTAACTATCATCTTATCTGTAGGACTGTGCAAAGGGATGAAGAGTATTGGAAAAGGAAGATAGAAAAGCTTGTGTGTTCTTCTTGGTTAGGCTTTAGTGAATAATACTTGGTTTTGTTATCGTCAGTTATCAGTATATTACTCGTATGAAACTTAAGTGTTCTTTAAGCAAATACTACTTAAAGATTTCAGAGCTTTGAGATTGTTTTAATTGAATATTGAGACACTGGGGAGACGACTTTTTTTTAATTTCTTCAGCTTCTGTAGGTTACTTAGGACAGAATCCTACATCATTAAACACAGCGAGTTTTGCCGATGAATGTGGAGCGTAGCCAAGCTCTTGCTGTACTGTGCTAATTATAGCATCAGACTGCAGTCCAGTGAGTTTGCTGTGACTGGGAGAAATACAGCCCCGACGGTCCTTATTCGGAAAAGTGGGCGTACAGTGAGCTTTGTGGTGGCATTGTGTGTGAGGTTGTGTGGGTTTGTATTTTGCAATGCATCAGTTCAGGGGCGACTTTCAAGAGTTAGTCTTGAATTTGAAGCCTGTGTTACTGCTTTTCTTATGGCTTCTTATTTTGTGGTTGTGACTTTCGAAGTAGCTTAATAAACTGAAAAACCCGGCTCATGGTGTCTGCCAATGCAAAGTCTTGGTAAGTTCCTTTCACAGGCCTGCCATTAAGGACGTGTGAATGCACTTGGCAGAAATGAGTTTGTATAATGGCATTTTGGTTATTTTTGGCTAGAATTTTGATAATGCCCTTGCGGATATATATCACCTTCATTTCTTGAAGAAATTCATCTCGTGGAGTGGAAATGAGCTGGTTAAGGGTATGTACTAGCAGTGGTTTACCAGAAAATTCTTGCAGAAATTGGGCAGACAGTTCTTCAGTGCAGTAAAGTCTCTGTAATCAACATTTATTTGCTATGTCTAAACTATACATTTGCTGGGACTTCTATCTGAATAGCAAAGGAGAAGTACTTCCAGTTAGCAGGTGTAGTTTCTCAGCTGTTTTAGGTGTATGCCTTGATGATGCTTTAACTGCAATGACTTTGAGAAATTGTGAGTAGAAACATGCTGGTATTTCTGACTTGAAACAAATAAAGTGGTAGTAATATAAATAGTTGATGATTTGGAGGTGTCTGTAACTTTACTGTGTGAAATCTCCATGCTGAATTTCTTTCAGCCTTGATTTGGTGATTGAATCTATTCACATTTAATTACTTGTATTCAGAAGTTGCAGTACAGAGATATTTGTATCAGATTGGTTCAGTGTCACTTATTTTCATATTGTAACATGTTCCTTTTTTCTCTGGATAGGAAGGTGAGGTGTATGCCATAGAAACCTTCGGGAGCACAGGAAAAGGCGTTGTTCATGATGATATGGAGTGTTCTCATTATATGAAGAACTTTGATGTTGGACATGTCCCAATAAGGTTGGATTCTGTTCGGTTTTGCTGGTGTATTGTCATTAGAGCTGTCACCCCCTTAGGTTCAAATGTGATACAGAGCATGTTCTTCACTAGTTAATAAGTCTGTCAGAGGACTCAAAGAGGGGGTGTTAGCAATGTTCTTGTTATAAAATACGCTCTGATTGTAAATCTGGAACAATACGGAACTATTCTAAAGAATCTGGAAATGGAGAATATATGTTTCAGAATTTTATTTTTTTTTAAATCTTCCTACTATGATTATTCTTTATAATTATTAGTATATAGGTTATGCTTGTGTGTTCATCTGTATATTAAATGTGTAGCCTTTTTTTATCAACATCTGTACTGCGGTTGTGTGCCACAACCTTTTCTTACTGCTGTTCCCAGAATATATCGGGCTGTTCACGTCATCTGCTTTTTATGGATATTTTGTGAGTTTTAAATTCTTGTTTTACTGTATTGCTATAAAATGAAATAGTTATTAATTTTCAGTGTCACTGGGATTGCATTTTGGCATTTCTAGGAGTACAGCTTATCTTCTGAAGCAAAGGCTACTCTGCTTAGAAACATAGCAGGCAGACGTGCTTTTCCGCAGCCCAAACTAGAAATGTGAAAGAGGTGGGATGGGAAGAATTAGCCTAAGAATTGCAAAGGAACTGCTTATGATTGGAAATAAGCTTAATTTTTGGTAGATCTATAAATACGTATTTTTTCTGCCAATACCAAGTATTTGACTTCAGAATTCAAAACTCAGCATTTGAAACCACCAGGCTTATGCCAAAACTACGCAAAAAGCTCAGATTATTAACCACTTTGGATCAGGAAAAATTCTGTTTTTCTTGATAAAGTGAAATGTCCTTTTATTTTTTAAGAGAATGACTTCTGTCCCTATGTTTAGTTTTGTTTGCATACTTAGATGCAGATATGTTCACAATCTATTTTGAAGGGTATCTGTTTGCAGGAGGGAAATGCACACATTTCATTGATATAGAAAGACACCCCAAAACTGGGCAGCCTGAAAAGACCTTGCAGTCTAACCCTGTTCTTAATTGGTGTGTTTCATTCCTGCAGTGAATGCTTGCTTGTGATGCCGTTCCTCTCAAACGTGTTTTTGGGTTGTTTTTGTCTTCAAGGCTTCCAAGAGCGAAACACTTGCTAAATGTTATCAATGAAAACTTTGGTACTCTTGCCTTCTGCCGCCGGTGGTTGGATCGCCTGGGAGAGAGCAAATACCTGATGGCACTGAAGAACCTGTGCGACCTGGGCATAGTGGATCCCTACCCGCCCCTGTGCGACATCAAAGGCTCCTACACGGCGCAGTTCGAGCACACCATCCTGCTGCGCCCCACCTGCAAGGAGGTCGTCAGCAGAGGAGATGACTACTAAACTCAAAGCCACCTCAGCACCTTTATATTCTACGCTCTGTTGGAACATACTGTACCAGAATTAATTTGCAACATATTGTCTGTTTTAACAGTGGACTGATGTTATTACTTTCCGTATTCGGAAAGGAAGGAATTTAATCTAAGGCAAGTCTTCTAATTGTAACTAACCATGGGAAAAAGCTTTCAGGCCTTTAGAAATATTTCGAAAGTTACTTATTTTTTCTGTTCAGGGAAATACATGCTATAAAGCTCAATTTTTAGTTTGGAATGAGTTATACATTTTGTTCTGAACATTTATGATAAAAGATGCTTTTCAAATATTTATATGACCATATTCCTACTTGAATGCTTTGAATGACTACACCTGATTTCTGCGCCCCAGTCCTCTATGATATTGCCTTTTAAACTTCCTGGAATCCATTTTGTAAAAAATAAAGACAAATTTTCAAATCTAAAAATATATATACTTTTTAGAAGTCTGGTTATGATTCTGGTCAGGAGTCCGCTGGGAAACTGCTTTATTAAATATTTTACAAACTTGATTTGCCATTTCTTGTGTTGAAACTGGACCTGTCTTAGCCTTCATGTGAATCTTGGCCTCCTGCTGCTTGTTTAAATACCTTTGTCAGTGCTGGCATACAGGGCAAGAAGTCATCGACACTTTACGGGAAAAAATGTGACAACTTCGGTAAAGGTGTGTGGTGTGCTTCTGAGTGTGCCAGCCTTCAGTTTAGATTCAGCTGTACTAGAACATGTCAGATGCCCCTGGTGGTCTCTGCTGCTGTCACCGGCAATGTGCAACTTCGGGCTGCAGTCAGCTGTGTATTTTAGTACATATCCCTACATAATCTTTGCCACTGACATGCCCTCGTGCATGGAGTCAAATTTCATGTGATTCCTGGTCTCTTTTAAAAGGTCACTTTTGACTGGACAAGTGATAGGAATAACAAAGACATGAGTTTATTTTAGAGTGTAATAAGTTATTTCATACAGGCAAGCTGATCTGGAGTGCCGTGAGTCTGACTGTTGAATTTCATTCATAAGGTAAATTAAATCCAATGGCTCTTCAGGCCTAGATGCAATATGTCTTCCAGTGCTGTATCTTTACCTCATGACTTGCGTATTAAAACTTTTAAATAGTTACCGCTGATAAAAATGACAGCTTTAATAGATCTATAATAATGCCTTAAACATAACTGCTTGGGGAACAGAGACACTTCACCTGCTTCTTTATAACATGTGTCTCTTTATAAAATAATTCTTACTAATTTAGAAATATCAGTTCTTTCTTTCTCTGGGTAAAAGCTGCATTTTTATGCTTTAAAACCTGAGTATGTGAGCTGCAGTTTACAGGGGAGCAGTGTTATGTAGTGCCTACAGTTTAAAAATAATAGACACTGGGGTTTTTTTCCTCTGATTTTAAGTATTGTATAAACTCAGTATTGTTTAAACTTGTAGAAATGGATGAAATGGGATACTGAAATGTGTATTGCTGTTGTTGCAGTTTGGGAATCTTGGCATCCAAGCAATTAATTTTAAGTAATTTATGCAGCTGTGTGGTCATGTGTGTCTCAGTTCCAAACAAATGGTAGCTTGTGTGCATGCTTGTATGTGTCAGAGTAAAAGCTGGCACTCTAACGAATTTGTGATGAGTGGGGTTGCTGGGTACATTAGCTGGTTCTATTTTTATTTACGTGACCAGGACCGTGCTGTTTATGCAACTCTTGACATGATACAAGCAGGGTCTTGTAGAATGAATGGCTTCCAGCTCACCGGCTTTTGTAACAAGCCTGGTTACTACAAATTCTGCTAGAAAGGAGGAAGACAAATCTGCTTCAGTTCTTGGCTGCTTATTTTCTGTTTCCAGATTTCTCTAGAAACTAGTGTCTGTTAGTAGTAGCTCAGTGGCACTTGATATTGTTTTTACAGATTAAGACTTATAATTTCACTGATGGTTACTTGAAAAATACTTAGTTCTACAAACCAATGGATGTGTTTTCCTCCCTTTGCCCTTTCTTTTACCCGAACATAATAGGAAGACCCAGTCTGGCAAAGCTAATTTGGACTATGGCCTATTCTTTTAACTTTTTAACTTAACTGGCTGTTAATTCACATGTGGAAGCTGATAATGATGTGTAACAAGTTGTAGAGGAAATGCCTCAGTAAAGTACCTGCTGAGCATGATGATTATTTGTTGCCATTAAATTTAATTGGGGGTATCTGGATACAAGTATCCTGTGCTGCTGGCCCTCCTACATCCACACATGGCAGTAGAGAAGGCAAGCCCTGTGTCTGTCTTAAAATAACTAAGTTTCCTCCTGCTTTCATGCTCTTCAGGTTGCCTTTTTCTGTTGCTCTAGTTACAAAGTCCTGGCCGTGCTATCTGATACCTGGCTTGTGCTGTCTTGCCACTTGACAAAATCAAAAGTTTATCAAAAGACTTTTGAGCCAGAAGTTTCAGACTGTTCTCAAATATCCAGAAGATGAGGATCATCGTGTTTCTTGTATGTGCGGCACCAGAAATGGTGATGTTTTTTAGATGCCAGAGTACAGAACCTCCTTCACAGGGTTTTTCTTTCATGCAGACCTTGTGAGACACATCATCAGAGCGCGTTCAGCTTGACCTCATGTGATGTGTCATTTTGATGAAGGTATGGCCTAAGATTTTCCTAAGCAGGAGAATAATTTTAGACTCAAACAACATACTTTTCCCCCTTAGATGTGGGTAAGACAGGGCTGGTGGGTATAAACACAGCCAGCCATGAAGTGGGTCTTTGGTGGAGGGATGGGTTTGGTCATCTTTGTTTCTGAAAGCTGCTTTTGCTTGGGTACTTTGTGGAAAATTAAAAAAAAAAAAAATTGTTAAAACTACAGGGCTTTTCCACCTAGAGGCCAGATTCTGCTGCTTTTATTAAAAACATTGTAGTATTGAGAGTCACACGTTTCCTTTTTAAAAGTATTATTCTGCTTGTACACTGATGGTAGATTTCCTTGGAGTTTTGCACTTCACATTTTGGCTAAGAAATGCCACCTTAAACGAAAGATCAGGGTTTTCTCTTTTCAGGGGCAGATTTTATTCTAAAATAAATTTTATTTAAAAAATGGAAATAAACTTGGTACTAAGTAGCGTTTGTAAGGAATATGTCCATGAATGTAGTGTCATACTTCAGACTCTAGCTTGTGAAATAATGAACCAATTCCAGCACTAGCTTTGTGGAAGCTGCTGTGCAGCCACCTGGCTTGCAAAGGGGATGGTGTTTTAAGGGTGAGTATAACTGTAACATTTCCAAAGGGTATCGGGGGAGGTGAAGTTGCTGTTATAGTGAGGAAACAGCAGTTGTGTTTTCCAACATCGCTGTGTCATGTTTGCTGCAGTGTATCAAAACAATCCCTGTACTGCAGAACAGTACAAATCCAGAGTAAGACAGTACAGAAACTTAATGATGTGGTAGGGAATTTCTCATTTGATTTTTACAAGGGGTGTTTGGAGACAGAAGAACTTTGCCAACTCCTACTTACTTCAAGTATTTTTTTTTACAGGAAGGAAGAAGAGTAAGGCTTCTCATAGTTAATAATTTCCCAGGATTACGCACTTCCAACTTGCTGGTACTCGGCATTCCGTGGAACATCAATCAGCTGCCCAGAACTGAGGGTGGGCAGTATGTTTTCCTCAGTCATTGATGGAATAATGCTTTTGCCAAATGGGTCTACAAAGGTGTGTGTAGAGATAAAGACGGTGTAACTTGAGGAAAGCATGGCATGCTTTGAAGGAGGTTGTCATTTTATAAGAATTATACATAGTAATTTTTTTCTACAAGGATTCAAGAGGCAGGATGTTCTTCTAATTTGATTGTTTCAGTATTTCTAAAGTAAAAGAAAAAAATAATTAGACTACTGTGCTGTGACACTGTAGGGGTTTTTGACTTGTGTTTTGGCCATGACAGGCACCCAACTCTTAAAATTGTACTGATGTTAGTTCTGCTTTGCATTTATACTGATGCTGACTTTCCTTTTGCAAAGCTACAGTGCTTTAGGGAAAAAAGGCTGTGTAGGCTAGTCAGCAGATAAGATGAAGAGTAAACCTTTTGCCTAGTTGTTTTTGAAATGTCTGTTTCCCCAGGTTTTAAAATTACGATTTTTTTTTTTTCTTTCAGTAAGGCCAAGTCTCTCAGTCCCCTAAACTGGAGAGAGCTGTGAAGGTCCAAGCTGCGCAGGAAGCAGCTCCCTAGAGAAGGATCTGTGGAACAAGCTGTCCATGAGCCAGGGGTGTGCCCCTTGGCAAAGCAGGCCAACAGCCTCTGGAGCTGCATCAGGCAGAGCATCACCAGCAGGTCCAGGGAGGTGATCCCTCCCCCCTCCTC
>JAYRBT010000042.1:45116958-45128247 GCA_036023395.1 Myiotriccus ornatus
CTGTGTGTGCATGTATGTGTGTGTAGGTGCATGTGAAATGTCAGGAAGTAATCATAAAAAGGAAGAATGAAAGCTGAGCAACTGAGGGAATTCAAACAATGTTTGGTAACAAAAAGGTTTCATAAAATAATAATTTGATCTCCAACTATTGTTTTGAGAGTTATTTTGTTATTATTAGATTCAAATATATCTTTACATCTCTTTATACAAAAATTATTAATACTAATAATTTGAATTAGTATTTTGGCATTTTTAAGAGCAGGTTACAATATTCAGAATCATACTGCCTGGCTTACAGAAAAGTAATTTTTTCCTGGTAATTCACAAGACAAGAGGCTTATTTTGTACTTTGGGAAGAAGTTTTAGGATTTTACCAACACAGAAATTTTATCAACATAGTGGCCAAGAAGCATGGTATGGGAAATATCCAGTACCTCTTTTTCTTACTAACTACCACTTCTTAGTTCCAGAAAGCTTTGTACTGTATGGGTTGAACTGTGGGACAGCTATATTGGGCAATTAATTTGAGATACATGTGCTACACTTCAATTCCAAGAATGCCTCCAAACCACTCAATTTCTATTCTTTTACCATTTCCTATGTCCTGATTATCTATTAAAATCAAATTACAATCCAAAAGGGCCTTCTGACTTTCAAGCAATCGAGCTCTGTACTTAATGTTGTGCCAAAGGTAAAACAATTTAGTTAAAAAGTTGAAGTTTAAGAGGTGAGAGCTGTATCTACATGTAAGATTTTTCCCACCATGAATATCTGCACATTTTCTAGATCTGCTGAGCTAGCTTCCTAGCTCAGCTAGATTGTCTAGATCAGCTTACACAAATACTTTGTGCCAATTTCCCTGCTGTCCCCCCAACCCCCCCAACGAAAATTTAATACTGGTATAACTACACGCAGTTTCTGCTCGTATTATTTCTGAGTACACTTGGCACACAACGTTCCCAAAGCAGTGCTGAAAATATACATTTATTTTGAAAGCTAAAATCTTCTATTTCGATTTTTAGATTTTTAGGAATACATCTGTCCACTTCCTTGCGTGATATGGACAAAGTCTGAAATAAAGATACTTTAAAAACTGTTGCATACTGTGCTATTTAGTTGGTACCATTCAAAAAAACACAAGCCAGAAGAACTCTTGAGAGAGACAGTAGCTAAGATACTTGAGCTCTTGAAGTGTACTTTAAAGATCTGTGAACCATCGTGGGTCAGTTCACCACTGCCACATAACTTCAGGGTGCACTAGTTTCTCCTTTCCCACTGAAGGACTGAGGACAGGAGACTAGGAAGCACCTTCCATAAGAGTACAAGCACCGAGAGACCGAAAACAATTAATATTTTAATAGACATACTGGCACCTGCTTACAGTCCCAAAGGGTTTCAGAGGTATGAACCACTGCTCCAGCAGATTTGCCTCTGAAAACAGAGGTTTACAAGGTACAAACTCCTTTTTCCACTAAATGCAACGGCACAGCTTTCTCCAGACAATCCCTGCAGGAAAACTAGCACATGAAAAGACAGAAGGGGAAGGGCTTTGTAGCTATATATCTGATCTTTACTTCCCTTGGATGTATTAGGTATTGAAGTTTCACAGTCTGTACTGCAGAACAAAAAGCTGAAATCCTAAAAAGGATATTAGAATAAACATAAAATAAAAAAACAGAGGCAATCTGATCATGCTATTCCTGGAGTTACCTATTACCTAGTCTAGTGCTCCATAAAATAGTAAAATATTTCAAGCAGCAGATGAAAAAGACTTGCTTTAAATCAACTGAGAACATAAGTAAACAAAAGCAAATCACTCATAAAATGTGTGATTGTTTTGACATCACCCAAAGCTTTTTCTAGTTATCAAGAAGTAACCTGCCTAAGATTCTCACACACTCATTTCTCTCCTTTCTTAATCTTATATCCTAAATTAAGTTAGTGCTGAACCAGGGAGCCATTTCAACAACAGACTGATGGCAAACTCAGGATTATGACCTCCCTTCAACTTAGATTAGCATAGCTAGAAGAAGGGGGGAAATGTTTTATTGCACCTGTGAAAGTAATGCAAAACCTAGGTAAACACATAGCTTATCTGCATTGTAAGTGATCCTCTGTGTACTGGATCAAGAGTAGTTCATAGTATTCTGGAGGTCTGAAGGTCACGAAAATTTACTTCAATGCATTTGAGTATCTCACAGAATCAAATATCTTGAACTGATATTTTATATACAAAGGAAAATTATAGTAATTTTTTAGTGACTCTAAAACAGAAGGCAACTGCACACAGAAACGTGCTTCTCAGTTCTCCTTTTGCATTGAAGATGTAACTTATTAAATACTCTAGACTAAAATCCCATCCTATTTTTAATAAATGCAGCAGGCAATGGCTCCAACTATCTTCTAGAGAGAAACTGTAATACTGTCACAGCTTGTAGATAGATAAAATTAAGCCAACAAAGGCTGTTAGTACACTCCTTGCTTTTAAGAGCTAACATTGACAAAGATGTGATAACATAGCAAGGAGTCTGTTTTTTTTTTTCCAGCCCTGCATAGATGTTTTCTTGCCTTTTTTGTTAACTTCATTAAAGCAGTTCTGACAAACACATTGTGAAATCATGAGGTAGGAATCTTACTGAGGAAAGGAAAATAAATGTCTAACAGTTTTTAAACCTTCCATGTGCGAACACCAGGGACTGGATCATTAAGATGACCTGAATGTATTTTACAAGGAAAAAATGTAAATCTTCAAGGGTTACATTTTCCTTATAATACTTACCATGTTCAAAAATGCTACTGAAGATTAAACTGAAAGAAAGGAGTGGCAGAAGACAAAGGGAACATCAGGAGGGGTAAAGTGTTGGACAGTCTGTGGGAACTGCCTAATAAGACAGCAAGAAACAGATAACAGCCTCAACACCCTTTTTCTTATTCCTCTTATTTCAGGCATTCCAGTTCATCAAGGCTGTATTTTGCACTCAGACATTGCCCAGCTGCATTAAGAGCTGTATGTCCTAGTCACAGAAGTCACAGGACAGTTCAAAACTATTTAATTCCCTTTCAGTTTTATTCAATAGTGTGGGGTTTGTTTGTTTGTTTGAATTTACTCAATAGTAATTCTCACTCTTCCCTTTCCCGGTCTCAGGAAGGTGGGAGTGTTTCTAGTTACAAGCCTCTTCACAAAACAAAGCTAAAAATATGTGAAAGAAGTGGTACTACCTAAATGATGCTTATGTCTTTAGAGCCTTGAAAACTTTTACCAAAATAATGAATCCTGTAAGGCTTGGAATGCAACCAAACCTTGTCAGTATTCTTAAACAATTACTTAATCTTACATAATACACTCTACACTTAGAGTAGCACAACACTGATACAAGATATGTTAACTACCCCAAGGAAAGGAAGTATGCCACCAGAAATGCTCTTACACCTGGCTAGATAGAAGGTAGAGGATGACTCGGTTGTATTAGCAGATCTAATTTCTAGATACTAGTTTCTAGTAGTTTCACAAAACCTAAGATGACTAAAAGCTAACGTGCTGCAAACAACCCTGTCACCTCATTATGAAGTTTACAGGTACTGTAGCAGTAAACAATCCTACTTTAATCAAAACCCACTTGGATTTCCAGCTTCACATATTAAAACATCACTCAGTCAGAATACCAGGAACAGACTCATTTTTAATTTGTGTTAAACCTCTTCTTTACACATCATATTCACCGAATGCCTCTGTATGCAGTAACATGTGCATGCATACTAAAGTTCAATTCCAGGGAGACAAGATTTTCCCAACTTATGTTCCTGCTGCAGTGTGGTTAGTTTTCAGATTAATTCACCAGAAACAAGCATTTGATTGTTCAGTCCGTTCTCAGACATCTGTACACACACACAGCTGGGATATGTATAATAGTAAGTAAACACACTGAAACACTTAACTAGGAGCCGAGAAAAAAAAAAAAAAAGAGTAGTCATGCAGAAAAAAGGAAAACCACCATTGCCTCCACCCCACAAATTTGGTTCCTGTGTTGACAGAGCCTTCTGTATCTTTGTGTTGTAACAGAAAAGTAGTATGAGTATTTCTGTACATAAAATTGTGATATGCCATCACTCAGTGGTAATGAATCTCAAATTCAAGCTATTTACTGAAATAACATCCTGTTTGTCATCCCTTACCTAATCAGTTTTGACTAAGACGAGATTTACACCTTCCGTAACACCTTTTATCTAGTATCAGTATAAGGATAAACTAGATACTTAAAACTGTAAATTCTTTACTCCTTCAAATTAGTTGGAGTTTAACAGTAAAGACAAATATTTCTCAGTAGTTAGAAAGGTGTGTTTTAAAATACCAAATTTAACACTTCATGTTTACCAGCTGAGCCTTCTATTGATAGGACATTTCTTCTGAAACTCTGCATTGTATCCTCCCCATCCCTTCTCAGTAGTTATAAATGTATGATCCTTTGAAGTATGTCCATCACTGACTGACTAGTATAAATCTAGAACCACAAATCATTACAGACCTTAAAAAAAAAATTATAAAACATACCTGACTCAATAGCTGTCCATGAAAAATGCTGTTAACCACATTCAAAACCTGTTTTATAAGTTTTCTTTGAGACGCAGGGATAAGAGCTGGGTATCTGGTCCCTGTAGTCTCCAGTTCCTGCTGTACTTTATCCAAAAGTTCACAGAGAAATTCCTGAGCATCTTGTTGGGCATATCCTCTGAAGGCTGGAATTAGTCTCCACACAGAATGAAGCATGGCAAAAGGAGACACCAGCGCCCATTTGCCAGACCACATAACCTGGAACAGAGTATGCAGCTCGTGACAGAGAGAAATATGCTTTGAACTGGGCTCCCTGGGCTGAATGAGTTCCATACTTTTTGATGCTCCTCCACTTAATCCAGAGGATAAACTAGGCCGCCTCACAGAATATGATCCCTTTACTTTCTCTTGGTTGTCATTCACATGTAACGTTGAGGCAGCTATTGACGGGTGTTTAGACGAAGATCTTGTTTTCCCATTGGTTGCTGTTGCCAGCAGTTCCTGAGTTTGGTTGAGATCAAGCTTTAAAAAGCACTCTCGAAAAATAAGTAAGTGACTTAATACCTGCAGGACAGAATTCATATAGCATGTATTTCCCAGGTTTCTCAGTCCTGTTACCCCAGGAGTCACTGTGGGCCTTCGTTTAATTGGAGAGTCACTTATTTTTTTCAGTCTCAATTCATCTGAGGTATATGTCTCTTTCGACTCTGCCACAGATTCCATGTTCTGTGATGGACAGGGTTCTGTTTTTGAGGACATTCTAATCTGATTTTGTAAACGACTGCTCTTTCTTGGAGGCATCTTTTCCATCTCTGCTTTCAACTCACGCTTTCGTTCTTGTCTTCTTTTCCTAGCTTTGTCCTTTTTTTCCTCTGCTTCTTCCCGACGTCTTTCTTCTTCCAAAATCCTTTTTCCGGTAGGTGTCAACTCAAGCCACGATCTGAATATTTTGCCAAGGAACGCACGCCGTCGGTGCCAGAGAGCTGTGAACATTCGATCTTCATTCCGAAGCGCGGCTTGGGCACCCCCATGCGAAAGGTAGGAATCATCGCTTGTGCCCATGGAACGCAAAGTCCTCCCGCTCCGAGTAGTGCACTCATAGTTTTGACTCTTGATTGCACTTAACGTACTCCGCAACAGCTTTAAATCACCAGTCGCGTTATCATTGAGAACATAATCGTCGCAGAGATAACAGAAGACATACAGATCGTTTACTTCCAATGCCACTGGGTGCCTGCTCTCCTGAAAGTGCTTTAGTGCATGTTCTTCGATGTATCTTCCACATGCCACGTGTGAGCAGCTGAGGCACGCCCACACAGACTCCGTAGTATTGCAGTCCATGCAATGCCATTTCTGTGGATTGAGAATGGAGTGATCTTGGGCCAGTCGCAGACGTCCTACGTGCTTACACTTATCCATTGTTAAAACTGAAATTGCAGAGATATGCTGGCAAAACACATCATCCAAACTGTTTTCTGTCCATGATACTTTAATCTGCAACTAAAAAAAAAAAAAAAAAAAATTACAGTTCACAAATACCCAACTGTATCCCTTTTACAGGAGTCAGTATACCAAATTCATACCTGAGGTTAAGCTCATGACCATCACCCAAGTCCCACCAAACACAAAGTCCCACCAAACACATAGGGGCAGTCAGTTATATGGAGCCACACCTAACCATCATCAGTGGTTCGACATTTGGACTAAATTGTCTGAATACCTCTGTTGATATTCCCAGTACCTTCTGGCTCAGTCAGGACTGAAGCATACTAGTTACAGTTCAGGCCAGGGATTTTTTTTTTTTTTTTTTCAAAGTAGCACTGATTTGGTTAAAATGCCCCATCCCTGGAAGTGTTCAGGGCCATGTGGGACTGGGACCTGGACTAGTGGAAGGTGTCCCTGCACATGCCAGAGGGTTGGAGTAGATTATAGTCCCTTCCAATCCAAACCATTCTGTGATCCTTTGATTCCAAAATTCTTCTATTAATTCTATTCCTAAGCATACAGGTGCAGAAGTGCAAAGTTCACTTAAATTTATTATGTTTACACAGTGCCAACAGTTCAGACAAATGAGACTTTATACAACTCAAACCCTTAATTAAACCACACCTTTAATTAAATCACTGCCCCTCTGTGCTTGGTCAAGCCCATTATACCATTTCTACAATAATGTATCTTAAACAAGTGTGTTTTAACATGTCATTCTAACACCTCTGAAAGAGTAACTTGTAAAAGCAGAACTCAATTTCTTAATAAGACAGAAAGAGTAGATATCTACCTCGGTTGCTCCAAACTTTATAAAAACATGCATTTTGAACCAATCTTTCTAATACATGTCTTCAAAAGATCATTTAAAAATCTCACTAGCACTGGCTTAGATCCTTTATTAAGTTCATATGGTTGCATTTGTTTGTTCAAAGCTGCTGTTTTTGCTTTCTCCTATAAGGTGCATTTTCCCAAAACAAACAGGCTGGCTATGATTAACAAAAATTAAACAGACAGTGAACCATTCTTTACGTTTTTACCATCTTTCTTTGACTATGTCTTGTTTAGATACATCATCTAGAGATAAACAATAACGGTGCTATGGTGTGTCACTAAGTGATTATATCTGATCTGGGGCACTTGTGCCCACCCTATCACTTACTAGAAGGGCCAAATAGCACCAGCACCGGTGTCATTCTGTGCAGTACCTGCCAGACAAAACAGTTAATTCACCTGAGGAGTTCCAAGGGTTTGTCAAATATCCAGGCTACGCCAAGTGAGACAAGTTATGCCATTACAAATGCATGCTGCAGACCTGGCCTAGGCTGTACAATATCAAGGTCCAGGATTCTATGCTTTACAGACAAGTAAACCATGCTGTAAAAGTATTGAGTGATTGACACAACTCTGGATAGAACCCAAAAAAATTGCATTTCAGCTATTATCCTTAAATATGCTAATATTTATCAATTTTTTCAGTTCTGAAATACATAAAGAGGTTACTCAGTGTAGAACAGATGTTTAGTGTAAAACAAGCATTAGATAGAGGGAATCCTAACATACAATGACATGACACCACTAAGGAAGGGAAACAAAAGGATGTAGCAGGCTAGGAAAGAAGCTTTAAATTTCATCTGGTACTTAGACAAAAACTATCGTTAAAAGATTTAACAAAAAATGGCTTTGTTTGGTCAATTGGCCCACAGCTTGTGCCTTACAAAATGTTCTAAAACAGACACAGCATAAGATAACTAAGCACATAATCACATTGCACGTGTTGTATAGATCTTATTCTGTAATGGAGAAACGGTTGAACCAGCTGTAGTGAAACTAATACCGTGTATACAATTTTACACACCCCTTTTAATCATTCTCATTCGTTTTAGCTAAGAGTTATCTCCAGTCCATACTCACCACACCAAAGAATTTCAGGCACTAAGACCTCTGGGTACCCAGTCAGCTCCAAGATCAAGTACCAGCCACAGTGTATTACAGGAGGTCGAGATCTCTTGTGTGCTATGGTCAACAAATCACAAAAGTGGCTTGCTCAACTTTTTCAGCTTGCTAGCATCCTCAACATTCATTCCTTTTAAAGGGCAATCTATTTGTAGGTACTACTTCGATTCTTTTACAAAACGTTGTGCATAGTAAGTTTGCTTCTTATACTGTCTTTATAAATAAGACCATTAGCACTAACCCATGTCTTTTAGTCTGACAACCTATTTTCCCCAACAAAGCTGAGCTGTTACAACACTGATAAAATGCACACAAATTTCAGAGTTGGACTACGCATCTACGTATATTAATTCTTCCTGGACTACTGAAGTAATACCTATGCAAACCGTGCTGCAATAATTAAATACGGTATACAGAATTTTAAGTTGCATGACTCCTGTTTGTGTTTCTGAGCTGAGAAAAAAAGATCCTCCTGCATATTAGTAACGGTCCTTTCCAGCAGACCAGAAAAAAAGCCACTAAACTCTGTCTTCCCACAGGGCTGTCACACACAGCAATGCTGTCAGTCAGAGAAGTCGGACAAGTCAAACCCTTTTTGGCTTTGCTAAAGTCACTGTCTACACACTGTGCCTTATTTTTCCTTCTTTTTAATATTATATGGTCAGAATTTATTTTTTTTTCCTCAGTTGTAAAAACATTATCAAGACTGAAACTATTTACATGCCTCAGCATAAGCACATACTGGACTGAGGACAAAAGTAGTCTGCTGATTTCAGGACAACCACTGTGTAAACCAGGGTTGCACAATCAATCTCTTCATGCAAAAGCAACACGACTCTACGAAAGCGCAAGATCAGCGCCTTAAAGAGAAAAACCTAAAACCCCAGCTCCCCCACCAGCAACCAAGCCAGCATGACATTTTCCCACCTACGTCGATGTGTGGAGAAAGGAGACAGGGTGGAAGGGGGAGGGGGAGGAAACATCTTGGCATAGGAGTCTTTCTCTGAAGAAAACGTAAATCAAATTGCAGAGTTTGGTCAAAAAGACTGCAAAAAACTTAAAGAGTACAAAAGTGAGATCAAGAAAACGTCAGATGAATGCCAAGCAGCACACTGACAGCATGAAGTACTGAAACTACACCCACTCACAACATTTAAAAACTGTACCTTAGAACCAAGACAAAATACAATACCTCAGGGAAAAAACAGGAGTGAAGTGACAAATAATGGTGAAAGAAATGTGAAAAATACTATGCTCATTCCCACGCCTACTAGAAAGCTGCAGCAGCAATAAAATAGTACAACCAAATGCTCCAATGTTAAAATTCCCTAGAGGAAGTTATTCAGCACTAGTTTCTGCATTCTTCTCTCCTGAGGTTCAGTTCTGTGCGCACACACAAAGAAACTTTGAATTAGTTGATCAGCACTTCAGAGATCAAGCCCCCACTGTGTTCTTACTACAGACCTGAGCTGAAGTAGTAAGCAAAATAGCAACTCCTAACATACAGAGCACTACTACTGAAAGCATTAAGTCGCCTGGGAACCCAGAGATATACAGAAGGCTTTTCTTGCACCAAACTTCCACAAACTAGAAACAAATATACAGGGAAAAGGATTTTTTTTATTGAACCATATTTCAACCTTACTGACATGTTTCCTTTTGTTTCACTCAAGAATGGCTGCTAAAATGTACATTTTTGGGTAATTCATGGCCTGAAAAAGTACCTGATAACAAAAACAACTTAGAAATAAATAAAATTGATGGTTTATTTCCATTTTTGTTCCATATAAACAATAATTTAAGACTTTAGGAATTTAAGATTCATTTTCACAGCTGATAATTTTTTAAAATGTAACTCTAAATATAAACAGAAGGAAGTATTTTCCCCTTATCACTACTTTTGTAATTAATGGCTTGGCACATAGATGAGAAGTCTCAAGCCTTAGACTGGAAATGCAATACATACTTTTACAATCATATACCCACACACGTGTGCACGCTCTTGTGCCCCTTTTATATTCTTTAAAATCCGATGATCGTTTAACAAATGATTTTCATCACGTTCGGAGTACCTCTTGTAGTATCTGAAAACACGGGAATCACGGGTACTTGAACAAGTGAAAGTTTTAGGTAACACATATGCTAACTAGAAGGCAGATGTGCTGCTTTACTGAGTTCTTAATCAAGTCTTCTTGAAGAAAAAACCTAAACGAAGCACTGATGTGCACAACTTCACGCTGCAGTACGGTCCTGCAGGCATAACAGTAAGACTCAAAATCAAAGCAGCACTTAAAAAAGAAATATTTGTATGTTATTTCCGATGTTTAACAGGACAGCCCTTTACACGAAAACCCCCAGTCTCCCCTCTCTGGAGCCATGCAGATCGCCATTTAACTTTTTTTGCTCTGTTGTATTTTTTTTTACCAACTAAGGATTGTACGTCCAGTGTGCCGCCTGGAAGTGGCCATTTACACCAGGACACTACAGACAGAGGCACAGCTTTACATTCGATGTCTCTTACTGCAAATAACCGTGCATTTCCTGCAGCGGAGAATTCGAAGTAAACAAACAATACAGATTGAAGCCCTTTTCACATAAGCACGGAAACCACGGCGTTTCTTACTGGTCTGAATTTACACTTGACAGTTCTTCCCGCTTAGAGAAACGAGCATCTCCGTCTGCCCTGACAGCTCTCGGGGAACGCCTGGCTCCTGTTCTGACAGCCCTGGAGTGCAGACCCCCCGGCTGAGCGCGCCCAGGGCTCTATGCCGCCGTACGAGCTGTTCGGGTGGAAGGTCCGGCCCCTCCCGGCACATCGCGACATGGCGCGACCCTTCGCCTCTCGCCACCGCAGGCGGGAGACCCGGGCGGCGGGCCCTCGTCACCGCCACCCTCTGCTCCTTCCCCCGCTCTCCCTCACCTCGACGCCTCCCCGGCCACTCCGGGACGGGGCACCGTGCAGGGGTTCTCCGCCACACACGGCGGCGAGGCGGCAGCACCGCTGCCGCCCGGCGTGGGAGGCCGGTCCCGGGGCCCGCTCCCCCGGCCCCAGGCAGCGCCCGGCTCGCCCCCGCGGCAACGAGCGCCTCCTGCTCAGGTGCCCCTCCGCGGGCACCGCGCCGCCGCTGCCGCCCCTCCCCGGGGGAAAGGCGCGGCCGCCCCGCGCTCCCCCGAGCCGGGCACCTGCTCTTGCGGGCCGGCCCGGGGGTGTCAGCGCCGCCGCCCCGCTCCCGCTGCCGCTCCCGCTGCCGCTCCCGCCCGCCGCCACACGCACCCGTCACCCGCCGCCGCCGCCATCT
>JAYRBT010000042.1:45128513-45156591 GCA_036023395.1 Myiotriccus ornatus
CGTCTGTCACCAGATTTGTAGTGGCAACCGAAGTCCTTCCCACGTCTCCTCCCACCTCCCCCGGCCTCCCCCGCCCGCCGGGCCGGTCCCGCGGGGCCGGGCAGGGAGGGAGGGGGGCGCTGCCCGGGCAGGGGTGCTGGGGCGGGCCGGCGGGCGGCAGGACACGGTTCCCGAGGCACCGCGGGCTGCCCGGGCCCCGGGACACCTGTTGGCCCTGAGATGGGTCTGTACCCAGCCGGGAAGGAGCGAGTTCTCATCCCCCTCCCGGCAGCGGGTGTCCACATTGTCCTTCCTATATTTCTCTCGTGCTTTCTCGTCGGTGTCGCCGTCCTTGACGGTGCGAGCTCTGGGTGCGTGGGCTGAGCGAAGAGCCGCGCCCCAGGCCTCGCCCGCTGGCTCCCCGGGCTCGCCGGTGCCACCAGGAGCCATCTCTGGCCTGGCCGCTGCCTGGGTGTGACACACCGACCGTGCGGGGGTCTCAGCCCCTGAAACTCCTTCACATCGTCCGTCTCTATGCGTGTTGTTTGTGAAAACTTCTGCAAAGCAGCTCACACGTCAAAAAACCCAAGCTCTTATCAGGCCTCTGTTACCCATCTTTTTCAGTCTCAGGTTTCATTACAGAACCTTAAATAGGCAAAAAACTTGTAAACCCATGTCCTGCGGATGTCCTATTTTGTAAATTTGAGGCATCTTTACACCGATCCTTTTAGAACTAAAGTTTCTGAAGTGCAGCCAGCTCTTTTTAGCTACTTTCTAGTTCTGCCAGCACTGAATTGAATTTACACTTATGTGTGCCTGCTGCTCTGCCCCGTGCACAGGTAGGCTGTGTTTGGGACAAGAGGAGTCTGGTTTAAACTCCCTCCTTACTGGGCAACATCACTTTTTACATCCACGCTGAAGTGGGTTGGCTTGTGATTTATGTGAACCTCCTCTGAAAGTCAGTGCATGGGGCTACTAGTGATTGCAGAAGATGGTTGTGGTGCGTGTGCTGCTGCTTAGTCACAATAAACAAGTAGTGGCTTGATGCAGTGTGAGCATTTCAGCTCAGACCCTCTTGTTCTGGATCCATTATGCATCAGGATGTTTTCATGACGGCATCAAAATCTTGCACATCTGTTTCTGTGTTTCTAATTGTGTCATCACAGAAAATGTGTTTCAGTTTAAAACTTGAAAACTATAGGCCCCAATTGCCTCAGTTCTCCTCCAGTAGTGCTTTCCTGTTCTCTCTGTTTCTAACAAGACTGCTGAGATGGCGTTAGCAGGACATAGCCAAGAGACATGATTCCATTTTTCTGCAGGGTCACTTTATTGTGGTGCTTTCAGGAGCTCATAAAAAGTGTATATGGGTAAAGTAAGCTCACCAGGCTTCTCAGGATTCCAGTGTGTTTCTAACTTATGACTTTAAAGTGAGGAATACTGTTTCCTAATAAAAATATTTATGAAAACTCTTCATGCACATTGATTCCATGTATTTGCATATTCCTCTTAGGTGTTCTTAGGACAACATTATTCATTTTCAAATATCTATTTTGTCAGGTATTTCCATCTTTAACCGTAGCAGTTTCTTCTTGAGTCATAGTTGGCAAACTCACCCTCCCATACCTTTTCTTACTGGAATCCTTTCACAGTATTCTCACACTCAGGGTCTCAATCCAATTATGTGTGCATGCCTGTCTGTCTGTCGGTTAAATCTTGGATCAAGACTAGACTGACTCAAATCGCTACTGTGACCTCTTCATCTGTCTTTCCAGGCTGCTTTCACCAGAGCTCCTCAGTCCCCGGGATTCCCTAGAGGGGGAGAGCCAAAGTTCCTAATGCTTCCCTACACATTGGAGGTCTCATCCATGTGCTCTGGGTGAATGAAGTATAGGTGAGGCTCAGGGTATTACCATCCAGGGCACTGATAAATAATCCCAAATCCTAGTTTTCCTAATCATTCAGGGGAGACTTTGATCCTGGGCTACTCATCTCATAGGAAGGCTAAGGCCAGCAATGCAAATGGGAAATGATGGCTCTCAGCCATGCATATCCTTAACCCCACTGGAGAGCCGATTGCTCACTCAGACACAGCCTGAGGCCTTGTCACCAGCTCCTTTAATACCCTAAATGGCCACTTTTAGCAGCCATTCCCAAAGTGATTATGATGCTCAAAAGATCGGTTTTATTTATGCCAATTTTTTATTCTCATAGTCTATAATTTCTCTAATGCACAGCAATACCCCTTTCTCTTTCATAAAATAGAGCCTATATTTCAAAATCCTGTTCTAGTGATAACAGTGTCTCTGCTATCTCTGCAGTATCTGATTTAACACTGAATAGATAGCCTTTTTTTTTTCTCGTGCATATGAGGTTTCCCTGTGTTAATGGACAACACTTCAGCTGATATTCACTATGCACCCTTCATACCCTTATTGGGTTAGGGCAGACTTCAATCTCTGTTCCTTCCACATATTTAATCCCCTGCAAAATATTGATTTGGAGTCGGGATTTGGCTTTGGCAGAGCAAGTGAATCACTGGATTGCTATGTGTTGCTTTTACCATATTTGTCCTGCTTCATGTGTGCCTTTTGTGACATCCCGCTTAAATTTTTCACCTTCCTTTAACTTTTCTCATACTTATGCATTTATTCTTCTAAATAATGTCCACATTAAAAGCATTCAAGGCTGGTAAGAGAATTCCTGAGCCTTAGGGACACATAACACCCTTTCCGCCATCCAGACATTACAGCTAGAATGTTGTCTTTTATTGAGACAGCCAGAAATTGATTTCCCGAATGTAATTTAAAATTCATTGGGCATTTATGAAAATGGATGAGGGATATAGAATATTTTGTCAAGAAGCAAGCAAATGTAATAAATCCCTATAAGCAATGTAGCCTCATATCTTCCTATTATGTATTCTCTGGAGGGGAAAACACCACCTCTGAATCAGTGTTAAAACCCTTCCAATATGGCAAATAGTTTTTTTTTTTAAAGTGGTCACTGGAATCATATACACTGTCTGCATTAATACAATTGAAAGCAATATTTACTTACTGCATTTGGCAGAAGGAGACATCACAAACTGTTATTCCAAGTGAGGTACCTAAACTTTTACAAATGCATGAAATTTCAAAGTTCTGTCAAATATAAACATAATTATAAAATAGTAATAGTTTTTGATACTCAAGAACAACGAAGTGGTAGGCTAACCAAGCTTTCTATCTGAAAAGAGAATTGATATGATACCAGGTGTCAGTGAAGACTGGATGCATAGACATCTCAGTGTCTCCATTAAGTTTGGGTCTGGTTTTGTGGTTTGAATGTTCAAAACCGGTGAAAAGGGGGAGAAAGAGAGAAAACCTTATGTAAGCTAAAGAAATGAGAGCAAGCTTTAAACAAATACAGAGCCATCTTGTGCTCTCGCCAGTGTGAATGCTCTTACTTGTTTGCAGCACCCAGTTAGGAGTGAAGCTCCTGTGGGTCCACAGTGCTAGCAGGGTATGATGTCATCCTGGCAGACACACTGCTTGGATGGGAGGTCATGTTTGTCACTGCTCTGGTTTCAATCTGCCTGCAACCACACTGCTTGCACCAGGAACTGCCTTGAGTTCAAGCTGCTCCTCTACGAAATGTCTCCTAAAGAGCCAGCTGGCTTCCCTGAAGTGCAAGGCAATATTGATGATCAGGAAATCTGTTCTTTTGCTGCTACGACAGTACAGTTGTATCCTGTGTAGACATTGGCAGATGGACCTGACTATGTGGAGTTAATTGCACATCTGAGGGGCACAGAAAATAGATGACATGAGGGGAGTGACAATAAATCACAAATTTGCACATATTAATATGAACAGATTGATGGTTTCTAGTTCAGACCTAGATGAGAAATGGAAAACTTTTTTTCTAAAACATTTTAAAACAGCACTTAAGAAGGGGAATGTTGGAAAGCACATCTAAAAGCCAATATAGATACATACCAATATTTGCATATTTGGGAAACGTTTGCATGCTTACCTTCATGTAACATCTGCACTGGGAGTTTGTTGTGTTTCCATGTTTATTGATACAAACAAAATACTTAAATTTATCTATAAAGAGATTCAGGGCTCAAAGAGAAATTCTCTGTGTGTGATCCTGAAAATAACAGGATTTTCTGCAGCGTCTATGAAGCTTTTGGGCTCCAGTTCAGTTCAGTATGAAGACTCGTACATGTTGGTGTCTAGATATGAGCTAGGTGTTTTAATTTCCAGTAGAGTTGGGGGGGGCACTTGTATGAGTTATACCTTAGGTACTTCTGGGACGTGAGATGTTCAGACAGGGCTGGACAACCTGGCACACAACCTTCAGGACTGTAGTGCCCTTCCAGAGCAGCAACTGGAGATAAAATGGACTAGAGTGTAGCTTCGCAAATGGTACTGGGTGCCAAGACAGCTGAACTGAGCACTGCAGCTCTCCTCAGGCTGACCTTAAGCAGATAGTTGATGGCCAGTTAAATGGATCTCCAGAATTCAGTCTCCTTTGAATCCACTCACCAAGAGCTCAATCAATTCTGTGAACATCAAGTGCCACTTGAGAGACTGTGGGATATCCTTCCTGTCTCTCCCTGCCCTTCTGGAGAGGCATCAGTTCCCACAAGTCCTGTGCCATATCTGCTAGCTCTGAGGAGGTGTCTCAGATACCTTAGGGGTTCTCACACTGCTTTAGATACCAACATCTAGGCAACTGAATAAAGCCTTGGATCTCCTTGGGCTGTAAGAGGAATGCAGACATGCTTAGTTGCCTGAATAAAGGCTCTAGAGATGGCTGTGGGCACCAAAGCCATGGTCAGAGGCTGACTGGTGTGATAGAGGGTCTGAGAAAAATCAAATCTTCCTGGAGCTGGCTGTGGGGCTGGGCACCTCTCCCCAGCCCAGGTGCCTAGTGATGACAGATGCCTGGCTTATCCTTAGGCAATTGAATCCTGCTCTTAGCCTACGTAGGGACACTTGTGTTTAGTGGTGCACTGAATACCATCCCTACTCATTTTATTAAATTTCAACTGGGTTCAAACACAGAAGTTGTATTTTGCAAATATGCATCTTTCACAAATGAGGTGAAAGTTTGGGAGGAGTCCTGAGTTTTTAAATCATCTGCAGATGTACATATGATATTATGAATCACTAGAATTTTTTCCAAGACCTTCCCTACATTCCTGCATAAGAATAAAGAAAACAGAAAATACTAATTTTAATACTGATTTTGGGGGAAATTGTCATTGTCAAGATTAATGCCATGCTTATTCCACCCTTCTTCCTCCCATTTGATTTCCCTTCACTTCTTCACATTGGCTTTGCCAGACAAATGCAGACAAACCCATCTCCATGGGTAAAATGGTTTAACAGTATGGAAGTATTTGGGCCCAGGGATTTGAAGGCCTGTTGACAATGTTAGATACACCAAAATACTTCATGACATTTTGGGATGGGTTTTTTTGCTTATTATTTCTCATTTTTAAATAGACTGAAATACAAGTGAAAATTTAATGAACAGTTGTTTAAGCATGTGCTACTGATTTTAATTGAAAAGTCTGAGGTTCTAAGGTTCCTTTTCATTATTAGGCATTTGGCTTGCTCTCCTTGTGCTGCTGGTGAGCTTCTGAGTCCCAGCTATAACACAAATTTTGTTACTAAAAGTACTCAGACACGTCTTTTTTCGGCCAGTCCTTCACAGAAAACAACTAGACATGTATTGGAAGTGTCAAGAGAAAGAATTTAATGCAACAAAAACGTATCAATCAAATTATCTCACTTCTTCTCGTAAAAACAAGTGTACAATGAAAAATGTTTTTAATCTTCAAAGTCAGGAGTTATCCCTTATGACTATGAATACAAACTATCCTAGTGAAAACACATTTTTCAGTATTTTCTTCTGCTGCTCTACTAGACCCTGCTCTACTGCTATACACAACAGGTGCTAAGAAGGAGCATATCATGTGATGGACATCTGATCTGGTTATATTTAATGTGAAATGACTTTGAGTCTAGACAGCAAAAGGAGATTTCTTAGTGATGTTGGGGAGAACAAATGAAGGAATGTTTCTTCAATCGACTCTTAATTCAAGGACAGTTTTACACTCCTATCAACCAGAAGGAAAGATAAGTGCTCTTCTCTGCAGAAACCTCAGGATTTGCTGCCAGATGAGAGAGTGCTAAAAATCTCTTGCATTTTCTCTTTCCCTAAACCCTATATTCCTCTGCCTTTGCTCTGCATGAGCCTGAAGAGTGATCTTCCCACGTCCTACCCAGAACACAAAGCACCGTCAGTGCATGACCCCACTCCTTGGCCAAATGCTGAGTCCTTTTCTTCTGCTCTAAGAGCTTGTTCTGCATGACAGTGCTTCTGTCTTTAACGCATCTTTTGTGTAGCAGATTCTGCCCTAAGATTTGCTATGGATCTCCCATCGAGGTCAATTGATATGGGAAGTATGTCTGCATAGCTCAACCCTGCTTTACTGTATCTGCAAAGAAACGGGAAGGGCTCAGATGTGATAAATATGTCATTCTTCACTCGGGATGCTGCTGTCACAGTACTGTAGCTCACTGGCTTCTCAGAGGATGAGGGCACAGTTGCTTTGCCCTTAGCTCTTCCCCTACTTATCCTTCCAACCAGCCTCTGGAGCATTCAGACAGTGACATAGGAAGTGCCTCTATCACAGATGTCCTTACTCCTCCTCATCATCACAAGGAAATAAATCAAAACAGACGCACTGATGGGCTTGGACTTAAATGGTTTAAGGCCACAGAGTTTGCTTCAACCACGCTGGAGATTCAGCTTCAGCTTATTTCAATTGCAAGTGCATCTGTCCATGGACTTCGGTGGGAGCTGTGACTCCAAATAGATCTGAACCTGCAAGTATTCAAAGTGACAACAAACTGGACTTGATTTGGCCCCTAACACAATCTGTAATGCCATTAAAGAGGCAAAAAAAGGACATGCTTGTCCTATTTCCTTTGCTACTACATACTTCTTTTGTTAGTTTTGTACCCGCACATTTGATGGTGCGTTTCCTTGATTCCCTTTGATTTTATCTGGTACCCGTCTCCATGGTGCTGAGTTTGGACTGTACCCTTTAACACCTTTTTAAAACTTTAATAAGCTTATTAAATAACCTTTTTGTTACTGAATATCTCAGTCTATGCTCAGTATCTCAGTTGAAAATCAGCTCATTGAAATACCTCTGCAACTGGAAAAAACCATACCTGTAAAAAAATTGGATTTGGGGGAACTCTTGATGCCACCGCACCGCATGATACAATGACAGTATTTCTGCCTTCAGATGTAAATGCCTCTGCAAATGCTGCTTTTCAATTAAACTCTAGTACAATTCGTTGAAGTTTAGCCAAAGAAAGCCTTTGAATGGAAACACTTAAACGATACATTAGGATTTAGTTACAGACTTTGCATTTGTTTTCTCAACCAAATGTAAAACAATTGTGTAGTGGCCCATAGGAGAGAAGATTTTACTTGGGTTTTGTTTGAAAGTCAGTGTTAACGATCAGTGCTCAAGCGTTTTAGATTTCAATCTTAAATTAGCAATTTAAAGACAACAAAGAATGATTTTCATGCTTGTCAGTTCTGATTAATGTAACATTAACCCCTAGAGAACAGTATATTGCTCTAGTACTTTATTTCAAGTTGCAAGAGACCAGTCCTGGGAAACAATGAAAGGCTGTATTTGACTTTTTTTTTTTTAAAAAAAAAAAAAAAGACACCCACTTTAGTTGTAAAGATAACACTAACAACCGCTATTATCACGTTTATTTATTGTGGATCTCATGGTTGTTATTTTCTAAGGTATATGGCAAGGACAGATTTCCTAAATTACACCCCTACCAACTTATTGCCATTCATTGCTTCCCACGGATCCCAGCGCTGATTTTGCCGCTCCC
Organism: Myiotriccus ornatus; assembly: GCA_036023395.1. NCBI lineage: Eukaryota > Metazoa > Chordata > Aves > Passeriformes > Tyrannidae > Myiotriccus > Myiotriccus ornatus. The sequence goes on from JAYRBT010000042.1 coordinate 45,136,421, forward strand.
GTGTAGACCCTGAGGAGTCCCAGCTTGCTACCTGCTGATCTGAGCTTTCAAGGGCAAAAACTGCTGGCAGCACGCACAGGAAATTTATAGGTTTCTCCCCTGCTGACTAAATTACAGAGAGGAAACAAAACCAGAATGTGAAAGTGGCACATAAAGTAAGAGTAGTTTTGCTGTAAAGGTGGTTGCTTTTTGATAACTGCCTGTAACCCCAAAATTTGTTGTCATTTCCCTGACTGTAGAACAGCAGTTTAAATGTCTGCTGTTCCTTATCCACAATTCAGAGACGGTGAGATAGGCATATGAGGAGGATGACAGAGATAAGAAGAGGCCATGCAATAATACATTTGCCATCAGCGGTGGATTAGGTTATAAACAGGAGGCCTCTGGTTCCCCTGGTCCCTTCCCACTGTAGGGTCAGATAAAAATTCTACCTATAGGAGACAGCAAGAGATCTACCATTGACATAGGTATTGTCCCCCAAAATGAACTACTGGAAACCGGATGATATGGTTGCAGTGTGATCAGCCGATTCTCTGCCAGAAATTGCTCCTTGTGCATGGTTAACTGAGGACTTTGAGGCAGAAAAAAGCAATTACAGTAGAAGAAAGAAAAAAAAAGGGGGGGGAAAAGCCCTTCAAAGTTTCGGCTTTACAAATTGCTGCAATTAAACAGTTTTTTATACAAATTTCACAAGACTTTCAAATAATTCGTATATACATGTATCTCATGGCTGTGATATTTCTTACCTAGAAATCCCTCTGTGGGAGAAGCAAAGACAATAAAACCTCACAGACGCTCAGAAAAAAAAATCCATCCTGGCTGTTTATATCTTCTTGTGTGTTTCCAGGGCTTTAGGCCGCATTTTGCTTTGTTACCCTTCTGTTACTTCCAAAACACTGGGAGTGCTGAGCTAACACCTGCCTCGCGTAAGCCCATCACACAGCAATGAAAGCAACATGCACTTCTTGTGCTTGCAATATTTCCCTCGACTCCAGTGGGAGCTTGAGGATTTGCAAGAGCCACAGGCCTGTCCTTGAAGGATGATTATGCTCCAATATATTTATTTTTCCATGGTATTTGTGTATTTGGAAACATTCAGGAATCGAATGGAAGATCAGTTGCATGCCCATAATGCATGTACATGTATACATACGGAAGAAAGATGGTATGTAATCCATGTAACAAAAAGTCATGGCTTTTCATTTGTACTGGGACAGTGCACCAGAGCCTCTGTCACTGACCTGGTGTCTGACCCTCTGCACAAGCTGTATGCCAGGCATGGACAGCTGCTGGCATATGCCAGAGTGGGGGTGCCCAAGGTGGGGGCTGCAGGCATGCCCTGAGCATGCCTCTCATCCAGGCTCCACCAAATCCACTCGTAAGGCCTGTGAAGAGATGCACATTCAGGTGCTTTTGCTACTGCCTCATGGATCTGCCCCACCATCTCCAAGATGCTGGCATATCGACACTGTGTCTGCACAGCAGGGCTCACAGATGGATGCAGAGGGCAGCTGGGGAGCTGCAGCATGGACCTGCAAGAACCTGAGGGGCAGCTCCAGGGCAGAAGAGTGCAAGGAAGCAGATATGTTAGTTTGTCTGCCACAAGATGAACAGACTGACAGCAGCATCCTGCTCCTAAGGCACAGTACAAATGCATAGCAAGAGGAAGTTCCTACAGTGAAGAAATTGCATTTTAAATGGATGATGTAGACACAGGGAGTAGGAGAGGAAGTGTATGATAATAATTTATTGTCGTTGTCTGTTTCTTGGGCTGCTACACGTGCATGGGGTTAAATGCTAGTAAGTTCTTCTGGGTGACAGCTGGCTTGCCAAAACTTGAGGTGTCTTTCAGAAAGCCCTTACATAAAGCAAAATAATGAACATCTGGAAACATGCTGGAACACTTATGATGTTTTCTCCAGAGGGTGGAAGTTCCCTCTGCAGATGACAGGGAGTGGCCAGGAAAGAAGAGTGAAGGCTGGACTTCCCCGTGGAAGGAGCTCAGAAGTCACCCTCTTTGCTTACCTGAGCCTTGGCTATGAACAAGAGGTAGGAAGAAGAAGGGTGGTCAGATCCAAGAGCAGGGGTGCTCCCTCAGCCCCAAAGGTAGCCCCTGGATGTAACGCCTGCTCCCACTGTTCTATACAGGCATGAAGGCACACTCTTTCCTGCCTGTAACAATGTTGGTGTTTTTTTTAATACATGCATGATGCTATTTTAACAGTATTGATGCTAGAATATTTTACATTTATGTTTCACTTCCTTTAAACTTTTTGGACGCTTCTCTCTCCTTCACCGTTTGTTGCTCACAGGGAGAAATGTAAAGAAAGCATTGACTTTTGAGCCTGACCTAGGATTATGACAACTTCTAGTTATCCAGTGCTGACATTTAGCACAGTTTACTGCGCAGACACCCACTGCTATTGCGGCAAAGTTTCATAAAAACTGCAATTACAAAACAGATGATGCACTCTAGTTTACGCAGAGGAGGAGGTGATGTAATTTTTGTGGTTCTACTGCCAGGATAATCAGGAACCAGGACTCAGTGCAGACTTAGTTGTGCTTCTTGTATGCAGTGAGATGTCCAAGATGTCCCTTTAAGAAACAACAGTTGAAAACCCAGTTGTGAAAATATTTCACCTAATATGGGTAAAACTACGTCCTTAGTGTGCTAGAACCTGAAGCAAATAAAGGAAATGCCTTTCCTGTTTGTTTACTTCAAGCCCTCCACAATCTTGTGGGCTTACTGTTTGTCCCCTTTCTCTAGCTGTTAGGGCTTTTTGATGCCCCACCACGACTGAGTCTTGTATGCAATAAAGGTGAAAAAATAATGCAATAAAATGGAAGGACAAGATTGTGAAATCACTGCTGGCTGCAAAGGGCATTTGGTAGGCACGACCTTTGAAACCACTCTGATTTTTTAAAGTTGACTAGATTTCAAAGCCATCTTTCTGACTTCCTACGCTTTTCACCACAACTGATCTTTTTGATATGCCCCTCCTTGGAGCATACACTGACCTGGAAATACAGCACTGAACTAAGTCCTCCTGCACACCTCATGAACCCCATTTCAAACATCCTTCTGCTCTAGGTTTAGATGTGTATTCTCTGCTGGCAGTGGCTTATACAGAATATGTATAAACTTGTGTCATCTGGAACATCACAGGTTTATAGAAACACAGGTTACTTCACGTTGGAAAGGACATGAGAAGTCCAAACTCCCACTCAAAGCAAGCTGTGAGATCAGACGAGGTTGCTCATGCTTTCATCTAGTACGGATTTGAAAACCTCCATGGACGGAGGCTGGGCTGCCCATCCTACTGTTTGAGTCTCCTCATGGGGAAAGAATATGTTCTTATAACCTGTCTGAAACTCATGTCTTTCACCTCATTGATTCTTGTCCTCCCAGCAGCCTGTGAGCAGCCTGGCTCCCTCTTCATAACCCTCTCTCATTAGGATCAGCTATTAGGTCCCCTCAAAGCTGTCTCAGCTCCAGCCTAAGCCAGCCCTAATCCCTCCAGTTTCTCCTCATGGGGCAGATAACGTGAAACCTGTGCCTCTCTCCAGACTGGCCTGACCAGACCAGCAGGAACTGAGGAGGTGTGATATGGTGCTTGTCCTGTGCTCTCTGTTGCAAGGACCTTATCTGGCCACTGCATCCAGCTGTAGGCACTGTCACAGAGTCACAGAATAGCTGGGGTTGGAAGAGACCTCTGGAGGTCATCTGGTCCAACCGCTCTTCTAAAGCAGGTCCACCCGGAGAAGTTTGCACAGGATCTCACCCAGCTGGGTTTTGTATGTCTCCGGAAAAGGAGACTCCACAACCTCTCTGGGCAATCTATTCCAGTGCTGAATCTCCCTTACAGTAAAATTTTTCCTCTGTTCTGATGGAACTTCCTGTGTTTCAGTTTGTGCCGGTAGCCCCTTATCGACCCTGTCAGATTTGCCACACTGTGTCAGATGGACAGTGCTTGTTCTTCAGGCTCACAGGCAGGATGCACGTTACTGACACAGAACAGTTATCTTGCCACTATGTCCACCAGGGATTGGGGCCTCACAGTCATGGGTGCTACAGTAGCAGGAAGAAAAGATGGTCCCTCCACTGAGGCACTTAGGCCAAACGAAAAGAAAGAGAAAAAAAACTCAGTACAGACAGGGAAGTAGGAAGAAAGATAGAGAAAATAACACCGCTCTTGCATCTCAGCTAGGCTCATAATTTCTTGTCAGCAACAACGTCTCGTAAGTAACAGCAGAAAGGAAATTGTTGGTAGTGTTCACCACAATGCCACAGACATGTCCTGCTCTAATTATAGATGCTGTGGTATGCTGGGCATAACACAAGGGACATTACATGGACTTGCCAGACTGCTGCTGTGTAGGGAATTGCAGTTACAGGCCTTAAATGGTGTGGTCACTGGTGGTAAGCACAGGGGATTTCCAGTGGTGACCACTGTAGGTAGTTTGTGGTCAGAAGGATGGCAACTACAGCAAAGAGGTTTCAAATTGTCATTTAAAATGAAAGGTAAAACCAGCAGGAGTCTGTGGGCATTTGCAAAGACATCCAGGCTGTTGTATGGGAAACAAGGCAGTCATTGTGGCCTCAGAAAGTACCCATTTTTTACCACTGTCCTCAGTTAACAGAACTATTTTTAAAACTAAAAAATCTTTGAGATTACTTTTTTTCCTTCCAATTCTGTTAAACACTGACCAACATTTTTTATGAAATCCTGACTTTGCTTTCCTTTGGTTATAAACTGACCTGCAAGGGTCTGCAGCTGTAGCTTCTTCTGCTACTCCGTGGTATGTGTGCCCCAGGGCCAGATCTGTACAGGCTCCTCTGGGACAGATCAAGGAGAGGTTTTACTCTCACCACATGGGGAAAGGATGCTGTTTTTCTGGTCTGTTTTCATTTGGAGGTCTCACAACGTCTCATGATTCAGATGTCTTGAATGTCAGCATGTTTGAGAAAGTTGAATATACCCAGGCATTGCTGGATGAGGCTGGGTAAAGGCGGGTTTGGACCTAGGTGGTCCAGATGAGAGGTAAACCTGCAGTTAAGGCAGTTCCTCATCTTCACTGTGAGTGGCAATTGCACTGCACTGAATTGGCCTGTCCTGAATTTAAGAATTTTGCATGTGACTTTCCTTTTTGTCCCACACCCACTTTATTCTTGGGAAAGAATGGAGATAAAGGAATTAAGTAGGCAAAGGAATCATACTAAATAGTTTTGACAGTTTAAAGGGCCTTTTTCAAACTTTCTTTAACCAGGACCCCTTAGGCACCGCTTTCCTTCCCTCTCTGAAGAAGCAGGTGTGGGATGCTGCCTGCCCTCCACAGAGGGCTGCCAAGCCAGTCTGTTAAGGATGAGGGAAAAAACCCATCATGCTGCCTGTCTGCAACCACACGTGGGGGAAAACAGCTGGGAAAAACCAAAACACAGAACCTGTGTCTCAGCCTTCAGAATCCCAAGGGCAGTAGAGAACTTTTTTAAAGTTTCATTGTAGCAGTCATGGCCTGGAAGGATGCACAGGGACTGGGGTAAAACTGGTTTTGGGTCCTGGGTGCAAACTATCAGGGTTTGCTGGATGTCAGGGCATCTCAGGACAAGAAGCAGGAAACAAAGTGCACTCACAGCAGCTCTGGAGGAAACAGCTGGAAAAGGAATGACACAGGACAATGCAGAGCATTCTTTGGCACTGGTACAGCTGTCCTTTAGCATGTCATGTTCAAACCTACGCTTCTTTGGGGGAGTGGAGTCTGGGCTTCATGGACCAAAGCTGACAGCCTGCAAAGTAGAGGCTCGAATGTTATGTTTTCCATACAAGTGAAATGAAGACTGTAAAAGCCCTTGAGCTCATGCAATCCATCATCCAAGAGGGATAAGGCAGTAAAAGTAATGATGATTCTCTCCACTTTATACACAGGAAAGCAGATGGCTGAGAGAGTGAAACGACCTATTGTAAGTCACCACAGGGAGTGCAGCCCCATTTCCCAAGCTGAATTAGCAGGTAAGTGGGTATCTCCAGGGGGAAGAACATTTCCACAACAGGGACACCTGCTTATTGGAAAGGAACCAGATCTTTATTTATTTTTCTTCCTCATTAGTTTCATGCTTTGAATTTTGGTCTCCTGGCAACTCAGTGCTTTCTTGTTTATACTTTTCTAATTTCAAGGGAATATGTTTTGCTGACATTCATACAATATAACTGTTTCCCATGTCAAAAACATAGAAAAGTTTTGAAGTTGTTTGCTGGGTATAAATGGGCTCCCTTCTCACTCCATGCAGGACTGTAATGCATTAACCAGGTGCGATTCCTGGTTTTGAAATCAAAAGGATAGGGTATTGCTTTTCCAGATTGAATATCTAAATAAAAGAGGTCACCTCGAGGCTTCATAACTCAGGCAAGGTTATGAAGCATAAGTACACTAAGAGCTTGGAGCCAAATGGGACTGAAAAAATTGTTGATGAGTCAAGTATCTGTTCAAGTACTGCACCTACGTCACTATCTACAAATCAGCTGTAAGAGGAAATAACTTCTTCTAGAGGACTGTACTGTCATGCAGATGATGTATGTACCTTCACCAGACTGTAAGTTAGGTCTTACAGTACCTCAGACAGGATGGTGCTCGTCAGAGAATGTAAATAGATCTGTGGATTAAATAATCTCTGGCTCTAAGTGGCTGGAAACGAAAGACGAGTTTTTCTCCCTGTTCCTGTTAGTACAAGTAATGGTGCCAATACAGTTTTTTTTTTTCTCTATCTGGGAATTTGAGCAATTGGCAAGGGTCTGTATACTGCAGGTGACATCCTTGGCCTTTTAGTCACACAGGTACAGAAGTCCAGGGCACTATCCTAGAAGAAAGCGGTGGTGGCTTGAACTGACACCACTTTTCCAGGGGGGATTTTTGGCTTCGTTCCTGAGCCAGACCTCGCTACCAAAATGTCGCCTGAGCTATCAGTTCCTTGCTGTTATTCGTACAGACTACTTGGGCTAATTTCGATGTCCCTGCACACAGGTGGACGCGTTCGCTGTGCCTGCGCGGCTGTGCTGAGCAGCTGGCTATGGGACACCCTCCTGCTGTCCTCTAGTGGATGGGTGTGGAAGACCCCAGGCACACTGCAGGGTCCTGTCTCGGGGGGGAACACCAGGTCAAGGGTAACAGCCCTGGAAACTGAAAGCGGTCAGTGCCACCACACCAAGCGTCCAGGCAGTCACAGCAGAGAGGACCATAAGGGCTTAGGTGACAGTGAAAGTGCACCCTTCAGTCCCCTCTCTACCGTTTGTGTAGACTGATTATCTGAAGGAAGTGACTTCTGGTTTTTTAAATGGTTTGCACATTAAATGGATGACATGAATCCAGAGATTAGTTCGATTTCTCCCATCCTTGCCCTAAAATGGTGAGAAACTCCTTTGCATGTGTCCCTCATGCGTCCCTCTTCACTCATAGTCGCACACTGGCCACCATGTGTGGGCTAAGATGGGTTTCCTGGGGAGGAGCACAAGAGCCTAAGTGGGCAGAGCAGCATCGAAGGATGGGGTGGAGGCTGCAGATTGCCACGCCTGCTTGCCCATTTTCACCCACGATTAGGATTGCTGAGCCGTGCATACCCCCCTAACATCCACATGCTTGCCTGCAGCCAGCTGAGGTGGCCTTTAGGATCATTTTGGTGGCCAGCAATTTTACTGTCCTGGTTTTCTGGAGCTTTCTGCAGCATGGAAGAGCTCACCTGTCTGCAGCTGGCCCCGTGTTTGAGAAACTTCTCCGGTTTGCAGGAATCTGGAGACCACTGACAGCCTTCATCCTATTTGAAAGACGTACTTCCAAGAAGTCAGTCCTCCTCTAATGTGTGGGAAGAGTAGTATGTATGTGTGTGTACATGCATGAGCATGTTAGAAAACTTCCCAAACACACACACCACCAGCTGGGCATCCTTCTGCCACAGGAGGATGAATGGGTGAGCACAAGGGTACCAGGTGGTTGCCCAGCTGTTGACAAAGGGGTTGGCAGTGCTAGGGCATGGTGAGATGAATCAGTGACAGGGCCTGTATGGGACGTAAATTAACCACACAGTCATGACTTCTCTCTCATTCAGTAATTTTTAAGACTAGACTTCTAGGTAACTGAACTTGCAAAACCTTTGAGAAGTCTAAGAAAACCTCCAGTTAAGAAGTTTGCCATAAGAGGGCAGTCTGAGATAACCACATAAGTTAGTTATCTTACAAGGACCTGAGTCTTTCTTAAAAAAAAAAAAAAAAGGAAAGAAGATTCATAGGAATTAATGACTTGTTTCAAACTGAAGTCTTGTATTAAAATTTAGAAGGGATTTTTGCAATTTGTGACATAGAATGAGTGTAAAAGAGGAGCATTTACAAGAAACACAAATCCCTGTTTTCCTGGAAGAGGCATAAAATGTTGTCTGAATCCTGAACTCAGAAGTCATAGGGAGGAGATTTCCTCTTTGCACAGTTGTATTCTCCTGCTAGCAGCACAGGTTTTGAATTTTCCCTTCAGTGGAAAAACTGTGTGGTCTATGTGGGAAGTAGATTGTGGCAACATATGCTCATGGTGAAAGGGCAGAGTGACTACAAGGCAGGGATGGGACACTGTGCCATCTTCACAGAAGCTTTTATAAGGAGCTCTCGTGTCTTGCTGCTGAGAAGGCTAGGTCCTGCCAAAAGGGGACTGGCAGCCATGATCCTCCTAGTTCCTGCTGAGTTTTTCCCAGTGCACATAATCTCTAATATTGAAAACACTAGTGTGGTACAGGACTTTCGAAAGGTTGCCAGCTGCTAGTCTGATTTCTGGGATCTGGAAGGCAAAATCTCATCCTCTTTAAGCCTTGACTTACCTTTCTGTGGTGCTGGGCAAGGCAGTTTTGTCCCCTAAGCATAAGCCACTGATGAATGAATGCAGAATACTTCCCACAGTGTTGTTTAATGGCTCCCTGTTCCAGAGTGCCTCAAAATGCTGCCAATGCTGCTCTTCCATGTCAGATACATAATGCACCCCGTGGCCACCCCCTGGCACAAAAGGTAGAAGAAAAGAGAATTAGTCACAGAAGCTGCTGCCTCTCAAGGTACTGCTGAGGGAATGCTGGGGCAGTGATGGATAGGACAACCACAAAGCTGGCTGCAAGCTTCAGATCCAGAAGCTCTTCCCAGAGCTTCAGGTCCCTAGCTCTTCTCAGAGCTGGGAGACCTGGTGGGATGCCATCTCTTCTTCCCTTCTCTTCTTGGGCATCATGGTGGTTCAAAGAAAGCCCAAAACCTTTTTGTGAAAACACCCTTTTGCTGTGCTCTTTGTCCAATGCATTTTACACTTTCATTAGCTCAGACAAATACATTTGCTTCATAGTGCAGCTCAGGGGCAGCTGTTCAGTCAATAAAAAAAACCCAAGATAGAGCATGTGCTCTTTACACCCTAGTATCACTCTGGAAGGCAAAACCTATCGATCTTGGCCTCTCCTGCAAGAAGAACCATGAATGGAGACAAACACCAGAGGTGGCTGGTGACAGTGTGGTGCTGGAGCACAGAAGCAGGCTGCAATCAAACCACAGCACTGCTCAAGGGCAGGAGGCTGAATTCCCTGGCCTCCAGAGGTAGGATGTGAATTGTGCTCCAGTGTCCTCGGAGAGCCTGCTGTCCCTCTCCTGCAGCAATTAGGTGAGGTGATGGAAACTTGTATTCTCAATCTCTCCAGTATAGGTCAGCTGCTGGGACAGCAAAGTCTGGCTTCACACGTCGTGAAAATCAGAAGGGAGCTCCATGTCAGGGCTGATTCTAGTTTGGGTTGCTGATTCACAGTTTGTGTTAATTTACCCATGTCTGGTGATGAGCCTGTGGGCTGCATGAGTCCCTCTTTGCTCTGACATGGGGAGAGTGAAGCTCCTTGGTGTTCCCTGCACAGGACATGCACATTTGTGAGACACACTGCTCCCCATGCTCACTGACCCTGCACTCCTGAGTGTTCAGCAGAGCCCTGCTGTCCCTCTCCTGCAGTGATGAGTTGGCAAAACTCGTCTTCTGGTAGTAAGCCCTTAGCTTGTTGTCTTGAGCAAAATCTCTTCAGCATAGGTCAACCTAGAGCTAATTTTGTCTGAAATGAGGTACTGATTTGTATGGGAATGGGCAGGGTTATAGCAAGCTATAACTGGACTGCCATAGCTTTCGGATGAAAAATTAACTCTGATTTGATTTTAATATTTCCAGTTAAAGGTTGTTTGCTGTGCATTTTTCAACGTCATGCTTCAACAGTGGAAACCAAAAACACATAAATATTTGCTGGTCCCTCCTCAACTCCACTTTTACCATCACGTATAATGCAATACCAAAAATCGTTAAAAATAAAACACCAGATACTCAGAAATAACTGCCTGTGGGAGGAAGGAATTGGAAACTTCCCAAAATGTTCCAACCCCAATCTGAAAAAAAGTCCCCGCATGGATTTCAAGGATCTTTTTGCGGGGGGTAGGGAGATAAAAGGAATGGGATATTTGACCCCCATGCTATCATCATGGGTTTATTGTCTGTCCTGGAGGGAAAAAAAAGAAACAAAAAAAGAAAAAAAAAAAAGAAAAAAAAAGAGCAATCCTTTTATTTTTTATTTTGAGCTCAAGTTCACAACAAATTGTTCTTGGGAAAATTTGAGGTCAATCAATGAATCAATACACACTCCATGTTACTGTAACTACTGTGTTAAATACAGTTAAGTGTTTAACTAGTAGTTAAAAATAGAGATGATCTTGCATTTATGAGTAGGAAACAGATCTGTAATGAAAGTGATCCTTTGCCATTTCTGTCTACATTTTACTTTAAACCTGAGGTAACAGGCAAATAGCTTCACATACTGAAGAGAGTTTGCAGTTTGCTATAAACACACAGATAGGTTTCATATATGAGGAGCAAAGTGAACTCCTCAGCTGTATACAGACAGATTCCTTAAATCAGTGCAGTCATGCTCACAGAAGTAAAAAATGGACCTGTCATCTCTGAGGAGCAGTTAGTCCACTGCTGTGCTCCCATGGGAAAGGGAAAGGCAATTTTCCCAACAGAAGGAATTGCTCCGTAATGTGAGAGGTCATTGAAATGCAAGTAACAAACCAAAACAGATGAAATATGTGCAAAGTAAATAGATCAAAGACATTGAGATAATTAATTACCGGCGGTCCAGTTCTCAGAGAAAGACTGTTCATTCACAAAGAAGCCACTGTACCCGACACTTCCCAGTATTGGTGTTTACAGCACACATTTACTGATGTTTGTTAATGAGTAAAGACAGAATTATTATGCCAGATAACTGCCTGCCCTAAAAGTTTATGTTCTGTTATGATAATGCCTTGGCCTACAAATAAAGTCCAGTACATTCATAACATTTTAGTTCAAGAAAAAGTGCCAGGTCCATTTTTGTGTCTACTAATGTGGAAGTTTTGATCTCTATATGCTAATCATTTGTGAGTTTACACAGCCATTTCAAAAGAAAACTCAGCAGTGTTTTGAACTGAAACTCTTAATTCTTAGTGCCTGGATACTCATCTTTTTAATTCTATTAGCACAGCAGGAATATTTCTGCTGCAAGGACAGCAAGTGTGGAAAGGATGAAGTCTTGCATTAGTGCTGGCTCTGTGGCTGCTCGCACACTGAGACAATCTCATCCCCCGAAGAATTACTGGAATGATATAAAAAAATGGGCTGAATTTATTTTGTGCTCCATGCCCTGGTCCTGATGGGGACCTGAGCACCTTGAAGACACAGCAAAGCTTGTGGCCACAGAGCTGTTTCTGTGAGGAGAAATGTGATATGAGTCAAATGCAAACAGTAAATAGTAGTCGCTCTGAATCTGCAAACCCAAAGGTTTTCCAGGTGGGAGGATTTGCTGGGAGCAGACAGTAAACTGAAAGGCACTAGGACGAACAATAAGGAGAGAAAGATTCTGATTGCTACCCAGGGGTGGCACTGGATACTGCCTTCTACAGAAAACATCAAGAGCTTGTTTTAGCCATTAGGTTTCTCTCTTTGAAGAGTGGCATTTGAAGCATCCCAGCAAAGCTGCATGTTTTCAGAGAATTTCCGAGAGATGCTGAAGATGTTCATCTCACCCATTCTCAGCACCTTCTCCACCGTGCCCTTCAGCCCCAAATTTTGACTCCTAAACACCATAAATGACCGAGAACACAAGGTTGCAAGTCCAGGCCCTGCAATTTCTCCCACTCCTTAAAGGAAAGCAAAACTCTTTCCCGAGGAGACGCCTGGTATAGCACGAAGGAATGCAGGCAGTAGCAGGGAGGTCAGGATAAGTGAGCGGAAAGGTCCCTCATGTACATAGGTGTTAGCAATTAAGGACTTACATGTCCCAGCTCTAGTTCTGCATACCCTAGAAACTTCAACTCCACTTAGGTGAGACCACGGTCTTGTGGAGCTGCCTGGAAGATGCATGGTGCCATAGACTACGATTTCACACATTGTTATAGGATGTGTGAGCCCACCAAGGGACAGGCCAGCTGACTCCACCAACCACGGCAGGAAGAGCATTAAGGGACAACCGGGAAGTGAGGGAACAACAGCCATGCTCCACAAATGTCAGGGAGCAAGACTGGGAGAGAGGGCAGGAGGACTGATGGGGCTTAGGGAACAAGGGCGAGCGAAGGAGGACCTGTGGGAGGAGAAGTGGGAAGATCTGAAGTGGAGGATGGCTCTGACATGCTGCAAGAGATAGGAGGGTTCTGGAAAAAAGGGGAATGCACAGTGCAGTGTCTGAGTTGGCTGTGGACAAGACTGGGATGATACCTTGTGGGGAATGGAGATGCACATGAAGGGCAAAACTGAGCTTCGTGACATGTGGGATGTGGTGTTGGGGCAGAGTAGTCTTTCCTCTCTTTCTTTCTTTTCTTTCCAAAAATATGGCAGCCATCACCTGAAATGATGCATGCATGAATGAATGGGATGGATACATAATTGACAAGGGGTAACTGGTTCATCGTCTTCCAGGCTTACTCCCCAGACGATTATATCCCAAAACCAGATGGGCTTTCAAGTCTGAAAATTTGTCACAGATTCTCTCTCCCTTTTAACAACATTTCAGCGACTGTAAAAAGACTCTGGATAAAGCATTCGCTGTCTCTTTATACAAACATGGGGGCTGCAGCACATCAGCTGTGTATAGGCTTTGTATCTGGCAAAGACCCCACCACTGTCAGTACGTAACCACAGCTCCAGCTTTAACACCCTCCCAGAACAGTGTTCTCCCACCTAAGCAAAGGAGTTTAAGGAGCAGCGAGGGACAGGGGACAGGTGTGAAGACTTGGTTTACTTGGTTTAGCATAGACTTTTAATTTTAGCCACAGCAAATATAATAAGGCCTTTTCTTTATTTATCTATGCAGCCGTGGGGCAGAAAGGGCAGAGGAGCTCAAAAGACTTATTCATGCAAGCAGAGCTGCAGTACTAAGTCTGCTATTTACACACTGCGAATGTGTTTCATTCACATTAATGCAATGTGAAGGAAAATGGATGCAAATTCTGTGTCTCCATCTCCATGGCAGTACAGAAGCTGACAGTGCAACCAGAGGCCAGTAATCTTGGTATTTTCCCTTCCACAAAATGGAAGAATCACCTATGGTAGTGGGCTGAAAGGGTTTTCTAAGCCATCCCAAAATGGAACAAAATTTGCGTGTGTCCTGTGGCTCAGGGACTGGTAGAAAAATTCTCTGTCATCTTCCTGCCTGTTCTATTTTAAGCAGAAAGATTTCCCAGCTAAGGGAAAATATTTTGAATCATAATTAGCATTTTTTCAAGAATTCCTTCTTCTAGTCTCTTGTTTTGCCAGGCAAATTGGTTTTGCTGAACTTAGGCACAGTTTATGCAGAATATTTCCAGGTGTTACAGGCAGACTTTTGGGCTGTAGGTTGGTGAAATGTTGGTAAAAGCACAGGAAAAAGGCAAAAAACATAAATCATCTTTGCAAGTTGTGTCGCTGAAATGGTTTTGCTGTACCTGTGCACTTTCTCCTGTTGATACCTGTAAGCCAGAAACAAATTGGTTTTAGATAAGAAGAATGGAAAAATCAAGGCTAAAATAGCTGTTTTGTCTCCAGAAGCCTGTGGCAGAGCTGGGGGAGGAGAGGAGTGCTGTGTGACAGCGTGCCGCTATTCTTGGGGGTGCTCCAGCAGCTGGAAGGGATGTGGAAGCCCTGCCCAAGGGTCATGGCTAGCTCTCACCAGCCCACCCCAGCACCTGGGGACATCCAGCAAATGCTGACGAAGCTGTGACAGCCTCCGAGCTGCTCTTGCAGGTGCATTCGGTGCTCCACACAGCCGGTGCTGGTCCATGCAGAGGCCCAGAGCAAGGCGCCCCAGTCATGCTCAGTCACTGTCGCTACGGACCCTTGAGCCAGGGCTCTGCATAGCACTTTGGGTGCCACCAGAGGAGGACAAATCAGTAAAGCACAGTCGCCTTTCCTGCTTCTGCACCTTGTCCAACCCCAGCCCCCCTTTCCCTCCAGCTCCCTCGCAGCCAAAAGTACCCTATTAACAGCCTGCCAGTCCTAGTGGATGAGGGTTCCTGAAGTAATACTTTTTCCCACCCCACCCTGCCTGGAACAGTGTTATTTGCCAGCTCTACTCAACACAAGGACTAACCTGCACCATGGGAAGACCTATTTAAAGACATACTTTTTTAGCTGTTTCTTTTCATAGCTGAAGTGCCTGGAGAAAGGCCAAGAGTGATTCTCAGGCGTCTCTGAGCTGTTGGGTAATTGAGCTGTAGCAGAAGCACTGGGGTAAGGGGGTCAGGGTGGCAGAGGACCAGTTTTATCTGGGTCACAGATTTACAGTCACTCTTTCCAGGAACACATTCAGAACTATTCTGGTTCAAAAGGTGCCTTTTTTTTGCTCAGCCATCCTTGTTTCCTAGCTCATTTTCTGATTTCTGTCCTGTCCTGAACATTTCAAAAAAGGATGGATGCTGGAAAGTCACTGCTGAAATGCTGCAGCCTTCCTTCTTGTCTCCTAGGGTTTACCAAGGTTGCAGAGACCAGAACACGTTTTTCCATTTTTTAAAATGTACTAAACATTTTGAATGTATGCTAAAAATGTTAATACATTATTGAAGGGCCTGGAATTTTTCCTTCAGGTGGGATGTCTTTAGGCCATTTGTGCTTCACACACGATTGCAGGTAAGGGCTTGCTACACTGGCAGAAACATGCACTTAATGAAAAGTTATTCACTGTCCTATTATAGCCAATAAGAGAGTTCAACAGTCACTCAGCTTTAACATACCCTACTTTTTCCTCAAAAGCTTTGCCCTGGAGTCAGAGTTGCAGTGAGGCTGAGGCATCAGAGGTTCATCTGTTTTCTGAGAAAGGCCCTAAATGGGTGCAAACCTTCACCTGTTTGGCCACTGTGGACACCTGGTAAGGCAGCCAGGAGATGTGCAGTGTGTGGGAGGTGATGGCAGCAGTGGAAAAAAGCCCAAGAAGGAGGAGGAGAAGGCACTGTGGAGTGCCAGGAATAAAACCTCTGGAAATAGAAAGGGCGGTGGGGGCAAGGCACCAGATTACGCCCTCTCTCTGGTGGCTTACCAGCATGATTTCAGTGTTAGCCTGGTCCTCACTAGAGCTGCACAGACACAGTGCCACAGTTCAAAGCGGCAAGGAAGATCCCCACGAGGCTGGGGATGTTCTTGGGCAAAGGAAGGGCAGGTGTCCTGTGGGTGCCACGTGTGGCACCTCTCACCCAGGGGTCTGGCACCTTGGCATGGAGCCATACCTCCCACACACAGCCTGTGAGTATCCAGTCAGTCCCTGTGACCCAGGGGGACTGTGGGCTGCTTCACACCAGGAGAGGTTAGTGGCACAAGACCTTGTGCTCTCAACAGCTTTGCAGATGTTGGCTGTAAGGTGGCTGCTCAGCTAATACCCCAGTGGGGTGTCCATCTCAGGCTTCCCAGGGTGGCTTTGGAGACTTTGGCTTTTCTTTCTGGCTACTTTGTCATCAGTTGTGGTGTGGCCATTGCATTCTTATTGCATATTACTGGTTAAGATAGTCCCATACTGGCTCATCTTTATGCTGAAGCCTCAAAGAGCCAATCAAGCAGAGCTGTCAGGAAGGTGTTGTTCAATAGCCACAGATAAGGGCAGGAGTTCTGCAGTATAACTCGAATCAGCATCAGGTTTCATTTGGGTTTCTCGATTCAGATTTAACTTAAGACAATTTGAAGATGTTAAGGTAGCAAAGGGCACGTTCCCAGGTAGCTGAGCTCAACATGTAGGCACAGGATTTCTTGCTGGATGTTGGCAGGGTCTTACTGCGTATCCACAGGCCTCATCTTGAGGGACAATGCACAATCAAGGCATCAGAGCTGATGAAAAAATTTCCATTTGCAAGCAGATGGGGAAGGGAAGGATTTTGGGGGGAATCTCAGGGCTGAGCTGATCGTTCCCAAACCATGCTGTGTGCCACAGATCTCACTGACTTGGCTGGAATGTGTTCTCCTCTCCCACCGCTGTCCTCACCACCTTGCGACACCGTGCCCGTATTTTGACTCCAGAACGTGTGGCCTCATTGTGGCTGGGCGCTGATCCCAGCCTCTCCAGCAAGCAGAGCGTGTTGTTCCGCCTGTCTGCTCGTTGCTTTCGCCTTTCTTCTGTCCTCCTGCTATTCTATCGCTACCATAAAATGCAGTTCTGACCTCTTTGTCCTCAGCAAGCCATTCATTTAAAATACAAATGCTGTCCTCAAACAACAGTCATTAATATGAGGCAGCAAATTCTTTTCTTTGTTCTTTTTTGTTGGTTTCCCCCCATTGGGAGACTGGGTGGCAGGAGAACTGCATAGCTGCAGGAGCAGCTTGCTAATTGCATACTTTCAAATACTAATTTGTATGGGTTTGTTTGGTTAAAAAGGGAAAAAGAAACAAGCCAGGGGGTGATAAAAAAAGTCAAGGTTATAAACTCCTGGAATTTTTATTAATTCTTTAAATGTAAATTGCAGGCCCATGGCCGCACATCCATGCCTCCCGCAGAGCGCCAGGTATTGCAGTGCAATTTGCCCTGCAGACCTCTGGTGCAGCACTCAACCCGAGGAACTGAACTCTGCCCTCGGCGGCCCGGGAGCAAGGCTGGCGAGGTGCCAGCCAGGCAGCTATTCCCAACGGGGGCAAGGTGCCAGCCAGGCAGCTCTTCCCAACAGGGGCACTGCTCCCAGCTGGCACCCGGCTGGCTGTGGGCAGGAGCCAGCCCCTGGCCCAGGTGGGGTCAGGTGTTCGTGGGGGCAAAAGCATTTCTGCCTTCAGGGAGCCGTGGTTTGGAGGGCTTTCATGACAGCGCTGGGTCTGTGATGGTCTAGGGGAAGAAGTGAAAGAAGGTACTCATCAAGGAGTGACACTTCTTACTAAACCAAGAGGTATAGCTGAAAAAAGGCAAGTCTTTGGGCACCTGTGCTGGGACTGATGCTCAGAAATTCTCCTACATACATTTCCATACCTGCCAATGACAGTGCTTGCTAAACATGGACTGCAAGCTTTTTTGTAATGTGACTGGATGATTTGTACTGGGAAAAAAAAACAAGACATACAGATACTCAGCTCTTTTAAGTGTTCAAACCCTTGAGTACCTTCTAGTGTATTAGAGGTGGCTATTTTTATTTTGGGTGGTTGTCTTTTTTGCCCACTTCCAGGATTTTGCCATGTTTGATGTCTTCCTGCAGGTTCCTCCCTCCTACCAACCAATGTCTGCCACTTCTATTTTAGAAAGATATTTTTAGATGCTCTCTTCTGAGAAGCTCACAATGCCCATGCATGGCATGAGAACCATGGCAGCCAGCAGCCCCGGCTGCCTGCAGGGATGTTCCCCCAGTACAGCTGCTGCCCATGCAAGGATGCCCTAAAACACATGCCAAACCGCTGTGAATGTGGCCGATAACCAGCTCTCATGGCCCACTGTGCTGGTCCCATGAGAAGGATGTGACAGCAGCCAGTGCCAGGAAGAACCTTCATGGGGCAGTGAGTGTTGAAGGGACAGGCAGGGCACAGGGACCTGCAATTTACTGTCGTACCAGTCAGAGTCAGCTAAAGATACCAGAGGGCTCCAAGGCTGTGAATGTGAGGGAGGCAAAGTCAAGGAAATATTTTATTAACTGTTTTATTTTGTGTCTGTCTGCTCAGCAGGGTAGCTATCTCTGTTTGTTCACTCTCTTGTCACATAATGTGATAAGAGTCAAAATGGATTTTACTGTGTACTACTTGTATTTTAAAAAAAATTCCTTCCCAGTATATACTGCAATAGGTCATTGTTATTTCCCTCTCATCTTAATAAAGTTATCATATTTACATGACACCATAAAGGGGGAAAAAAAAGCACATAGAGGCTTTCTCAAAAGTAAATTATATTGTTTTTCGTGAATGGGAAAAGGTCGGAATCCTTGGCCAAGTTACACAGCTCGAGTGGTTTTGCAGTGGAAAGCACCATAACTGCAAGCCTGAGCACCAATAAGACCAATATCTAATTATAACACATACAAATGTGTTGGCTGGAAACTGATACCTGAAGGTTGTTTCTCAGTTTAAAACTGGCAGAACAGTGGATCCCCTAACAGTAATCTCTGCTTTTTTTGAGTTTTGTGATGCTCAAGGTAATTGGCCAATTGACCATTTCCTTAACTGGAAGAGAAATGATGAGTCAGTAACCTTAATAGCTCATTATTATTAAAATAATGAGCAGCAGGGAGAGAATTGAAATAGAGCTCAGTGCTTAGCAGCTTGTGAATCACTAGAATAAACCTGGTTGGTTGCAGTGAGACCTATAGCACCTCTGGTTTGGAATAGGTCACCCTTGCTGGCTCTCACACCTCTTTACTTTCAGCAAGGGATCTCCATGCCCCAAGCTACAAGAAGTGGCCTGTGGTAGATTCCAAATCCACACCTATGTTTTGTCACATCTTTCATGTGTTCTGGAGAACAGAATTACATAATGGTTTGGGTTGGAAGGGACCTTAAAGATCATCTAGTTCCAAGCCCCCTGCCATGGGCAGGGACACCTTTCACTAGACCAGATTGTTCAAAGCCGCATCCAACCTGTCCTTGCATATTTCCAGGTATGGGAAAGGGGGTGGATTCAATCTGTAGAGTTTGACGTTTCATGTGTTACTGGTTCTCAGCAGGCTTGCTTCATGGCAGCTAAGCTGCCACCAGCAGGCTGGGTGCTAACACACAGGTTCCCCGAGACCTGGGTTCCTGCAACCAGAGGGTGGGTTCTGCCTCTGTCCTTGTGGTGTCTGCTCCTTGGTGGAGGATGCTGGTGGAGGGCGTGGGCTGTAAAATCTGTGTCAGGACTGGGCCAAGTGAGACTTCTTGTGATCTTACCATGCAAGCACTGCTGGTCATGAAGGTCCAGCTCTGTGCCATTGCTGAGTAATTCCAGGGAAGAAAATCAAAATCTTCCAGGCAAGACAAAGCGAGCAACACTTCTCCCCCAAGCTCTGCTCTCCCTGTGTTACTGAAAAGGTTATATTTCTTTAAAAAGCTGGCTGAGTTGATCCCACAGCACAGACCTGGGCCCACTCAGGTTCACTGTTGTATGAAAAGGCTTTACCTTGTAATTGGAAGGATACTTGCACCTTAAGAGATTTACTATTTCACAAGAACAATGGAGTCTGGGCCAGGAAAGAAAAGAGGCTGTCTGTCATACTCCTAAGTCCCTTTCTAAAAGAGAACTGAAAGCGTGTCTGGAAATGGCTGGGTGGTGTTGTCTATGCATTCTCAACATTGGGTTGATGCTAAACCTCTATATGAGGCAGCCAATGGAAAGGACCATGTCCTCATCTGGGCTCCTGAATGCAGGAAAGCCTTTCAGGAATTGAAACATGCCTTAATGCACTGGGACTACTGGCCTTGGAAAAATACTTTGAACTGTTTGTGGATGAAAGGTCTCATTTGGCACTGGGGGTATTGGCACGATGACTGAGGTCCTGGAACAAACCTGTTGAATACTTTTCTAAACAATTTGATGATATCAGCAAAGGATCATAGAATCATAGAATTGACTGGGTTAGAAGAGACCTCCGAGATCACCAAGTCTAACCGTTGATCCAACCCCACTGCGATTACCAGATCATGGCACTCAGTGCCACATCCAGCCTCATCTTAAAAACCTCCAGGGACGGTGAATCCACCACCTC
>JAYRBT010000042.1:45156691-45195047 GCA_036023395.1 Myiotriccus ornatus
TGATCCAGGCCAGGATGCCATTGGCCTTCTTGGCCACCTGGGCACACTGCTGGCTCATGTTCAGCCTCCTGTCAATCATGACCATCCTCCCTTAGGGCAGTAGTGGCAACAGTCTCCTCATCCCAGAAAATTAACCCTGGGACAGCAATTGACTGTTTTTGTGCCCCATACAGTTACAGTGGTGTTGGGATGTTGGAACAAAAAGGAAGACCCCGGTTATCACCAAGCAGGATGTTAAAATACCAGGCAGTACTTTCAGAACAAGATGATGTGGAGTTAAAAGTAACTAGCCTTTTGAATCCAGCAGTGTTCTTAACAGCTGACCTGGAACGAGGTGAACTAGCCCATGATTGTTTGCAGACCATCAAACAGGTGTACTCCAGTCGAGACAACCTACAGGACAGTCCTCTGGAAGAAATGGATTGGGAATTCTTCAGGGACAGAAGGAGCTTTGTGAAAAATGGAATCTGAAAAACAGAGTATGCAGTGGTAACTCAGCATGAGATCATAGAAGCCAAAGCTCTAACCCCCAGCACATCAGCTCAGAAAGCAGAACTGATTGCACTGATGAGAGTGTTAGAGGTCTCACAGGATAAGACTGTAAATACGTGGACAGACAGGAAATGTGCTTTTGCAGTGGTCCATGCCCATCAAGCCATTTGGAAAGGGAGAGGGCTGTTAACCTCTCAGGGATCCCCCATGAAACATGGACAAATAATACTGAGATTGTTAGAGGGGATGCAGCTACCTTGAAAGGTGGCAATAGTGCATTGTAAAGCTCATCAATTTGGAGAGATGCCATGAAATATTGGAAATCACCTGGCTGACAAAGTGGCCAAGGAGGCCAACGATGGGGGCATCCTATTAGTTTTACCTGAGGAATATTGGTATTTGGACAAAGTGGCTGCCTATTATCAGGCTGAAAGTGAGCGTTGGCAAAATTGTCAGATGCTGAAAATAGCCCTGAAGGATGGTGGATTACACCCAGCAAACAGATAATAATTCCTCAACACCTTATGAGGAAAATTGCAGAGTACTCATTGGGGAATAGAGTCTATGATAGAAGCCTCAAGTTTTGAGCATATGAATAACTGGTATCATAAAAAGCTTTTTAAAAATTGCCAAGCCTATTTAAAGAACAGTGCATATCAAGTTAGACAGCCTACACCTGGGACTTAAGAAAGGAAATTGACTACTGGTAAATAAACTTTGCAGAGCTTCCATGGCAAAACAGGTACAGGTGCGTGTTGGTACTGGTAGATACTTTTTCAAGGTGGCCAGAAGCTTTTTCTTGTGTATATTAAAGTCTCAGAAGCAGGATTTGTTACCGAACTTTCTTTAAAAAGGAGTCTATGCAACAGTGGGGGAAAATGTAGGGACCTAATCAACAAGAAGGGAGATTTAATCCATGATTTAATTCATGAAACAGATAATACTTAACAAACAAGATATAAGTGATGTCCATGTGTTAGAAAAACAAATTGAAGTTTAGGGTTAGGAGTGCTTCAGTGATCTCAGACCTGAGGGAGGAAGATAACATGGCTTGGGAAGAAGGATGTACCACTGATGATGGGCACAAAGAATGCAGAATTTATGGGTGACAAGGACATTTGGCAGGACTCACAGGATAAGGAAGAAACTAACAAAGACAATTCAACAATTGTGCTGAAACACCATCCGGGAAAAAGAAAATAAGAAGATTAAAAATGTGGCCTAATTAGCATGAGAAGTGAGAAATTGATAATAGAAGATAGAATACTAATTAATAAAAAGAATGATGTAGTTTATAACCAATAAACATTACTTTACTCTCTAAAATATATAAATAGTGAAAAAATTTTAAAGGGTGTATATGTGTCAGGTGGAGTGATCCCCCATGTACCTCAGTGCTGAATAAGGTACTGTCGGCTTTCTAAGCTAACAAACTGGTTGGAGAGTTTATTTCCCAGTTTTCAGTGACACTTGGAGCCCTCAGACACTGCAGTCTTCTAGGGGAAAACTCCTTTAGGCAGCACTTAGTATAACCCGGCACCAGCATCCACCAACAAGCTGGGTACAATTCTGTACCAGCTGGGAAGGAGGAATTGGGAAGACACAAAACTGCAGGGACCACAGATAATTAAAGTTCATAACATTTCAGAAACTATACCAAAATCATGGTAACATTCACAGTCCTTTGACAACAAAGCAATAGGTTTTCTTTATTGCAAGTCATTCATAGAAAAACCTCATCCTTAACATAATATGAAAGCAAAGTCCTTTCTTCCCTAGGTGAGAGAACTCAGAGATTACTCATGTAGGTATATTTTTCAGGATGCCTTCAGATACGCTGTTCACCAGAATCAGCTAAGCTGTTGACTCACACTGCAGAAAAAAATAACAGTGCAGAAATTGTAACATGAAGCAAGAAGCTATCACAGTTGTGGATACGAGTTTGAAGCTGCCATCCAGCTGGCAGAGATTGGGTGGCTATTAAATATGTCAACAGCCCCAGCTGAATACCAGGATAGCCTTGTGAACAGGAACTCCTGATGGTGTTTTCTCTTGTACTGTTGCTATTTTAGTTCTATTTTATTTCTCTTTATTTGGGATGTTACATAGAGATAAAAAAAAAAACACCCTGCACAGCCAGACAAATCAGAGTCCTGGAAGGAGAAGAATGAGGGTGCCAGCTGGCCATTCTCCTTTGCTCCTGGCTAGTATAACTGCTGTGTATTTGATTTTTTCCAAGTCACAGAGGGTTTAAATGACAGATATGGTATGGTGTATGTCATCATCTGCCAGGTATTCAAGGATTTCTAAGGATTTAAGCTTGTCTGTTCTTTGAATACAGAATAAGCAGTGATCCCTGTTTGCTGGCATATGTTGGGTTTCCCTGAGGGTGGAAAGGGAAACTGAAATTTAAAACAATTCTCATTTATTTAGTATTTCCCTATAAAAAAGCTGGGAGTTTTCCAAAGCTGACTGGAGTTAAGTCATTTGTGGAGAACAACCTGTGGCTGCTACGTGGGTTATGTCGACTTGTAACAGTACCTGTCTGCCCCATGAATGTCAGACAAAGCTGTCATAAATCTTGTAGTGCAGGCAGTAAAATTACTGGGAATTGCAGAGAGCAGGACCTTGTCAGCTTCATAATAGTTCTGTGAGTGGAAAAAAAATTCTCGTGGTTTCCTTCAGGCTTAAGGCAAGCCGGCTACTGATGCTCAGTGGCCATTATCCAATTAAACGTGCTTTTTTGCTCAGAAGAATTCAGTCATCGCTTTTAGTGTGTTAGATACTGCTAGGGAGCAGAGCCCACTGCAGGCTGCGGCAGAAGCCTTGGGGATCGTCTCCTCGTCTAGTCCTGCGGTCTCAAAGCTCTTTGCAGAATTGCGTGTGTTTTGTCATTTGCAGTAGTGCTTTGTCATTTCAGAGGTGACTGAGGTGCAGCGGGGGCCCGGCCTCTTCCCTCTTCTGCCCTGTCCAGCTGATCGGTATCAGCCCGAGGTGGGGCGTCCTGTTTATGTCCCCAGGCTGCAGGACTGGGAGTGCTGGCCCGTCCCATCGGCACCGCCACTGTCCCTGGTCCCTGGGGCGCTGCCGCCGGCCGTCGGGCTCCTCGGGGCGCCGGGGCCAGGCTGTTTGTCCGGGCTGCATGACATTGTACTTACAGTGCCTTTCGGGGTTTCTGCCGGTCACTCGCCGCGACCAGGGAAATATTTTTATTCCCCCTCTGCTGCATAACTTGGCTTCTGTTTTCTTGTTGTTGTTTTTTTCCTCCTGCCTTTGTAGCTGTTGGCTGCGGCCAGGGCCAAGTCACGGGGCAGGATGTGCTGCTTCCCCGGAGGTACAGACATGCGAATAAATTACATAGTTTTCAGGAACTTTTCCGGGCACCGAAAGGTGATAATCTGTACCGCCGAGTTGTTAGCATGGCTCCTGGCACAGCCCTGCCCTGCACCGCTTCATCCCCTCCTGACCTGGGGACTGCTGAGGGCCAGTGTCCCTCCCAAAATGTCTGTGTCAGAGACAGGTGTTGTACACACTGCAGAGATGTTTACACTCCAGAAGCTCTGGGCACGTTTATTTTGCACACATAGCTCCATGTTAGCATTTTCCACTCCCCTAGACAACTGCAGGTTGCATGTGTTGCCATGACTAGGCTCAGGTTGCAATGGCTCCCTCGGGCTGCTCCTAGGTCTCTGCTACAACCCTGAGGGGATCAGGGGATCCTGTCATTACTGCCACCTGTTACTGGTGGTAACTTTAGGTGAGGCAAATCTCCAGTGCTTCTTCGTGTACCTGAAAGAATGTTTTCTTATCTCCTACAGGTGTTACTCGGATAAAGCCCGAGCAGAGGTTATGCAGCAGATTTGACCACATGGAAGCTTCACAAATGCTTGAGGTCCGAAGTGAGTTTCATCTGATGCAAATGAAGGAAAGCTCTGATGAGGAGCAGAGGTGGAGAACAACCATATTTTTTACAGGTATGTATCTTAAGGTTATAATGGTAGAAATATCTATTGCTGCTCCAGGTAAAGATCGTATGTCTGAATCAGCCATGGAAAACACAATGAGGATTGCTCTTTCCTCCAGGTTAACACCAGCCTAATGGATGGTTGTTTGGGTTTGATCTGTTTTTCCCATGTTTCTGTACTCAGTGTGTGTCCCAAGTCTGGAGCTGGGCTGCATTTTTCACCGGCTGACAGGGGTGCATATCTATGTCCACAGCAAGTCAGTTCAAGAAAAATTCACTGTTTGGTTTAGGAAGCAACTTTAGTCTTCTCAGAAATTTTCATATGGCTCTGCAGGCCTTTTGCCAACCCCGATTTCCAGATGGCTTAAAATCCGTGTCCTGTGCTCAAAAAATGTATTTAATTTCTATGAATAAGTCTGAGAGAAGAGGTCAAATAAAGAAGTGTTGTCAGTATGAGCAAACTGCCTGGTCAGGGAGAGCTCAGAGACATGAGCAGACACCATCTGGAAAATGAAGCTGTGAGTAGTCCTATGGGGATGCACATACACACACTTGCATCTACACCCACAACACCTGCAAGACCTCTCAGCAGCCTGGTAAACTTATTTTACACATCTTCTGCAGCTGAGAAAGTGTCCAGGTAGAGCTTGGAGATGCCTTGAACTACATATTGCATTGCAGGGAACAAGGCTCGGGTATGATGAGATTTTTGTGGCCTACATGCATCAATTGGGCTTAAGTGTTCTCATGAGCACATCACTCCTGTGAACACATCACACCCATGAGCGCATAAATAAATATGCAAGCAACCCAGCATTATTTTTGTTCCAAAGGACACATCAGAGTGATGCAGAAGTGAGGAGATGGACTAGACGTAGAGAATGGTTGTCCCGATGGCTGCTGCAGCACACTGGCCTCTTGGCCATGCTAACATTTTCAATATGCCAACAAGTTTCCCATATATAGTATATCTCCCAGCCTGCTATGTCCCCAGGCTGCAGGACTGAGCACTTGCTGAGGTCTCATTGCCTTTCCTTGAAGCAATAAAAGGCATTCATGAAGTTTCTATGCTGAACTGTGGGAAAAGAGCAGCAAGAAGCTGTGACCCCATGCAAGCAAGGCCATGCTTTGGAAACACCGTCATCAAAAAATCAACACATCAGCCCAGAAGGCCCACAGGCAGCCTATCTGCTCCTGCCTTATCGGAAAGTTAGCTCCTCTGGATACTGGGGCAGCAGCCACTGGACATTGTTGAGATGTTTATTCTATCCAGTGTTGATATTGAAGTAAATACAATAACTAAAAATAAAGATTTAAAAAAAAATACACTGCAGCTATTTGTTCCTGAGTTGTTATGTTTACCCATACCAGCTCAGCTTTCCATTTAGGCAGGCCTGTAGTCCCAGATGTTCAGTCATTTTCAGCAACATGGTCATATCCCAGTAGATTTAGCCTGACGGAGCAACTATATTAAACATGCCTGTAATTTTCCACTGGAACTGGAAGACTGCATTCTTCTGGGGCGAGCGATGGCTGACTGGACAGGCCCCATGCACATACAGGTGGCACAGCCCCAAGTCCTCAGTCCTCTCTGTGCTCTCACCATGGCAGGAGGGCACACCACTTCTGCAGCCAGCTTGGTCTGGGGTGGAGGAGGCCCCATCAACAGCCCCTCCTGCGAGATGGGGATATGCTGCTGGGGATCCATGGCCACCTGTTGCTGCAGGGGCAGATGTAGCTGGGGCTGCAGGTGGATTCTCCACCATCCCTCCTTGCACTCAGAGCCTGTAGGCATGGTTAGTGTCTGTTGAGGTGGTCCAAAAAGAAAAATGGTCTTTAACAAAATAAAAGCAGATGTTTCACTTAAACGCCTCTTTTTTTTGTTAGACTCTGTCTGGTCACCTCCTGCTGCTTGATGAATGGGCTCAACAGAGGTACCCATCATGCAGGCCCTGCACAGCTGGGGAGCACTCACTCTGTTTGCAGATGTTCACTGGTGAGTAGGGTGTGTAAGGCCACCTCTCTGAGGGAAGATGTGGGACATCTCTGAGTACAGTCTCCTCCAAGCACCCGGCTTCAGGTTAGTGAAAACTAATGGACAGAAATGGGTGGCTTATCCTGCTTCTTCTCACTGATAGCAGTGGTGGCAGAGGATAGCTGGGTCTCCAACTGGAGACTTCACTCACACAGTGTAGGAGTATGCATTTGGTCCTGACAATACTTAAGGCACAGGATTTGCCTTGGAGAGTGCAAGGAGGGATTGAAAGCTAGTTGGGACCAGGTGTTCCCTTCTCTGTGCCAAAGCATCTGCTGAGAGCTCACGTGCCAGAGAGCGGAATGCTCCTGTCCACCAGAAAGAGTGAAAGAGGTATCCCGTGAGTGCCTTGGGGGAATACAGGTTCAGATCACATGTTGCTGCACTGGAGGGACTGTACTGCTGCATATAGTTAGGGTCTGTGTTGTGGTGTCAGCTAGTTCTAACACATCTGCTTTACCTCTGCCAACCCAAGCATGTCACTGAGAGTCGTTCCTGCAATGCTGACAGACAATCAGGAGCACAGGGGCTCAGGCAGCCCTGACCCCTGGTCACTGTTTACATCTAACCTCCAGCACTGGAAACAGGGATTGTTTAAGACTCCACCATGCTTCCTTCAGCAGCAGGGAGGTACTAGCTCTTAGGTGCAGGTGAGGCATAAGGACAGCACGAGGATGCTCTAGGGAGAACTGTGGCAACTCTTGTCTTTGGTCCCTTAAAACCCAGAGCCCACCTCTGCTCCCCTCTTGACAGAAGCAGCACAATCCAGAGGACAGTCTGGCCTCTGGGAAGCTGCCAGCTTTGCCTGCATCAGCGATTCTTGCCTGTAAGGCAAGAGGGAAATTCTGGAAAAAAAGATCCTTCTGTGTGTGCTGCTGCCACTGGGTTGACTTTCCCACCACTGATTTTTGTCATGCAAAAGGACTGGTCAAGGCATTGCTACTCCTGGAGTCAGCAAGCAATACATCCACTTTTTAAGTGGGCAGACACAGACATCCTCTTCTTATACACATAACAGATGGGATTTAACAGATAAACCAGACAGGTTGCTTCCATTAACTCACTGAGTTGCAAAGATTTCCTGTCTAAACAAGATTTTCTTGCTGAGAAGGACTTGGCTGACCATCACCGTGAGGGGATCTCGTAGGGATAGAGGGATATGAAAGGTCTGGAGGGTAAGTCCTATGGAGAGCAGCTGAGGGAGCTGAGGTTGTTTAATCTGGAGAAAAGGATCTTCAGGGAAGACCTTATCTCTCTCTATAACTACCCAAAAGGAGGCTGTAGAGAGGTGGGACTCAGAGTCTCCCAAGCAGCTAGCGACAGGACAAGAGGAAATGGTCTCAAGCTGTGCCAGGGGAGGCTCAGGTTGGCTATCAGAGGAACTTCTTCGCAGAAAGGTTTGTAAAAGATAGGAATGGAATGTCCAAGGAGGTGATAGAGTCACCATTGTTGGAGGTGTTCAACAAATGATTGAATGTGGCACTTACTGCCATGGTCTAGTCGGTAAGGTGGTGATTGGTCAAAGCTTGGACTCAGTGACCTCAGAGGTCTTTCCAGCCTAATTGATTCTATGATATGCAGCTTATCTGCTCTTGGTAATGGGACACCTGCCCTTCCAGCCAAAATTCCCTTCCAGAAATCTCTCATGGGCATATTTGCCTATGGAAGCTAACCCCTTTCCTCCACAAAACCATCAGTGCTCAGCTCCAAGGCTAGGACAGGAATCAGGCAGGGTGCCTTGAGCAGCATCCACTCCTGGAGCCATCCTGGTTTCCTGGTTTCCTACAGTGCTCAAGCTGGCTGGACCTATGGGCTCACACCCTCCAGCTTTCACAGAGTCACATTAATCAACTAGACATTGCAAATGTATTTTTAATGGCAATAAAATGAAGCTAAAAATCTGTCAAGCAGGTAACCCCCCAGTTTTAAATCTTAAAAGAGATATTGGATGCTCTTAGTCTCCAAGTGCCGCCATAGGAGGAGCCTTTCCTTGCCCTCTCTTCCGCCAGGGAGATGGGTGCTGCCACAGTGGGGTGCCCTGGCAGTCACTGATTAACCACCCACCTGGGGGGGTGCTGCCCACACTGCAGATTACGTCTTGACCCCCTGGCCACTAATTTCTGATGCTTGACTTCACTCTGAAATGTTTTTATAGACCTTTTGCCATAGCACTTGTTTCCCACAGCCTTTTGTTTTCCCTTTATAGTTTCAAATGTTTCAAATATAGGGAGCAAGCTTTATTTCTGCCATCCTCGACTTGCTTTTTATAAGTATCTGCTCTGCAGCTCAGCCATCAAGCCTGTGTGAGGCAAAGATCTGGACAGCTTTGAAAATATTTAGGTACAACGCTCCTTCTTATGAGAAGAGTTTATAAACTTCCCAAAATAAGAGGTGAAAGAGGATTTTTGTGAACCATTCATGCTACTTGTCTTTTTACCCCATGCTGATTATTACCCACCTCCAGAGAAGAAAATATCCCCCCATGGCAGCTTCTCCTTACCCAGTGCTGTCTCTGTTGTGCTCTTCAGTGCAAGCATGAAGACCCAGCTGCCAGTGGCATAAGCAGTAACAGGAGAAGATATTTAAATCATTTTGTATTTATTACATACATGAGATATAAAAACAAATTACCAAAATAGTATAATTTTTTTGTGAGTCCACAGGACCTTGAAAGAAAAATACATACGTAAAGTGGATTGGCACACTCAGGACTCTTCTGGTGTTGTATGTCTTTTTTTTCTTTCCCTTCACACTCATGAACAAAATACACTTTGCAATGTGGTTTAAAGATGCTTTACACAAAGGATACATTTTAGTGCTGAAAACTGCAGTAATCTGTGCTATATTTCATACTCATGTTAATGAGGAAGTATAATGGCCATATATATTGCAAACAATAACACAGAAGAAAACAAATAAAATGTTCGGTTTTAAATACTAACATAAAAATAAAATAAACTCCAGGCCCACCATGATTTGCTGGGTTGTGATATGTGAATGCAAGTCCTTTCTGTTCTCTGCATCCACTCCTTTTCCTGCAATCAGAGTTTTACTCCTCTGGCTATTGCATTTTTGTCTCAAAGTCTCTTCTTCTCACACTGTTTACAAAGTCTTACTGGAGTCCTGCCCATGGGGTCCAAGTGCTGGTCTGAAGCTGGGACTTCAGTGCAAATACCTTATCATTCATCTTGCATCCTCAGATATTCTGAGTGGCCAGTGCCAGGCTGGCCGTTCCCTTTATACCGCCATCCAGCTGAGGGGGGTTCTTCAGGAGTGCTTCTGTTTCAGGGACTTTTTCACATGCTACCTTCAGACTCTTCTTTCCCCAACACAATTAGACTTCCCGCACTGTGAAGTGGCAGGTAGTAAAGTGCTTTATACAACGAAATATTTACACTAGGGCTAGGTTCATTTTTTAACACTTCAAGGACAAAAGCTCTGAGACGCTGTACCCTCTGGAGCTGGCTCTTCTCTGTAGCCAGGCAGTGGGCGGAGAGCTGGCCTCTGCCTTGTGTCACACTTGTGCCAAGGCAGAAGGATTCAATCCACTGCAGCAGCTCTGTCCTCAACAGCATCTGCAGAAAATCTAGCCCCTGAAACCTTCAGCAGGGCAAAGAGGTTAAAAGCAAGTGGCATCCAATTCTCTTTGACGGGTGCCATGTCCTAACCTGTAAGGGGGTGTTTCTGAAGCATGGTCATCATTGCCATGCTGCTGCCAGTGCCTGTCCGCCGCTGTGGCCATCACCTTCCCCACAGCATTCTCTGGGAGCCTCTGGAAGTCACTCAAGATCCACACTGGTGAGCACTGGCAGTGGTGTTTTGCTTCTCATCTGTAGCTCTTCCAGGGTGGCAATTTAGTCTTGGGTGATCAGTGGCTTCATAGGAGTTACTCCAACATTGCACTGGAGCAAGACAATCATCTGCCCTTCCATATCTCTCAACAACATGATGAGGTGGGCTCAGCTAAGCCCCTGACAAGGAAGCTATAGGCAAGTGAATGAACATTGGCTAGAAAGGGTTAAATTAGACAGCGCCTACAACTCTGAATGCCTCGCTACACATTTTGGCACTATTTTCTTACATTCCAGTTTTCATCCTAGAGGTCTTCTCTCTGTGAAGGGTGTTGCATTTTGTGCATAAAGAAATGCCCTAAACTGTTGCACACATCTAGTTGCAGTCTCTTTTCAAAATCTCCAAGACCTTTCTTCCAAGAGCCGACTTCCACTGATGGACAAAACTTTTCATGTTGACGATGAGTCTGCCTGTTCTGACGTCCTCATGTCCTGCCACGAGATACTCCAAGCCTGCAAAGCAGCAAATCTGTCAAGGACTGCACAGTACTATGTCTAAGAGGCCATGCAAAGTGAGCCTGGATATCTAGTCCTATGTAAAACAGCACTTATACAAAGAAATGCATATACATATTGTTTCTCATGTATATCTACATATCTATAGCTCTATCGGTAACTATGGAAAAATGACCCCTGTGGCTATCCGTCAGTGAGATGCACTATCCAAAGTGTGACTTTGTTAGCTTCTAAACGGAAACTGAACTCTGGGGCTGCGCTACAAATTTTTATACCTTTTTTGGGAACTGCTATTACCTTCAGTTGGCAGCCTCACATCTCCCTGAATACACCTGGGCCTGGAAACTGGCAACTTCAGCAAATTCCAGTAACGGAACAGTGCAGGATGGCCCAGTGCCTGATGTCCTGCTCAGAGTGGCCAGTGGTCCCTTGGAGGCAAAGGCACACCAGATCCTAATGAGAGGCAACACTAGATTTGCTGGCACAAGCACCCTAGAAGAGCCTGAGTGGGTGGCAGTCTACACCGAAAAGAGCTGCTAATTTCTGCTCCTGCCAGATGTTTTAGAGATATGACAGGAGGGTCTGACGAAGCCTTATGTGGTGTCCAGAAGCAGCCAGAAAGGGCTGGAGTGGATCCCAACAGCACCCTGCTGCTCGCCCCATGCATCCAGGTCTGCACTTGACTTTGAGGGCATGACTCAAAGAGCACTTGGAATCAGGTAATAACTGCTAAGCAGAGGGACAGAGGAAAGACTTTGACTTAAATTAGCTAAATAAACACTGCTACATATCCAAACAGCCTAACGAGACACAAATGGGGAATAAATGGGGATAACAAGGAGGATAATCCTTTCCATGGTAGGAGAAGCTCCTTGCCAGGGTCAGCATTCTGCTGCAGCACACTTAGGGTGCAGCCAGCATTAGTTTCCTTCTGTTCTCCCTCCTTCTTACCCCAGTCTAGGGAGCAGAGCGTGGCAATATGAACTAGCCTGGGGAGATGGGTCTCCCCATGTGCTCTTAGTCATCCCACTCCATCCTGGCAGGGAGTCTGCTGGTGTTTTCTCCAGTTTTCATTTTGCGGTTCAGAATGAAGGGTGAGTGCCTCCCAGCTAAAAGTCAAGGATGTTTTCCTTTAATTCAATACAATTGCTTATCTACTTTATCTGAGTTTTGGGGCACACACATCCTCTCTTCTGCCAAGTAAACACAGGATATGTGTATGGCAGCATCACCCTTTGCAAGACATTAGTTTGGCCATCTTGCTGTTACAAAACATCACTTTTCAAGGGCTCCTAAATTTACCTCCCTTGAGAGAGAGAAATGTGTTATGCACACTCAGAGAGCAAGCAAATATTGCCACGGTTGCTGATTGTTGTAGGGCTTTCTAGATTTGCAACCTGGTGCTACAGAAGAGTAAAACTGTGTCTGCGCTTGGCAGAGCCAGGGAGGGGAAGGTCTCCTTTTCCCTTGTGAACAGATGAGACCTTTAAACCTTTCAGCTCAGTGTCCCCAGAGAAGTCCAACCTGCCTCTGTGGGTGTGTGCAGAGGGGAAGGTGTGCAAGGGTGGTGGAGGGACTCACCTTGTAGGAACTTAAGCATGTTTATCATCTGAAAACAGCCCCCGAAGATATAAACTCACGTCTGTCTTACTTTTATGTTTATCTTTGGGCTCCTTTATGGTTTTGGGAGATGTGATTTCCATTATAGTTATATGTCAGAGAATTGTTTTATATCAGCTTGACTTTTCATCCAGCTATTGTTGGTTTATTTATCTGGAGGTCATAAGCTCTTTCTCTAATAGAGGGTTAAATCTGCTAATGTTGTATTGCCAACGACTCAGAAATTAATGCGGTAGCTAAAGAAAATAATGAGTTTTTTAAAAATACCTGGGATCTTTCCCCTCCCCCCCCTTTGAAATTATTGACTCTTAAAAATGCACTCAATTTATGTTTTCAAGTTTCCTATTAGCACTGAATGTCATGGCTTCTTTTCAACATGAAGGCTGAGATTAATTTATACTCCTGGGACCAGCAGCTGCATTTCAATGCAATACCAAGCTTTGCAGTGTAAATCATGAGAACTGTCAAGGGACTAACAAGGGAGTAACATCTGATGTGTCACACACCTGAATTATCCCTAAAGACAGTTGCATATCCATCCTTCCACTGCTGTCTAAGAGATCTTAATTGATTTTGTGATTACTGCTCTTTTCATCTGTTGGGGAAAATCAGTGAAGCTCCTCTAAAGCTAGCAGAGTGACAAAACTGGGTGTTAGGTGTGGGGCTGCCCTGCATGCTTGGTTTCAGACAGCTTCCACAGCATTTCTCCAGGTTCATATTAATGCAGCTGCATCGGGGCTGTCTTGCTTGTATTTCCATTGCATGTAGAAAAATAAAATAGCTATAGCTATTTGATTATGGATTTATGATGTTCCAGCAATATCTGAAGTCTTACTGGACTTAACTAGCAGAACCCTGCCTAATGCTGCTGACTCATCCAGCCTTTGCACCTGACAAGACTTTCTAGTTACAGCTGCGCTATCACAGCCCCATGCCTTCAAAACTAGACAGTCTCTCCAGTGGAGATGAAAGAAGACTGCAAACACCTCATCAGTGAGTAACTTTTCTGCATGATCCAGCTTCACAGACAGCCCTTTCACCCAAAGAGAAGTTCCTAGTGCTGCACATGTAAGGGATGTCTCAGTACCGAAGTCAGTGCTTTGATCACTGATTTCCAAGTGGTGTGTGCACTTCATGGAAAGAGAATCCTTTATCTGAATTAGTTGGTAACTGTTGATTTATCTTGGAGTTGTAAAGAAAAGTGTGTCAGCTGGAGCTCAGTTTTGTTCTGCGGAAGAAAAATATGAATCTGCATGTCCTTGTCCATACTGGAGACTGCATGCACTGTTCAGCCCCCACTGGGTATACTCACTTCAGTGAAAGAAGATGAGAAGAAGCTGAGGAGCTCTCACCTCACTGCCTAAGAGAATATCTTCCAAATTTTGTAGATGTAAATTAGTATTACTTTCAAAAAGACATCTTCCCTTAAGTTTAGATTAGAACTGCAGTACAATAGCATCACTCAAATTACGTTTAAATGTGTCTTTATGGGTTCAAATTAGCTTTAGCTCTCAAAGATATGTCATTCAGTTGTGGCATGATGTCCACCTCCCCCCATCTGGGAACAGACTGAGACTGGTAAAACTGAAAGACTGTTACTATGCTACAAGTTTTTCTTTCTGAATTCCAATTGATGAAGACTGCTATTGGAATCTAAGTGATGGAACAGCCAGTAATTTTTAAGCAGCACTGGGCTGCAATCTCAGCTCATTGGCGTGAGGGGATAGAGGCGTGGGAATGAAATCTGTGTAAATGTGGTGTGGATGTACTGCTCAGGGAGTAAAACCTACCAGGATTGAGGATGGGACAAGTGCAGCCTCTGTTAGTCCAGGATTCAGGGTAGAGTGTCCTTTTGCCCCGGAGGATCTTCAGCTTTGTAGATTTCAAGACTTTCTTAATCTTCACGTTGACTTCTGCATGGGAGCCTTTGTCATGAGCTGACAAGATCTTCGCCTTGATCACTGGAAAGTCAGGAATTCCAAACAGGCATATACAGACTGTTTACAGTGATCCTGTTTTTGTTTTTTTTTTCCCCTGGTCTAATGCAGGTGTCTGGGTGAAGCAGTGGGGACAATTGCTTCATTACAGTGGAGTTAGCCCAATGCTCCTTGCTGGGGAGCCTGGGATCGGTTAAGTTTCCAGTGCAACACATGCATCCTCCTGCCCAAGGCCAGAAATGCTGACTGCTGGTTTGGCCACGGCCCCTGGACCTGCCACATGGGCCACAGAAGAGGTACAATGACCTGATTTTCAAAGCTTGGGAGGGTCCAATTTCCTCCCTGAGCTCAGAAAAAACTTTGGGTTCCTTAGCACTTTCAGAAATCAACTGGATTTAGGGATGGGGACCTGGAGGCTTTGCTGGCCTTGGCCTGGGCAGCCAAGGCAGCAGGCAGAGGTGTGAGGAACTGCCCTCATCCCACCCTGGTGCTGGTCTTCCCACTTTGCAGAACTGACAAATCCAAATACAGGGGAGGAGAATGAGATGTTGGTGGAGACTGGAGCAAATCATGGAATACCCTGAGCTCACAGATACCCACAGGCACACTCCAGTCACGTGGCATTCCACTGCTGAGCCCACGTGGTGGAGGTGCAGACCACGCTGATGACGACACTGGAAGATATCCCCATATGGTGGTGCTTTATTCAGCATCACACATTAGGAAGCTCAGGGCAACCTCTCACAGAATGGCCTCCTGGAGCTCATGATTGGCCCTGTATTTCATCTGTCTCTCCAGTTTAGCTGACAGCTTTGCATGTTGAATGATGAAAGGGAAGGAATCCTGAATGCACTTTAGGTACGATTTTTGAACTTGGGAGTTTTGTGCCTTTTTTTTTTTTTAAATTTTGTATCTTTTGCAAGACCAAACAAAGTCATTATTGTGTCCAGGAAGCAAAGTAAGGCAGAATCAGATTTTTTCCTAATATCACTAAGCCAGGGCAATATTTCAACAACTGGCAGCCCCTTGAACTCCCCTTTGTCGGTTGCTCTGCAGCCTGCAGAGGTATGGGTTATCTCTCTGTTCCTTTTCAACTTCTGTATGAGATAAAACAGGTGCAAGAGACCCCTACAATACTGAAGGAAGGGAGTGCTGCACAGAGCATTCCTTGCTCTGCTATGGTATGAAGGAGGCGGTTCACTGGCACACACCAGAGAGGTCTTGGGAAACAAAGTTCCTCCTCTCATTCATTTAAATCCAAGAGACACACAGACAGTATAGATTACCCCGTTGCAACAGCTGAACTTTGCTGACAGAGGGAAGTTCCCAGTGGCTGCCTGAATTGTTTTCTCCAAGTAGTGCCTTTTGCGGTGATAACCATCCCTCCTTACAATTGATATCATTCAGATTTGGTGATTTCTAGACTATGATGGGGGCACCTGGGGTCTACAGACAGTGTTTCAGTGACCTGTTTTTGGTAACAGTGCTTTATAGTCTATCTTGGACCTAGACAACCTCCCAGGGACAATTCTAGCTCTTATGCTCCCATGATTTTGGTACAAGGGTATTTTGGTAGCAAGAGAAACAGAGCAAGATGCTTCACCCATCTTGACTTGGCACCATGATGTCTATACATTTTGGAAAGGCCAAAGATCTGCCCTTAGACTGAGAAGCCCTGGGGTTTGCCAGGATGTAGCAGTTCATGCAGTGGCACCTCTCATGCTTTACATGCACTCTTGCACTGCCTTGCAGCACCTCCCTTTACAGCCCCTTTACCCGCAACTCACCATAGGTGTACTTCATCCCACAGAAGACCTTGGGATTCCCTAAAACTTGCTCTTTACATTCGCATTTACCTGAGGAAAGAGAAGGAAGCAAACGGCTGTGGATTGTACTCAAAAGACAGGAGCATTCACAAGCAGGGCCCAGCATCTGCCAGAGGTTTTTCAAGCGGTCCCCAAGCCCCACGCAAAAAAAAGCAGTTTGCAACTATTTTCAGATCCCGAGTAAATATACAGCCTTAGTCCAGGGACAATTATTCCTTGTTTACAATTAGAAGAGAAGGGAAACAAAGGCCTTATTATTTTGCCTGGGGATGCAAATAACATGTGGTATTTTCCACACCGTAATGTACCAGACAAAATTTTAAAAGGAAATGTTGCAGAGGTTAAGGCAGATTAATGACTTCCGCGATCTCAGAACAAAGAATAACATGATATACTTATTTACGTTTAAAATGAAGTCGCCCAGACAAATGATGGATCTTTCCCCTCAATTAACCCAATTATTGTATCTTCGAGATTTTATCATGCCGCTCTCTGAAAATGGAGGAAATGACTCTTGCCTGCTTGCATGCAGTGATTGCAAGGCAGGGCAGCTCGATGCTGCGCCTTGAGGACAACCTGTCTTGCACCAACCTCACACAGCACACACCTCCTGCAGACCAGGGACACAGGAGGTAAATAACCTCCCCAGCTGAAGCTGAAATGCTAGACCATCTCAAATTGCATCATAAGCTGCAACTGGTGCCAAAATTGTTGTGGGTATCATGGAAATAAATTCCAATTTAGAAATTTTCTAACTACCTGCCAGCAAAGTGGTAAACCCCATCCTTTAAATAAAGTTGCTGTTTTGTCCAACATGTAATAGTTCTAGTGAATATAAAGATACCTTTAAAACATGATGGTCAAGTGAAAAAAAGAGGGTATTCAGCCATGAAAATCAGAGGTGGGACTGCAAATTCTTGCCTTACCAACAGCTAAATGCTAAGTGCAGGCATTCAGCATGGAGCATCTGCCTCATGGGTTTGCATGTCCTCATGCAGATGGGATGAGCTGTAAGGCTCCTCTGGCTCTTGGAGGGGAAGGAGCTGGTCAAAAGGACATTCCTCCACATGTCAGTGGGTGGATGTCCATCCCCTCCTGCAACTGCCAGGGTGCTAGCTACATGCCAGTGCAGGAGACAGGTGGGAGGAACTGGGCAGGTGAAACACATGCAAACCCATGGTCCTACCGGAGTGTCGGAGCGCTGAGAAGCCCTGCTCTTCCTCCCAGCCCCAGGTGGGCTCGCTCTCGTTGAGCACTGCCTGGAAAGGAGGTGGTTCATTGTGCCAGGTCACGTCTGAGCTGTTGAGGGGAAAGGGAGATGGTCAACCTTCCTTCTGGAGCCTGCAGAAAGCAGGGCCACTACTAACCCATCCTCCACGCACAGTGTGAAGGCATGTCTTGATGATGTTAAACGCAAGAGGCAGTTTTGGAAAGTGAACAGGTTGAGTGTTGTCAGAATGGGTTACGAATTCATTTTGGGTTTAAAATACGTTATAGGGATTTATATACCATAAATATCCCCAATGTGGTAAAAAGAACCAGCATATAAGATTTGGAGTGTGGCGTATTATTAAAATCTGCTGTCTTCCAAAAGTCAGAGCTTGACTCCAAGTTCAACCTAGTCAACTTAAGCTGAGTTACAACAGCAACAATATTAAGCCTTTCGTCTCCTCTAACTCATATGTCCTTGAGACCTACGTTTTGCTTGCGGAGAGGAAACAACTGTGAAGGTTATGCAAAACACCCGATACATGAACAACACCACTGAGAGCAAAAAATTCAACATCCCTGATGCCCTGCCATGGTGTGCCAGGCACCCAGGTGAATCACAGCCTCAGCTCCCACTCTATCCCCAGTTCTTGACCGTACCAAATCCAAAATGTTTTATATTTTTTTCAGCCTGTATGCCATTCATAAATAGTGCCTCCCCTGCAATGAAGGTCACGGAGGCATGGCGAGGCTGGGAGAGGGCGGGCAAGCCCTCTGACTCACCTGCTGCTGTGGCAGTCGCCGGTGTGGGGGTCGCAGCTGCGGGCGCAGTCGCAGGGGCGGCAGCCGTAGGCTCCAAAGCCCCAGTAGCCGGGGAGGCAGTGGTCACAGCGGGGCCCCGCCACGCCGGGCTTGCAGGGGCAGTCGCCAGTGCTGGGGTCGCAGAAGGTGCGGGGGCCCAGGGGGAGCACAGCTGATCCCAGGGGGTGACAGGAGCAAGCTGCAGGGGACACCGTGAGGGACAGAGCATCTGTGAGTGAACAAGCTCTGTAGGAAAAGGCACAGGAGATGCCTGACAAACCACTGCTCTGCCTAAGGACACTGGTGGGGTTTCTGTGCTTTTTTTTCCCCCTCACCCATACAAACCTGCACAGTCTCCCTTTGGAATCTGTATTATTTTAACTTCTGTGATCTATTTTAATTAATCAACCTACCCTGGTGTCATGTTATGTTTTGCCAAACAGGCCTTTATTACTTTCCTTATAGCATCTGGACTCTAGTCCAGCAAGTACCCGTGGATGTGCCTGGCTCACTGTGCAATTTAAGCAGCTGCCTGTGCTTCATTGCAAAAATGAATCAGAGCGTAATTGCTTTTTCAAGTAATAACAACTGTCTTGAATCCAGGAGGTTAAAAACACCCCTCAGAACAGTCATTTTAATTAAAGTGGAGGCTGAGCATAAAGTACCCTTCTGTCTCTGTCTGATTTTTAAAGCCATCAATTAAAAACATTAGAAAAAAAGAATGAGGACACTAAAAGTTCAGGGATATGCTTTTGCATATACTTCAGAACACAGGTTTGCGGAGTGCATGTCAGAAATGCCAGTTGCTCTCTTTCCTCCCCCACAGCCCCTTGCAGCAGAACAATACACTAGAAGTGTACTGGGACACAGAGGGTTTAGGATGCCCTAAAACAGGTGGTGGGAAGTTTTCCTTGCCTGCTGCTTTGGATTCTTCTTCTGCATAAATGCAATTTATGTCTTTTGCAAGACTACTTTTCCCCAAAGATATTAATATTTTCAAAGATCAGAAATAGAGTTATCAAAAGCATAAGCCAAACCTCTGACCATCTGGCCAGGCCAGGAGGCCATGTGGTGACTTGTGCTCTCCTTACCTCAGGGTTTGGTTCTCTGACCAGGACAGGGTATGGTCAGTCTTGTGCATTATGGCAAAAAATTCCCTGCTGAAAGAATGTTGCCCAAAACTTCATTTACATAAAAACTGGATTTCCTGAGAAAATTTCATCTGGAGGGAAAATTTTTGCTAAATCCTAGTATCAATCATTTTTTTGCAACTGCAAAGGCAATAAAGCAGAAAAGCCACTGTAGGCAACACAGTCTTTCTTTCTCTTAAAATACTTATTGCTGCACACATATATTTAATTTTGTTCTGACAACATTTTTGTGGTTTCAGGAATCAGACATACCTGGAGTATCGTTTCAAAATATTAAAGGATAGATTAATACTGGCAGTTAACTTAGAGGTGACTTCAATTCCAACATCTTTGCCAAAGTAATCCCCAAATCTTCCCCACCCTTTCCATTCCCAAACAAATATAATTACATAAAATTAAAAGATTAGAAAGCCTCTTCACAAACTGCATAACTAGCCGCAGGCAGTGAACTCCGGTACCTTTAATAGCATAGTTTTCAACAGCACTCACTGAGACTTGCATACCTTTCTCCTGAAGTCTGTGAAGTGTTTTACACCTGATACATATAGCCAAATGCTCTCTTGTTCTACTAGATGTGGTGGGTATTTCTGGCATTCCTCAGCCCCTTCAGGGGAAATATCAAGCACTTAAGGCTCTTCTATTCTCCCATAGTCAGAGAGATAAACCCACTGCTCAGTGAGAAACTTGGTCCTGTTTCGTTTGGGTTTCAGCTGAGTTTCACAGACAACCCTATTAGGATTGGAACTTTTTATGTTTTAGAAAACTTTTTCATACAGGTTTTTTCATAATAGAAAATTTAAGATCGGTAGCAGCACCATGGTGGAGGGAGAACTTTAAATTTACAAAGGCTGTTATGAAAAATAGAGCAGTAAGCTCACAGGCAAGTAGAAAGGCAACTTGAGAATGTAGTTGGCTATACTTCTAATAGAAGCCACAAAGAGATGTGTTGTAAAGGTTGGTAATTTCTAACAGGCCTGCAAACCCACTCCATGGACCCCATCCTTCCTGGCTGCTCCTCTATGAGCTACCAAGGCTCCAATCAGCTTTCCAATGGTGGCCAGCAAATTGAAGCTTTTTGCTCTTGCATCTTGGGTGGAGGACCAAGATGACACTAAATGGTACTAATCTGAATGGTTGGGTGGCAAATTTTCAACATGGTAAATGTTTGTGATGGGCTGCATGTGATGGGAACATGCTGGGAAATGGAGACATAAAGTGAAGCCCATCACTACACACTGAGCACAGAAACGAGACTCTAAAGCTCAAATCAGAACACATTGTATCCCATTTGAAAGAAATCCATTAAAACAGGATGGAATGCTTCCATACTATGGCAAGAGGAGGAAGAAAAAGACTGCAGGGCTGATTATATGATGTTTGGAAGCTGGAGCTAGTGCTTCCTCTTGGGCAGCTGTGCTGTGTTGGTTTTAGACCCCATTTTCCTCCTTCCACACAATCTGCACCTCACTAGAACACAGGTGGTAGGAGACCCATGTCCAGGAAGATGAGAGGAGCAGCTGAGCAGCAGATAAAGCATCTACAAACAGCGCTGAATGGCATTTCATTGTGGATACACAAGTGCAGAGTGCAAGACCCTCAGTGCAAGGCTCCTGACAGTACCTGTCTCATGTGCCATGGCCACCTCACCAGGGAGGCTGGGGATTTCCACAGCCAAGGGAGCTCTTGCAAGAGAAGGGCTGGCCAGGCACCAGCACTGGACCAAAAGAAACCTTCCACAAGGTTTTGTTCCACATCTTTTGCTTACTTCTTGATTTGTAAG
This sequence comes from Myiotriccus ornatus, assembly GCA_036023395.1. Lineage (NCBI taxonomy): Eukaryota > Metazoa > Chordata > Aves > Passeriformes > Tyrannidae > Myiotriccus > Myiotriccus ornatus. The sequence goes on from JAYRBT010000042.1 coordinate 45,177,814, forward strand.
CAGAATTGCTAAAAATGCTGATTTACCACCCTGTATATATAGAAGTCTTTTGCATGTGACTTCCATGCACATATGAATTAACAGCTTCCTGTCCTAGCATGGCATGTGCTGATGGGGATGGAAAACCAGTGAGTAAGATGCTAGCAAAGCTGGATTTCTCCACCCTGGATTGGTGATACTGTTGTGGTTTCTTCAGCTGCCAGCTAACCTTTCGAAACGACAAATATTTACCCTGAAAAACCTACATCTGAAAAGCAAAAATAAACTCGTCAATTATAAAACTTGATTTTATTGTCTGCAATTCTACTGTTGCTGAGGCTTAAAAATTCATGAGGATGTAAAGAAAAGGACTGATAGGTATGGCAGGGGGAAAGAGTCATCAGATTGGTGCTTTAAACGTCAGAATGTCTCATTTTATCAGGTACACACCTTCTCCAGAGCAAATATTATATACACTCTTTGTCTACAAGAATCTTTAAAGTATCCTTAAAGATTATGGCTTAACTCCTTTATTTACTTTGACCTAGGTATTTTTAAATTTTCAGTGGTTGAACAATAACAGTACCTTGAGCCAAAGCAATGCCATGGCCTCCCCAGAAAGAATAATAGGGCTCCATGCACGTCTCTTGTTATTGCAGATCATGGCATGGTCCTTGGAAACGTTCCAGGCATAGGCTGTAATTGATCTTATATAATTTAATTTAACAGTCATTAGTCATTTTCTACGGCCCTGCAGCTGCCATCTCCCCCAGGATGATGGGTCCCTGAGTGCAGGGAGAACTCCCGGCAGCAGGAGACCAGAAGTGAAGAGGTGAAGGGGTCTTAGGGAGGAGTACATCTGTGAGGGTTTGAAAAGCCCAGAGAGAAATCATGTGTGATTTTGTAGTAATAGGGTCTCTGAAAAGAAAGCACTCAGATAATCCCTACATTTGTGGAACCCAGTTTATGTTAGGAAAAGTTGTCTTCCTCGGATCTTGAGTACTTTATGCTCTGTAATTCATAAATACAGGAAAAAAAAAAGGGTGCAACAAAGTAGATGTGCTTTATGCAGAAAGTAAATAAATGTAGACTTTTTCTTACTGTACTCAAGAGTATCTTACAGTTTTTGTCAACTGTATGTTATCTTTGGCTTTTAAATACCAGAGTTCAAGAATACCTAGTGATCCATAAAGAGGCTGGATGGTTGCATTACAGGGTAATGGGGGCACACTTTTTTTTTTTTTTTTAAATGTGTAAGTGGAATGCCATGGGCCAGTGACTCAGAGATTAATGCAGAAAGCCAAGAGAACCAAGCACTGGCGTATGTCAACAAAAATACTCATTAATCATCTGATCTCCACAGCTTCCTCTGGCCCAGAAAGACTGGGAGAAACTTTTTAATCAAGAACCCTGGAATTTGGCTAACATATAGCTAATGGTGTGATCAAATGACTGACTTCGTTAGCGATGGTTTAACTTGCACACAGGCACAAGCACAGGCACACACACACACACACACTGTTGGCAGCCTTCCCTTTGAGCTATGGCTGTTCTGCAGTGATATGTCCCAAGACCTCTTGTTTCCATCTGGATTTGCAAGGCAGGGAGACTCTGTGCTGGCCAACCCAGGAGGTGCCATCTGACTTCCTCTTGGACCCTCCAAACAGCTACAGATTATGAACGGGGCATTTTGGCACCTGGAAAACCCTACGATGAGTCCCTCGTGAAACTACATCTCCTCAATGGACTGCATGAGATGACACAGGAGGCTGCTTCCAAGGTGAAGTATGGTGTTTTTAGGTGTCCAGAACACCACACTCAACTCAGTGCCAAAGCTTCACTTGGTCTCAATGGCCTCGGAAAACTGTGTGTTCCTCCCTGATGGGAACCGGCACATAATTCCATCAGGAATTACAACCCTAGCAAAGGCACCAGAACCACAATAAAAGCATGTTTCAGAGCTTGAGGGTCTCATACAGAATTAATTTCAGTCTTCTGTCTTATACTATCTACCAGGAGTCAATTAGTCCAATTGGTTTTTTTCTTAATCAGCAAGGATGAATCCTTGAGTTAGAAAAAATCATCAACCCTCTGCTTATGGTCTAAAATCAAGACTTAAATCTGTTCTTTTACTAATGAGACTCCAAAACAAAAGTTCATTGCCTAACTCCTGGAAATAATTAAGGAGGGAAGGTATCTGATGTTTCAGAGAAGGAGTCTAGGAACTTTGATGTACAGAAGCAGGTAAAGGAACTTAAAAAAGTTATTAAATTCACTGTTAAAAAAGCGTTTACATACTACAGCAGTGAAGTAATTATTTACACAAGTAATGGAGAACTGTGGTCAATTCTGTTTCCATAAAGAGAACTAGGGTTCAGCTGTTCCTGCTCCTCCTTGCAATGAGTGAAGGGTAGACAGGATGAGGATCTCTGTGACAGACTGATGGGGCTGCTGGGAATTTCATGAGGATGATATGCAGTGAGGGAGTGGGACAAAAGCAGCTGTTCCCCACCCAACATTGAAGAACACGGTGAAACTGCACACACCCTCGCAGCCTGAGGTGCAGCTCCCCACTGCAGAAGGATTTCCTCTTCATTTAAATGCAGGTACTTCTCCTTGGGAGGAAGGAGTTGTGCTCAGCATCTCCGCAAATGACATGAGCAGGGTGTCAGTCAGATTTTTTTCTGTTACTTATGAAGGTTCCCTTCAGATTTTGGTCAGTGAGGTGAAATTTGATGAAGCCAATGGGCGGCTGTAGGCCCAGCGAAGAGAGCATGTCTTCATCCCATATTTGGCTGATCAGTGTAATGTGATCGGCATGACTTGGGGATCCGGAGTCCCCCTCGGTAAGTCACTATCCTCACAGTGGTCCCTGTGGCTTTTGGATTGCTGCTTTTGTTGGGGAAATATTTAATTTCACATGTGGCTGAATCATTGCCTTTGGCCTGGTGGCCTCGGTGTCCCACTGTATGAAGTATCAGTTAACTTGTTCCCCTCTGTCCCTCCCTCCACACCCACCTGCTGCTGCTGCGAACACAAACTGGTGGGCAATGTTATTTGTCAGCTGCACCCCTCTTGGCTGAGGCACCTGATTCTGAGGTTGCAGCAATCACCAAACAAGGTGAACACGAAAACATGATGCAGCTTTTGCTCTCCAGAAATAGCAATAGGAGAAAGCAAATTAATCATGTCTCTTCCTCTGCCCTCAAACTACAGGGATCATCGAGATAGATTTGTCAACAGCATCTGCAGACTTTCACCCTGCATATATCACCACTGCTTTTTGCAAATAGCATCACAAAGGCAATTCAAAGAGCTCCTGTCCTTCAGTGAAGCAAGAAGATCGCTCCAAGGAGGGGCAGGAAGATCTCACCTGTCGTTTGACACTCCCACTTGAGAAGCACTTCACTAGTAAAAGGTTTATGACTTACGTTTGCAGGCATCTGGGGCAGAGAAGGGCTTCCTGAGGTCCCGGTAGAAGCCCAGCTTGCAGCGCTGGCAGTGCTGCCCTTCTGTGTTGTGCTGACAGTTGTCACAGACGCCGCCGCTGCGATTGCCTGATGCCAGCCACGCATCCATGTCAAAATGACAAGTGTCGGCATGCCCGTTGCACTTGCAAGCTGAGATGAAGCCAAAGGGAATAGAAAGACTCATTAAGGCAGTGAAAGATACTGATTTGTAGAAAAGAGACACAAAAGCTCAAGCCATGTTTTGGAATGGGGATTTGACCTAAGAACCTGTTATTCACTCAAAGGCATGGAGTATCATTACATTTTCATCCCTACTTCCCAGACTCTAGAAGTGACATTTAAGAACAAGTGTTTTCTTTAACTCTTTTATTTCCAGTACAGGTTTCCCAGTACAAGGACAGCCACAGATGGTCAGGCTAGTGCAGGGAGACAAAAGCAGTGCAAAGAGAGCCATTCCTGACACACAAACGTGCAGTGGGTGTTGGGCAGAAGTGTGGCATTGGCTCTTCACTCACTGAGATGCTTTGCAAGCACCTAGCCAGCACCCCAGTATCTGCTCCCTCTTGGAAACACGGGAGAAAGGCACATATGGAGGGAGCATTTCCCTCTGGCAGAGGCTCTGGAGACACTGTTCCTGACCAGCTACTTACACTGACACTCTCTGGGGGCTCCGGTTTTGCCGTCGGCAGCCTGCCAAGGCTGGTCGTTGTAGAGCGGGGCGCAGTGCTGGCAGTGGGACCCCGCCGTGTTGTGCTTGCACATGCATTTCCCATGGACCTAGTACAGAAAAGAGAGCAAGGATCACCCACAGAAAAGCCCAAAGAGTTTCCAAGGCACAAGCAATGCCCACATACAGGAGATAGTATGCCAGCTGGATGCTGTTACATACGTGAGAAAGAGGGATAGCACCATGTCTGCCTCGATGACCAGTGCAGCCAAGGGCAAATATTCTGCAGTTACACTTTCAATTCGACTAGTATTTGTGGATCTGCATGTCATGGTATTGCATAATCACACTTCTTTTTTTTTTTTTTTTTTTTTTGATCTAAAAGGATCTTTAGCAGTTTCTAGGTGCAACACGAATTTCCAGAAGAGATTAAAAGAAGGCAAGATTCAAAATATCCTTGGGAAACACTGTAAAACTTTACTCTTTTTCTCCATCCCAAACATGAATACATCTTTGTAGTACTGTGGGAATAGCACCCCCAGCCTCAGCACCTAGCTCCGTGTGCCCAGCCATCACCAACATAAATAAGTACAAGAAAAAAGAAATTCAACACCCTGAAACATAAATATCTACTCATTCTAGGCAGAATTTTTGCCCCACAAAGGAAGAACCAAGGATAGCACAAGGACCATGACTGACTATTCTCGGACATGTTCATGACAGATAATTTAACAGCTAGACAGCCCAGTGTAAGGAGGTAATTAGAGATGAAAGGCCAGTGTAGCACACTTGGTGCCAGCTGCCCTGTCAGTCGCTGGCATTACTCACCCTGTTGGCAAACGCAAAGAAAACAGGATGTAGCCAGAGGGCACAAGCAGCCCAGCAGCGCCCGGATGCAATGAAATCGAGCTCTGCAGTAGCATGGCTCTGCTGGCAAGGATGACAGCCCTGCCTTTTCCCGTGGAGCATGGCAGGTAACTACCTGCTGTAGCTATTTTGGTGTGGGCCTGTGTTTGCAGCTTTACTCTGCTCGACATTTTGCTTTTAAACACACAGTTCGGCTTCTCCTGCTGGTCAGCAGTGAGCTGGAGGCCTCAGTCTGCCCTGCCAGCGTGGCCCTGTGCTCATGCCACAAGCTGGCCATAAAACCCATGAAGCTACACCAGCTGCCATCTGCTTTTGGCATAGAGAGGAACAGAGGGTGGTTGGGGTGCCTGGTGATCCAGCCTGGAGCTGGTGCATGGCTTTAACTGCTGCTGGAAAACTTTGCCTTCCACACTATTTAACTTGCGGTTTTACAAGTGTGCTGTTCCTAACTGCATGACTTGCTGCCGGGACTGCCACAAAAAAGGTTCCTGTGAAAAACCTGAACAATAAACAAAACAGAAGAGGATCTTGAACATGTTGTAAACAGCTCCTGCTTGTTATGTTGGCACACACACACACACACATCACACACACACACCTGGCTGATGATGACTTTCTGATTTATTCACTTTTAATGAATAGATTTCAGCTGGTATCTCACAGGGGTCAGATGTAACCCATGTGTAAAGACAAAATTTCAAAACTGACCTTGAAAGTCCTTCAAAGACTCTTCAGCAGAAATGAAAATAGCAAAACCTTTCAAAAGCTTTTTAAGCGATCCATTCCAGCCTTATTAAAATGTCTAGATCATCAAAGGAAAATATAGAACAACAACTGGGCTGCGTAAGCAATGGATAGGTACAGATGGAATCAGAATGCACGAGAATCTAAGCTAAGGTGAAAATACATTGTTTTCTGTGGTATTTGGCCTCATTGCAGGTATCCATTGGTCTCACCACAGATACTAGTTGATCTGTCTGGCTTATTATTATCATTTGCTACCACCTACAAAATGTTCTTCAGACTCTCAGATGCTTCACTTTCTTAAATTACAACTCTTCGACAAATTTCTCTCTCTCATATTTTTTAGGCGAGGTCTACACGCAGATTGATATTACAGGGTCACTTCATGCACTTTTAAAAGCATATGCATGCGTGGAAACAGAAAATAGCTAAAGCTATATTGGTCATAAGGTCATCTGGTGGTTTTGATGGAGTTCTAACTCTTTAATGCCACTTCTGGTAGGAGTTTCTTGCAAGCCCTTTAGCCATTGAGTAGTTAGGGGTAAACAGGCTGTACTAGCCTGAACCACATCTGTGGCAGAGAAACCCTTCAGAAATCCTTCCTCACAGGACTGGCCCAGCTGTTAGGATAGAGGGACCCATCAGACCCAGGACATATGTGAACAGGAAGGGAAGTTGACCTGAGTGAGTCGGAGGGTGCCATGGTCAGAACCAGATGGTCCCTTGGTGCTTTGAAAATCATGATGCCAAAGTGAGAAGGACAAGGGAGAAGAATTGCAAACAGGTGTATCTCTCAGACACTTGAACACTTGGGATTACTGTCTCCCCCTTACCTGTGCCCACAGCCTGTAGCCTCACCCCCCAAATTCAGCTTCCTCCTTGCCAAAGCCATACAAAGAATCAGTGGGACCCAATCAGTCAGCCGGAGGCTGCTCAGCATTAATAATCCAAAAACTCATCTGAAACTCAGCAGCACCTAAGAAACTCTCAAAAGATTAAGCATCCCAAGACACCAGCACAGAGAGAGACAAAACTCCCTGCCGAGGAACATTTACCGTTCCAAAGAGTAAGAGCCCCCATTTTCTAAAAGCCCAAGTACTGTACAATAGAGCATGCCACATTGCTGGAATAAAGGGAGGTGGGTGAAAATAAAACAGAAGAGGATGGGTATCCCAAGAACCTGCTGTGCCACCATGAATTTGGCATGCAGAGCTAATATGTAAGCCACTGAATAGCTATGCACCAACATATTAATATTAATCTGTATGTGAACTCTAAAGAAAAAGGTTTTATAAAATTTAAAAACTGTTGCAGCAATGGAAGGCTTGTGGGCTCTCAGATGCTGTGGCAAGGAAAGCTGCAAAAAAGCCAATTTGGAGATGATGCAAATCAAACCAGCTGGTGTTTAGATAGTAGCAGAGTGTGACATGATGCTCCTGATATTGATTGCTTGTAAAGCTGTGATGCACCTTGGCGGAAGGAAACAAATGCTCTGTGTGAGAAGCTTAAAAAAATACCCAAATAGCATGATTCTCATGTCTGTGTAAAGGCCCGAAGGCTTGGGCTCCCCAGCTGACTCGGTGGATGCTGGGTCAGGAAGAACCATGTGTTACCAGTCCTTATCAAAAGCGTGTTCCTTTGCAGTTTCTTTTCCTCAGGGTTTATCACAACCAGATGTGTCAGTGCTTTCCTTGGCTGCTCCATCCCAAGCGCAGATCCCACTGTGGATCCTGCACCCCTCTGCTCACCTCAGCATGGCCCAGCACGGGCTGTTCAGTTGCCCAGCCTGCCATGCACGTTTTGCAAACCTGTGCACCCCTGCTCAGTGCTTCCATCTCAGTGGGATTCATTTTTGGGTGAACACATGCAGAGGCATTGGATGCAAGGGCCCAGCTGATCCTGTTTCTGTATCAGATGCAGCTACCCAGACTTCAGTCTTTGGGAGTAAGCTTTGGAAAAGGCAGTAGGGTTCCCAATTCCAATGGTACTGTGCCTTTACAGCGGTGCTACTTAAATGGTCTTGACACTGAGAATTCTTTGCCTCCCCAGGATCCCCCCAGGTCTCACAGTGGTCCCAACCACTCTTGGCCAGGGAGAGCATGGGGTGCAGATCCACTAATGAACACGCTGAACAGCTAAACGGGCAGTCAAACCAGCGAGGGGAGGGAAACAAGGTCTTTAACACCTTGTTTTTCAGTGCAACCATTTAGTTAGTACCATCTTTTCCCTATTCCTTTTTCACAGAAGTTTAATGAAAGTTGGACCCAGGTGCTTCAAAAACCTTGCCTCGGGCTGATGTATTTATTATCTCACAATAGTATTATAATGATTAACCCTCCAAAACAGCTCTGCTTTAAAAAAATTATCTCTTCATCCTAGCTTTATCCTATTGAAGAAAATATATTTTTTCTTTTACATAATTCCAGCATGACAGAAACATTTTTACATGTTGGAAGCAACAAAAGAAGGTGAAAATTAGTAAACCCTTTCTTGCAGCCCATAGGCAGAGATTATTTATTTTAGTTATAAAGAAATACTCTGATAGATGGAAATAGGAGAAAGACAGGACAAGAAGGGGTAATACAAGGAAATGAGAAGTGGTGGCAGATGAAAAACAGCCAACAGACTGTCTACAGCAAGTAAAATTAATGCCTATAAGAGCTGTAGGAGGGCCAGTTGCAAGACTGCTCTGCCATGTAAACACCCTGTCATGCCACAGAGCAGCTGGGAGATGGGACTGAGAAACCAGCCCAGCAGCTCTTCTGGGACCCAAGGTAGAGCGGGGAAATGATGTACCTGGCCTTCGGGATTTCTCCAGCAACTCAGCACCCTTCTGAAAGCAGAATGTGATCCCTATGCATTGACAGGGAAAAGAGGACATTTTTTCCTCCCTTTTCATTCACCTCAACTTACAGTTAACTGTAAGGCGCACCCACCAGGGTCATTATGGAGCATTGCTAAGTACACAAACACAGTTCCCAGTATGTCTCATCCCTTTAAACATTCACACAGCTCTTGACTCATTTGAGCGGCAAAGCCGTCTTATACCATTTTTCATTTTGTCATGGGGTCTTTATATCCCAGTTCACTTTCACACTGTTCCCCTTCTTAGCTTGACAGCCCCTTCGCAATGTCAGTCATTAGAGGGCACAGTGTAAACAGTGTTACAAAAGTTGCCTTCTGTAAGATAAACGAGTGTCTGATTTCTCTATACAAAGACAGTTGCTAGGGCATGCTTCCTTCCAGAGTCTTTTGTTGCCGAATTATAACCTTCCAGCGCTTCCTTTCAGATTGCAAATACATAGGTTTTTTTCTTTAGTCAAATCCTATTAAATACTTTCCCCCGTATTTATCATGTTCAAAAATATTGGACAGTGACAAAGAAATGCTGCATTGGTGGGAAAATGCTTTCAATATCCTGTTATGAATTGATTTATATTGCAAGAACTCACTCATTAGAGTCCAACACAAATGCACACTAAAAGAAAATCAACCTAAGACCTAATAGCGTAAATAGGCTAAACAGCTGGGAGGGACAACAGCTTTTGAGAGAATTTCTTTGTTGGAACTGCTAAAACTGTTTTGTTTTGTTTTGTTTTTTTTACTTTTTTGGGAAATGGGCATGATATCAGTCTAAGGAAAAATGACAGCATTCACACGAGTTTCTAACCACAGCTTTTAAACTGTGTTGTGCTTGAACCACCGTGCCAGTTTTAGAACCAATGCCTACTGGCTGCTGTCAGCACACGGGGAGGTATTCTTTTCCCAAAGCACCAGACAACCAAATTTATGCATGAGAAAATTCTCATATCCTACCTCGTTCTTGTGAAAGAATACAAAGCTTGTTGTCCAGGGTGTGGGGGCTGTCTAGTGGGTTTTTTTTAATTCCTTCTACAATAGGATCCTGTCAGTGTTGCTGTAGAAGACCTTGAGCATCTTTTGATGTCAGTAGCATGATAACAATTTATAACAGCCACTGGGCTGCCACACAGGAAGGGGGAGGAGTATTCACCCTGCCTGACTACACAGAAGTGCTTTAGCACAGTACACAGTCCACCCAGGATCCCAACCATACTTTATCATCCCACCCCTTCAAAACTATAGAAGGGGCTTGGGGCAATCAGCTGGCTAACTTGGGTACATCAAATGCATACCTAACATTAGGTGAAGCATATCTGGGATTTGGTGCCTAACTGTAGGGCAGCTATCAGAAATCAAATTGAGATGTATTTACGGATGGGTCTCTCTGTTCAGCCTAGAAAATAACGCATGGTTCCTGGAAAAGTCCTTGACTTACACTGACACAGCACCTTGGACTACTAAAGGAGCATATAAGCGTAATTGCAGCAGTGCTGTTTCAACATGGCAGCAGCACCAAACCAAACCATGCTTTGGGCACATGTTTTAGGTCCACTGAAGCTTCTTCATCGCTAAGTTCTAGTTCCCCACTTCCTTTCTTCCGAGCAAAGATAGCTGCTGTATCAAGTTGTAGAGGAAAAGACAGAACAAGAGGATGAAGAAAACTGTAACGTAGCTCACAAACTGATCAACTGCTTTGCAAAGTATGGTATGAGGTCTGTTTGTCCATGCACATTTTTTCCTGGGTATGTATTGGGCTGTTGCTGATGAGATTTGGGTAGTGACCCTTCAAATAAGTTTGAGAGGAGTAGGAAAGGGAGAAGGTGTATCTGTATCAACCTGACAGCTGTCTGTGGCACACAAGTGTACAACAAGGGACAGTCAGGATTATACTACCCATGAGGGGCAGGCCTTGCCATCCTTGGAAGGCAGCCAAGGCTTCTCTGTAGTCTTCCTGGGGAGCTCATGGAGATATACCCTCTCCTAGAGCAGAAGTCCCACCTGTGTTTTGAGCAGAATTCACCTAAAGGCTGACATGGCATTCCCGATACTCAAACAAAACTGGAGCTTTCCCACATAAATTCCATTCTCTTTTAGGAGGAAGGGTGGGCAGGGGAATTGCCAGCAAGAGAGGAGCACCACAGAGAGTTTTGCAGCTGGATGGTGGTGACAGCATGGAAACAAATCTCCTTTTTTATCAGTCCTTGGCTATTATTTTTTGCTGTTGGGGATAATGTGAAATATTCTCACAGTGAATGCTCGGAAGTTAGGATTTTGCCTGTACACTGAGACCAAGTAGAGGGTTAAGAAAACTTACACATACATTTTTTGGAAAAGTAGAGGGCTTTTTTAAAGGATTTTAAACTTGCTTAAATGTTGATGTCAACTCTCTAACTTATTCTTCAGGATTTCTCTGGTCTAAACAAACATAAAAACAGAACCAGATTTTATAATCATACTGTGAAATAATGATGTGCTTCCGAGTTTTGTTTTCCTTGGTTTTATAGTGAAGGTTCTGCTAAAACCCCAGATGGAAACAGTTACATAAAGACTAGATTGAAGTCCCCATGTCTCTCTTGAATGTCTGACTGCAATGCTTCAGAATTATTTTTTCCCTGAGTTTTTCAGGTGAAATGTACAAAAATGCTCCCTCTCTGAAATCCTAACCTCTTTTCAGTAGTTTTCTGACTTCTCTCAGCTCAACAGCCACAGACACCAGAATCTTTCATCCCTTTTCTGTTCATTCACACCCATGTCTTCCTATCATCTTGAAAATAATCTTCTCCTCCTCTCTTGAAGCAATGCACTGGCAAACCCCAGAATGGTATGCACGAATGTGTTGTCACTGCAGTCCCCAAAAAGCAGCAGCCTTGTGCCAAGCAGCAGCCTGGCACGGACCAGGCTCGGTCAAAACTACCTCAGTCCTATGATGGAAGAAGTGGTATTGGGAGAGGAAACCTCTTACCACTCCTTCACGCTCCCTGCAAACCATGGAGCTATGTCACCCCTACGCTAACACATGTCTCATGGGACATGCAGAATAAGCTGTATGACACAGCAAAATGAGTCAGCCTCTACTGTTGAAACGTCACCTTTGGGACTCCTGTCACATAAATATTTATAATCAGAGTTGAATTTCCCCCTCAGGGCCAGTGCAGGGGCTTCCTGCTATTTCTTGCTTTGGTTTTCAGTGTGATTTTGGCACTTGCTTCCTTCCCACAGCACTGCCTGTTACCTGCACACTCTCCTTTCCATACACTATAGCTGTACCGGAAGCCTATTTGGCTGGAGACTCTGTTACAACTCCCACTGGTGCTCCAGGGCACTCTCCCGTGCGATTGTATCCCACCAAAAATAATCATGAGCACAGTGCTGCATGCTTTCAAATTGGTGTATTTTCAAGATGTTGCAAGACTAGCACCATTAGAAGGGAAACATGCTCCTTGCTTTGTGTCTGAGATCATAATTTAAGTGAAATGAGAGTTCCCTGAAGAGCTGGCCTCCTTACCTTGAGTAACAGCCCTTTTTTTTTTATGATCTGTTCGCTTTCTAACATTATTCAGCACAATATATTTGGCTGACCCAGCTTTCCTTACTGCTTCTCTGCCAGCAAATCCAGGGTTTTCTGAACCAGCATAGATGGGCAGAAAGGATAAGATGTGCTGGGGGCAGCAAGTGTCCCTGGACTGGCTGGGTGCAGGCATGCCATGCCACAGGCATATGTCAGCTGCTGCTGTGCCCATCACCTCCCCAGTGGGTTAGTGGCTCTTGCTTCTTGGGACATGGGGGACTGGGGTTTAGGTCTTGGTGGGTCCCGAGGGATTTGAGCTCAGAGCTCTTGAGATGAAGTCCATTTGAAACCAGAGCACAGGGTTTTCATCCAGAGAAAGGTATTGCAACGTGCCTGAGAGTGAGAGTCAAAACCCAGCTCGCTGTCCCCTTGGTTCAGGACCCAACCCAATATCTGAGGATCCTCCAGAAGCAATGGCAGTCACGTGATGCCTAGTACCTTCAGAGAAGCTCTCTTCCTACTTTCTCATCAAAATGCCCTGCATTTATTGTCTTTTAGATATTGTGTTATTGCAAGTTAGCATCTGGGGGAAGGCAGGAGTCAGCAATTTAATTTTTTTAAGGATCTACCTAATCTAAATAAATTACTGAGGAGCACCTTTGAAGGATGAGAGTCCCACACCAAGGCACAAAGGAAGTCCAGTGCTTCAGCCCCACATGGAGACCACCTCCTCTGTAAAGACCATTTCTGCCCATTGTGCTTGGAATTCAGGGCACCTCATGTCAAATATCTCATACTTGGACCAATACCATCCCTTCCTATTTTTAAAACTCTGCTTTCCTGCGGTTCAGACATTGTTGGGTGCATGTACATACCACATGGAAAACACCAGCTGCCTTGACGGGTTTGAATCCAGCAACAGGAACGCAGTGGTCAGCATGGCCATTGCAGAAGCAGCTGCCCTTCACTATGAAGTCATAGATGGCAAAGTGCAGGGATGGCGTGGGCTGTGGGGACTGGGGGGCCGGGAGGCAGGGGCAGCCCTGCCGCTCCAGCAGCCGCACTCGCAGGTTGGTGATCTTCAGCTGCGCCTGGGCTTCCGCACTGTAAGGGTCCTCCGCGGCGTAAGGCGGTGACAGGGCTCGGAATATCACCTGGGCAGAGAAACACAGCAGGTGAAGCAGAAAGGAGGACGTCAGCCAGCCCCACGGTGGGCCATGGAGTGGAATGGTAATGAGAGCATCCTCTGGGAGCATGCACCAGCTTCTCATGATGCTCTTCTCCCTCCATAAGCAGTGGGAGCAGCAAATCCACCTCCAGCCCAGTGTGCATCAGGTGATCCCCTGTGATCCCATATGCCCCTCTCCACAATAAGTATGGACCCCATGGGTGTGCAGTTACATTTCATCATTAATTTTAATCAGAAGTGGGTGCCACTGCTATGTGATATGGCCCAGCACAAGGACCAGCTGTCCTGCAGGTGATGCTCAGGTGGGGTACTCTACATTAACACTCCCTCTCCCAGAATGGGCGTATTTTTTAACAAATAAAGCTCAGATTTCCAAATATTTGGTTCCTATCAGTCCCAGGCTACTTCCTAGTGGAAAAGTGATTAGGTATGGCAATTAGTGACAGCAAGCCGATAGTCGAGAAAACTGAGATAAGAAAGAAAGAAAACTGGGGGGCTTCCAAAGTTTAAACAAATACTTATCAGTCATTCTTTAACTTCACTCTGATTGAATAGGTAAATATTGGCTCAAGCTGAAAATTGAGAGCACTGGACAAAAGTAACCAATTTTCTTGAAAAGGTTTATTTTAAAGTTGTTGGTCTAGCTGCCTACAGTGAGAAATTAGAAACAGTATATACTTCATATGACTATGAATGACATAAACCAACACATTTATGACACATGTAATTAGTTACTGGTACATTTAACTTACAGTGACACTTTCAGATTAGTTAAATAGCTCTTCACTGAACAGCCAGGCTTGATGAACTACAGTATTGATAAACAACATTCAATCAAGTCACTTGAGGGTTTGAGGGTGTGATGGAGCCTAATGACTCAATGCACCACTCCCAGCAGCGACTTAAAACCCCCTCAAACCACCCTGCTGCCCTGCTGATAACCACCCATGCCACCCAAAATGTCAGCCAGCCTCTTACAGACAGCAAGAAGGTGTGTGGCAGCAAAGGGTGACCATTGTTTCTTGCCTGATGAGAGGTAGGATATGAACCTGCCACTATTGGTGTCAGGGATCACAGCCTCCTACCACTAAATCCACTCCTCCCAAAAGAAATGGCTGATATGCTTCAGCTGATGAAGGCTTCTATTTTATTTGACCAGGATTCACAGATCCTGGAAATAATGACCACAGTGCTGCCAGCTGGCCTGCCCGCGTGCTTTGCCTACCGGCTGCTGCCTCCGTCAGCGCCACCACTGCTGGCACCGCTCCTGGCCAGGACCTGGCTTTTCTCCAGAGCTGCCAGAATCCAACCGGAGGAAGCTTTGTCTCAGCCTGGAAGGAGATTTAGCCCTTGTTTTGGAGCTAAATGGTGGCAGCATGCTTTTGCGTGCCCCGTCAGCCTGCCAAGTACAGCTGCGACCAGCATGGCGGTGACAGCGGGGCTCAGGCGTGCTGGAGCTGGGTGTCACATGCTGGCAAATACATCACAGTGGCAGTTCTGCACTGCCATCCTGCAAAACCTCCCTCCCAAAGGTATTTGAGCATCTTCTGCCAGAAGGACTCAGATATGGGAGAAGGTTAACCAGGAGAGGTGGTCAGAGGACAAGGCTGGTGAGCAGCACGTTCCTTGTGCAGAAGTGTTGAGTATGATGAGGGGTATTAATAAACAGTAACACACTTCAAAAGGTTTTTTTGTTTCCCCTCTCTTTCAGGAATAGACGGAGTTTTTTCTGCTTTCCTAAAATAAAAATATAAAGCAGGTATGAATAGAAAGACAAGCAAACCCAACTATCAAGTCCCGCACCTCTTCCTAAGGCTTCTTATTTACCCAAATTTAAATAATTCTGATCACATTTACTTGCTACTGGCTTTGTGAACACATGATGCTTTCAGATAGGGAAAGAAAATTCCTTGGGATACATCCAAACTGGTGACATTGATTTCCTTTCAGTGAAGATGACAGAAAATGAGAGGTCAAAAATTTTCAGTAAAAACTAGCATTTTGGGTTTCTTGTTATTACATAAATCGCATCTCTGAGAGTTCTTTGTTTGTCCTTGTTCAGATGAAAGCAGGGAAGGAAATACACAAATAAGAACAATTTATGCTAGATGGAGCTGCAGACTTTCCTCTCGTGTTTTCGGTTTTCCTTGTTTATCTATCCCTGTTTAATGCATGTGACTGATGCTTGTGGTTCTAGCAAAGACAATCGCAGCACAGAAATCAATAACCCCAAGTGCCTCTGCACTGAGAGAGTTAAATCTTGTCTGTGTGGAATTCAGGGGGAGTTATGCTGCTGATTTCAATGGAGCCAGTATTCCAGCTCAGACCCTAAAATGCTACAAACATTTCTTTTTATGGCTACATGAAAGCAGTGATGCTAAACATGAGCCCTATCTGTAATTCCCAAGGGCTGTGGGCTCTCACCCACTTCCTCGTGGCTGTCTCGTACTGCTCCAGCTGTGCCCAGCAGCCCCAGCCCTGGCTTCGGAGCTGCACTGCACCCTGCAGCAGTGTAACCTCATGGGGTAAGCCTGGTGTCACTGCTGCCAAGACAGTAAAACATCTTCGTCCCTCTGCCCCAGACACTAGAAGCTCTGCTTTAATAAAATACAAACTGGTCATTATAACATGTAGGACGCCATACAAATAGCAATGCTCTGCTCTGACCGAGCAGACTAAGCTGGAATTCTACAAGTCCCCAGACACTGCATAATAGGGTCAAGGATGTGTTTCCCAGCAGGATTTCCCTGTTCAGTCATTAACATCACTAATTTTTCCCAGCCCATCTCAGGAGTCAGCACATTGCTGCGGCTACACTGCCTTCATACAGCTGTTATGGGTTTGAACCCCTGTGCTGCCCAGCACCTCAGACCCAGATAGACACAAGGGCAGTGCCAGATTTCCTGCTTTTACCTCTTCTTGGGCTTTTCTGTGCAACTGTCCCAAGAACAGGATAGGCACAGGGCTGTGGTATCCTCTCTGTGAGTGAACCATGGTTTGCACAGCAGACCTGACTGGGTTTTCACACATCTGGTTCTCCCAGGTACCACAGTCAGAGGCCTCCTCAACCAAATATTGTTTAGTTTTAACAGTGCAGGGGAAGTGTGTAAGAACAATTTGAAAAGAACACTTTGCCAACACATACGTGCATCTGATGATGCATCTTTGTGGTGCCACTGCGTCGGACTTTGGTCCCACTGCCCATCTATGATTCTGTTGGGCCAGCTTTCTCCAGCTGCTCTGGGACACTCATGATGAGGTGTCTAAGCCATAGCCATCTCTCTTTCCAACAGCTTCCCAAAGCCCTCCTGGTTTATCCTGCTAACATCACACAGGTGTGCCAGACTCAGCTCTCAGTGGCTCTGTCGCCACAGTTGTGGTCTTGGCTGGGGTGGGGACATGTCATGTCAACTTTTTAGTTCCTTCTTGCCCCCTGGAGAAGTTATTGCTTGTTTTTTTGCCAGGACATAGCTCCGCCACATGCAGGGGAACACAACCCCTTGGTGGTGGAGCGACGGCATGCAGCAAGCCTCAACAGGAAGCACCCCATGGTGACCTGACTTCCCACTCAAATCTTCCTCTGTCTATGAGGCTTGCCAACAAAACGTCAAAACCCATCACTACAACATTAGGTAGGCAATGTGACTTACATGGTAGTCAGTACCACGTAGGACAGCAAGGACTGTGAAGCCTGGATCTTTATATCAGCTGCTCTGAAATGTATGCACTAATTAAAAAAAATTTAAATTTTGTAAAACAAATCCAAAGTAATACATTAAAACCCCACAGCACTTCTATACTTTACATGCCATATTATATCCTATCTGGGAGCCCCTGGTGGTCTAGTGGTTAAGGACGCGGCGCTGTCACTGCCGAGACCCAGGTTCGATTCCTGGTCAGGGCCACTCCCCGGGCAGATGGAGCTCGTTAGCCCTATAAGGCAATCCA
>JAYRBT010000042.1:45195147-45212577 GCA_036023395.1 Myiotriccus ornatus
AAAATCCAATGCGCAGGCTGGAAGGTGTAAAGACCTTCCCCGGTTCTTCGTTCGCAAAGTCTGGCCATTATTATTATATCCCATCTGAAAGTTATTTTCATTCCCAGTGTTGCTAGCTCATTATAAACCTTATGATACTTGGGATTCTTCTTAAACACAGTACCAGGAATTGAATCTTTATCTCAGCTTCCATTTAAAATTAACTATCTGGCAATGTCTCACATCTGAGCACAAATGTCACAAACCAGGAGGCAAAGAAAAAGAATGACTGTCTTTAAAACAAATTTTCTAGTATTTGGGGTAATGTTCCTCCCACATCACACAGAATTAGGCCGTTGGATGGCACATCCTATAAATGCAATGTCTGCATGAAGCAACATCAATAGAGGAGTGATTTACAAGTTGCACAGCGTTTTTTTTGGTGTGGCGGTGGTCTTTCTACACAGCCAAATAGAAACTGTAGTTTTCAATCCCTGACTGAGGAATGCCACTGCTATGCCTCAAGAGGGTTGGGTTCACCTGACCCTCTTGGTGTGATGCCTGGTGGCAGCAGGAGGGAGCCCACTCCACTCCTAGGGGAAGCCCCCTTCACTCCCACGGGAGCAGGAGTGGATATGCTTTCCTACAGCGCCTTGCAAATGCCATGGAGTAAAAATATTCTGCTCTTCAGCGAGACCACTGCAGCTGTCTGGAGTTTAAGCACATCATTACAGAGACACCCTCTATTAATTTTCCACAGCGTTTCAATTTCCCTATGGGCTGTCGTGAGCAACTCTTGCTCTGCTGATTACTTCACAAGTTTGAGTGGCAGAAGAAGCCTGAGCTCCTCACCATTCTGCAGATGCAACAATGTAGCCCTGTATATAAATAAAGAAGCAGCCATGAACAGATTGCACTCAAGTAACCGCATGCACCACAATGACCTTGATATATAAATACATAAAGTCCCTTTGCAAGAAGTACCCTACTATGTTTACATGCGAGAGGCAATGAAAGAACGTCTTTATATATATCTCCACAGTGGGAAGGAAAATGCTAATGAATGATTCTGACAGCAACAAAATTGGCTCTGAAGCCAAAGCTGCCTGAGGAAGTCAACAAAACCAGTGAAAGATTTGCCAGGAGCAAAGGTTTTTCGATGAGTCATGGGCCCATCTCAGACTGCTGCAGCCTCCACCGGATGCAGCTGCAAGGGCCCAGATCTTTGTCAAGACTTAAGTGTCCACAGTGATAAAATGGGGCCCTTTGGGACACAAATGCCCATGGCATTGTAGAGACATGCATGACCCACAGAAGGCTTCTTCCTCACAGACCTTCAGAAATAGGCTCAGCCACAGAGGCTGTGGACAGGGACTGGCAGCTGACACGCATGTCCCTGTTCCCTGGGTCCCTGCACCTGGCCAGAGGTGTCACATCCAACCTCCAGCTGGGAGCCTAGCCTCAGCCGGGAAGGCATCAGGAAACGACAATGTCAATAAATTACAGGGAATGAGTGGATGGGAGACTCAAGAAGCATATACATACGGGAACAGGCCAATAAATAGGAATATGGTAGAAATAAAACCAATAAACAAACATTAAAAACATAACCACATTTTTATTTGGTTGTAAATGAAAACCAAGGGGATAACATCACATGAAGTGATCTGTGATTTCTTTCCAAAAGAAACTGATGAACTCTACCCTGTAATGTCTGACCTGGGTGCATGAAAATGCATCTTTATTCGATTTTTTTCTGGTAGTTTTATTCCTTTCAATGCATTTGACAGGAACACAAGAAAAAAATAATATGAATAAAAATAATGTAAGTTTTGTTGTCTTCTCCAGAGAGTAACAGAGCATGTGCACCCCCTTACTAAATGGCATGTGATGTGTTTAGGTGACTGTTTAACAGAAAAGTTAAGGTTTGCTTTAGGAGTCTGCAGTGACTCTTGGTATGCAAGCACTAAATAAGTGTGCTTAATTGGCCTGCATTATGGGGCCCTGTTGAATCTCCACATCACTGAAAGAGGTTTGATTTATTTAGTGCCTGGACAAGGCTCTGAAAACGTAGGCAGTAAATGCAGTGGTGGAGCTCTGCCAGCACGTCCGGGACCTCAACCCTTTGCCTCCTGAAAAATTTCCCTCGAGCACAACAAGCAGATGAGGTTAGGCACAGCCTGCCTGGTGCTGGGGCTGAGATGAAGGTGAGCCCCCATCTCTGATGTCCTGGCTCCAGGATTTCCAGCTGGGTGTCCAGCGTCACCTCACATCTGCTTGTGCCCACAGGCCACGGCTATTCCTTGCAGCTGCAGAGCAAGATGAGTTGGTCCATGTTACATCCTCTGTATGGTATGTCTCAGCCATCCCCCAAACACCACATGCTTGGATCCTGTCCCCCTGTGTCTCCCTCCACAACCAGCCCAGCCTGTCCAGCAGCCCAGGACCTCTCCTATAGGAGAAGCTTAGGTGGGAAATTTTGTTGGGACAATTAAGCTTTCCCGCTCAGTAGATGCAAAAGTTAAAGGTAGTAAATTCTCTTGGTAAACATTATGGAATTGTCACAGGCAGCAATAAGGCTGGTTTGGAGAAATGTTTTACCAAAAAAATATCAATAATGGTGCAATATGTGTGCCAACTGGGGCTGTCTATAATGTCAACCTGCCACAGTCCGCTTTCAACTTCCACCCAAGAAACCACATTAGGAGCAATAAGCTCATCATCACCACAAAAGTCTGATCAGATGAAGGTGGATGTAAATTTATGTGCAGAAATCCCAAGCCAGTCAGGTGCTCTCAGTTCAAAGAGGGTGTTCTCACACCTCTTTTGCAGTCACCCCTGCTCAGTCACCCTTCAGTGCTGCAGAGGAACCTTGGAGCTAAGACTGTTCTGTGCTTGTGCCCCTGTGAATTCCCAGGAAAGAGTAATTAAGCTTCTCACTCCACATGTGCAGGAGAGACTGCAGTGAGACTGTCTTACTATTCATGTGAGGATAGCTTGATTTGCAAGGTTTGCTGTGCCATGCAGCAAGAATCCTTCAGCAGTGAATCTAATTTGGTACCTATGGGGAGCCCTGAGACCTTTGAGGACTCTTTTTTTTTTTTTTTTTTTGACAGTGGGAAGCCTCAGACAGAGGAGCCGACTGGTTTAACGGGGCTCCCTCAGCCCTGCTAGTGCAGGAGCAGCTCTGGCACCCTGACTGCCAGACGTAGTGCCTGCAACAACCATCCTCTGAAAGAGACAGGTACTCTGCAGGTAGGTTTTTCTTGTCTCCCAGTTTCAGTATTGAGGGTGCAGCTCCATGCTAGCATTTATCCTTCCAGTCAGTATTTAAGCTTCCAGGGATTTTCTGCATCAGTGTGGTCAATTTCTGCCCATCTCTCTCGGTTCTTTCTTGAGGGGAGAGTTGTGTCTACAGAGTGTTCTGCTTGCAAAGTTAGTTCCCTACTGAAATAGGCCTTGTGCCATTGCACTATGTGTGTATCCATCAGTCCACTCTAAAAACTTTTGAAACCACTGTCTAACTTCAACCAGCTTTTGGAGGTGTACCTTAAAGGTGTTAAGCTCCTAAAAGTTTTATGAAAACAATCCCATTCCTTCACAAAATCAATCCTGGTGGGCTACTGCTCCCTGTGAAGAAGGCTACACAGCCACAATACCGGTACATTCTACTAACAAAACATGTGTTACCACTTCAAGCAACAAGCCTGTAGGAGAGAAACCTGTGTACATCTATGTACTGTGTTCACTGCAATCACTGTAGGCTGAAAAAAGAATTTTTGGCAGATGTTGTAAATTATTCACAGGGTGTGGGAAGTTTATCATCCTAAGCTGGGCAGGTATTATCCACCAGCTCCTCTAATACACTTCTTTGTTTTTCTGCCTGTCAGACCAACTGGACTTCAGGGAAGAAGAGCCTGTCTTTTTCTTGTGGAGAGGTCTGACCACTCACTCCCATGGTGCACACTTCAGCATCACCTTAGTGAGATGAAACAGCAACAGAAATTGGAAAATCTGCCTTGCTGCTGTGGAGAGGAGACCATCAGAGACAAGATCACAGTGAGCAGTGGAGCCTGTCTTCCAGGCCTCAGTGTTAAGCACTCAACCAGCATCCCCGAGCAACAATGACAGAAACTCACTGTATACCCCCACCAGCAGTCCCTGAGCTCCCTGAGATGCTGGAGAAATGGCACTCCTGAAGCAACCTTAACAAGGTTGTTTCACATAGTTTGATAAAGGACAGCATTTGGCCCATGCCTATGGTTTTCTGCAGTCTTTTACAGCATGTAAATCAAGGCAAATAATCACTTGTCTCACCACCCAAAAGTTATGCAATCTTACAAAGACTTTGGGAGGAAAACGGAGCTATTTCAAATAATTGGCCCTTGCAAATTAATTTATACCAAGGCAACTTTTATCTTTTGGGAAACTCAAAGCATTCTTCTGCCATTCTTAAAAGCGAAGAGCAGTACGGGAAGAGCTCCTACTCACATGCAGCAGCTGGCCAGTGAGGGGCTGGAAAAGGCACAAGGAAAACTAGGCAAGAGCCTTGGGATTTCACCAGGATCCTTGAAATCTCTGGTAATAATCAATCAGATGAGAGCCTTCTTCTCAGCTTCTCTTCAACATCCCACTCCACAATTTCATTAGATGAAAATGAAACACTGCTAGGTCATTCCTGTCTTCATGGTGACCACAAAAGTAATGTTCATATCAGAAAAAAATCTCTTTACAACTCAAAATATTTGGATTTCTTCATCTCCGGTTAATAGTGCTTATGCAATAATTGACAATTTATTCCACCATGGCTTTATTTTGCCTAATCACTACTTTCACTCAAACAGATAGGAACACTCAGTTTCTTGGCTCACAAAACCCTCCAGATGCATATCATTGGCTATGCACTATCAAGGAAAACAATTACTGCTTTTTTCTCATCTTCAGAATCACCGTTTCCAAGGCTGCACTATCCTGCACAGGAAAATGAACCAGCACACTTCAGTGGATAATATGAAGAAGTCCTTTGACCCATCAGCAAGAAAGATGGTATTTAAATACTCTTCCCTCCAGCAATTCCCCTCCTTTCCCTATCCCCACAAAGATTTATGTTCTGAGCCTTGGCCTGCTGGCAGTACCTGTTGTGCATATGGAAGACCAAGAAAACCTGGAGCTACCTCCAAAGAGCCAGACAAAGAACTGGACTTGCTTCTTCATTGGCAGGACTGTAAGAAAAGCTGGCTCACTCCCCAGAGATGCAAAATAACCCCTTTAAAAGCTTCTGAGCACAACACATCACTGCAAAAGCCTGAAAGGCAGCAGGTCAGTGTTTCAGTAACTGCAACAGTACTAAGGATCAAGGGGATTTCTTTCAGGTTAAGAGTAGCACAATTTCATGAATATTTTTCAGTTGCTCTTGTTTATAATGAAAAGGCTTTGTGCCTATAGGACTGGCTGTTTAAACCACCCAGTTACTGTGAGCTACACTTAATTTTAGGAAAAACAGCTGTCTGAATTATACGTAAATACACACTGTCAAAAAGGCCACAAGAAACAGCACCCCTCTTTCAACCCATAGCTATAGATTTGGATCACTGGAACGAGGGATGCTGCAGACAGACTGGTAACAAAAGACTCATAGCATACGTGTCTAGTAAGTTTGGTTTTGGATATTAACTTCCTGGATATTTTCTTCCTGGAAATGTTCCTCAGAAAGAATTTGAGGACTTTGCCACTCGTGCAGGATATCCAGTTGTTAGACTGGATATCACCACTGTTACATGGTGATTAATCGCAAATGAGCTTTTGAACCAGAACTTCTAAGACATGTCAATACACTGCTTTAGGTTACACACTTCCCATGTAACCAGCTGCATCCAGGAACCCTGAAGAGAAACATGGCAGCCCTACTCTCCAGCCAGAGAACTGGGAGCTGAATAAGTGAGCTAGTCTTCTCTTCGTGCCAAAAATGAACTGTGAAATGAAGCCGTGGGGTGCAGTGCCTGAAGAGAGGCTCCGGTGGCACTGTTAAAATCCTGTGGCACTTTTCTCAAGGGAAGCAATAGTCCTGCTAACAAGGCCAGATGCCAATTTAGAGAATTAAATTCTGCCTACCCAAACTCCTCTTGTTTCATGTGGGTACAGTGCTCTTCACGTCCTACATAAGAAGTTTGGAAAGGGTCTCCTGGAGCCCTGGGACCCATTCCCTCCTGCTGTTGGCAGCCTACAATATACCCCCTTTCATAGACTGGTCAAGCTCTCTCCAAAGAATAATTTGTTTTAGCCATAATTGGAGGTTGATCCAGAAGTAGTTAAAAACTCACTGCTCTAAATGGGGGATTGCTGATATGCACCGTTAAACACTGGCTATGCTCCATCCCAGAGGCAGCTGCATTTCAAGAGCTGGCCAAGCAGACGGCCAACCTCCAAGTGCCAAAAGCACACGGAAAGCCAGGAAGAAAAGGAGACAGTCCTATGGGCTAGCTGTAATGGGAGGAATCATTCAGAGGATCATGGGGCAGGTTGGAGAAGCATTTTGGTCTTCACATGCCCTGGTCCTCCAGAGAGGCTGAGCATCCAGAGGGTCTTGTAATGGGACATGTCACTCCTCCTGGATGGCCCATGGGAGAAGGGGGGGATTTGTCACAACCCGGTCCACAGGTCTGGTAATGTCATGCCTGATAGGCCACATATGGAAAACTTAAAAGGCAGTTGCTCTGCCTTGTCAGTGACCAAGCTCTAAAGTACCTTCCATGATAAAATTTGCCAGAGACCAAAGGTTCCCCTTCACATGTGCCCAGAATGGCCCCTGTCTCCTGTCCTCCCAGGCACAGGTGAAAACTAAGCTCAGGTTTCCCCTGAATTCACTTTTTGCTGCCCCATTATTTGAAGGCAGAAGCTCCTCCCCTCCACTGCTGGAAACTTGGGGTTTCCAAGCCAGCAGTAACCCCATACAGTGCTTGGGAAGACAGGCTTCCCTGCCAGGAAGGAAAGCTTGAGGGCCAAGCCAAGAGATGAACTTCACCCCAGTCATCAGCAAGCTGGGTGGTGGTGAGATGGCGTCCTGCTGGTGTGCTGCTCCTGCCATCACAGTCACCTCATGCTGAACGGCCAGCTGCCACAACCTGGGACTCTGAGGCTCCTATATAATTTAATTGACTCCAGCCTAGCTTCATTTACCTAATCGCATTAACTATTCCCCTAGAAATCACTATTCCTGTGCTTATGAAATAATCGTCTCCAGATCTTGCTAGATTTACTGATATAATGCACAGAGCTGGACTGAGTTTGGCCATCACCTCAGTCACTCCCAGCTGGACAGACTCTCCTTTGTATGTGACATTTCTGAACAATTCACGTTTTCCCAAAGACGGGATCATCAGAAAGACACTGTTAAAGAGGTCTTTTTCCTACAAAATGTATTTCAAGTGTAGAGATAGGATTTGAAAACATACTTCTCTAGCTACGTCCTTGCACATCCTGAGTACTGGTGAACACCAGGCAGGATCCCTCTTTCCTTCTTGTCAGTCTGGGCCTTTGTGCAGACACCACTGGCACAGGGCAACTAAAAGAGCTGCTTGCAGCCCTCTAATGGGTTGATATCCCAGGCTGTTTTGAGGTTATTCTTGCATTTGCCCACGTTCTTTGTGGAGTCCCAAGTCCTCCAAGTGACTGAACTCAAACATCTTGTTATCCACAAGATCCTTGGAGGATCTCAGTGCAGTGAAAATGTAGCTTCAGTTAAGGACAACAACGAATGATAAGCTTGAAAAGATTATTCAGGCCTAAAAGGCAAAAAAAAAAACAGGCAGAAATGTCTACAACACAAAATCGGGACTTAAAAGTCACTGATCATCTTTAGCTCCTGTTTGTGTCAGCGAGTGTTACAACTCCTCATTGTCTGTCAGGGTCAGACTTGTGAGTAGAAGGACACAATTTACTTCTGCTCTACACAGCAAGTTTCAGGTAGAACCAGTAGGACTGGTGTCCAAATCCTTAAAGAACAGAGACAGGCTGCATGCAGTAACAGCGCAAGGCAAAACATACTAAGGTTTTTCTGCTACAGAAGGCATGAGATCAATAAAATGCTCAGTAAGACACACATCCCACAGCGAAACAGTGGCATGTGATGTTTCACAAGTTAAAAGCACCTTAGAATTTGTTGCTGGAATACAGTCAAGCTGCAAATATGCCTCTCCTATTAATAGCAAACAGCAACAATAGCTGAGGTCTCCAAGTGATTTATTAGCAGTATTCTGAATAGATGAACACTAAAATAAGTTACTAATTTACTAAAATATTGTCAAGGAGACTCTGCTTCAGTAAGCCCTTTTATCCTGGAGCTTGTCTAAATGGGGACACTCAGGCGAGCTAATCTGAATTGACCACAGATGGGAATGAAAAGTGAATGAGATAATTGCATTGCAGAGTGGACAGTCACTCTCACTCACAGTGAAAGAATTAACATCTGTTAAGCGCCCCTTGTCGATGAGCCCTCAACAGTGATCTCCAGCCGAGGATAATTTTAAAATTAGAGTGTCAAAAAGGAAATATTAATATGATCTGAACTACAGGAGGGAAGATAGCCTTTTATGCATAGTAGTAAAATTAGTATTCCTGTCTGAGCATAAAGCTGAAGAGTTTATTTCTGCGTCATGTTTACTTAGATCAGATTAGTTTGGCTGGTGAATCCAGTTCTGATTGCCCTTGCAATAACATAGCTGAAGGGTTACACCCTAAAAACCAGTGAAAATACTCAGGATTTGTAGTGTATTTGTGTGATTCAGGCTAAAACTTGACCTTAGCCTTTCTCTTAAAACACTGATGATATAAGGCCAGCATTTAGTGGTTTCTGCCTATGCTAAACAAGCTGCTGCTGTGAAACAATTAATTCACTGAATTAAGCACAGGGAAAGTCTATAATGACCCCTCTACATGCAGGTGGTCTGGAATTATTCCTTGAGAGAGATGCAGTTTCTTGTCCCCTTCACAATGTTGCAAATCCAACCCCTCAAGTAGGCAGATGCTTGAAGCTTGCTGGAAACCTAAGTTGATTGTAGCAAGGCTTCTTCCTCCCTCCTACTTCCCCTTCTACACTAGAGGGGCCTCATAGTGGAGGACAGCCTGGCCCTAGGTGTTGAACAGTGAAAGCTCCTGAAAGCAGTGCCAGCCCACAGGTGGACTGCTGAAAAGGATGCAGTAAATGTCTGGGGATGTCAGGGCAGGAGGCGGGCACCCACCACCTGCCTCCTTTCCCTACTAAGGAGGGGCTCAGTAGATTTGTTTGGCTCCTCTATATGTGCAGAGAAATCACTGCTTTGCTTCTTGTTGAAACAGTGTTTCTTCTTTGCATGAGGCCACACTACAGCCAGGCTGCTCGAGCACGGGGATCACCTCAGCAGAGTCTCTGAGCACATGCTGACCTGTGAAGTCATGCTTACTTCCACCGAGAAAGCCATCTAGACCAAACCCAGGGCATTAGTGCTGTGTTCCCAACATCAGTACATGCCATGCAGCCTTCAACCTCTTTCCTCTGCAGTTCTGTCCAGATCTGTCCTTTCCCTCCTAATCCCACCAACTGGGCTGTTGATCCTCCATCTTTTGCCTGCTTCAGGGTAGAGTACTCAGATGCATCCAGATCAGATGGTAACCACGTCTGGTGGTTTTGCAGCATTAGGGACAAGTAGCAAAGAAGAGCAGAGACCTGCCAAGTCAGAAGACCTTTCAAGTGCTACACGTGCCATGTGACATAATTACTTCTTCTGGTTCCCAGCGCTGTGGTGCCACCTTCCAAACGTGTCGCTCTCCCAGTGCTCTCCACCACCCCAGTCCCATCACTGCAAAGGGAAGCCCAGAGCTGCACTACTACAGAGGAAGGATGAAAGGCATCTCCCAGAGCCATTTCAGCATTTCTGAGGTCTTGATCTTTGAAATGAACCTGGAAGCTTGTCAGCTTGCTTTCTGCACTATCATAAATCTTCTCGAGATCAACATCAGGGCAAATTCTGATGAGGGAGGATTTTTGTCATAAGAGTTGAAGTAGGCATCTAAGGAATGACTCACGATGATGCAGGCAGAATTCAAAACGTCTGATCTTTCTTTGCAACAAAAACTGAGGCAAATACAGCTTTGACCCAAATTAATATATCACCACACAGGTGACATATTGAAAAGAGGCCATAAGCCCCCGAGTGCTGTGGGATTCTGCACACTGCTGCCTTGAATGGGGGCTTGCAGGCACTGTAATGATAGCCAGAATCACAGGCAGATCAGCACCACCTGCTCTTTGCAGAGGGCTAGAACCAGAAACCACCAGCCCAACAAGCCACAGGTCTGTGCCATTTGGGGTGAATCACCACCACCTGAGGCCTCACTTGAGGCAAACTGCTCATCCAAGGGGCTGGGCAGCAGTGAGCAAGCCCCTGGCTGCATGCAGAGATTCCAGCATCCTGCAAAATCCTGCAAGCCCTTACACTGTGCCCAGAAATGCACGTGGTGTTGAAATGTTTGAAGTGTGAGAAAGTGGTGACACAGTTTGGAGTGTGGGTTACAGTTGTTACATCGCAGTTAAAAAAAAATCTAAAAAGTTAAAGGAATCCGGTAGCACTCACAGGATTTGTATTTGTCCTTTAAAAGAAAACTTTGGTAACTGAGTTGCAAAGAATAGCACCCTTCAGACATTTGAGATGACTGTGTATTTGAAACCACTGTTTCAAGTGAAATTACTGTTTCCATATGTCTGAAATTAGTACTACCAGAAGTGGGAGTAAAGCACAACATAATTCCAAATGGAACACAAAACTAGGATGTTTCTTTAGGTGAGATACATGTTGCTATTGGCAGCTACAAGTAATTGCTGGAATGTAGCACAGTGTAATAAATTAAATGTGATATTTGCTAAGCATGCAGGCTTGCCATCTGGTCACCAGAGAGCTGCTGCTATTACTCTGCAGGTAAAAAGTGGTGTTTAAGGGCAGAGAACTTAAGTGTGCCATACAAGCAAAATCTTCTAAGCTCCAGCCCCTTGGATGCAACATTTGTTTAAAAACTGGAGCAATTAAATGCTCTTGACTTTTATAGCTTCTTTGCAATACGGACTAAAGTGATGCCAAAAGAAGAGATCTCACAGGAGTAAGCTTGGTACATAGCCTGGTTTTGCAGCATGCTACTACAGATGCATCAAACACTACCAAACTTTTCTTCTTGAGATGAGCATTGGTTTCTACACACAAGACCCTGATTCTACTGTCCCCACACACTGCACCAACCAACAGAGGAGCTGGCCTGAGGCTGGGATTTGCACGGGTTCTCTCCAGGTACAGCCCCCATCCTGGTGTGACCACAATGAAAACAGCATTGGGGTGCTAGCTACGTGGGACTTAACACAAATGAGGCAAATACTGCCCTGTATGATGCCCTGGGTTTCTCATCCCTGAGTCACAATCCCTGAAAAAAAGATGAAAAAGGAGTGCTTAAGTTATATACCCTGGATGTGTCCCACTGACTGGCCTAAGGGCTATGGATTAGTCTCTTCCCTGCATCACAGGCTGGCATAGCTTTATGGTTCAGGTGGTGTGACACAGAGGCTGGCACAAGTGCTGAGAGCCAAAAAAATTCCCAGTGGGGTACGAACATACTTTCTTTTGTAGGTCTCACTTTGTAGGTAGCCCTGATTTAGAACCACAGAATGGTTTGGATGGGAGGAGACCTTTACAGACCATCTAGTCCAACACTATTGCCATGGGCAGGGACATATTTCAGTAGATGGGATTGCTCAAAACCCTATCCAAACTGACCTTGGACACTTTCAGTTATGGGGCATCCACAGCTTCTCTGGGCAACCTGTTCCAGTGCCTCATGACCCTCATAACCAAAAAATGTCTTTTGTCCAATATTAATAAATTTCAGTTTCAAACTGTTGCTTCTTGTCCTGTCAGAATAGGCCATGGCAAAAGGTCTTTCTTCACTTTCCTTATAAGTTTTATATTTTAAATTTCACAATTTATATATTCCACTCTGAAAGGAAGTTTAAGCAGCTTTTTGGGGGGCAAAAGGAGGCAGCAGAAGAAAGAAAGATAGCACTTGCTCTCACCAGCCATTCCATTTAAAGTCTAATGAAATAATCATCCTGGCTCTGTCTGACAGGTCTGGAGATTCTTGTTTCTGAGCTGAAGGGAGCATGGAGCAGCTTCTTCTAGAGCAAGACATTGTCTGCCTCCCGAGACACAGCTAAGAGACGCACTTTGGTAAAAAAACAGCTTTCAGTATTTCTGCAGTCACTTCCTAGCCAGAGCATGGCTAGAGGTGACCCCAAATGATTGCAAAGGGGTCTGAATATGATTTTTCTCAACATGGTCTCCAAGAACCAGGCTTCAGCATCAAAAGCAGTCATCAGCAGAAACTGCAATTATAGAAGTGACTCCCTGGCTCACCTACCAGATTTTCTCCTTTCTTTGTGTTAGGCCAGAGGGGAATTTTGATTAAACTTTCAGGCAAGTTCAGTAAATTAGGCCACTAGAGGGAGCAGTCTTTGAAATCCAGAGCTGGTCACCAGGGATGCGTTCCCATGAGTGGGAACCCAGGAGGGCAGCCCCATGGCCGTGGCTCCCAGGGGAGGCTCTCCAGCACGGTGGGACAGGCTTAAGCACCAAAGGGAAGACTATTATTGCTACCATTTCAAAATGTATGCTACTATCCACTGGTTTTGATACTGAAAATCATCTGACTTTCACATTTTTTTTTCTAAGCAAATATGATGTTTTTCTTCCTTTTTTTTTCAAGTTCTTTTCATGTAAGTGCACACAGGGGAAAAAAAAGACAAGATATAAGTTCCTTAATTACCTGGCTCACCTGGTTTATGGGAACCATACTTCAGTGTGTGGTCAGCAGCTACTTTCCCTGGTTATAAGCCTACTTCTCAGTGAAGGCAGTCACTATTAGAAATTATTCTGGGTGACTTTTAATTTTAACGTAGATGCATTTTGGTTAAAGTAAGACTGATTTGCATCACCCCAAAACTACACGACTGCAAGATCCGGAGAAGGCCGTCTAGAATGGTGTTCCCTTTGGCGTTCCCAAGGAATCAGCAGCATCTGCCTAGGTTGCAGTTGTGTGGGGGAGTTAACCAGGTGAAAGGAGAGGAATTTTTGGAAAAGAAGGGGATTATGAGCTCAGCAAAGCAAGACATAGGGTGGTGCCTATATCACCTAGGAAAGAATTGCGATAATTCACCTTGTGAAATAGGTGCGATGACAAGGGATGCTGGTGTAATATGGAGCATAAACACCAGTGCAGAGATTGCAGACAGAAAGGGGGCTGGAGCAGGGGCTTTCTTGTCCCAGCACAGGCAGACTTACCTCTCCTCCAGTGCAGGGGAAGGGACTCGAATATCTAGAAGTGCAAATGGCTCCTCTCTGTCTTACATCATCCTCCAGCCCGAAGGTGGCTGAGCAGTTAGCAGCAAAGTATTTGTAAGGCTTCCACGTCTCACCAAAGTCCTGGGAGCGCTCCAGCACCATGGCAGCCGGCCTGGGCGACTTGAAGACCATAATCAAGTGAGTGAAGTAGAAGGTGGCTTCCAGGTCCAGCTGGATGGTCTCGCTGGGGGCATCCTGGGCTGCCTGCCACCAGGTGCGGGGCAGGCGGAAGGGGGAGTCAGCCATGGCGGCGGGGGGGTGTGCCAGCCCCGCGTGGGCTCGGCTGCACCGGCTGCAGGTGGGGCGTTTGCAGCGGCGCTCGGTGTCCTCTGTGTAGGTGCAGAAGGGCTCGGCGGCATCGCTCCCGCAGGACGTCTCCGTGCGCAGCGCCCGCCCGTGCGCCAGGTTGCCCATGCGGGGGTTGCAGGCCTTTTCACAGGGGCTGCTCGCTCCTGCCACACCGCCCAGACCTGCAAGGCAGAGAGTGGGGGGCTGAAGTTGGCTCCTGAGGCGGAATCACCCTACCCCTTCAGAGCAGACATGTCCTGCAGCTTTTCAGGGACACTGCTGCTGCCGAGACCATGTAACGCTGGTACCCACTGAGCCCTGGCGGGGCTGGGGGAGAGTGTGGCACTGCTGCTCAGCTCTCCCCACTACGGAGCTCAGTGTGTCTACGAAAACAAAAAAAAAACAAAACCCCTCAGGTTTTCCCTGCACTTGGGAAAATCCCTACCATGAGTTGCAGAGCAGAGCAGGCAGCAGGCAGGAGAGATGCCTCCACCTTGCCATCCTGCCCCGAGGGACCAGAGCAGGGCTGAGGCTTTGGGGACAATGATTGTGGCCATGCCACTCACGCCCTGAGGCTTCCACAGGGATCCAGGTGATCCTGGGGAAGTGGAGAAAAGCACAAGAAAGACAGGCTGCTGCCAAGGCCGCATGCCACCACAAGGCCAGGAGATGGTCATGATGGCCACGGGGGATGGCATTGCTGTGACCCAGCTCACCATGCAGCAGATCAGGTGTTGGGTTGCAAGAGCAGATAGGACAATCTCCTGCCAGCAATGACCTCAAGCCTTCATGCCCTTTCCCACCACTCCATCCCCACCCCAGGTCTCCCCACAGTCCCAAACTGCTGCTGACTTCAGTGTTTAAAGGAAGCACTGCCTAATTTTGGAAAGGCTGTCACTGATGTGTGTAAAGGGAGGAAAAAAAGAATCTTTGGTTGAAATTATACTGGCAATCTGCCTCGCAGCTGAGGCTCTGTGGTTTTTGTTCAAGGTTTTCTGGAAGCCTTGTTGATTTAAAAATCCACAGCTAAAGTGTCAAAGAAAAATAAAATCACCATGGGGTTTAATGTGAAACCATTGGCAACATAACTCTCCTGGTGCAGGAATGTTTGATTAGGGGCTCTCCACTTCTTTATTAATAGATATGAGTAGGTCAAGGCTGTATTTGATGAACTATAACTGTTTGACACAAAAAAATAATCTCTGATGACTCTTATGTGTGCAGGCCAAAGCATCTGAGGTGCATAATGTCTTCTTTTTCACCAGGCCAGTCATACATACATAGTTAGCTTTGTGCACCAATTAATGTCTTCTTGGCATTTTTGTTATGTCCAAAGGTCATTTCAGTTTAGCATCCAATAAGTCCTTTATCTGGGGTTAATTCAGCTTTTGTCTACAGTGTCATAGTTGCAATTAAGCTATATTAAGCACTAGCAGTGCTAAGCCTTCCAAGACTGACAGTGGTCCCCACTTCTACTGCTCCTCAAGAAACACCCTGGATAAAAAACATTTCTACCACCAAAGGCTTTCAATAGTGATTCTTCAGAACATATGTGGAATGCTCACCATGAAGCCAGTACAAACCATTTCTGAACCCAGTCTCTGGATTTCAATGGGTAAGCAGTCTTGGGAAATTTTTAGTGAACAAGAAATGCTCAGTCAAGTTAGCTTCCTATGGGGCACTGGTAAAGCTGTGTCTGAGATGACCTACAGTAACTGTGCAGAATATATTTCCTCTAGAAAAGTAAACAAATAGAACTGTAAGGTTAATGTAACATCACTTACATCTCCCAAACATCCTTTTCAAAGTGTTGTATAAACATTAACTAACCTACGTAGCATTCCTGAGGGATAGGTAAGTAAGTGCTATTATCATATTATCAGTTAGGCTAGCCAGTAGTTGGCCTAATTTATATCTTTGGCTGCTTTCCTGGATTCTTTGGCTACGTGTAACACAGTGCAGTTAGCCGCTAAACAAGTAGATGAACATTTACTGTGGTTCCCTCAGTTGTGGGATTGCAAAGAGGTTTGGGAAGCGGCAGAAAAAGAGCGGGGCTCGGTCAGTACCCTGGGACAGGTAGAGATTATTGTTTTCTGCACGCTGACTGCTGTCCCTGGGGATGCAGTGGAGGAGGATCTGGTCAGTGGGAGGTTTCCAGTGGCTGATGTTCCTGGCAGGGCTGGCGTAGCTGTCCCCAGGCAGGGACAAGGCTCTGCCTGAGCCCAACCAGGAGGGGTTGGCTACCAAATCCCATGTGAGACCCTGGGAGCTGAAAGTACTTAATTGCTCCAAGCTCCGGCTATGCTCCAGCCCTGGTCATGCATGGTCACTGACTGCAGTTGTCCTTCGGCCAGACATAGAAGGTCCCTTCCTCACCCAGGGTCAGATTTGGGGCAACGGACCTTGGCTTCAGCAGGATCTGAGAAATGCTGCTGGCACAAAGACGTGGGTCCCAGGGGATGAAAGGGGGGAGAAGAAACCCCCTTTGAAAGGGTGTTTGTTTTCACTTGAATTGGAAAAGAATTGCATGACCGATGCAGAGCACTGCATGTTATGAAAAGTGACAGCTTTCTAGTGTAACTCTGGCTGCCACAGGAATTCAGTAAAAGGACAAATCGAGAGCATAGAGAGTTCCATGCTGGCAGCATGACTGCTCTGCCACAGCCCTGGGAAAGGTGCTTTTCCCTACTTGCACTTAATGTGTCTGCCCACCTAAATCTTCCCATTCTATGTACTGTACATGCCACAGGACCGGGATCTTCACTAATAAGTAAGAGCATGCAGTGAATACCATGACTCACCTGTAAAACATCCATGGAAAATCATATGCTTCCTGCTTAAGCATTTTAGCAACACATGGCTTGTGATGTTTCGTTTATATCTTGCGCCTGATTAAATGTTTGTTTCCCATCTGGGTTTTTTCTTCTTTTTAAAGAAGAAAATTGGCACTCGGCTTGCAACCGACCGAGGAAGCGTTATGCAAACTGTTTATGCCCGAGTGTCTCTGCTGCGGGACCCCGCTGCGGGCAGCTCTGAACGCGGAGTGTTTACGCTACGGGAAGACGCTTTGAAAACCCTGCCCGTCCTGCCCGCCGCCCTCCGCACCCTGACGGCTCGGGGCACCTCCGCCCAAAGCGCCTGCGGAGCCCGCAGCGCCCCGCCGCTGCTACCCGCATCGCTCCGCAGACGGGCCCCTCTCCCGGGGCATCCCCCGAGCTCAGACCCGGCCCAAGCCCAGCCGGAGTCGCTGCCCCGCAGAGGCTCCGCGGGCAGGGGCGGCCCGCTCTTTGTCTGCGGCGCGGGATGCGGGGGGGATGCGCATCCCGGCCTCTGCCCTTCCACACACACGCGGGCACACGGCGCACCGACACGCACCGCATGTGCGGACACGGGCGCGCACAGCCTGTGCGCGCACACGTGCGTATATGCACGCGTGTGTGCGTGTGCGCGGACACGGGCAAACACAGCCGTGCGCACGCCCGCGTCCACTCACGCACACGGGCGCGCACACACGCACACGCGGCCCGTATCTGCCTCGCACGCCCGCGCAGGACGGAGAACCCCTAGCGCGGCCGGTCGCGACCCACCTGCAGCGGCGGCGGCGGCGGCGGCCCGCAGCAGCAGCAGCAAGAGCAGCAGCGACGGCAGCGGCAGCCACATCCCGCGCCCCATGGCCGAGCGCCCCTCGGCCGCCCGCCCTGCGCGCCCCGCCGCCCCGCGGCGCGACCGGCCCCGCGCGGCATCAGCGCCC
>JAYRBT010000042.1:45212665-45270343 GCA_036023395.1 Myiotriccus ornatus
GCCCCGCCCCGCGCCGCTCTGCCGCCCGCCCCGCCCGCCGGGGCCGCCCCGCCGCCGGGGCTGTTGCCGGTGCGCGGCCAGGCGCGGTACTGCAGCGGAGGGCACCCCCGCACACCCCCCGCACACACCCCGTCCCCGCAGCCCCGGCGGCTCCGTCGCGGCACCTTGAGGCGGGCGAGCTGGTCCCTGGACAGACAGAGATCCGCGCCCCGGGGCAGGGGGCTGCCCTGCGTCAGCGCCCGCAGGCGCTGGCTTCCGAGCCCGGGCGTGCTGTCGGGGCGGAGAGGATGGAAGTGAAACTGTGAAACGCAGCCTTCCTCCGTCCCGGATCGGTTTTAAACGAGAGGCTTAAGTGACAGCAGCTAAGCCCAGCTCGCTCACAACTTTGAAGACCTTTCTTGTTTTATCGATTCTTTTCTGGTAATTGACCGGTGGAGCCACGTAACTATAAGAGGTTTTCCCTTCTTTCATGGGAACTGGAAATCTGTGGCTTTGTTCACACATTTTAGGGCCAAAAAGCCCCATATGGTCCAATGGGTTCAATAACACCGGTCATCATACCTCACAGCAGTTTTAAGCTCTGAAAATAGGAAACGATGCAATTACATCTTCTTTTCACCACCAGACCAATTTTAGGTCTCAGTAGAAGGCCATTAGGTTGGAGCTCTTCCTCAGAGCAGTCACAATTTTTACTTACCTGAATCTAACCTGGGAGGTAAGCATATTGCAAGCGCTGCAAAATGTTGCTTGTGTCTTTCTCTGCACTTTGAACTTGGACAACTTAAGAACAATTCTGTTTTAAAGAGCAGCAAGACAGTGTCTTAAGACTACCATGCTGCTCTCTTTTATGCATTTCAAAAGTGCTGCTGCGGTTATATCATTACCAAAATGCTCCCTGAAAGGTAATTAGTCCATAATCTACTGATAGCAGTCAAACATCTGACTCACACAGCAGCATTATCGTTATGTTTTTACCTTAAAAGGTACAGATAGGCTGATCGCTGTCATCTTTCTAATTTTTCAGTGCTGAGTTACATACCACAGAGAAGCATTTTGCTCATGTTGCTGCTGTCATTTTCTCTGCCCTCCAGGTGAGAGTGTCTAGACAGGGACTTCTAGCCTCCAGCGACCTGTCGAGCCCCCACGGCTGCTTGTGAGCTACTCAGGGCTTGTCCTGCAACCTGCCTGTTACAGGGAAGGCTGCTCCCACACTTCTGAGCCTCCTGATGGTGGCGGCCATGGGGGAAAAGGGTGTTCTGAAGGGTTTCTGTCTTGCATCTTTCGAAACGGTGATGTGTTGCCACTGAATCGTGCAGGGGTTTGTGTTGTTACAGACAGATTGCAGCAGTCACATTATGCAGGGCTGGGAAAGGAAAAGGGCAAGCCACAGGTGGGGAATTTATCTCCATTTTAATTCATAACTCGTAGTTCCTCCTGTGTCAACAGTGCCAAGTGATAAATCTGCTGTAGGGTAATAAGTCTGGGTGGACCTGAGCAAGAGCTCACACTACTGCGTCTACCCCTTCGGTGTCAAGAGCATAGGGCAGGTTGAGGTCCATGAGCAGGAGAAGTAATTTTCTTGAAAGGAGACAACAGGGATGACAGGGGCAGAGGATGGCTCTGGGGAATTCTCTGTGGCAGGAGGAAAGGAGATGATCTGGACTGAAAAACTGCAGAACAAAATATTGAGGGAGATGAACAGTGATATCACTAGCTGAAGTGGAAGAGTGCAACCAGGCTTGGGCTTGAGTTGGAAAATGGAAGAGCAGTGGCCAGTGATGGGAAATGAGAGGAGAAAGGCTACACAGTGGGTATGCAATTGCAGGGATAGGCGAGAGAAAGAGCACGTGGTAAGGACATGCTCACAGCATTGTTAGAGGTAGGAGGCCTGATATTGCTGAAACAGAATAATTCCATAGAAAACTGGAGAGACAATTTTCAGATAACCTCAGGCAGGGCATCCAAAAGTCAACTAGATATCCAAACATTTAAGAGCTTGGTAGCATAAGCCCACTCCTTTGAGGAGCTTCCTGTTTCACATGCCTCAGTCCTCACAAGCCAGATAACTAAGTTGCACTTTCCCACCTAGCAGCTCTGCTCTTCTGGATGAATTTGTTTTCTTTGTTGGAGGCCACACAGTCGGCAACTCTGGCCATGGGCAGCTCATATCCTTGTGACACCTCCTCCCTGGCTCTTGGTGGCCCCACGGGACCTGCTCAGACATGCAGCCATGAGTGCACCCAAGCCAGTGGCTCGGGGAATACCCCCTGTGGAGCTGTGCATGGCCACAAACTGAGGGCATCTTCCCAGGGCAGGTGTTGCTGTTTGCTGCTTTGCAGGGCTGGTGGGAGTTCAGCAGAGGGTAGGAAGTGCACAGAGGTGTTTCAGCACAGTTTTATTTTCTTTATCTGTCAGTGTTCCCTCTTGAGGTGACAGGAGAAAAATCACATGGTTATGAAGAGGCGAGTGTTCACCCCTCCCCAAGCTTTCTTCAGGGACATAAGCTTTTGGGTTCACACTGTACTACGGGTTAAAGAAGAGCAACAGAGTGGGCCAGAGAAGTTGTAGAAGCCCCATCCCTGGAAGTGTTCAAGGCCAGGCTGGGTGGGGCTTTGAGCAATCTGGGCTTGTGGAAGGTGTCCCCGCCCACAGCAGGAAGGTTGAAACTAGATGATATTCATCCCTTCCAACCCTATGATTCTATGATTCCTGCAATATGATTGTGGGTAGCCAGGTAGATGGAAAGGCACAGAAATGTGGAGATCACCTGTCTGGTGTCTGCATTTCTCAATTACACTTAAGAAGTCTTTAAAGAGTGATGATGCTCCCTGAATATACATGTCACAGTAAGTTTCAAGGAAATAACAGGGATGAAAGGCCTGGGAGGATGACCTCTTCCTCCTCAGGGATGCTGAGTAGGTAACCTGAAGGAAAGATCTGCTTTGGCAAAGGGTGTGATGCTGTCCTCGGGGAGAGGCAGCAGAAGCCTTTCAGCTTTATCTGTCAGAGTGAAATCCTGGCTCCTGAATTGTGTGAGGAGAGAGGATCCTCTCTGAATCTCTTCCTGCAAGCCTCCTGCCAAGGGTAAGGATGAGCTGGGAGTAATGTTTTCAAGTCAATGCATGAAGCTAATTTTAGAAGCAGATCACAGGGGGAATACCTCACCTGCCACCCAGTCAGAGCCATCTGGTTTAGACTTCTGTCATAAAAAAATCTCAAAAATTTAAAAGATCAAACTTACTTTTTAACTAGAGGCTTGTTCAAAGATCACCATTTTTCCTATTGCCATCCGTGTAGGTATGCAGAACTCCTGTTACAGTTTAACAGGGGGCCCTTGGGGCCAACACAGTCCCTCAGACATGCCTGACTATTTTAAGTGGTGTCACATGTGCCATCTTGCACCTGCCAGTGCATTCACTCCTTCTCCACAAATTGGGCATGGCCCACTCAGTTCTGTGCAAGGAACAAAGGTGATATCCCAGCGGAGCATCACACTTTGGCAGGAAGATGGGAGGCTGGATCGGAGCAGTCTCTGCTGAACAGCATAACTGCAGGGCAGCAATTCCACCCGAACAATTACCTATGTGCTCTAGCTTTAGAGATGCTTATTTTAGTTTGTTATTTATTTTTCACTGAGGGCCCTTTCAGGTGTCGTCTGGGCAGAGCTGGATGTATCTCACACGCTGCTCAGCAGTAGTAATCGTCCTTTGCTCTACTGTGTGGGAAATGGTGATGTTACTGTTTCTATGAAGGATCTACTGGAATAGCAGTCTTTTTGACTTCAGAAAATATTTGATCCAGATCTGGTGTCTTGTTGCAGTTTTCAGAAGATGATCCACTTCTCTAGACATGAACAGAGGTTGATACATCACATAGACATTTAAACATGTTAAAAGGGCTTTGTAGAGAGGAATAGAAAGTTATTTGTTTCAACAAAAAATATGATTTTGATTGAAAGCCCACTGAAGTCAATGGAAGTTGATATCTGATCAGTGGATTTTGGATGGAGTCTGAAGTCATATCCCTCTTGTCCGTTTTGATACCACATCTTTAATCCTTTCTATTAAAACACATTGTTAAGTCTTGTACTTCTCCACTTTTTTGCAAATCACTGAAACTCTTTCAGCTGTCATCCATTAAGCAATGAAAACTTTTCACTGACTCATCAGACCTTAAAACAGCTTGATTCCTAAGTATCGGGTATCGCTTCCACTTACAGTCCTCTCTTGGGACTCACGGGAGGGAAGAGAGGGTTAAGGCTGTTTCAGGTGTCCAGGAGGTCCAATAGCTGTAACACTCCTCTGACTAATAGTGCCAAAATGCCTTCTGACAGGGATTTGGTTTAGGAAAAAAGGTCAGTCCCCAAGCCCAGTGCTGCAGGGGATTGCCTGGCAGCGCAGAGGGCTGGATCCAAGTGCATTAAATTCTCTACATCCACTGCTAAAAAAACCCAACACCAAGCCTAATTTTCAATAATACTTCTTAAAGGTTTTGCTGTATTTCTGGAATTAAAGGCTGAGTTAGTGTTTCATTCTCCAAGCTGTAGTAGCTCAAAAACCACATCAACTGTTTTTCACATGCAGCTGTTTTTTTATCCACAAGCCATGGCTCCAGGCATTTTGAGGGTTTTTTTCCGCTTTTTCTCTCCCTCTCTTCTTACCCTCCATTTTGGACAAGAAGGAATGAAGGGAAACCAGCTAATCTCCCCGTGCTCCATTTATAGGGGATTCAGGAGAAAAAAAGCAAAGCAAAAGAGAAAGAGCTGGGGAGGACTCGCTAAAGAAAGAAAAGTGTTGGTAGGCACTCAGCGTAATTTTTTGCAATGAGACCTGTGCTTGCTGGATTATTGCTGTCACTGTTTTCTTAGCTCCCACATAACCTCTGCCCTTCCTCCTTCCCTCCTTTCCTGGGCAATTGATATGCAAATATCAAAACAATGATGAAATTTCAATGCTATAGAAACCCACAGCATTGATGCTTTCTATGTCAGTTCTCTGCTCCATCCTGCATGCTACAAATTATTAGGAGGATTAACCTGCTGGCTGCTTCCTGAATGCCACCTCTGCCAACTTCATAATCTAGTCAGCAGAAAGTCTCCAAAACACTCCTGGCAGCCACGGAGAGCCGCTGGGGCAGCTAGAGGTGGCTGGGATGGTGAGGCAGCTGGCCATGGGCTGTAGCAATGGGGCTGACAGTGGGATGAGTCTGGGCACAGTGCTCCTAAGCTCTCACACTGACTGTTGTTTCCACCCTGCCACCCAGGAGCAGGGTGCCAGAGGACAGCCCAACAGCCAGCAGCAGCCACAGCAGTGGGATGTGGGGCTGGAGGAGTGGGCTGGTGGGACAGAGGGAAAAGGCAAGGAAAACTGCTGTTGCCTTTCCACGAGCCTCCAGTCCACATAGGGGAGCTGGTCCAGATGCTGCCTTGTGCTGGAAATCCATCAAGTGCAGCAGTCAGCACATCTTTCATCTCGGGAAACACCTGTCCAGCCATGGCATATCACAACCTGTTTCTTAATTCCTGATAGGGGAATGACTCTGCCTCTGCATGGCTCTGCCTCACTGCTGATGTAACTGCAGAACCAAACCCCCAAATCTGGGGTTCAGGGTGACTGAGGGAGGTGTCCTTTCCCAGTGGGTGTTGATACTGTTGAGATAGAAGTCACCATGCTGTGCTCCCCTCCGTGCCTTCAACGGGAAAGGAGAGCGGTGTAATTGTGTTTGCTCCCACTTCTCAGCTGGGACATCTGTCAGGAGGACCCTTTGGCAGGACCTTGGATGTGTAGGGTACAGATGTTGGTGGGGCCACGCCACCACCTTTGGCATCTGCTCTTTGCCTTTTGGTTCTGTTCCTGAGCATCATCCTTCTGTGATCTTCCTCACTTCTACGCTACTGAGCAGTCCAGGCGTCCTGGGGACTGTCACAGCACCCAGCTCTTCCCTGGTGACCTGATAAATGGGACTTCGGTATCAAAGTGAAGGAGCAAGCCTATTGTAGTGCACCTTACAGAAAGGTAAATAAGCAGAGACAGGAGCAGGGACTCTTAGATGCAAACATGGAGATTAGGAATTTAGGAAACTGTCTTAAAATCTAATGTCACAAGCCAGTAGTAGTCACTGGATGGTTCCTGGGTTTTCTCCAGGACAGTGACTTGTTGCTGAACCTGCTTCCCCAGTGGGACTGTTTGAAAACCACATTACATTTGAATTAAATGAGGTTTAAGAGCCTTCAGTTACAATCACTACTCATGCGGAGGAAAATGGTATTAGTAGAAAGCAAGACTGGAAAAACATGCCTCCATCTGCCTGATCAACAGGATGAGCAATGAAAATCTGACAAACTGAGTTTGGAAGCGCTCAAAGAAGCATTTGGCAGTGGTTTCGTGGCAATATTGGGAAGGGTTAGGTGATTGCAAATCCCCCCCTTCAGGCATTCCAGGTTAATTTAAATAATGACAATTTATCAAACACAGCAATAAAGGCAGCATTTAGAGAAAGTACACTATCATTTTGTGATCTCATTGGACTCCATTGAAAAATGAGAAATGACTGTCAGAAAACATGTAGAAAAACATTGATTAGACGGATTGCACTTTGATTGAATGAGCGGTTGGTATAGAAAGTTCCTCCCTGGGTCTCAGAGCTACTGTGAGCACTGGTCCCCTCTTGACTCTGAGTCCCTCTGGGAAGCAGTGCAAGGGCTCCCACCCTACTTGCCCCAGGGCATGTAGGACAGCCTCCAAAGGCAGGCAGAGCTCCACACAGAACCGATGGGGAGTTCCTTCCCATGAGCCAGCAGCAAAGATGGAAGGAACCATGGCCCTGAGTGTGACAGCATGGCCAGAGAGA
Source organism: Myiotriccus ornatus (assembly GCA_036023395.1). Classification (NCBI taxonomy): domain Eukaryota; kingdom Metazoa; phylum Chordata; class Aves; order Passeriformes; family Tyrannidae; genus Myiotriccus; species Myiotriccus ornatus. The sequence goes on from JAYRBT010000042.1 coordinate 45,219,515, forward strand.
GCAAGGACGTAACTGGCTTCCCTCCTCCTTCCCCTCTGTGCAGCAGAGACTCCACAAAAATATGAAAGAAATCATGTCTGTCCTGTACTGATGAGAAAGCTCTCCTGACAAAGAGGTGTGTTGTAGAAGGTCTATTTTCCCTCCTTTCTTTGGAAAACAAAGTATCTGCATCGAGGACATCAGGAATAATACAAGGAAGAAAGAGCACTGGCTCAGAGGAAGATACTGGCCATGTCACACAAAGGACCTTTCTTCTAATGATTAGATCTGTGCTGGCATGAAAGTCTATCTTTAAAGTAGACTTAACCACAGTGGATTTTGCACCCTGCTATCATATTTGCCAAAGCTGTTTCATGGAGAGATGCTCTGTGAATGCACCTGGCAGCTGCCTGGGAGATGCAGTGCATGGCTAGGTAGGTGCAACCCTATGACTGTCCTGTTCTGTCTTTTTCTTAGGCTGTATTTGCAGGTCATGACATGAATTCCGGGTTAACCCGGTTCAGAGGAAGCCTTCAGGCTATCCTACACAGTGTCAACCCAACAAGCACACATCATTCGCATCTCCCAGTGTCAGTGAGAAGCAGGCATGTGCTGGATGCAACACAGAACAGCCTAAAATATGACCTTTGAATACGACTCTGGGGTGGCAGTAGGATCAGTTACTGCACATGAATAGCAGATCTCAGCATGCCAAAAACAGCAGAAAGGTCTGATGGTGTTTGAAGGTGGCACCTTCCCACCAAAACTTTCATTCATACTGCAGTGTCCCTGTTTTCAGGCACCTAAAATGAGCACATACAGTGTTAATACTCTCAGTCTGCCTGAACCCTCTTAGGTGTCTCTGGTGGGGCATTCAAAAACCAGGTGCTGAAGGTCAAGCCAAGTTGGAAAACCTTGGCCTTTGTCCCTGTCCACTTCTTGCCTGCTTGGCTTTGTTACTAGTGAGAATTTTGTGAAAATTTCTTTGTTTTTGAATCTCTCTTTGGGACATCAGCTTGGTCACACAGTCACTTTTACCAGTTACAGTCTTGATACCTGTGCAGTCTGGTGAGCCCCAGGCTGGTGGAAGGTGCCCACTGATAAAGGGCTTCCTGCTACTGCTGCTCCTTTCCATGAGACTTGAGAAAAACCCCTGTGTTACCTCCCCCTGCCCCCACGGTCTTAATCCAGTGTTGTGTAGCTTGGTCCTTTTGTCCACTCTTGAGTGAAAGTGTCACACAGTGTTGCTAAAGAGAAAGGGAATTTGGCGGCATGGACATAGTGGAGTACTGGGCACTGGATCTGACAGTAGGCTCAGGCTATTCCTTCTGTGCTGGTGGAAGACACAAAAAAGGTGTAATTTCTCCTCCTGGCTCAACATCATCTTTTGTTCTGCTAGCTCAGGGTCAAAAGTGCCACTTCCTCTTTTACATACAGCATTTATGGATTGGCAAGGCTGAGTGGGAAGACTGGGAATGAGAAAAACGCAGCCTGGAGATGTGCTGGAACCTCTCAGGCACAGAGTATAACCATGCAGGCATATATATACCCAGGGAAATCCTGATGTGCTGGTCACACCTCTTTTTGGGCTCAGGTAAGTCATGCTATGTATCTGAAGAGCTAGAGTTCCTATGGCACAGAACTGGGCTGAATTTGGCTATGCTTCTGTTTCTCCCTATACAAACCTAGTAACATCTGTGCAGGTAAATCATAAAAAGTAATGCATGGGATAAAGGGGTGTTATTAATTCTTACTATCATCTTTAACTCTGAGAGGTCTTAAGTATGCCCACCAGAAAATTAAACGTCTGAGGTAGTTTCTATATACTAAAGAGTGTCGATAATATACAAGGTAAAGACATGACACTCAAACCACGAGGCTGTCTTTAAAATCTTCTCCTCCAGAATGTTAGAGAAATCTGCCTATTCCGATGTTCCTTTCCTTAGTATCAAAATCTCAACTCAGATGTTGCTTTTGCTTTGGGGTCTTAGCAATGTTTCCACCTGTTCTAGACATTATTTTGCTGTCTGCTGGATGTATACACATGGTGACATCATGGCTATTTCTGGTCTCTGACAATAATCACCTCTGTTTTGATAGTCAGAGGACAAATTAATTTCATATTTATGATTCCTTGACTGTATGAGACTGATGTGCAGGAAAATGTGTACACTAAGACTCATCACTCAGGACTCAGGGGAAAGATGATAGAAAGAGCTCATGCTCACTGAGGTACATTCATTACAGTCAGACTTCATGCTGAAGATTACTAGGTGTGAGTATCACTGTGTGCTGGGTGGTGAAAAATACACCTTCAAAAGAATACAACTTTGGTATGTCTAACATGCACCTAGCAAATTATCTGGAGTGTATCGTGTGGTCAAATGAGTCAGCTTCTTGAAGTGGAAATGGAAGAGCACTTCACTCTTCAAACAGAAAGAGCTCCATAAATACGGAACGTGCCGTGTCTGTACTGCTGAGCAGCATAATGTAGCAGAGCTACTGATTCAAGTAGCTCGTATTTGTGAATCTGCATTTACTCTAGCCACCCTTGGGCTGCTTTCAAGCTTGGATCACTAGGGACGTTTTAAACATAATTTTTTATAAGTAGTTAAATATGAGAGCCCTGGTTGTTCTGTGTGTCTGGATGTAGAACACGTATGGAGTGGGAAGAGGGATAGGGAACCGGCCTAAGTAACACTATTCCCAGCTACCTTATTCCAGCATATGTTAAAGATGTCATGGGCCTCATGGCTTTTGCTCTGGTTGAAAGTTGAGCAATTAAGCTAAATTAGCCTGTATTAAGCTCTTGCTTACAGCTAGTTTTGGTACCTCTAAACCACGCTGCAGGCAGCAGTGAAGATGTGAAATATCAGTCTAGCCAGAAAAAAGCCTGATCTCCTCTGATTGAGTCCTTTGGGGGTTCCTCATCCTCCTCAAAGCAGCTCAGATTTCCAGGCCTTGGTGTGCCTCTGATTCCACAACATCCAGCAGAAACATGGAGGTCTGGAGACATTTTGCAGTACACAGCAGAACAGTGACAGTTTGTTACACCAGGCACACTGGCTGTGTACCTTTACCCAAGAGGTTTAGGAGAAGGTTTCAGAGAAGAAAGAGATGTTGAGCCAACTTCGTTCTGCACAGCCTCTTCTCACCAGCATAGACCAGGCTGATCTAGTAAATTCATAGGAAAAACAGAAGTGCTATAGGGCTGAGAAGCCTTAAATGCCCAAGTCACGTCTGCAAATGGGCTTTGAGCACCAGTGAGTAGTCACTGTGTCCTGAGAGCAAAAGGGACTGCCAAATCTACATGCAGCCAGGTGCAGTAGTTCATCTACATCTTTCACCAAAGACCTGTGGACTCCTATAAAGACATTTCAACAGGCATCCTGGATGCACTGCTATTCCAACTGAGATGACACCAGTAGCAGTCACTGTTGATGCTATTGTTGCTTAAGTTTAAACTTTTGCCATTAACACAAACGAGTACCAAAAGTTGCTGTGGGCATTATGAAACGATTTATTCCATCATTTCTAGATAATTATTTCTTCTTACATACAAATCTATGTCCTTAACCCACAGGCTTTTCAGCTACTCCAAACTGCATCTCTGTCAGTGAATGCTTTGACCAGAGTTTTTTTTCTCCTTGTCCTGAACACATATTGTATACTTTCAGGAGGAAAAAAAGGTGTCTATTTGGGTTGGAAAATAAAATTGAGTTTTCATTTCTACTGTTCCTTTCTTATCTCTTCTTGTTGTTTTCTTCCTTACCCTAAGCTTTTCTTGAGTCTCAAACGTGCTCTGCTTTTCCGTGTTGCAGCCTAAATCCAGTCTTTACTTCCTGCCATCATGGCCTTTAATTCCCTTCTGTTCACAAAGCCAATCCTATCCCTGATATCTGTCCTACACCAACACCTGATATCTGTCTTCCCTTCCTTGATCTGTCTTTCATAGCCACTGTCTTCACTCTTTCCGCTTCTGCTAGTATCTTTTTTTACAAAAATACTATAAGATTGTGTGTAAGAAATTACATTAGAATATTAGACAAATAATAAAGAATATTTATATAAATATTAGACAGATAATAAAGAATATTAGACAAATAATAAAGGAAATGCTCAAGCATGACAGACCGTACCCTTCTGGGTCATTATAACATCCTTTTGTTTTATAAAGCATGAGACCAAAAGCCAAGTGATTCTGCAGAATGAAAAAATATGAGACAATCAGTCTTTGTGCTTCCTGTCTTTATAAAATGAGTCTAGACCTCTTGGAAAGTGTCCATTGATAGTCTTGAAACCCCTCCTTCACAGGGCAAGCACAGTGAGTGTAGTGTCAAAGCCACTGTTGTGCTTAGCATCTGAAAACAGCAAAGTCCAGCAATGCAGTGGCATGTTTCCACCATCGTGACCATAAAATCTCTGATAGACGAACACTGGAATAGTCCTGGCATTGCAGGAGTAGTAGTGCAGTTTGTAAACAAATTCCCTGATAATTTCCACTTATTGCTCACTCGTTGGATTTGCAGAGTGGTTCTGATGTGAGAATGAGATTTCCTTCAAAGACTACTAAACTGGAGTCTCTGCTCCAGGTGAGCATCAACAGCACTCCAGCACCCAGGGCCACACATGGGATCACATGAATGACCAGTCCTTCAGGCAGCTATAAGCCACATGCATGATAGAGACACTACAGTCCAAAGAAAACCCCTTGGACAGACACAGGGTAGATGCTGATTTTATCTATGGGTCCATCTAGCATAATGAATTACCTGTTCATGTCCTGGATCCCCAGTGTCCTGACCCCTGCAGTCCCATTCTTGGGCACCTAGCTTCCTCCATCTCCTTACAGTGAGCACAAACAACTCACTTAGGGAAATATGGACACAAAAGTGGCAAGATGCCTAAAAAGCAGATGACAGGATGCTCTGATTTGCAACACTTCTGTCTGTTTGTGGCCCCAGTCCAGTGGAAATTGCATTCCTACTCACTGAAGCACCGTTGAGCCTTTCAACCCTAGTCCTTTAGCTTGAGTTTTATGATGCCAAGGGGATTGGGCTCACTGCCCTCCAATAACCCAGGCAATGAATTAATGTGCCCTTTGCCCTAAGACTTCTTCTGTAACATCAAAACTCCTTAGACAGGATGTAGAGGGCTGTTCAACAACTTGGAAACCACACTGTCGGAAAGATGTTGACGTGTTGATGGGATTCATACAAGAACAGGAGGAAACAAAGAGGGAGGACAGACCTCTGCTAGATGGACAGAGAATGAAGTCTGATCTGGCTGAACAATGACTGCAGAGAAATACTGATGGTATAGTGAGGGTGTATGAGTCATAGTATGGTTGTTCAGGGCAGTGCAGTGTGCAGCTGTGCTACACAAAAGAAAATCATAACTGAATGCCAGGAAAAACTACATGAAAGATGAAATGAAAGAAGAAATTAAAGAAGTTCAGGGAATTTCCAGCTCCATTAAAATACATAATAATGGATAATACAAGGATATCACAGGACTGTGAGAGTGAGACATATGAGACTCCCTTTCCCACTTCCAGTTTCTATACCTTTACAGACCATAAAACAGAATGTGCTGCCCTGCAGACCTAAGATTTTTAAGGGAAGCAAATAAACACATGCATAGTTGCGTATGAATGAACAGCAATAGACAGGATCAAAAACTTTTTTAAGACACAGAGCAGACGCTAAACTCTGGGGAATATCTCTAATTATGGTCAAATCATTTAATTTCATAGTTTTCCATTCTGGGCTTACTTGGCTCTTCACCAGGTCTTGGTGACAGAGATGGGACACTGAATGACTGAATTATGATTGAGACAGTGTTCTCCTTGGTTTGGAAGCTGAAAGCACAGGAAAAACATGAAGGGAGATAAGCAATGCTTAAGAGGAAATTTCAGAATGATTCAGGGGTTAGTAAGGATGGGAATATTTTTTTATAGCTTTGTGATTTTGTCATGGGACAAAATTCTAAATACATTCCTAACAGATGAGATCCTCAAACATCTGGAGAGATACGAGCTGATACGAGGCCACTTACATTTCATAAAGGATAAATTTAGACATTTATAACAGCTGCAGTGACTGTGAGAGTTAGGCAGGGCTGTGGATGTAAGCTGTCAGAAGTTGAGGAGGGAAACAGTCTGATGGCTAGGCTGGACACCAGGGATTCATCTCATCGTCAGCAAGGGGAGGATTTCCCAAGTGCAGGGGAATTCAAGGAGGTAACCGAATTTTCCTCATGTCTTGTAGGAGCCACTCTGGATCTGGGCAGTGGGAATGATCTGCTGCTGCTTCTGTAGACCAGTGACATCCTACTCCCCCCTATATGTACCTGGCACAAAAATGTCTGCAGGAGGTTACAGACTAAAATGTCAGGTCTGAGCCCCATTCTCCCACAATGCCTCCCAGAAACCTTCTGCTTTGGAGAGGGGGGTTCTAAAAACAGTATCAGGGACATGGTGTGCACCCCGCTCCCTTTTTCATGCCAGGGTCAGGCCGTGAGCTGTAGCAGCCTTGTGTGACCACAGCACTTGCAGCACTGTGACCTGGAACGCAGGGGACAGCCAGGACAAAGCTCAGACCACAAACTGGGAGGTATTTTGGCATCTTACTGCCCTTGCCTAAACACATCTCAGCTTCTGGAGACCAGGAAGGAGTGGGAACACCACAGGACAAATGGTTCAGATTTTTAACGGGTTTAAAATTGGTTTGAAATCAAAGAAGATGAGACGCATTGATCCGATGTCGACTGACATTCCTGAGATGCAGCCAAGAAAAACAAGTTGACACTCAGAAAGTCACCAAAGAACAAAAGGAAGAAGAAGGAGATGAAAAGGAGAATGGGGAAAAGCATGAAGCCATCAGCTCAATACATGTATCTAGCAGAGGTCTGCCATGTCAGACCTTAGTGCCACTAGTGTCTAATGAGGTCAAAAGAAAAAGGATTTTTCATTTCATAAAAATGTGTTGATGTGTCTGAAATGCTTTTTATTTTAATAAGAAAATAATCTGATTTCCAAACACATTTCAAGACATGAATTCCCTTTCCAGACTGGATGGATGCAGAAAAAGTTCTGGGATTTGATATGGTTTAAAGTGAATTAAAGGGGTAATTTTTTTCTCTACCCATCCTCTGATGTATAAAGCAAAATTGCATTCATGTTTGCTGATCTAAACTGAAGCTGCTCCCTTACCCCATACTCTTTATTTCTCTTTTCTAGCGTAGAAAAGCCAGAGAAAAGAAAGAAACAAAAATGTAAGCAGTTTGGTTTTTTCTTTTAGGGCTTAAATAAAAGAATCTTTACACTTGTCTGAAACCATTTTTTTAAAGCCATTTCATGAAAAACTTTATTCTAAAGTATTCCAACAGAAAGCAATATTCATTTTGATCTGCTGCTTTATTTTACATACACCACGTTCCTCATTGCTACGGGAATACATCACTAACTCTGAGCAAACTTTGCTATTCTTTGAAGGCAAGGAGATGTGAAATGCATTTTTTTTGGTATACATTTAATGAACAGGAATAGAGACAATATGAAAGCAATCAAACTATCCCAGCCTGCAAGAAAAGACAGAGACAGAACCAAGAGCACAGGTTCAAAACACAGCTTGGAGAAAAGTCAGCAGTGATTCACAGATCACAGTTGTGAAGGGTTAGCCCCCATCTTCAGGGCAGTGATTCATATTTTCTATCTTGGGACAATGCTTTTTTTGGTGAGTAATTGTGTGGGTTTGTTTGTGGCCTCCTACGCACAGAATCTCTGTAATCTGAGAGAAACTCTGTATTTTGAGAAAAGCAATGTCCAGGGGGCTTGACACTGAACTGTCTGACAGCGGATTTTAGTATTCAGTGTGCAGCAATGACCGCTTGTATTTTTGAAAGTAAGGATGGATATGAAACACATTTTGGACTTCTTTTCTGTAGTTAGTTTTTAAGATTATTCTAAAACAGAAGACTAAAGCACAGTCCCCAGCAACTGGTTTGCATATGTCCACTTAACAACTGTAACATTCATGATGTTGCTGGGACACGTGCTGTCTTTACGGGCTCTTCGTGTAAGAATTTTAATTTAGCTGAAGTTGAAAGTTTAAAACTTGTGCTAGCTTGCTCCAAAGACCTTTTGTAATATTAGCTGAATTATGTCAAGTATTTTCTGTCAGCTATAAGATTTGTCATAAATCACAAGAAATCTTGTAATAATGTAGTTCTGAGCATTATGCCTCCAAAAAACCCCTTTCATAATGGGAAATACTGTCTTACGCTTTTTAATGTCTTTCTTTCCTCCCTTCCCTTGGGCTGTGCTTTTTTCTTTCTTTTGTCCTTTCTAGGGAAATTAAAGCTTTCCTTTGGACTAACTGGAGAAAATCAACCATTTAGTTAAACTCTATGTTTGTACCTTCTTTATCTCCCTGTAACGGAGGCAATTTCCTTTCATCTGCACAAATATTTGGTACACTGGACTCCACATTTACCATTAGTTTCTGCTCGGTAATTTTCCACTTGAGATCTTTTAGCAAAGATGGACATGAGCGAGCTTATGGGAAAGACTTCTATATGCTGGAAACATTTGGTTCAGAGCCGAACCCATCTCTTGTAAATTAGCAACACCAACAAACATCCAGCCCCAAATACCATTACTGGGTAATGCTGCCTGCTGGAGCAGATTCTCCTAACATAAAGAGATGTCCTGGATGTCACTCTCCTTCTTGTATATCCTTAGGAAGCCCAGGGCAGAAGGTACCATCCCAGGATGCCCAGAGCAAAGGTAGGGAAGCTAAGTTGGGCCACAGGCCCATTTTCAAAGGTTCATTCCCTAGGGCAGTGCTCATTGGTAAGCCAGGGCTGTGCGCTTCAGCCCATAACGCTGAAGGAGCATGTGAAAGAGAAGAAAGAAGATGCTGGCACTAAACGAAGCCAGCAAAGGGCTGGCTAGGACCAGCTGGTGGAAGAGGCTGTGTGACAGCTGACCTTACCACCCTTCAGTGACTCCAGGCAGATGACAGCTTTGGCTAAGCTGCACACAGAGGAGTCACTGAGAGATAGCTATTTACTTGTTTCAGATGAAACCATGAAAGCAGCAGCTGCTGCAGCATCTTCAGTTCTAAGAAAAGCCTTGCAGGAGTGTGCAAGTCTTTGAGGAATATGTCTGTGCAAGGCTTGCATGCCAAGTCCCATACTGGGGACTTTAGATGTATATCTGTGGTGAACTGAGGATCCTATTTTGATCCTATATCTTCCCCTCTTCTGCCTTCTCCTTTCAAAGTGCACTGGTCCCATCACTGGGGGATGGTGGCTTTAAGAATGGTCTCACTGAGAAGCAGCTGGCTCCTGCTCAGAGCCACTTCAGTGTCTTAGCCTCATCTTCCATGAGGGACAAGTGAACCTGAGTGAGGCTGTCAGGTCACTTCATGAGACAGAGCCAGGCACAGCAGTGCAATGAGGCAGGAGCTGACTGTGGGGCTCTGCTCCAGAGCCTTGTGCAGTGCGGACTTTAGGCCCCAAAGTACCCCTGAAATGACATGTAGCCACTCAAAAAAGCTTTGAGCAGCAATTAAGTGACAGGCAGCAGCCTAGTACCAGCCCCCTGCAGATCCCCTGATCAGAGATACTCAGGGCAGGCATGCAGCAGGGAGTGTGTAGTTTTGGGAAATGAGTCTGAAGCTCTTGAGGTATTTTTTTTAAACATTAGCTGACTATCTGGGCAAATAATTTTCCGCCTATGGGTGTCTTACAAAAAGCTGACTATCTTGTTCTACTAATGAACCTTTGTCACTGGGGTGCCTTGTGGGTGAACCAGTATGCTTTCTAATTCTCTAGGCAAACACCGACATTCCCTAGCATGAGTAAGTTGAGTGCTGAGCAGTGACTAATGAACAGCTGGTATGAATTCCTGACACTCCTGGAATCCAGAAATATGTTGATGAATTCTGGCAGAAGTCCAAATATTTGCAAAGTAATGACTAAGGTGGTAATGAACTACAGTTGACTGGCTCATTCATGTTAAGATGCTCAGCAGTTTATCCCAGTGTACATCCAGAATCTCTGAGCCAGTTCTGGGTCATCTTTTCATGTCTGCAAGAAGGGGGGTGCCTGGGGACGCTACAAGCACCACAGTAGAACGGGGACCCACTGGGTACTGGTGCTTATCTGCACTGCACACATGCTCCATCTCAAGGCAACCAGGACTTCTGGTTTGCGTGAGGGCTCCAAGCCCCTTCCTATCTGCAAGGCAAACAGCACAAACAAGACTGGCCCAGGCAGAGTAGGTACCACAGAGGAGGAAACTAAACATCAAATCAGGAAATGCCCGTGGCCTCATCTTGTACAAGGAGCAGTGCAGAGAAGACTAAAGTTGATGAAGGAAATGGAGTGACTGCCAGGTCAGCAGAGACTGAACAATTTAGGATTAGATCATTTCAAACTGGGAAAAGGAATATTCTCTGGAAAGACAACCCACAGATGAACAACAGAGAAGGATAGGAAAAATTATGTCAAAGAGCACAGATTCCATACTGGGAGCATATGTATTTACAGATGCTAATAGGCACCAGTAAATCTTGGAGTCTTCTATGGGGTCATCTTTGAAAATAGGAACTAGGGTGACTTAGCATTTTTGAACACACTGCCTCCTGGTGAGGCATGAGCTATATTTATGCCAAAGTCCTGCACTGATTTCAATAAGGTTCCTTTTGATGTGCACAAAACCAAATATGACCAGACCATACCTTGGACAATGTTGCTGAGATAGCTGAGTACATATCTCCCTTGTCTTCCTGCCCTCCTGTGCAGGCAGACACAGTCAGTATGTGTGAAGACAGGCATATTTCCCAGCATAGACTGGGAATGCCACTCACAAATTTCCTTGAGTATATTCAAGCAGGCATCTCAAATTAAACTAAACTCAACCCAACACACTATCTCACTTTTCCTTTCCCTTTTTTTGAAAGGGATTTATGCTAATGATAAACTAATTTAACTGGCAGGTAAAACCACAGATGGGCAAACATGACGGACTGATATAGCCAGATGGAATCATGTGTGTTTTAATCCACAATCAGTAGGCACAGCAGCGAGAGCCTTTTAATGCCACTTTATAGGAATCAAGTGCTCTGAAACTTGACTGGAATTATGTCATGAGAAATAAATAGCTCAAGCCAGAGATAACAAAGGATATAAGGCGATGGTGGTGCAACATTGCTTCAGAGGAAAAAAACATCTAGAAACTGTTGAATGTAACAAACCCAAGGACCAAGAAGAATAAGCTGACTTGGGGGAATGTTTTGACTGTCACTGACCGCTCGTCAGGCAGTGGTGGAGGTTTCCACAGTATTCAGGAGCAGTGAGAAACACAGCCCTGAAACAGCAGAAGATATTTCTTGGCAAGTGGCACTTTTCTGCTGCTGCAACTGCTGGCCTACTCTTCCTTCTCCTCAGCTCTAGATGCAGACTCCACTGATGCCACAGGGACACAAACCCCACCATCCATGAGCTGTCTCCACTGCACGCACCCGCTGGCTGGGGAATTTCCACTGACACGCAGGGATTTTTGCATTGGAGCTGGATTTTGCATTAGGGCAGGGTTTTATTCACGTGAACTCCTTCTTTTGGTTTGCTCACCACCAGATTTGGAAATAAGAATCTGGACCACTGATGAAGTTCTCCCTTTTCTCAGCACCAAAGCCCCTGATGCTTCTGTCACAAAAAAGCCATAGCTGTTAGTGCTTTCCAAGAAAAGCAGCACTGTTTTGCTAAAAGTGCTGACTGGCAGCAGGTTGGCATTGGGTTTCTTTGTTAAAAGATAACAGAGCTTACGTTTTCCGGGAGAAAGAAAAGTCCTATTGATATAATAATATCATGCCAGGCAGACAGCCCTGCTTGTGTAATCCACTTTGAGCACAATGCTGTGTTGTGGCTCGAGCATTGTTTCCAGATGAAAAGTGGCTGTGATTTGCCTGGTCAAGGATGTTATCCTGACTGACAGGTCTACAAAAGGAGACAGCATGTGTGGCAGGCTGAGAGGCCAGAGAAGTCCACCTGAGGGGTGAGGGGATGGGGCAGGGCCTGGTATGCAGGGACCTTCCTGTATGTGCACCTCCCTCCTGTGGGTAAAAAGGGTGCCAGGGGCATTCCACAGAGCTGGGGGAATCCTATGGTGCTGGTGGTATCCCATGGGCGTGGACTGCAAGAGGAACACTGGTATTTATAAATCTATTATATGAACAGAATTAGATACTGTTTGCAAAAAATGTTAATTTTCACTCTTTATTTTTTGCTGTTTACTGGCTAGTGAAAAGCCCGACTGGTTGAGACTTTCAAAATGTGTGATGAATGTGACAATGTTTCTCAAAAAAGTTCAAAGATAGTACCATATTGTAGGCAGGCATCTGCCTTCGGTTTAGATCTGTAAATTACTCCTTTATCTTCTATCTCTTCTTGACAATTCAGATGAAGTCAGGACACCATTAGTTCAAGGTGTTGATCCAGGCTTGCTTTGGACCACACATCAGTTCTGTGGCAAATATGATGAATCTTGTGGGCACTTCTGTAACCAGATGGGCTGAGCTTTGTGTTTGCAATACAACTAGGAAGTTAAAGAGTTGTTAAATCTCTGTAGCAGAAAGTCTGCTGTAAAGTTTTGCATGTATATATAACAACCCTTCTCCAGATGCGGAGTATTTGCCATTAGCAAAATAGTGTCTTCTATGTAAAGTGGTTTATTACAGCCACTTGTGTTATAATGACCAGCCCTAAGCTTTTGCAAAGCCTTCTTGGGACTAAACTCAGCAATTGGGTGTAAAGTGATAAATCTGGTTCATACTGAAGTCCTATAAAGGTCATTCATGGGCCTCTTGCTAGCCATTTAAACTGAGACCAAGTTTCATTCAAACGTGAGAAGTGTGTAACAGCAGCATGGTCAGATGACCGTAGGGATTAGATGGATAAGCAGGACGAAGAACACAGGAAATAAGAGAATTGTTCTCCTCTTTGGAGCTAGATACCTCAACCAACACCCTTTCTCTAGTAAAAAATATTTCACTATATTAGTGATGATAAATGAGCATCTGCAGGACTCCAGCCCAAACCACCGTAATTTTCACTACGTATTCAAGGGATGGCACTAGGAGATAGTGCTGTGCAGATGGCCAGAACATGTGTTCTGCAGCATCAAGATCCTTCTCTGTCTTCTGGATAGGAATTTTGGGATTTAAATGCCAAGTAGTCCAGTGCTGGTCTTCAAAAATCAGGCTGGTTTTCCATATGCACGTAATTATACCAAACTGTGCTCCAGACATTCAAAACTGCCAAGCTAAGTGTGGCTGGGACAGTAGCTGATTAGTAAGAGAAGTTCATCACCTGCAGCCTCTGAGACCACTCCTAGCTAAGACATATCATTTTTTGACAGCTTTCCATCTGGTACTGACCAGGCCTGAACACGCTTAATTAGTGAGATCTGATGAGTACTAAGCCTGAGGTTGTGTTAGTCTTGCTTCTAAATTTGGACACGTGCTTTGAACTAGTAATACAGGAGTTAAAAGCATCATGTAAACAGGATTAAACTTGGCTCACAAAACCTTTGCTGAGTCCTTTTTAGAGGGAATAAGAGACAGCAAGAAAGCATACAGCAGAGCAAATGCTTCAGACAAAAATGGCTAGTAACTCTGAAAACACACCTTTCAACATCTATCTCTGAGCATGTAAGAACATGGTATGCCTGGGGTCCTGTGATGGATGTCAACACTTGCAGGTGGGACGATGTGCCTGGGAAAGCAGTGGCACTCAGCAGTAGCAGGGAGGGGAATCTGCCTACAGCCCCTGTTGAGCAAAGGCTTGGCCATCCTGTTCAGAAAATATGTGCCCATGGGATGGCGTTGAGTATCTGCAGTGACTGGAGTGCTGTGGAACAGCCCGTGAAGGTGCATCATGATCCAGCCTCCCTGCTGAGAGGGAGGCCTGGAAATCTAGGGCCCTTATGGGGAGCTGGCAAAAGTCATGTGAGCAAAACTTGCATGTTGAAAATAGAGGAAGTGTCCAGGGAAAAACCTTGTAAGGTTTACCCCACGGCTGTGATGCAGCACTTAGGTGGTTCCCGAGATCCAGATCTTCCACTGATGGACTTCCAGAGATCATGGACCAGGCAACCACTGCCTCCAACCAGGGTACAGCGTCAACACAGTGAGCACTGAAGGAAATAGAACGTGAAAGCCTTCAACAGTGGTGTGGTGCAGGCATTTATCTGGGGATTTGCCGTCTCAGCAGGAGTGCACAAAGAATACATGGAGCTTGATATGTTTGAAAATATGTCAGACAGCACTCAAACACATGCACTGATGGATGCACACAGCTCAGTATGTTTCCTGTATCTGAAGTGTAGTTTCATGAGAGGAACTGGAGCTTTTGGGAGTGCAGTAACTTTCTGGGAGAGTGTCTTCATATGTGTACATTCAGCCTAGAACACTAGAATGCAGCCTCTGATCTGGTCTCTTGACATTTCCCAATATAAGTATTAAATGATGATTTATCATGTCTTGTGAATATGATTACAGATGCCCCCCAGTTTTGGAGCGCAGGGTGACATGAATGCTCTGAGAAATGTATGTTCATTTGTTCCTGTGCAGTATACACTATTGCTCTCCCTGAGCAGGGATCTCCCAGGCTAGCCAGAATCTCTTAATTTGCATTTCTGTCTAAGAGAGAGTTAAAACCACTTAATGTGCTATTTTGCCTTCTTTTCTTTTTCTCATTTATCTCCAGATGTTTCAGGACTGCAGTAGAATGCTTAGAAAAAATCTCACCAGCTAATAAATGAAAGACAGTATTTAATTTATTTACTTTCAAATAAACCAGGCAAGCCATTCAGGCATTTGTTGCCAAACAAGATCATCAAGGCTAAGAGGCTTGTCTATACTATTCCTATTGTTCTGGTGAGTTATTTGCCTTCTACTTAGAGCAGTCTACAAGCTGTTTCTCTCTATATAATGAGAAGGAATTTTACACATGTAAAGAATTCTCCATGCTTCAGTTTACAGATGTGATTTAACAGCTCTTGCTTTCAGAGGGCTTGATGGAGAAATATCTGAAGTATCTAAAATATTGTAAGAGAGGTCAGAAATGGCACTGAGAGCTCAGGACTGGCTGCTTTTCTGGGCTCGTTCAGGCTGCTGCAATGAAAGAAGTGCTTTGACTTTTGGAAAGTGTGTTTATTGGACTTCAAAGGAAGTGTACAAAAGTCAAAAACATCTTCTGGAGAGTTTTGAAAACATCCTCTATTCTTCTTTATGTGTTTGTTTTCTCACTGCAAAGTACTTTCAGTGGATCATATAAAAAACGCTCCCTGTGAAGGTATTCCATATATTCTTAAAATAAATTATGTATAGTCTCCATATCATAATGAAGTGAGAACACTCATCTTCTGTAACCATTTTTAGCTTTTCTTATATATTTCCATACAAATACACACTCAGAAACTGGAGCTGTTCACACACTAGAAGAAGTAACACCAGCTCCTTCCTTTGCCCTGAAGTATCAAATGAACAGCTGTTTGTTGCTTTCACAGAGGTGGTGGCCCTTAGGCATCAATCTCCTCTAAAGAATCTTCCACTCCTCTGTGGATTCCTCCTCACTGTCTTCCTTCCAGACTCCTGCATTTTACCGGTCACTTTCATCTTCAAACACTAGACTTCACCTCACTTGCAAACCGGTGGTTCAGACCACAGTAAGGAGAATATTGATGCAGATACTTTATTTGAGATTTTAAGACGTGTGTCACTGGGGAACTACAACCAACATGGCTCTGTTACTGGCTCTGAAACACAATGCCGAAGTCTCTGCTCCTTTGGATTAGGTCTCTTTTGCCCCAGGAGAGACTCCTTCTACCTTAGTCTTGTTGAGTTCAAATTCTTGCTGAAAATGGACTTGGAAAAAAAGTGTCTTTTTCTGGTTACAACTATACTGTTGAAAGATGTGGCACCATCAGCTGGAGTCCATCCATGTGTAAGTACAGCAAACTTCAATCAACTTGGATTAATTTAGTTTCTTTCTCTCTCTTTGCCCCTTTTGCCACCAACAGTTGTTTCAGGCCACTGGGACAGTACCAGCTGTCACTTGCCAGCAGGTGATGTCACCTTTATGTATGTCTGCTGGGCCTCTGTTTTCACAAGATGTCAGTTCCTCTGGATATCTGAACAGACTGCATGTTTTAGACTGCATCTGACACCTAAATCAATATATTTCACTTTCTTTTCAACAGTTATAGTTCCTGAAACTGAATGACTTGGATCTGTTGCAGGCAGAAAAACTGCTCAAAGACAAATGATCTGGCAAAATTGATATTAATTTTGCCAGATCATTTAAATCTCCGCGTTTGTCTTTGAGCAATTTTTCTGCCTGCAACAGATTCAAATTGAACATTTTCTGCTAATGTCATTGACATGCTCCTGGCTTTCTTGTTCATTAACAAAGCTGTTAAAAACCTTTTGTTGGCCTTCAATATGATTTGCTATGTGTTGCTGCTTCCCATGACTGAGGTGGACTGCTAGTGGGTCTGGAAGATCGCCAGTGTTCCTGGAATCTCTGTATCTCCATCATTTAAGTCCTGCCTACCAGATAACCTACTTAGAAGATAGAAACAATAAAACAACACAGTTTTAGACCACTGCATGTGGATTTATTATTTTCCATTTCCATCCCTTCCGAAACAGAAGTTGCTTCTTTGTGATTTTACATACCCTCAATACTTTAGCAATAGCTGTGAGCCTTTCCCAACCACAACACTCGAGTACTTTGAGGGCTGTGGTTCAGAAAGTCTTCATTCTTATTTCTAAAGCAGCTGAGCTATGAGAACAGCACACAGTGATAATTCTTTTTATGTTTTTACTTATTTATGGCCTGAGTTGTTTTTTGCTTTATTTTCTGTCAAATTAGGTCTTGCTGGCATTTTTCGACTGCCTCCATTTTTGATAAATGGCATTTCTCTGCAGTAGACCTGAAAACTGCTTCTCCTAATGAAGCCATTTCATGTTTCTGCACTAAAATTTTCAAAACACTCATGAAAATTTTATTGTCTCCCAGTATGGAGACACATAAGATCTTATAAATAAATGCTTTTGCTCTTTTTGAGTCCAGTGATTAAACTTGAAAACATCAGTTTGAGGACATATAGTCCACTATATATAGTCCATATAGTCCACTATATATAGTCCATATAATTTCAGTTTGCATAGAAAATTCCCTCAGACATCCCACAAGATATAGGTAGTAAAGGTGAAATAAGATTCCACATCTTAATCCCGTCCTATTATAAGCATGTTGCTCTTGTTGGGTGCTTTGAGTGAAGATCTCTTCTTTGCAAGCATCACTCTCCAAGCTGAAGGTGAGGTGATAGCATTCCATGATTGCCACTAAAAAAATGGCTCATCATGGACAGCTCTTCACACCCCTCCTACTGAACCAGGATGAGGAACTTCTAGCTGGTGATTTTCATACATAGACAAGTTACACCCAGAGCACTTCTGCCAGGCTCAGAAGTTCCTTGTCTATCACCCCAGCGACACAGGGGAGTGGACAGGATCTCACATGTAGTTCTTGACAGGACTAAAAGTCACAGGGCAGTTTAGTGCACCTGGATTTAAAAAGACAAACTAGAGAACAGAGTAAAACAATATTTAATGGACTCCCCAGTTCTTTTCTTGATTTCTTTTCCCAGACTGGTACCTCAATCATGAAGTCCTGGTAAAGCAGAAGGAGGAAGAGAAACAGCGCTTCAGAAATCAGACCCAGGACCTCAGAGCTGAACTGCTACCTCGAAGGTGGCCGATGTGTGCATGCCCTGAGCCCAGGGCTGCCTCCCATCCCTCTGAGCAGCTGTGGTTTCATTGTAGTATCATACGACCCCCTGCTGGTCTCATTTTTCACCTCAGCACTTCTGGCACTCCACTTTTTCTGTTTTTTCCCTCCTCGGGAATCTTGAAAGAGCCACCCTCTATAGGCGCTCCTTTCTGAGGATGCAAGTAACTTCTCTGGGAAACGATGGTCCTGAAAGGGCCTGACCGGTGTTGCCCAGCATTGTCCTGCTCCCTCTGCAGCGGTGGTGACAATCCTGGCAGGAACCGACCATATCTCAGGCTAATGAGTTGTCAGAAACCCGTTCCCGTCCCTCGCCTCCCGGGCAGGTTATTATTATGAGGGCTGTCAGTGGCGGGTGAGGATGGGGCAAGCAATCCATTTCTGCAGCCAGCGGGGAGCTGCGAATCTGTTCACAGGGGATCAGCGGGGTGCTGTGGGAACCGGCCTGCCCTGCAAGCGTCCACCAAGGGCTACCATTCAAGAGAGCTCTGTGGGTTCATGGCGAGCGCAGCGAGTTTGCCTCTAATGTATGCCCTAATGAGTCAGCGGAGGGTGTTCTGCCTGCCTGAATGTCTTTAGTGTGGCAAAGCGGAGTGGACATTCCCATACAATAGTGGGCTTAAATTCAGCTTCTCACCGATGTCTAATTCATGGGCGGAACGGCTTTTGTAATACCTATAGAAGAGAAGTACAGTAGGTCATTTCTCCAACTAATTGGAGTTGACAATCCCATATCTATCCATATCTCAGAGCCATTTGCACGCATTTGGGAAAGGAGGTATTTTGTCTTCACTCACTTGGTCAGCTACTGAAAAGGGAAAATAATGTATGTATGGGTTTCTGCTTCAAGCAGTCACAGATTTGCAACAAAAACTAATATATTCTGGCAATGGCTTTTTCACTTCCTTAATGGCAGGTAGAGCATTAAGGGTTATCTTTCTTACCTCCATTCTCCACCTTTTAAAGGATGCTTCCTTTCCCCCACCCATGGTTTGATATCTCTGCAGGGCACTCTTTTCATGACTGTCGGTTGCCCCACAGCACAGAAACTCATGCAAGATTGATAAGATAGGTGCTATCATAACATCAATGGTCAGAATAATTCAAAATGTCCCTGCTCTGCAAACAGGAGTTTCACCGTTTGCTGAAGGCCACTTGCTGGACCAGTAGTAGGAGTAAGACTGGTTCCCAGCCCCACGTCTATAACGACAAAGTGCATCAAAGATGTCACATGTTTTACTCTTTTTTGGCATGCCATGAACTTCTGCTATCATTAACACTTTATCCACTGGCTGATTCAGATACAGCAGTTGCATACATGGAGAGTATTAATTTTTCTAATTTCATTAAGCACATAACACCTGAAGAAGAAAACTTCTCAAATTCTGTGTGGAAGCCAAATGAGCACTTTGGAGTGCTGTGCCAGTTAAAATTGGACCTTTATCTTTCTTTGGTAGACCATTTTCTCCTCAAAGACATCAGCCACAGAACTAAGTTCTGTCCCCACCTATGGCAGCCTTTGGGAAGAATTTACAGAGGTTTGAGCTAACTTGAGGGATTTAAACCATATATTTTTTTAAACAAAACTTTGACTCAGTGCATTTGTCATGCTAGAGCCTTCAGACTTTTTCAGTGCAATCCTCAACTCCATTAACAGTCTATGATGAAATCATATAACTAAATTAATAGCCTTTTCCATTCTCTAAGTGCCTATTCCACATGGGATCCAAACATTGTAAAATTGCCTGGTTGGTACTTCATGCTGGGACTGAAGTAGACTGTAACACCACTGGGATGGAGACAAATAAACTTTACACATTAATCCTGTTGACTCAAAGGTGATTTAGCTGTTCTTGATTTGACATGGAAGTTTTGTAAGATGCTATAGAGCTAGGAAGCAGTATAAAGCCACACAATAAATAGGAAAAAGATGAGATTAACTACCATCTTATTTTTCTAAATATGTTCATTAAAGATATTAATTTACTTAGGATGAAAAACTTTACTATGCTTTTGCTTTAAAAAAAAAATCTGCTGGAAGTGTGGGAAATATGTTTTTAAAAACCCAGTAAATGGAGCACACGTCAGTAAAGACAGCTCAATTTCGTTACGGTGGTGTGATCACAAAAACATTTTCTACCATGCAACTTTTAATTAGTCTCGCAAAAAATTATTCTGCTTCACTTATACAGAGTACAGTAAATGGCTACGTAAATGCATAAGGAATGAAATAAATACGCTTTGTTCAAATGTGGTGACCTTTGGGAGACAAAGATGATAAGAGAATGAAGTTTCTCTCTGTTTCCCCTTGTATTTATCCTGTGGCAAGTCAATGTTCCTTCATGAAATACAGTAATTATGATAAAAAATAAACCAAAGTGAACTTCTTCACTTCACACTTCAACAATCTTCCAGCCATACAGACGCATTCATGCATGTATGGCTGTCATTTCCAATCCAGACAATTTTTGATAAGCTTTAGCTATTCTGAGGTGCTGCCAGTTTGAGTGACAACCTTGATACCTGCAACTAAATGGTTAATCTGTTCACCATTGTGAATGTAATCAGTGCTCTCAGACCCAGTGGAATACCACATTTTTCTGATGTCTGAAATAAAGTTGTTGTTAGTAAATAATATAGAGTATATGTACATAGAATGTCCAACACATAAATATTAACATGCATGGTACTGTGTGCACTGTTCTGTGGTATCACATATGTGTGCATATATATATATATATACACATTAATATTAAACCAGAGAAAATCTGGAAAGGAAAGCATATTGTTTAAATTATATAAAATAGGTTTGCCTTTGCTATAAATAAAAAAAAATTAAATTATGCTTTTCTTTACAACATTTCAGATGAACAGCTCAGGTCTGGGTCATGTGTGCTCTATGACTTTTTAGTATAATTTAGCATCCAGTTCCCATGGAACTCAGGGGCATTCTGCCCTTGAAAGCACAGTCATTACTTCCATCCTGCTGCTATTTAGATACACTTGGGGATGATGTGTACTTCCAAATGTGAATAAAGCAAAACTAGTGAAGGCAAAGGTTATGTAGGCAAAGGGTATTCAATTTCCCTCATTTGCTAAAGACATTACAGCTCAAATCAGTCTGCTGAGCTTGCACCTTTTAGCCCATTATCTGAGACTGGGTCAACTTGGCAACCAAAAATGTTGTATTTTTCATTTGTACAAGCTATTATATACTCATATATCTGCTCACCATCAGAAACACTGGTTTGCAGGATTGTCTCTCTGCCACAATCACATTGCTTCTCAGACAGCCCACTTCAGAGGGGCATAGGAATTGCCATCCACTTCACTCTATTTTAAATTATTTTATCAAATACTTAAAGTCATACGTCCACTAAAATTCTTGGTGTCCCAGCATGGTAGTATTGTGAAATAAACTTAAACAAGACTGTTCAGCTGTGAAATTTTTGTTTGTTGTTAAATAAATCTTTAATTGTATCATTTAATCCTCTAGATCTCCTTTCCCTGAAATAGAAAATTATAAGAGCTTCTTCTTGAGCACTTAAGGCAAAACCCCACAAAACCACAGATGAGCTGAAGTGTTTTATGTCCAATTCACAGAAGCATGTAAATCCGTAAAGTGTCACAGGAATGAACTAGCCCTTTCCCCCTTAATAATTACATATCTTTTACAGTCTGTCAAAACAAGTAGTCACTTGCCTTACATGAAGCATTATATGAAAGGAACATCAATATCAGTCCATTGCAACCTACAACTGATCAAACAACCTTAAGGATCACTTAAGAAATACCACATTTGCCAGAAAATACTCAACCTGGTGTACGGCTATGCTGAATTTTTGCTTGCTGTGTAGCAAAACAAAATGGTACAAATGTTTCATATCTAACCTAGCATTTATTATACAAAATCCATATTAAATACATCTTATTTATTAAGTGAAGTTGGCAATGCTGTTATTAAGGTTTCACTGTTTTCCATCCTAAGCTCCTCTTTCTTAGCATCTTATAACTCTGGCAGTCTTTAATTGTTTGTATAAACATTTACAGGAGGCAGAACTTTAGAAAAGCTTTCCTGGAAGCAGGAAATATCTGCTCCAAGCTGATATTCTTTGGGAAAATTTCATCCAAGAAGGTAATTTCCAAGAATGGTGCTTGGTTAAAAAATAGGTTCCTTTCCCCTTATTTTTAAAACAAGTTTTTTCTGGAAAAACAGAAAAAAGAGTTTTGGAGCAAAGATTTCAGTGCTGCAACAAATGGTCTTTCTCGAGGGTACATCTTCTGTTATGCTTGTGAAACGCGCCCACAGTCTAACCCTTGAACACACCCTAATCCTCAAAATGATCACAGTTTGCACGTGCTGGTTGGAGCGAGCCAGCTCAGGCACCAGAATATGTTTATTGGCAGAGAAGCAGACTTTTTTCAATTGTTTTTATTACCCAAACTAGCTAAGTATCGCTATCCCGCATTGCAGTAAACAACACAATCAGGGCACAGTCTTCCCTTTCCTTGCCTGGTCAGTACCTACCCTTACAAGTGAGCTTGTCACTGCATTTCTGGGCAGAAGAGTGGATCCTCTATTTACCATCACTGGGTCCGACTTCAAGAACACACACCGCTTATCCACTATGACCTTCCCATTACTTGTGGTGTAAATTGCCACAGGGAAGACATTGCCCTGGAGAAGGAAGGCACCAAATGGATGCAAACGCCTCTGAGACCACGCTGCCAAGGCCACCCATGCCAAGTGCAGACAGCAACAGTGGCTGCTATAAGAGATGCAAAGAACAGAAAAGGATACAAAGAGAGCAGTGTGGCAGTGGGGCCAGGTCATCTGGGGCATGCAAGGAGCATCAGGAATTGACAGTGCACCATCAGAAGCACTGAAATTGCTCATAATATCTCTCCAGGGTCTTGGCACCCCAGCAGGGAAGCCCAGGGCACATCACCTGCCTCCTCAGAAACACCTGTTGGGCAAAGAGAAGCCAGCTCTCAACCTCTGTGTACTTTGAAAAAAACCTAACAGTCATTTAACTGATCTAACAGTTTACTCAGCAAAACGAAGGTAAAACTAAATGACAACGAACAGCTTTACAAGAGGCAGTTGTAACAAGGGAACACCAGCACATCAGTGACCTCCTGGCTAGAAATGAACCAGGTAGATCTGGTCTCTGTGAGCCCTGTCATCATTGGCATAATACAGTGGAAACTTCACTGGTCAAAGCTCCAGCTTACTGAACTCCTAGAGAATTCTGAAGGAAGGCATTTCTGTGGTGACGCACTGCACCCAGCACATACAGCTGGGCACTGGCCCAAGAAGTATGAAAGTCAGGGCACTGGTAATTTGGGGATGGTTGGCATAAAACCAGTGTAAACAGCTATAGTCATGCTCTCTCCCCTGGATTTGTACCAGATGACGTGTGTTGAACTACGGGATTTTCAGTTACTTCCATCCTGAGTATGCCGCAGTCTTTTGTCCTGTCTGCCTTGGGCATTTGGTCCTAATTATCTGACCATCCCCACAGTTAACTCCCGGTCCTTATAATCCTTCTTATCTTGGGCAGGATAAGCCTATGGGGTTCCCAAGGTTTGAGAAAAGCTTGCCCACCTACACGAGCTTGGACTCCTGCTTGTTTCAGGCAGGCAGTGATATGCTCCAAGGTTCTGGTAGCTGACTAGAAACTGTCTGCATGACAGCTTCTCCTTGACGCTGCTCCACAGGGAAGGGTGTACACATACATTTGCCTTTATAGCAGACCCTCAGTACTCCCTAGCCTGGAAAGGTCCTCACAAAGGGCCACCAGTTTAGCAGAGAGGCAGAAGCCACTGGAAGTCACTGGTCTCAGACGCAGCTGCCTCCAAGATGAACTGTGTGCCCTGGGCTCAGGTTCAAGCCAAACAAGAAATGCAGACGTCACCTCTGGAACATTTTCAGAGCACAGGGGGTTGGGGATTTTTTCTGTCTGTAGACCCTTCCTGGAAGTGAGACTTTCTGGCCCAGCTGCCTCAGGACCAGCACTGGCTCCCCAGGGAGAGGCTCAAATAACCCAGCAGTCTTTGCAGAGGCTCCAACCTCAAATCACTCTTCCCTTTGGCTATCAGAAAAAAAGATGTATCTGACCAAATTAATAAAACCACAGCACATTAAAGCCTCACAGTGTAATGAAGGGAGTTCAGGACATATTTGTCCCTACAGATGCCAATCAGCCTTGATGACTCACAGGTTACTCTGGGACTTGGGCTCCTATTTCTCTGCCTCATCTCTCCAGAATATTGCTTGGGCTCAGACAGAGTTTTCTAAGAAATTCAAGAATCCTGGATTTAGCTCCTTCCTTTAACCCAGTGTAATTTCTCTCACTTACTTTCTCATCTCCAGCTAGTTTCTTCCTGCTCTTTCTCTGAAATGGTGAGAGAGTCTGTACAATATCTGGTCTCTCCTGATCAGTAACACCCTGGTGACCCATGTACCTGTTGCCTAATAGCTCTTTTCTTATCTTCAAGATTCACCCCCACAAGATTCATTGTTAAAAATTGCAGATGAGCTCCTCTGTTACAACAGAGCTGCCACCTAACTCAGAAAGCCTCCAACACCAACCAGACTTACTGAGCTCTGCTCAGATAGATTTCCTAAAACACCAACTCTTAAACCACTTCTGTGATTTGCAGCCCGTTATTAGTTTCTATTAAGATGTTTGTGTGAAAGCACAGTTTCCAAATTCCTTCAGCATAATACTTATCTCCCCCTTTTTGACACACACAAGAACACCATTTTATTATTTATACAGATCACTTTGTTTTCCTCAGCACATAATTTCAATTCCAATTCATTAATGTCAAAGCATAAAAGAAGCAACCGCACATAAAGCAACAAAAGTTTGCCAAACCCAGAAGATAACAGCTGATAATTAAGGAAGTCCCATTATTTCCTGGCAAAGGAGCCTGTGTTTTCAGAGACACATTCTTAAAGGGCCTCTCTTTAGTGTAGCTGCATAATTTGCATGAACACTATTTGCACAAATAAATAAAGGTTTTCAATATGAATAAAAGGAGGCTTTAATGTTCCCATAATTTTTGTACAATACCCATCCCATGCCCCTTCTGTGTTCACACAGCCCAGCCTTGTGACGGGTTCATATATATATATGATAACAAAGCCCAGATCTTTTGCCCACTCCTGCAAACCTCTGGGGGAGTGGGCAAAAGATCTGGGCTTTGTTAGGTATACCTGCCCCCACCCACACACCCCCAATCTCATTTCACAGATATCACTGCAGAAAAAAGACATTGCACTGATATGAAACGACACATAAACCTTCTGCCCAAGAATAAACCCTCCAGTTCTATCTTCCCAGGCTCACCTCTGCCTCCTACCTTGTGAGTCTTTCACAGTATGGTCTCCTGCTCACTGGGCAAGTCCAGTCCAAACAGACTTTTGCATGTGTTTCGTCACATTACTATTTGCCAGGCGCTGCCAGGCATGCAGGGCCAATGGCAAGTCTCTTGGTTTTTGTATTTCCCCCATTCCCTTCCCTTCAGCTGTATCCCAGAGTCGTTCAGCAAGACCGAGCCTCTATTCTACGCTACAGTCTTATACTGAGATGAAAATTTGGCAGCATGTGGAAAGACACGTTACTTGGATCAAACCTGAAATAGGCTATCCAGCTTTGTGCATGCTAGCACTTGGATTGTGTATATCCACCCTGGTAGCACAGCTTGGCTTTGGTTTGGTTGATGAGAAACTCAGAGAAAAATTAGACCCCTATTATTCTGAAGCCTGATGTCATTACCTACTGGTTCCCAGTCACGATTCACGGTGAAGGCCTGTGGTGGATGGTTGTTGCTCATTCATGGAGACTTGATCAAAGATGATGTTATTAAAATGACAAATCATCAGCAGAGAGGAAAGGTGTTTCACTGGTAGAGATCTCTGAGAAAATACTGCTTGAAGCTAAACTGTTTTATTCTGGCAAAGCCACAAAAATGTCAGGATTATACCAATTGTTGGCAAGAGCAAATTTTCCATTCCAGTATGATTTTTAAAGGCAAATCTTTCATTATGCCTGTTGCTGAAGGAAAAATAAATTTATTTCATGGCAAGATTTGGCCTGAGTCCTAGATCCTCTTCACATTTAAACATCATCACTACAGCAGCAAAACTCCCCAAGGAATTTGCACAGAGCTTCAAAACCCTTCTAGGTCCGTGAGATTCATAGCCACTGCATCCTCAAGTAGTTAGAACAGAGAGTGTGTCAGAAATCAACTCCTAGTCTGCACAGGCCTGCTTAACAACTGCTTGTCTTAGATCAAGGCACCATATCACCTAATATTTTCAAGAACCAGACTTGGTCTGGGAATCTGGCAAGGTGGAGGAAGGAGGGTGGTATGCCTTCACCCAGCACAGGTTTGTATGGGGAGAGCAGCAAGTTCTTACAAGGCTTTGTCAGTTGTGAACCCAACAGAACCAGAAGCTGAGGTTCACCTGCTGCAGAGCAGGGCTAACTCCGTGGTGCTACACTGGAGCTCTTTTTATGTGAACCTGTCCTTTGAAGGTACTGTCTCCTAGCGGAGCTTCATTTTTGCTAACTCAGCTCTGCCCACTCTTAATTCAGGGCTGTGCCTTCATGACTGTGTTAAGTTCTCTGATTGCAACTGGGGTCCATGGCATGGTGTCTTCGGTATGATGGCAAAGTGGATGCTGTTACTACTCGGGTGGAGATGACTGTGGGGTACCACAGGTAGCTCACTTGATGTGGAATAAGAGTGCAGTGGAGGAAAACCCCATTTACACTGGCATACTGCTAGGAAAAGGCATGGGATGGTCACTGAATGTGCAACCCAGAAACTGGAACATGGGGCAGCTCTGAAAGTTTCCTTAATAAAGGTGTTTATGGCAGGCAGAAGGCAGTCATTGCAGGGAGTTCCTGTCTCAGTAAACTTGGCTCAATCAGGAAAGAGTTCTGAGCAGCTCATCTTTCTCTCAGTGATGTGAGAGGCTCCCCTCTCTGCCTGGCACTATGGTGACACAGTGTGTTAATGATGTCAGTGAGCAATTGCACTTACACAGATAATCTAACAAATCCCTCCACCAGAAATGCTGCTGCCCAGCTGCTTAATGTGTTTCCTTAGGAACAGAGAGTAGGCAGTTGTGCTAAATTCCCACTCCTGAGCTGTAAGAGAAAATCCTATCCATCCACCCAAGAGCTAAGGTTTGGATTAATCTGTGACAACAACTCTTTCCTGTTCATTTCCTGTTGAGTAGCAGTCTAAATACCCTGACCCAAAGGCAGAAAAGAATGCAAATGATTACTTCCCCTATTACATGGGGAAATACAAAGAGGACAAAAGGTGAACTTCAGCCCTGTGCTGAAGGTCAGGAGACAGCCAGCATAAGAAAATTGTCTCTGAGTCAGAATGATTCAGTCAATAAGGCAAACAGCAAATTCCTCACAAGGGGGAAAGAAAAACACCAGCTATTTTGTTTCCTGATTAACCGAGTTATTCAGTTAACTACATCAGATGTAGTCATGCATTCTGTGCTTTCGGTACTCCTTCCTACCCTACCACCACACAAAATTGCAGTCTGCAGCTGATGAGATTACTGACACGTGAATTCACGTACCAGTTACGAAACTAAAAGTCAAGCACTTGCTCTCTGACTTCTACACTGATATCTATGATCCTGGGAAATTTGTTTTTGTAACTACAGAACTGGAGTATTTACTCACGTCTTAGAGGAACAGAATGTATTAAAAGCTGAATACTACTGCTGCTGTATTTTTTGGTACACAAAAAGTTTTCCCAACATGAGTAGGAGACATTGTGACCAAAATTCATTTCATATATAAAAATAAAAGTGCTGTTTACAGAAAACATACCAAACCTGTTATAGTGCCATTCATAGATACATGTTTATCCTTGGCAATTGTCAGAACAGTGCAAAAGTTGCTCCCACTGTATGATTTTATTCAAGACACTCCCTTTAAGCCCATTGCATTCTGCCACACTATACATGTTACATAAAATCAGCTATTCTCTACTCCAAATGGCAAGACAAATTTTGCTATATATACTACTTCCCACTGTGTTCATACTTTTCCTAATTAGTCTTCCCTAAAATAATCTCGTAACTTAGTTACTCTTTAAGCTGGCCCATAGTGAGTCCTGCTACCAGAAAGACAATTACCCTAATTTTGATGTTGTTTCTGTTGCCCACCCACTACACCCTAGAAGAAAATCACACTCATTTCTAATGATCATGGAAACAAGTATCTGAGTATTTTCACAAGAAGTTTCACCTGAACATGAGGAAGAACTTCTTTACATTGAGGCTGGTAGAGTAGTGGAACAGGCTGCCCAGGGAGGTTTTGGAGTCTCCCTCTCCGGAGACATTCAAAACCCACCTCGACATGTTCCTGTGTCACCTGCTCCAGGTGACCCTGCCTCGGCAGGGGTGTTGGACTGGATGATCTCCAGAGGTCCCTTCCAAAACCCTAGAAATTCTGTGATTCTGTCAGTGCACTTTTGATATATGCTAGTTGACAGGAATTATAATTCCAGCTGTTTCACTTGTACTCATCCACAAGACACGTGTGATGCCACTATACATGACCGTCTGCACCTGGGACAGATAGGCTGTGGAGTCAACAGATTTAAACGTGTAGATTGAAGTAGGTGATGATGGCTTTGGTTTCAACAGTGGTGCACTAGACGTTTGGAAGGTAAAATGCACAAAAATAGTAGTTTTGTTACAGAAAGATTGGTTTCCCATTCAGCAACAAATACATTAATGTCTAAGGAAATAGGAATATTCCTGCTGTATGCAGGAATAGACATTGTGGCATTTGATGAATTTAGACATAGAGCAGCAGAAAACATTAGTGTGGATGTGCCAAATTAGTAAGCGGCATAGACGTTGTTTCAGCATGTTTGCCTGTCAAAAGCCAAGAGTCACAAATGTTGCTAGAACCGGACTGGCGTTTCACGAGCGTGAATAGCCTGATGACCCCCACAGCCAAGCAAAGCTCCGGCAACCTCCTTGCCTGGGAGCGAAATTACGCTGACAGAGAACTCTGGGTCTCATGTGTGTCTATTTATAAACTCCGAGGGTTTCCACCCATGCGTGTGGAGTCCCGCACCCGTGCCGGTCGGCAGCTTCGCTCCCGCAGACGGGCGGACGCCACGAAGGCTCCGGAGCACGCGGGGCCCGCGGGTACCGCGGCAGGGCCTGTCAGAGCCCCCCGCCCTGCGCCACGGCCGCCGCGCGGGGATCGGCCTGCACAGAGCAGCAAAGGGGCTGGCTCAGCCCGCCGTGCCGAGGTGCCCCCGCCGAGCAGGACGGGGACACACACGGACGGACGGACGGACGGACACACAGACCCGCGGCGGGCGCTCCCCCCTCATACAAGGCGCCCGACGTCTGCGCTAACGGCGATTGGTTGGGGCCGGGGGAAGCGCGGCGTTCTGGCCAATGAGAGAGGCCCGCGGCAGCGCCGAGCCAATGGGCAGCGCCGCCTGTGCCGCGGCGCGTGAGAGGCCGGGGGTGGGAGAGCGGCGCCCCCGGAACTGGAAGCGGGCGCGGAGCTGCTTCCCTTCCCTTCTCTTCCCGTCCCATCCGACCCGATCCCGAGCCGCTCTCCCGCGGCGCGCACGAGGGGTTCCCGCGTGGGCCTGCGCTTCTCCCGCCATGGTAAGGGCAGCGGGGGGCGCGCGGCAGGGCGGCGGGAGGGGCGGGAGCCGGGAGGCGCTGACCGTGTGCTCCCCCTGCAGAGCCTGCCCCTGAACCCCAAGCCGTTCCTGAACGGGCTGACGGGAAAGCCGGTGATGGTGAAGCTGAAGTGGGGGATGGAGTACAAGGGCTACCTCGTCTCCGTGGACGGCTACATGAACATGCAGGTGAGCGCCGGGGGGTCTCCGGCGAGGTGCGTGGGGCGGGGGTGGCGCCGGGGCTCGGCTCGGGGGCGGCGGAGTGGGGCCGACCAGAACTGGTTGCCCGGAGAAGTTGTGGATGCCCCGTCCCGGGAAGTGCTCAAGCCCAGGTGGGACGGGGCTTTGAGCAGCGTGGTGTAGTGAGAGGTGCCCGTGCCCGCGGCGGGGCAGTGGAGCGCCGCGATCTTTGGGGTCCCTTCTTGGCCAGACGCTCTGTGGGGCGGGCACGGGCGGTGGCTCGGCGGGACTGCGGGGCCGCTCGGCTGCCCCGGCCGCTGTAGCGAGCGCTGGGCCGGGGCAGGGCTCGTGTGTGCTTTGTGAGGCTGCGTTTAGTACGGTCGCTCTGATTTTTGCTCGTTTCCCTCTCAAGCTCGCAAACACAGAGGAATACATAGACGGCGCGTTGTCTGGACACCTGGGTGAAGTTTTGATAAGGTAATTGGGGTATTTATTTATGGTGGAAGCAGGCTCTTTCTAAATCTTCTTACCACTTGCGTTAAAACTTGTATGGGTGGGTGCTGTATTTCTTGTCTAAGAGGCTAAGTGTAGGCCTTACAGGAGGGCTATGAATGTGTATCTTTTATGTTGAGATCCCTTCTGAGGAGAGGGAAAATGGAACTTTTGAATATATTTCAAGAAGTATTCACTATACCTTTTTTGGTGGGTAAATGCTTTAGTTTTCTAGGTTGTTGTGTATCTGTTAATCCTTTGACCTTGTACACCAGTGCATTGCACCTGAAAACATCTCACATGCTTGGAAGTTGAACTTGACCATAATTGCTAACCCAGAAGTTAAGATTTTTTTGTGCAGCATTGTCAACCAGTTACAACTTTTATAAAGGTTCACAATTGTAATGAACTTTGTGGAAAAGCTGTACAAGGTCAACAGCAGCAATTTCTTATGCAGAATTTGGCTGCTGCCAGGCTACACACAAGCAGAAAAATGCTTAAAGCATCTTATGTGAGGAAAATTATAACATTTACAGCCAAGAACTAATAGAACTCTTGGTTTTATTTACAGGTGCAATAATGTTTTGTACATCAGAGGTGTGGAAGAAGAGGAAGAAGATGGAGAAATGAGAGAATAGATGCTTTGTATTTCTGGAAATAAACTTTTTTTTCTTTCTGTTTTTCATACTTTTGTAATAAGGTGTTTACTTTTTTCCCTGTGTTTTAATATGGGGGAAGTTAACCCTTTAAAAGGTCTTTAGTCTTCTATTGGTTTCTGAAAAGCAAATGCTGGAGGAGCAATAGGTAATTATTTCCATTTAAAGCTGAAAATATTAAAATGAAAAGCGAGTGTTTATAAAAATACCAGTTGTCTTCCATCTGAAACACAGGTAAACATGAAAGTTCCTGTATTTTACAGTGACTGTTTAAATATGCTTCATCTTTAAACCTGTTTATAAACCATTTGGAAATAGCTGGGAAGACTTCACTGCAGGTGAGATGTGGAGATCTGTTGTACCCCAGTGTCTCTCAGAAATACTCTGTTGCCTTGAGTCACAAAGCTTGAAGTGTGGCTGTGCAGTCATTAAGGAAGGACAAATTTGTATCAGCTTAGTAGCCAGCAGCCACACAAACAAAACTCTGGGCAGCTGTAAAGGTCAATAGACTTCAAATTAATAGAGTTAAGACAACAGACTGCAAAATGGGAGTGTGCTTTGTGAGTCTCTGCTGAAAAATGGAGGTGATACTGTTGTCCTCCTGGGGGTTCTGAAGTAAAAGAAGACATTCTGTTTAAAAGCTGCCCAGGTCATAGCTTCTGAGTGCAGATCTCCAGGCCTGCCTGCTGGGATTGCACATCCTTTGAGAGACAGCTGGAGGGAACAGTGCTGGATGCTTTGGGCTGCATTAGGGTATAATACTGGTTATGTGAACTGGGGGAAAAACACCAGCCTGTCAGGATAGATCCTGCAGAGAAATACTTCTCTGTTTACTTCTCATGTTGCAAGTTATCCCTGTAGCTATGCATGTGTTCCTTTAATATTTACATCTGTAAGTTGCCATAAGGAGTGAAAAAATCATTTTGGATGTACTTGTGAAGGTCTTTCAATACATAAATCAGACCCTTCTTCTTGGCAGCTTGAAGGCTTACTTCCCAGCTCTGCAGAAGTACCCTACAATAAGAGCTATTTAACTTAACATCAGTACTGTCACAAGGCTAGATAAGTACTTTTAAACTGGCAATGAGCAACAACTAAATGTGTTCTTGGAACAGTTTTGGTGGCAGGAATGAGAGGCAAAAAAGTGTCATGTCTGATTTGTGGTACAGCACATCCTGTTAATGACTGCGTGATGCAGAATAGTGTCCTTCCTGTGCTGCCATTGATAGTTACAGTGGTATCGGTATTGGAGGAGAAAAAGCTGTGACTGTTGTCTTAGTCTGTAATCAGTTCCTTGTCTGGAATGGGCCGGCACTGACCTGAAAGCTGCTCCTCCACATGAGGTGGAAGTGGGGCTGGAGGTGAGTTTGACATGTATGATCTTCGCACTGCATCAGCAGGAAGCGCCATCACTGCGACAGCTTACCAAGTGTTTTAGTCTTTCAGCTTTTCAGAATAACTGGGAAGGCTTAGCTCATGCTGAACCACTTCTGTGTGTGTAGATGAATATGACTGGTTCCTCAATGGAACAGAGGTATATCTGTAGAAAGATGTCTGGAGTTGTGCTGTACAGCCAGAGTGCTTAATTCCTGTCATGAGGGTAAAGAAAATGGTTTTGCCTTGCAGAGAGCTGAAGTTCTCCTGGGATTCATAGCACTGATTCCCTTCCTATGGGGTGACAATTCTTCAACTGCTGCTTGTTGGAGAAATGCTGGGTTTTGTGCTAGGAAAAATCTTCACACAAGGAAGGTCCAGTATCAGTTTAAAATGAGTAGAAACCTTTTTCAAAAACTGGCAGCACAAAAGAAGCAAGGGAGCATTTTGTGCGTGTCCTGAATGTGGCAGATACTTCCTAACTTAAAAACAGGCTGCTGATATTCCAGGACAGACCTATACCCATCATCTGGAAAGTAGTCACATCTTTTCTGTTTGTTTTTGTGAGGGACTGTTGAGAAATGCATTAAAGTATTGAGACATTTATTATGACCTTTCAAAAGACATACCTGATGTATACTATAACTAGATGAAACCATGATCTAGAAGAAAAAAAAAAAAGTGAAAACCTACATTAATAATAGGAAAGAAAAGACAAGTCAACGTACCTTTTGCAAAAGCAAGAACCCACTCAGAACTAAGAAAACAAAGATATATTTCTCCTGTAGTCTCTCTCCCTCTTTTAAAGGCTGAGATCAGCTGCTTTATGGCCTTGAGTTTTCATTCTCAGTGAAACCATGCTCCTTTCCTGTAGTTTCAGATTCTTTTGGGATTTTTTGTTACGCATGTTTTTCTGATAGGTACATTCCTTAGACTTCAGACTCAGAAAGACCACTTTATTTTTGGTCCTAAATGGTGTGGAATGAATTGCAGTGCAGGTGAAGATAAAGGACTCTGAATATATTGAAGTAATTAAAGCTGGTCCTTAGTTGGTATGAAGTAAGCCCCATGAATACAAACAGATTTTTCATTGCTTCTGGAGCAAGTCCAGAAGGGAAAAGAGTTGCAAACATTCAGTTATGTGTATATTAAAGACACAAATAAAAGAGCTCATGATTTTACTTTTTAAAAATAAGGTACCTAGAGTAACTAAAAGAAAAATAACTGCTTTCATGTGATTAAGTTGTTCGAATTGTTTATAAGATAAAAGAAGTTGGAGATAAAGTAGCAGGACACTCCCTCAGCAAAAAATTATAACCTGCAAGACCACTTACTAAATATGTTAAAAAGTTGCTTAATCAAAAAGAGCCTAGAAAGACTTACAGTAAGATATGGCACCACATGCCATTTTGAGCTTATTTTTTGTGTTACTCATTTGAGTATAGGTTGTTTGCTGTTTATTTTTTCACTTGGAAACTTTCCCATTCCTAGGAATACCCAAAAGGAGTACAAAACCTAGCTGAGAAGACCCTACGTCCTTATCATTGCTAGGAGACAAAATGCTGTGAACTCCAATTGTGCAGGTCACTGACTGCAAAGAATGACGAGCTTTGGCCATAAGGCAAGATGCTGGAATGGTACCAGTTCCTCTGTCTGTGACAGGACACAGGTGCACACAAACCCTCCTTCCCTTAGCTGCAGTTTTTGTGAAAAGGAAACCTAGGCACGTAAGCTGGCAAGGTTACACTGCTCAGGGAAAACCAAATTGGGTCCTCTGGGGCAGATTGCGGTGTTCCCCAGAAAGGTTGACCCCGTGTCACCAGGAGGTTATGGAATTTGCCAAAGACAGAACCTGGGAAGAGAGGGAGGATTCAGGAAGCTCATCTGGGCAAATGCAATGTTTCTATGGTTTGAGGGATGCAAGGTTTTTCTGCATAGAAAAAAACAAAATGCAGAGTTCACTTTTTCAAAACTGTGCAAAAAATATTTGTAAATGTGATGTTAAACTGAATCTGATATGAGGGAAGCCAAGCGTACGTAACAAATTTGCAATTTAGTTTGGATCTATTCCACATTTGCAAGTCAGTTTCATTCATGTGATGCAATTTCTCTGTTTGATCCTGAGTGTCTAATAACCCCTGCTACTTTTGTAAACAGGGAAATAGCATTCAGTAAATTCCACTGGCAATTAACTTTGTTAAGGCATGCACAGTGTCTCCTTTCAGGACATTTCATCATGCTATGTGTATTATTGTAAAGGACTATTTAGCAGAAGAAAAAACTATCACAAATTTAAGGAAAATGTAGCTAATATTTGGTCTAAGACTCAAATTTAACTTTGTCCCTTTTTAAAAATTACATGTTGTTTACAAGAATAAACATTCTAATGTAACTGACAATGTATTTGAAAAGGTGTTCTTGAGGAATAAATGCATCATACCATCACATAAAGCACCAGAGAGAAGAGATGAAATCTCTTAATAACCTGATGCTAAACTTTTTTATTTATCTCTGCTTCCACCGGGGTTGTTTACTTTCACTGGAACATTCAGGTGATTTAAAAGCTCTACGTTTAGAAATTTAAGCAGGGTTCCTCTAGCACACTACAGTTCTCTGTTTACATCCCATGAATTCTGCCAACATTAAAAAAATACAGCCCAGTACTTAGAATCTGTACTTCTTGAATAAAACTAGAATTTTCTGAGGACGTAACCTAGAAACTGCTCCTGCACTAACTTCTCTGAGTAATGCTCTTAAAAATAGATCAGGCACAGCATGTCAGAAAACACTGGTTGCAGTGGATTAACCTTTTTCTTCATAGGCTGATCTATAGCAGAGAAGAATCTTCACCAGAAAAGAACCAGGGCATATAGAACTACACAAGCCCAGCTGTAAGTTTTCTGCAAGCAGAATGTAAGTCTTAAAATGAAATACACTCCTATGTTACTAAGCATAAAATCTTCACCTATTCTAAGTATTTAAATTAGATCTGCCCTTGGTTCTTGGAAAAGCCTAGCGCACAAAACTGAATTTTATCTTTAAAAGCGTAACAACACAGGCAGGTATAAAGCTTTACACAGAATTGATATTTCCTTTTTTCCCCTTTCACCAAAACTAATGTTATGAGTGATTGGAGTCTGAGATTGGATCACCAGAAATAGAGCTGTGGATGTCACCTTTGCTCTTTGAAATTCTCTCTGGAATTGCTGAAAGAGACAAAAGGCAAAAAAATATGTAAATGCAAGAAACTTAAATTTAGGGAGCATTCAGGCTAGTTTCTATTTGACTTGGAGCCCTTGCTCACAGAAGCGCTGGATGGCCAGGCGTGCAATCAAACATGAGGATGTGCATGTGGGAATTTAATGTTTACTGCCAGTCCTCAAGGGCAGGAAGAGCAGCTCATTGCGTATCTACCCTCACATATTTGTAAATACAGGGAAGATGATTTTGCAGTAGACTGCCATAAGACAGTGCTACATTATAAAGACCTTCATTCTAGACCTCTTTTTTTTGCCTGCCATCCCACTGAGAAGTGAGCTGCATGCAGGTGGGGAGTGCTTGCTTCTGCTCCAGCTGAATCATCTTCTCCCCGCTGCTTTTATTGTCAGAACTGATTCAGCAAGTGCCAGGCTCCACTGCAGCACGTTGTGTTTCGTTCCTGACACAACAGATCTCATCCCACCACTCCTGCTTAAGCACCCCGCACAGTGGAGTGTCCTTCTGCCCTTGCTGTCATGCTATTGCAAAGTTCCTCTTTAATTTCTGCTTTCAAACATATTGTGGAACTGCTGGAGAAAATCAGCAGGAATTCCTGGAAGCAGTAAAGCACCCTCTACCAGCTCTGCTGTCAATCTTCTGCATGCCCAGTGAGAGTTTAGGAGGAAGGCAAGGGTTGTGGTGCAGTATTGAGCTGGTGGAGAACCATCACAAGGTAACACTCAACACGAATGTAGTTTTACTCACTTTTCAGGTTTGATATTAAATACAAATTGCTGTGCTTTAGCTGCATTTCTTGTCTCATTTGTGAACAAGACTTCGCCAGAAAGCTTCATTCAAAGAGCTAACATATACATCTTTTTCTGCTGGACAGAATGTATATGCACATAGATGTGTTACAAGCATTTAAAATCGATCCTCTTTCTAAAAGAAAAGAATGTTTCTAAACAAGATTCCACCACTAGGAAGGTGTTTGAGAGACCACTTGTTTAGAAAGACACTCCACTTACCAGCTGGGAATTACTGGAGCCGTATAGACTCTATAAATATTTGAAGAGAGAAGAAAACAAACAAAAAAAATCCATCTTGAGAGTAAATATTTACTCCACGATTCTTCCATCCCTCATTCTGCAGGGGGCAGCAGAATAGCACAAGCCTTTTGATCTTGGAATCGGATAAAATAATGTCTGCCTGGATAAATTAATGTCTGCCTGAACATCTGGCATGATGGGACGTGTTATTGTTCCTCAGGAGCTGTTGCTGGAATGCAGGGAAGGTGATGGGCGCTAGAAAGGTGTTGGATGCTGATGAAATGATGGATTCCGGGTGAGGAGCATGTGGGCAAACAAACGCTCCCAAATCAGAAGCTCCTATTTTTTTTGGCAAAGGGAAATCTCCGGGTGGTACTGTGAGAACTGAGAGCTCTGGGAGGCCCCAGCTGAAAAACCAGGTGCTTCGGAGCTGATCATGAACCAGAGCGATGCACGGATGTTTTCCCGTTATCCTGGACCGAATCAAGCAAGCATCCCTCGCCTGAAGCTGGCTGCTGCAAAGTTAGGACAGACCAAGCCGGGCGGGGCCAAGGCCGGGTCCGGAGCGGGGTTGGGCCGAGCGCGGCCCGGGGCGGGACAGGGCGGGGGGCAGGAGGGGCTCTGTCCCGCCCGCCCCGGCGGACTTTGAGCCGAGCGGCGGCCCCGGCAGTCGGTGCCCGGCCATGGCGGGCCGGGAGCGGCAGCGGCTCCTGCTGGAGAACGCCCAGCAGCTGGTGCTGGTCTGCGGCCGCGGAGAGCGCTACCTGCGGCGGGACGGCGCCGCCCGCCTGGCCCTGCTGCGGGGCGCCAGCCTGGTGGTGGGGCTGTGAGTGCGGGGCCGGGGCCGGGGCGGCGCGGGGGGCTGCGGGAAGGGGTCTCTGAGAGCTGCCCTCGCCCCCAGCGCCGGCTGCTGCCCGGCTGTCGGCTCAGCCCACCGCTGTGCGTGAGGAGAAGCTCCGTGCAAGGGTGGAAGGCATCCCCCAAGTGCGGTTCAAAGTTCCAGGTACCATCCTAAAACTGCACCGGCAGAACGTTGCTACTCAACCAAATATCAGCCCCGAAGAGGCTGATGCCTATGGCTTCTCAGGGCATGGGGCACGATCCAGGTCTAGGTGATAACAGTCTGATTTCCGTGAGCGGAAGAGTACCCTGCAGACAGATACCTGCTGGAGGAATGCTGTATGTTTGCTGACCCACAGAAGAAAAACAGTTTTATCTATCTGGAATTAGAGGAATAACAAGGTGTTGTCCAGAGGAATCTAAGCAGAGGACATGACAAACATTATGGCAAACAGCTGGGAACACATGGTGTTACCTCACTGTTTTCTGTGCATGTGTAAAATGAGCAAACCGTCTCCCCATGTGCATCTTCAGTCCTGCTGATGGTCCTGTCCCTGTTGTTCCAGGAGCTCTGTCACTGAGCACTTGACTTTTCAACAGGCTCATACGTTCTTTGTTGTCTCTGCTTGCAGGGATGGTTGTATCAAAGCTGTGGGCCAGGCAGATGTAATTCGCAAGCAGTTCTCAGAAGCAACATTTGAAAGGATAATTGACTGCTCCAGGAAGTGCGTGTTACCAGGTAGGTGTATTTGTTCATAATGATACTAGGGAAGAGCACTGCCAGCAGGTCGAGGGAGGTGATCCTCCGCTCACCCCTGGTGAGGCCACATCTGGAGTGCTGTGCCCAGTTCTGGGCTCCTCAGTACAAGAGAGACATGGAGCTTCTAGATGGGTCCAGTGGAGGGCAACAAAGATGACTAAGGGACTGGAGCATCTCTCTTATGAGAAAAGGCTGAGGGAGTTGGGCCTGTTCAGCATCAAGAAGAGATGATTGAGAGGGGACCTCATCAATGTATATGAGTATTGAAATAAGGTT
Source organism: Myiotriccus ornatus (assembly GCA_036023395.1). Classification (NCBI taxonomy): domain Eukaryota; kingdom Metazoa; phylum Chordata; class Aves; order Passeriformes; family Tyrannidae; genus Myiotriccus; species Myiotriccus ornatus. The sequence continues at coordinate 45,257,887 of JAYRBT010000042.1, forward strand.
GTCGAAAAGATGGAGCAAGGCTCTCCTTGGTGATGCCAAGCAATAGGACAAAAGGCAACAGACAGAAACTGAAGCATAGGAAATTCCACCTGAATATGAGGAAAAACTTCTTTACTGTGCAGGTGACTGTGCACTAGAACAGGTTACCCAGAGAGGTTTTGGAGTCTCCTGTGGAGATGTTCAAGAACCATCTGTATGCAATCCTCTGCCATGTGCTCTAGGATGACCCTGATCGATTAGGGGGGTTGGACCAGATGACCTACTGTGGCCCCTTGCAACTTCACGCATTCTGTGGTTCTATGAATGCCATGTGGTGACAAGTGCTTAGAGACAAAGCACATGCATGTTAAATGTTATTCCATCCTATTTTCTTCTATTCTATATTCATAATGATAGAATCTTGTTCTTGGGACAGAATATCACAGTGTTCTCATCAGATGTTCCTATCTAAGGAGAAGACTGTAGCACTAGAGATGGTTCTTTTGGGTTTTGTGGTGGAGCTCTGATTCTCTTTTTCATCTTTACATGTCTTCCTCTGTATCATAGACCAAAACAGTAACATAGCTGGCCCACCAAGTGACTTTTCAGATTAATCTCTCTTTTCTGCCCATCAGCAATTCAGCCACAAAACTCAGTTTCTCCATCCTGCCCAGAGCCAGTTGGAGGCAAAAAGGATTTTAAGGCACATACTCTGCAACTTTACTTGTTAAAAACCCCCAAACCCTGGGCAAGCCTATTGCATGTTAAACTATGCAAGTGGTGTTAGCACATGAGCTGCTGGACCTCTGGGCGCTCAGCAGCGTCAGCTTCACAGCATGTAGAAAAAGCTCCCTCTGGAGTAAGTGGACTGTTGCTAGAGGAAGTGCTAGTGTGCTAAGCCCAGGCTAAGCCATTTGCCTTTTTTAAAGAGCACAGGCTTAAAATCTAATGAGCTCTTTCAACGTTTAAAGCCTAATGAACTCTCTCAAAGTTCATTGTTTATCATTTCTTCCACAGTTTGAAAATGTCATCAAAATAATATGAAAAACTCAGCAACTGATGCATTTACCTGGAGACATTTTGCATGAGGTGTTAGACCTAAAAAAAATTTGAAAGAAAATTAATAGCCTCTTAAGAAAATCCTAGATATTTGGCTGGCTGGATTTTAATTTTGCTCCAACCAAAAGAGACATTGTATGGGAGCTTCTGCTGTCCATTTACTTTTCTTTCACGTTCATAATCTTTTTTCTTACACATTGAAGTAACTCAAGTGCATGTTTACTTTGTTTTCTTTAGGCCTGGTAGATGCACATACACATCCAGTGTGGGCTGGTGATAGGGTTCATGAGTTTGCAATGAAGGTAATGGCATAAAATTACACTGCTGGATTTTTCTTTCTCTCTCTCTTTTTTTTTTTTTTTTAAATGTAGAGCTATTTCTTCTTTCTAGTGACTCCCATCTTTCCATTATAAAAAAAATACATAATTTCTGTCAGATAATCTGAGGGAGGAGGGATGATTTTGAATAGTGATAGTCTGATAGAGGAGTGTAACTCCATCCTTTGCAGCCAGCCTTGGTATATTTTTGCATTAATTGGAGCAATATAAAAGTGCTGCCTTCTATTACCATCTAAATATTGGGCTTTTTTCACCTTCTTTTCCACATAAGTGAATTTTGAGCTAGGGACTGGTGTTCCCCTTGGACTCAGGGGGAAGCAAATCTTCAGAGTAATTCTCTTTGTGTCACTTCTTACTTCATCTCTTCACTTAAATGGAAGGGAGAGAGAAGAGGAGGAAAAGGGAGGAAGAATTAATTGGGATTTTTTTCCTCCCCTCTTTGTCCCTCTCACTGCAAAGATATGTCAAGACACTTCCCAGAATCTCTTGGATAGAAAATGCACAATTCATAGCTAATTGTATGGGGGGGTTGTTTTTTGTTTTCTTTTTTTTTTCCTTAAGCTGGCAGGTGCATCCTATATGGAGATCCACCAGGCCGGGGGAGGAATCCATTTTACTGTGGAACACACCCGGAAAGCCACGGAAGAAGAGCTGTTCAGTACTTTCAAACACCGTCTGGAACGCATGCTCAGAGCAGGATCCACGCTGGTTGAGTGCAAGAGTGGTTATGGCTTGAACTTGGAAACAGAGCTCAAAATGCTCAGGGTGATTGAACGTGCTAAGAGGTCCATGGATATTGGCATTTCTTCAACCTACTGTGGAGCTCATTCTGTGCCGAAGTAATGGGATTGATTTTGCTTGCTCTTGTTAAGGATTACTGCTTTGCATTGAAAATTGGCTGTTATTTTCAGAAAGGTTTCTTCTGCCCCACTCCTAAAAGGCAACATACTTGAAACAACAGTCAGTATTTACAGAAGAACGTCCTAAGTCTTAATTTGAAGGAAGATGGGGGAACATTATTTAATAACTCCTAAATATGAACATAAGCTTAGCACAGAACCCCTGACTCCAGCTGATGCTCACACTGGATATAACACAGACTACTGGGTTTCCTGTACAGAAAGTTCTTCTTCTTGCATTTGCTGCTATCCTTCAAGCTTAGTCTCTGCCATGAGATTTATTTTCGCCAGCTAACAACAAAAAATACTGTATTTAATCCTTATATACCTTGCATACATCTTATAGCTATGAGATGAGTAGAAAAGTAAACTAAATGTGTTTAATCACAATTATTTTGATGGCTCAAGTAGACATATCATAAAAAGCCTTTTTCGCTTTGACCTTTTTTCCCCCTGTGAAAATAATATCTTCGGGTTACCAGATTTCAGTGTATGAAAAAATTAATGAGGAGTTTTAGATACGTAGGTGTATGTGAAACATATATATTTTGACATACTAAGTGGTAGGCTGCTGCAAGACAAGGCATGTGACGTGGAGGAAGGTCTATTATGTGGCAATATTTAAATGATGTTCATTAAAAGAAAAAAAATACTACAAAAAAAATCCCTACCTCTCCCCATTCAAGAAAACATGACCTAGACAATTTTTTAAACAATCTAGTTATTGTGTATTTGGGGCAGGATGGGAAATTATCTTTTGTTAATTTAATTGCTGAAAATGAATCCTGTATCATCTTCAGTAACTGGAAGATGATTAAGAATAAAGCAACTAAAATCAGTGGAAAATATCAACTACTTCTTTCAAGAAGTTCCACTAAAATTTGGAGGACTTAATGTGAAAAAACCCTGAGATTTTACCCAAAACTATATATATTTCTTAGTCCTTCCTTTCTTCCCCCCCTAAAAAACCTAGGGAGGATCTCAGTCAAAATCCTGAGGAAAAGTCTTTCCCACCAAAATACTTTAAGCATTTCTATAAACTAATGGAAATAAGTTCCAATGTTTTTACAAACATATCAACATGTGAGAAAGACAGGTGAACCTTCTCACTCCCTGCATGCTTCTGTCCCCACTGATGTACATCAAGCATGACAAAATATAGGTAGTAAGGCTACTGTATTTTAAATAAGGAGAAAAGGGCCAGAAGCACAGTTCTGCTCTGATTTACAACTGCACATCCTTGTTTATAAATTCAAGCCAATTTGGCTTCTTGAATTTATTGCCATTGCATAACTCCCAGTTCAGTCCTGTGTGGCATCCTACAGGGCCAATCTCTGCATGTCTTACAGTGCCCGAAAGGAGAATTGAGGTGTCTCAAACATTTAACTGCTGTACATCTCTTATTTTTGGATATTAAAATTGCAAAATACTAACTCAGCTTCATGTTTTGGGATTATTTGCTCTTTCGAAGGCATTCACTCATCTCTCCTGGGTTATCTTTATGTAATAGAGGATTCAAAAATGGTTCTGACTTTGGCAATTCAAACCTTGGGAGGCCCCTCTGACTTAGAAACAGTTATCTATCCATCACTCTCAATGATATAAAAGGAGGAGAGGTAAATTAAAAATAATTACTAATACTGCACATCCCCTTTGAGTTTTGATACTTGCATAAAAATATTGCATGAATATAATTTAACATATTTAAATACTCATTTATATATTTTAAATAGTTATGGTTTAGAATACAGTATAAGGAGGTCAGAATATATGAATAGAAAAGCAGAAGAATTTGTTTTAAAATATCCCATATCTTAGTTACAATCCAAGATGCCAACCTTATAACAAATATACAATAATACAGTCTAATATTCTTTGAATGGATAGTAACTCATGTTTGAGAGTACATGAATTACAGTGGGTTTACATTTTTTAGTCTGAAGTTTTTTTGAGTGATTAATATTTACATCATTTCCTAAGTAATCTAGTAAGTGCACGTATGGCTTGAACTTGGGCCAGACTTCAAAGGTGTTACTCATATAGCTCTGTAACATTTTCTTTTCATTAGAGGGAAAACTGCTACTGAAGCCACGGATGACATTATCAATAACCATCTCCCTAAACTGAAAGAACTCCAGCTAAGTGGTGAAATACATGTTAACAACATAGATGTGTTCTGTGAGAAGGGAGTCTTTGATCTGGAGTCTACAAGGAGAATCCTTCAAGCTGGAAAAGATATAGGGTTACAGATTAACTTCCATGGTGATGAACTCCATCCGATGAAATCTGCTGAGGTACGTCTTTCTGACCATTCAGTTAAGCTGTTTTTGTTCTTATGAGAGCTGAATCTGTGAAAGAATTGTAGCTTTCAAAACTGAGGTTTTCTTTTCTAAGACTTTCTAAAATAGACCATTCATAGACATCTGTTTCTATCAGATGATAGGAAGTGCAGTCCTTGTGCAGCTTTGGAGTTAAGGACATGGGAGGAAACCTTGACCTCTGGGACTAACGTGCATTGGCTAATCAAACATTGACTTTGCTTATCTCCCACATGGGATACAGATGGGAAAGGTGGATATCCATGAACCCAAGAATGACAAAAACGTGGTCCATTAGCAGTGACAAGTCAAGTGTGCACTGAGCACACTCAGTGGTCTTAATACTCAGAACAGTACGTCCGAGCTCACTCAGGGATAGTTTAGTCAAGACTACATTCCAAAATATCTTGAAAAAGAAAGTCACTTTCAGACCATGTTTTACCATTGTTTAAGCATCTCTTCCTTCCTGTGGGGTCCGTTCAAGTTATTCTCTGGCGTATTTAAAAAAAACCAAAATCTAAACAAAAACTTGATTGAAGCCTTTTTGGCTTCCCCATTGAAGGCAGCAGTTGGACTTTTAGTTTTGCAACTAGTATCAATTTTGTGAACCATTTTCTAACGTATCCTTTATGAACTAAGGAGTTTCATCCCTGGCTCTCCCATAGTTTGCATGCTAGGCTGTTAAAAACACCACTGAAGGTAGGTATGCTTTTGCTCTGTGGATGGCTAAAGCTTTTCCTGCAGTAAATTAACAAATATTTTGTCTCTGTATTCTGTTTGTTCTTTCAAGCGTTCTTGATTATGTCTCTTCTAGTAAGTTTTACATTAATAGTGAATTGTCTCCTCTAGTTGATTGGAAACAACTTTATTTTACTGAGTTAATTGAGAATAGTGAGTAATCCTCTTGAAAATTTGCTTAGCTTGGAGCTGAACTGGGAGCCCTGGCTATCAGCCACCTGGAAGAAGTTAGTGAGGAAGGTATCACAGCCATGGCAAGAGCTAAGTGTGCTGCTGTCCTTTTACCAACAACTGCCTACATGCTGAGGTAAGGCCACTAGATAGAAGGAATTCTTTTGTAACAGCAAACCCATGTTTGTGGGCTTAGGGTCTTTTAATGCAGAAGAGTAAGCGTGTGTCCATGCCTTCAGGATCAGTCTGGACCAGTGAAGACAATCACAAGTACATGGAGCTGAACGAGCTTATGTCTTATTTCTGGTGTAAATCCTCAAAAATCTGAGAAGTCTCACAGATTTAGAATGGCTTTTCAGTGACTATGGCTAAAACTTCCTAGTGAGTGTACTTCCTAGTGCCCACCCTTGCAAACACCTACCCAGACTGAGTGGCCAAAGAATTTTGAAATGTTTATTCCAGATATCGAAGTTATTGAGAAGATCTTTTGCATTATAATTGCTAAGTGAGAAGATCCTCTAACATAAGCAGATTAAATTCGGAGACTCAATAACCAGGAAGGGACTATTGCAGTGCATGTGCCACTGCTTGTATTTGGGAGCCTGTCTTTGAAGCTGTAAGCACTAGAAAATCAGGGTTTTTTGAGAAATGAAGATTTTCGCCTTGTAAACTCTGGCTGAGATCTGGATAAATACCAGAATTTCAGTGTCCTGGAGTCTGATGGTTGATCCTGGCTGCTGCCACATGCTGTTACTGCAAAAAAAGTGGATCACACTTCCCATTTATTTTGTACATGGGGGGATAGCTAGGGCTTTCATCTCCAAAACCAAAGGTAGCCAAACCGCGTGATGACTTTTGGTTTTGTAAATCACTGTATAATAACTAGTCAAATTGTACTGACAAGTGTCTTTTTCCTGCTAGACTGAAGCAACCTCAAGCTCAAAAAATGTTGGAAGAAGGAGTTATAGTTGCTCTTGGCAGTGATTTTAATCCTAATGCATACTGCTTTTCAATGGTAAGCTACTCTTAATACTTATGACACCACAAAATTATGAAATTCTTACTAGTACAACTTGTGTATAGATCTTGGACACTACTAACAGTCTTCATATTAATGAAGAGAGTTGTATGCCCACATAGGCAGCTGCTCGTGCTTGTTTTTGTGTGTTGGAAGTTTTAGCTAGAAATTCTTGAAACTGGAATGGCTTCTATTCTTTGTATGCACTGATAGGCTTATAAAACAAGCTCTCAAAATTCCTGATTTTAGAGTTCCCTTTTGGGAGTTGGCAAGATTTACCCTATGCGGAACAACTCCCTCTGTTGTGCAAGGAAGAAGGAGAGTGCTTAGGGATTTGAAGCATAAACAGCTTTGTGTTACTGGTAATTCCCATTTTCCCCTTACTTGCCTACTAGCCTATGGTGATGCATCTGGCCTGTGTAAACATGAAGATGTCAATGAATGAAGCACTGGCAGCTGCCACCATTAATGCAGCTTACACTCTGGGGAAATCGGACACGCATGGCTCCTTAGAGGTCGGCAAGCAGGGGGATCTTGTTATCATAAATTCATCAAGGTTTGTTCTTCCATTGCCATTTCAGATGTGCTTTAACATTTGGGACTTTGTTTTTCACCATGTTTGGATAGCGGAGAAGTTACCAATGCCTTAAAAAAGGGACACTGCTAGCATTTCAGACCCATTTTCATTCTCCTTAATCATTCCAGTGGGAAATAAAGCCTAAGATTTTTGGGACTGTTATTACAAATAATCCATGACTAATTACAAATTATCTAATAATGCCCGTTTATTTGGTGGAAGAAATTCTCCACTGATCTGTACATCAATTCACTGCATTCATGCTGCAAGAGTCAACATGTACTCATGGAATAGTATTTTCCTGTTTTCAAACAAATCTTTTAAAATTTCCAGGTATAATGGGTATGTGACCTGTTTTTATGCAAGTTTATATATTCTTAAATTATTATTATTATTTATATTTTCTGTGTATTATTTATATATTCTGTGTCTTTTTAGGTGGGAGCACTTGATTTACCAGTTTGGGGGACATGAAGCATTGATCAACTACGTCATAGTTAAAGGAAAAGTTGTCTATCAAAATGAGATGTGTGAAACAATGAGCAGTTACTGAGAGAAGACAGTAATTTACTAAGCTACTAAAATCAAATTAGAATGGAGTATTTCAAAGCAACAGACAAATCAGATTTGTACTTACCAGTAAATTGTTTGCCAGCTCACATTACTCTTATTCAAATAAACTTTACCAAGCATTACCCCACTGGTGCATCTTCATGTCCCTTTGTCCTTCTCTCTACTGTAATAATTTCTAATTGTATCCGTCTGAAGTAAGACTGTTTCCAAAAATGGTTTCCTATACAATTAATCTACAAAATTATTATATTTGAAAATAACCCAAACAAACCAGCAATCAATAAATGAGGTTTGGGTCCAGGTAAGATTTATTGGCAAGTGTAATGTTAAGTAATCTGTGGCAGAGGGGCCAGGGGCTCAGGCATGCACATTTGGTGTTACCTTTGGCTATGCTGGAAGGCCTCAGCATGCCAAGGCGACGTTCATAGCTCCTGGGTCTACTCAGTCTTGAACTCAGCAGATACCAGGAATGACAGTTATGGTGGGAAACACGGTACCTCTTACCTCTCCAGATACCAAGTCTTGATTCTGCTGCTCTGCAGCATCTTCCTTTGCTGAAAATCTTACAGCTCCTTTGAGGCTTTAGGGGCACAAGACGAAGGAGAGGAAAAGGCAGTCAGCCACACTACTCTTTGGGCTGCTGAAAGCAGGCGTCCATTGTAAGTTAGAGGCTGAGCCAGGCCTGCTGTTGGAAATTAGTGATGCCAAAAACCTTACAGTTTACTCTTAGAGGCAGTTAGCCCAGTGAGTACTCTGATGAGTACAGCCAACCTCTCAAATTTTCAGTTACCTTGAACCTTAAAAGAAGATCACATCTAATGTCATACAGATGTTAATTTATTCTGGGCTGAATCACAAATAACATGAAACATATTTGCTCATGTAAGTTTGAATGTGATGCTGATAAGTTAAGTATGACAACTCCTACTCAGAGCCACATCAAAATTTAAGAGCCGGATTTTTTCCAAGCTATCTTTTTTCTTTCAGCTCTACTTTTTTTCCAGAGTTTGTACCATCATTTGGGGATGCAGCATGTAGGAAAAAGGATGATACAACTCCGGAGAGTTTAAACTTTCACAGTATTTAAGCAGAGAGGCTGGGGTAGGGAGGGTCTATGGATACACATGGACTGAGTCTTTTCTTCAAATTTTCAAATGGACGGTGGATGCAGAAACAAAAGGGATTTGTTTTCTCAAGGTGAATTAATAAAACTACACATGACAAGCATGAAGAACTTCATATCAAAAATAATTGTTGATATAAGCAGGTGACATAACCTGTGATACAGAGCAGTGTTTTAGTGAACCAGACGCTAAGGGAAGGCCAACAGTGTCAGTCTGATTAACAGATATCTGAAAGTCATCACAAACATATATGAGCTTTATTATGATCTTCTGATCTCCCTGAGCCTTAGGCACATCTGTTAACACCCGAAATATATAAGCCATCCCATATAATATCTTTGTTCATGCTTTATTTGAGCCAGGCTTGCCAACTAAATCAGTTTTTAAAACAATGTAATGGCATTCCTGCCACCTGATGTGTTTTCCTGCAAGCAGATGTTGCACCAGATGTGGGTGTGGACCTTTGTTTTTAAAAAGCTTGAAAGAACATCTCAAGTATGCAATCACAAGGTCCATTCTGCCCAAAACAGCCTTCATAAATAACGTTTATCCAGGGATTTGGTGAGGCTATGAGGAAAGGAGCACAGGCATTTCTGAAATGCAGTGTGGTGCCGAAGTAGTGCCTCCCAGCTCTGCACAGGCACAGTGCAAAGCTAAGACCACCATGCTGCAGTGTGTGCTGGTGGTTCCTCGGTGCTAGGCAGCCAAAAGCAAAGGTGAGTGAGAAGCAAGGTCCAACTTCCTCTGTGAAGTGCCTAAGGCATTTGGGGCCCAAGACTGCATAAGGAAAACCTCCAATATTTTCTTTCTGGGCAGGAATAGGCATTCATGGCCTAAAACTACTGAAGTGAGAGGATTGTGTTCTCATGCACAAGCTCTGATGGGAACCTCAAACCATGTGCTTGCTTGACCAGCTCGGCTGAATCCACTAGCCACGTGGGAGTGTGCCCCAGGCTGTAATTAGTGGCAGTTTGCAGTTAGAGTGTGAGGTTATCCCTCGGTGGCACAGCTGGCTTGAGTGTTCCTGACAGCCAGCTACGTGGTCCTGCAGTTTACAGCACTGGTACCACCGTGGCTGTGCAGCTGCCAGGGAATGCACACCCCTTTGGAGTGCAGGAGGATTTTTGGCTTTTAATGTGGCTCACTTCAGTGATGATACGCACAGTGGCTGGGAGAGAGATGTAGGTAACATGGACATAGGAACTTTGTCCAGCTTTGCTGCTGAAGGAACTCTCAGCCTTAACATAAAGCTGAGGGTAAGTGGTTGATCCTACAAGATATAATAAGCTTGGCTGTTCGTTCTCAGTCTTGTTTTTAATTAATACCTGATTTTATACAAAATGGAACAGCTTCAGGAGGACACTGAGATATGCCTGCTATAGAGAGCCTCAAGCTGAAAGGGTAGGGACTTTCTTGACACATGAGGGAGAGACAGGATGGAGATGCTGCACACCATGTGCAGAAGGAAGGAAATGAACGCGGAGCTCATGTACCATGGGTGCCCTATTTCCCAGGTCTTCTGGTCAGGTTAGGTGGCTCCCAGGTAGCTTTCCAACAGGCATGAGCCCCGTCCTGAGGGCACATTTAACATAGCAGGTCTCAGACACTCAAAGGTAGCCCCACACTAGTGTTTTGGCCACCCCTTGCAGCATAGCCAGTAGCCTGGGAAGATTTCCAGCTCATGCTGAATGCCCCCCAGCCAGTTCAGTAGTGCCATGTCATCACTGCACCATGATGTGAAATCTATGTCCTGACTCTTCCCTTGCAAAATAAAGCCTGTGCCAGAGGTCAGTATTGTAACACAGAGAATACCATGTCATGAGCCCTTGGCAGCCAGGCAGATACCTGGTGAGCCATGGGAGTGTAGTTCTTGGTTCTATTGCCTCAGAATTTGTTCACATCCACCATTCCTACACCTCCTCCTTCCCCTTTCCTGGCCCCTGTTTCACCTGTCCTCCTCATTTCCAAATTAAGCTCTTGCTTTACATTTTCATCATCACACATGACAGGAAAATAGATTGCTACAGCCTTATGTGAAGCCTCAGTTTATTGATTGCAGGTGTGAGCACATAGCTCTTGGAAAGCTGCATTAAGTATAGTCCATCACCAGAATATTTGTTCTGGAGCAATGTTCTCCATAGCACATTCTTGTGCACTCAGCTTTTCTGATTTGTGAAGCACCTGCTTTAAAAACGCTCCTGTTATACAAGAACCTGTACTTTACATATGATCTGCAAAATAAAGAAGAATTAAATGCAGAGATAATTTTTCTCATGGCAGAATGAAGGGGACCACAGCAGTTACCCGAAGGGGAAAAAAAAAAGTGGAAATACCAAACAGGCTGTTTGGTATCATTGGTACAGATGAAAAGAAAACAGGAAAAGAGCTGACAAAACAAACATAGGAGGCCCTGCATAAAACATCCACTGGCTTCAGCAGGAGTCTGAATGATTTGTGTTCAGAAGTTTAGGAAATTCAGTCAAAACCACACTATCAGGACAAAGTTGTCTTTCACATGTCAGGAAAGCAGTGAGCCATTTCTTTAGTATCTGTTTGTACTCCTGAGCTAGACAGTCAAGTCCCCTGTGTCACCTGGAGAAACTACAGAGTTTGAGTAGAACAGCTACCCTCAGGCAAGGTCTGGAGGGAATCTGCTCTCTACCAGAGGATTATAGCTCTTAAAGGTCATCCTGATGTCCATGGTCATGACCACCGTCAGCACTCATTCTCAGCGATCCCAGGGAGAAAGCTGTAGGTGAAATGGGTCTTGATTCAGGGATGTGTTCCCTCCTGTACTTCTCAATGTAAGGTTTAGCCACTTCCCACACCTGTGAAACAAGAAAGTGAAACAGCAGAGTCAGAGGCAAAACAAAAGGTCAGCTAAGATATCAACTCACAAGTTCAGGAAACCCTGTAGGAAAATTATTGGGTTGAGGTAGATACTGGTAGGATGCAGACCTAAGTAGATACACTGTATGTGATCAGCAGAACCAGAGAGGCAGACAGAGCAAGGTTTAGGGAAGAGATTGTGGATGGATACAGCTCCAAGCGGACAAGGTGAAAGGATTCAAGGCAAAACCACTTTGTCTTGTCTTGTTACCAGGTTAATGCTCTGTGTGCAATAGTTGGGAGAGAATCACTGTCACTTACAGCAAAACCACTTGATAATGGAGGGGTTGGGGAAGCAAAATAGCTGGTATGGACAAAGAAAACGGGGAGGAATGGTTTCTGGGGTTCAGGGCAGAAAAGGAAAATGTTCTACAGTTCCCTTTGTCTCTCCTCCTGTAATGCAAGCAAAAAAAAGGGGAAAATTTTCTTCTCCCATTTGCTCACTCTCCTCAATTCTTTTGTTATTTTTCTTTTACAAAAAAAAATAGAATAGATGGATCCCACAGGTGTACACTTAGCCCAGGTTAACACATATCACCACTGCTATTCCCTCTGCCATGTCCCATTATCGCTTTGAGACCATCAGTCTAGGGAGCAATCACTGCCCCAGGAATGAAGATCAGTGTCTGGAGAGACTGTTGATACCTCCGGACATCTGTGGGGTTATAGGAACCTGCCTCAAACAATTCAAAGTTGGACCTATGTCTGGACAGATTTAGAAGTGTAAGCTACTTATAACAGAGGGCAGGTTTAGGAACTGATTTCTAAACCCAT
>JAYRBT010000042.1:45270443-45322578 GCA_036023395.1 Myiotriccus ornatus
ACCTATGTCTGGACAGATTTAGAAGTGTAAGCTACTTATAACAGAGGGCAGGTTTAGGAACTGATTTCTAAACCCATCCTACCAAAACTAATAAAAAGCAAATCTCAGAGAATCTGGTGGGATTGCCCCAGGCAGAGGAGTGCTTTTAGTGAGGCCATGCAGGGCACGTGTGGAGGGGTGTTTCCAGAGCAGAGCTGCAGCTTCCTCCCTGGGACAAGCCCAACGCTCATGCCAAAAGCCAACACTCGCCTTCTGCTCCACAAGCAGCCTGTGAGCTGCTTCGATGTCTGGGGCCATGAAGCGATCCTTCATCCAAGGCCTGTAACGAGACACATTGCGAACATTGGCCAAACATTAACCACCACCACCAGCAGCTGCTCCTCAGGCAACCTCTGGGGGAGGCCTTTATCTGATCTTACCTCACCACAGAACGCACAAGGTCATAGACCTTCTCCAATGGGGTTGTCGTCCTCAGAGGGCGTAGAAATTCAATGCCCTGGCAGGCGGCAAGAAGCTCAATAGCCAGAACTAGGAAAACAGAACAGCAAAAGGGATGTTTGACAGGCACAGCTCAAGGGGAGGTTTCCTGTGTAAAGCTACCCCTGGCCTTTGTTCTGGCTAATATGATATCATTTCAGGCAATGTGAAAAACCAGTGGATCCACACACACCAGAGAGCCACCTCAGTGACAGGACTGTTTCATGGATGGTGCTGGGGGCGGTATCCAGCAGCTCAGCATGCAGATTTTGCATTCCTGCTGTACAAGTCTTTGAACCAGGAACCTCTGGTCACCACAGTCTTAAAACCCTGGGAATCTCTTCCAGGGTATCTTGAATACTCAAATTAATGTCCATCATAAATCAGAAAACCTCTTTAGCACTGAGAGAGGCCTGAGTGCCATGGGTTTGCTCTATAAAGCTTGCAAGAGCCCACGTGAAAACACCAGTAAAATTACAGCGCTTTGGAAGAGAGTCTTCTGTCTGGAGAAGTTTGCACTGTATCTGCCTAATTCATACCCAATCATTATCAGTAATAGCTCCTCAATTTCATGAGCCAATTCACCCAAGGAACTGAGTGAACCAACTGGATCTAGGACATTCGGTTTCTCAGTATGCTGTTGAAACACACGGCATCCTAAAATAATTTCTTCGCACCTAAAAAATGTGTTTCTGTAGAAGTAAGTCTTCAGAGCACTCAAGTGTATAAAATGGGCAAGTGAGCTCAGCACTTGTTACTGTGGTTCTCCTACTAACAGCTGACATCTGTACCTCTGCAAACCATCTGGCAAATAAATAAATCCAAAGCAAGAGAGCTTTTACCTCATTTCCATTAGAAAGATCTAAATGCTTGTACTTAATATGTACTTAACATAGAATTTTTAGATAGTTCCTTTAGATGCACTAACTCCCTTTTCCTTAAAATATATCTAGAATGAATGACACTAATATGTTCATCTGGTTACGTATCAGAGGTCTGTCTGGAAATCAGCATTTTAATTTTACCTTGTTCCACATGTTCAATAACTCTCAAAGCTTTTCTTGCAGCCCATCCTCCCATGGACACATGATCCTCTGTAGCAGCACTGGTTGAGAGGGAATCCACAGAAGAGGGGTGGCACAAGGCTTTGTTCTCAGAAACTGCAAAAAAATCCAGCACAATGAGTGTAGGAGAGAATGGACGGGAGACTGAAGAAGCAATGGCCAACCTGGAGCAAAAAGCCTGTCCGCCACTTTCGGGTCCAACTATTGCTCCTCTTTCAAGGATGCATCCATATTTTACCTGGACTGAGTAATTTGTAATAACCACCCTGACAACCTTAATACCACTGCCTCTATATTGCAATCAATATCAGTCTTCAGATGCAAATATTAACCAAATATAGAAAGATTGTTAACTCTTCCCTTCCCCATCTTCAGGCTTGAGTTGCTCTGGCTCAAAGGCCTGATGGAAACTAAAGAAAAAGAGCAGACAGCATAACTGAGACACAAGCCTGGTCTTGCCTGTTGCTTCACGGCCACTCTCCGTAAAGATCGCTGGTTCCCTCTTTTTTTTAGGTTCACAGATATCTCCCCTCCCCTGCTTTCAAGAAGACAGCTAGAGGTTAGCGTCTGGTCTCCTCATCAGAGCTGAGGCACTTGCAGAACTTCCTCTAGAAAGATGCAGGAGTCTGGTACGAATCCTCTCTCACCCTCACCTCACAAGACTGCCCACGTCCCTGAGAGTGACAGCATTCCTGCTTTGAAAGCCAGGTGTGAGCCCTGGAGTGTCTCAAGCTGCACCCCAAAGCAAGCGGAATTTGGCTGCAGGAAGAGATTTGGGCACTGTTTGATGACAATTTGAGGTTGAGAGTTGCTCTTTAGAAGAGAAAAAAAGAAGTCTGCATTCACAGAGCTCTGGCTGCACTCAGGCCTTTTCCTTTTGAAGCCCAGCGGGATGCCGTGTAATGCCCTTGCCAAATTAGTGGCTTCAGAAAAGCAACAAGAGCAACAGAGAGGTGGTGACACAATTGCAAATAGGCTGGAGTGACACAGTCCAGGACCAGAGCCCAGCTGGCACATTCAGGCAGGCGACAGCAGGTCGTAGAGAGGCTGCATGTGGCCACTGCAAACAGCTCAGTCCAGCAGCATAGAGCTCTCAGAGAGGGGGCAGAAGGACACATCCAGTAGCATTGCAAAACATTTGCAAATTTTTTGCAGCTTTATCTATTAATCCTGGCAGTGAACAAGATTAGGTGGTACACAAACACCCTAGAAACTGGCAGAGTGATTTAAAAATTATTAGTAGTACCTTGTTAAAAAAAAAAAAGGAACCCAAGCTTCAGTTTAGATAAAATCCTATCTATTTTGACCTGGAAAGGAAGGTTTTGACCCCTGGACTCCTGGTGTCAGCAGAGACCACAAACACCCTAGAATCAGTCACTCCAGGTTGCAGAAGTGTGATGTGAAACCTGAAGCCAAGCAACAGCTGAGGCCTGGAGCCACCTTAAACTCTACCCAGCCAAAAGGTAGGTTTCCAGTCCTCAAAGGAGGAGATGAGCACTTCAGCTCCTTTTCCAGACCCACTTCCCAAAATAGCCTCCAGGCTATTTAGCACATCAATTTAGTTACTTCACTTTTTTCAGCAGGATATTTATCTACTAATTTATCTGACATCCTCTATTCCTTTGTCTGTTTGCATCTTTTAAAATTTACTCTCTTCTCAGAGTATGCTTACCTTTATATTGGCTCATGCTTTCCTGAACTGTAATATCCCAGCAGCCAGCAGGCTTGTTATTGCCATAGTAGTGAGTGCTAGAGTTAGAAATGAACTAGTGCTTAATTTCAGTGTGCTCCTCTGATAACTAGCCCTGGGAACTCCAGTCTTCTGAGGACTGTGGGGTCTGATACTGATGTACAGACCTGGCCATCAAATGGGAGGCACTGAGTACTTCCGAAGTCCACTTTTGGGGCTGCTCAGAGCACTTAACCTGCCCAAGCATCAGTGCAGAACAAGGAAGAAGCCTGAGCAGAAATAATTGCAGCTGCACTCAGTGCTCAGATTTTGTACCCAAACAGCACAAAACATGTGGAGAAGAGACTGAAAACAGGAGCGAGATATCTTTGTATCTACTATTAGATTACCTCTGCCCTGATAGAAATTGGTCTGTCTTGCTCTCTCAATGAGACTGCTCAAGCACTCACCCAGGGCAGCTGCTGTGCAGTGTGCAATCATGAAGCCTGAGTTCAGACCTCCTTCAGTGACTAAAAATGCAGGCAGTTCACTGAGTGAGGGGTTGCAGAGCCTCTCAATTCTTCTTTCACTAATTGCAGCGAGTTCATGCACACCGATTGCCAAATAGTCCAGAGCCTACAAAAGAAGACCTCATTAGACTGAATGACAGAAACAAACAAACAAACCAAAACAGAAACTAAATATTTTTTTTTCCTTTCTCCAAATGCTTAATTACCTTTGCAGGATATTCACCATGAAAATTTCCTCCAGATATGGTCTCTGCTCTTTCAGCAAACACCATCTTTAAGGAGAAGTTAAGGCACACACGAGTGAAATACAGTTTACAGGAAAGATATTTGCCAGTGATTGGAATATCTTAGCTGAAGAAATGTTTGTGCCAATAGGATTTTATTTGCAAGCACATTATTTATATATTACTTCTGCACTTTCACTTTTCAGGAAATGCAAACCCAATCTCAGCTCTCCAAACTTGTAGTTTCAATTTTGACATGTATTTTTTTCAAATAAGCTACATAAAATGAGTTCTTTGATCTAGAGTGGGGAGGGGTGCAAAGAAACACGTCTGTTCAGATCCTAGAGCAGTTTTTCAGTTCCTTAACAGATTCTTCATAGATGATGTTATGCACAGCATCATTATACTGCTGACAGAAATCCAGCCTTGCTCAGTGCCAGTGCAAGAACTATGCACAGAGTCTACCAGGCTGAGCCACCATGGTGCTTACCTACCACACATCTGTCTGTCTTCTGTGACCAAGTGCAAATCTTGCTCCATAGTTCAAGTTTCACTCATGCTGCACCAACAGATGCTTCATATACTAAGTCACCATCCATCTACTCCCATTTGGTTTCCAACTCCCACCTATCCTACATATTCAATAGAAGTGTATGGACTCTCATCTAGGAAACATTTAATGTGCACCGAAGCATATGCACACATGCTTTCCTTGCCCCAGCACACACTAGCATACCTCCAATGCAGTCACAGGGAAAGGAAGACAGGCTGCTGTTGCAGCCAGTGGTAGTTATTGATCAAAGCCAGTTATGACTTTTTTTGCCTCCTATGCAAGTTTTTATACAGAAGAAAATGATAAAAAAAGGCCAAGCAGAATTTTACACAGTAATAGAGTTATCAAAAAGATACAGGGTTGTCCGTGGCACTATTGATTTCAGTTGTCATTATGTCCTTCACAAAAGCAATTGTATCATTTACAACTCCATGGACCTAGAAAAAAAGACATTATACCTGAGCTTAGTTTCTAGAATTAGTTTATCTTCAGGATGCTAACTGAGCTGCAGGGACCCTCTCTCCCATCATCCCGCTATACATCCGCACATGAAGATAGTCTTGGATTTGCATCCCTGTGGGACACTGCCCATCCTGGACACTTGAAAGACTGTATTTACTATTATTATGGCAGTTTTGCCAAAAGAGTAATCTGAATATGACATTCTTTACTTGTTTTGGTTGGTTTGCCCTAAATGGAAGATAAGACATTTATTCACAGGCAGAAGTGTTATTAGGGTAGAAGTAGCCTTACAAGGACCCCACAGAAAACAAAATCTCTCATTAATTAATTAATTTCCATTAATTCCACTGATTTAATAGCTTTGCTCCTGTTAAAAATCACAGGATTGAGTTCTTCCAATATGTTTGAGAAACTACCGTTTCTGCTTTTTGGACCCAGTTCATGGTCTTAACACCAGTGCAGAAGAAATTTCCAACAAAACCTGCAAGCATAGAAACAAGCACCTTCCCTCTGCTTCTGACACCGGGCCTCCTCCAGATCTGAACACGGTTCAGTTAGACGCTACCTGATGCTTGCATGCATGGGACCAACAAATTTTATGTCTCCATTAATACTAACTTTGAAGTGAAGAAGAAACAAAATAAAACCACTTCCTCTAACAGAGTCAGACAGTGCATAACTGGCAGTATTTCTGAGGTGGAAACTTCACTGTCTGTTGCTGGGAAAGGAAATAAAAGCCAGTTTTTACCTGAGGGCAGCAGCGCATTGTGTATGCATCCTGAACTCGGTCACAGAATCGATGGCTCTCTAGAAGGAACAAGGGAAGCAAAAGATAAATATTCCTTATACAAAAGCATTGCGTCCTGTTGAAGGTCCCAGCCTGTCCTGGTAACCTGAGAGGGTGAAGGTTAAGGTTGTTCACCTGCTATTTCTGATGGATGATGGTCAGAATCTAGAAGGGACCTGAACCGAAATGCCACCTCAGCCTGCCCTCGATGTGGGCGCACTGCATGGATGTCTAGTGAAACAAGCCAGACTGTTAGGTTTTGCCTCTCTTGTCAAGAGCTGCTAAGCAAACAGATAGGGAAGTGCAAGTACCCACCAGTGTCAAAGGCCCTTGTTGTACCCTTCAAGACTTCGAGTGTAAGGGCAGCGATTATGTCAGCCTGCCTCGCTATAGCCGCGGCTCTTTCAACTGCCTCACATCCCAGTGAGGTGATCATTTGTGTCCCATTGATGAGGGCCAGGCCCTTCAAAAAGAGGGCAGATGTTAAGCAAATTCACTGCAGTTATTTCACACGCTGTGACAATTCCCCATCTCTGTGATAATTCTCTTTCTCATCTGAATGAGTGAAAGACCTTTGCTCAGCTTCCTGGACCATCCTGAAATCATAAATGCACAGCCTGATGGTGCATCTTTGCTGCATAAACTGTCAGTGCTCATGATGCTACTAAGTCACAGTAAGCACTTTTGGAACTCCAGCAGTTCCAAACAAGTCAGATACGTGGTTTAATTTAGTCAAAAGGCCAAAGGGCAGATAGGTACCTTGAAGGTGCTTCTTAGGCAGCTGTTTCAGGGTGATATAAAGTGTTTTCTGAAGAGGCCATCTTTCTCCACTGACCACAGAGACAATCTAAACACCAAGCTTGGATCTGACACTTCAAGTCAAGTAGGGTGACACTAGGAGAGGTGAATCCCACTCCTGATAAAACTTCATTAGTAGCCTTCTGAAGTTTGAATTAAATACATTATTAATTAATTTAATGCTGTTATTGTATGCATAAAGCAACTAGTGATTGAGTATGCTCGTTTTTCCATCAGCTGGCATCATTATTACCTCTTTTGGTTTCAAGGTAATTGGTTTCAGTCCATGGGCTTCCAGGACCTGTGAAGGAGTTCAATGACGAGGTAATTAATGAAAAATACTTTTCAGTAATTTGATCACTAAAACTTTTAAATCTTGATTGTTTCCCTGAACAGAAATATTAACAAAATCCATAAGTGATGGGGAAAAAAGAGCTTTATATCATGAACATTTAACATATTTTTTTCTGCTGGGCTAAATAAAGGACAGCACTTTTGGGCTTCCAAACTAGCACCTCATTTCCTAGTGCTAGTAAAAGAAGGTAGTAGAAGCACTGAAGTGAGATACTGTCACAGCCCGTTAACATTTTCTGTATTTTAGATGAAGGAAGAGGGTAATAGGAAAGAAGACTGGAAACCTCTTGGGAAGGCAGTTTTGCCTGCACTCTGCCTCTCAGCAGTTTTGGCTTATTCCTTTATAAATGATTCCCTAATACTTTCTGCAGAAAATCTCTAGTGACAGGAGTCATCCTACTCAGTTTATTCTATACATGACTATTCTATAGGGCAATTGCTCTTGTGGGAAATTCAGAAACAGCATAATCTTGTTTCTCAATAGAATCCTCTCAACCTTTCCAACTGAAGAGGTAATGCCTCTCAGGGGTGTACAACTGTAACTTCTGGTCCTGAAGGTCCAGGACACACTGGTCTGCTTCACACCTACGCCTCTGCCTCAGTAGTCTTCAATACTTCTCCAGTCTATACAGTGATGTACAGTTATCAATCCATGAATAAGTCTAGCAATCAAATATTCATGGATAGGACCGATAGGTGTAGTGGCACAAACTACCATGAAAGACTTTGGAGGCGCATGTCTTTGAGATACGCAACAGAAGATCAATCTATTGATGTATTAGTGAGGAAAAAAAATTGATTAAAAACTAATTTCATTATATCACTTTTGTCTTGTAAAGGAGGATGATATAAAGGCTCCTTGTAACCCTAGCTAATTTATAAAAAATGAAATATCCAAACCTGTGTATTTACTTAAAGTAATTATAAAATCAGGAGAAATTTTACTGCTAAATTCCTGCCTCCAATAAATCTCCAGGTACTCTTAGCATCTGATGTTTTGAATTTGAGAAGCAATCTTGGATTTGTTAGAAAAGTGTTGATGTTCATGGAGCTGAAGATGCAGTAATAGTTCTTTCATAATTCATATCATATCCTGTCCCTCTCTCCAGTTCATAAATGGTGTCACTGTGGTATTTTGTATTGCAATACTATGGCATTATATTTCTTGGGACTAATTAACATGCTGCTTATGTTATATCTGCTCCAGCGACATGTGAGTCAGTTATTATATTCTCATGGATCCACCTTCCTCAAGGCAGAGGATGAGTTGCTAAAGGCAACCTAGTCCCAATTCAAACTGGTACATGTTATGAATCTGAGCAAAAGCTCTCTTTTTCTCAAAGCTACATGCAATTTGGAAAATGAGTCACCAAGCAGAAAAAAACCAAACAATCAGCTGCACGAAACTTACGTATTTAGCATCAGCCCAGCCACTCTTTGGGGACCACATCTTTCCCTCTCCAATTAATCCCAGAGCAAGATGAGAGAGGGGGGCCAAGTCTCCACTGGCTCCAACTGTCCCTTTCTCTGGGATATAAGGAAGGCAGGATGCTAGAAAGAAAACAAAAATTACTTCTATTAGAGCTTCCCCTCGATACACTCTCTGGAAAACAGAGAAGCCAGTTCATACATATGATCACAGTAATATCCTGCAATCATGGACAACGGCACCAACAGGACTACTACTCTTGTTGCAGTCTGGGGGACCACAGCCCAGGGTGATTGCATCTACAGCCACATAGCCAGGCAGCTACAACATCACTCCTCTCAGCTCTCCATCACAGGGTGACCACCCGGTGTGGACAAAGCTAGCTCTTAATTTCTGACTCCACTAAACACTGGGTTACTCTTACAAACCATCTTTGAGCTCTCTTCCCCCCACCCTAATCCTTGGGGAATTGAAATGTGTGAAAACAAAAAAAATGGAGCCTGGGAAACTGCAGAAAAAGTTGGGATGGGACCAGTCTGTTCCTCTTCTTCTGCAGAGCTAAACACAGAACTGCAGCTCCTTCACCTGCTGCAAGAGGAGGAGGAGGAGGGTAAAACAGAGGGCAGCACAAAGACTGTATTTTTGGGGCTCACATAAATGAACATGGCTCTTCTCTCATACGTACGGTCTATAGTCTCAGAACAATCTTCCAATCTACAGTTTAGGAAAAGGACAGAAGTAGAGTTGAACCTAACACTGACTGTAGGGAAGGCACTCTTTGCTTGTCACCACCATACAGTTATGCCTCACCAGAGGGACCATCAGTGGTCATCAGATAATGTACAGCACAGCCACCCCTCTGGTTTTCTTGCCACAGCACCGGGCAAGGGAGGGAAGGCCACCCAGCTGGAACTGCTGTGTCAGTTGTGGCCATGTGAGCTGCTGACTAGCCACGTGCTTCTGTGTGGCTGCCTTGTAGCCCTTGCTTACAAGACGATGTCACGCACATTAGCACCTGACAGCACAGAAGTTAAAAGACTTGAGGCTTTGTAAAAGTGCTTGCCCAGAGTTATGTTCTAAGTCAAGTTTAGTCTTGAACTAATTATTATCTGACCTCTCAGAGGCTCATTTTCCAAACCTCTGTCTGTTGCATCCCTTTCTTTCAGCCTTTCCTGTCAATTCATCCCATGCTCCACATCCTTCAACAGAGGAATGGTCTCCAGTTGTGAGCTTGTACAGCAAGCTCTGGTCCTCATCTCTCAGAACCGCCAAACACAAAAGACCAACATCTGCAGCTTGACCCATTGAGTTACATCATTTAACATAACAGTTTAAAGGAAAAAAAATGGGAAAGCAGGATTTTCTTTAAACATCTTTTTTTACCATTAAATGCTTCAATAACTTGCTCGAGGGTTTCTAGGGATATTCCACTGTATCCTTTGGCCAGGACATTGATTCTCAGTGCCAACAACATGCGAGATCTCTCTGGGGTCAAAGGTTTCCCCACACCTGAAACAGGAACCCTCTCAGTTACTAACCCGCTACCAACAGACCAGGAAAGGGAAACATCAAGCCAGTCTCTCATTACCTGCAGAATGCGAACGAACCAAGTTCACTTGAAGCTCCCTACAGAAAAAAAACATACGTTAAATTCCCCAAAAGTCTCATCAGGTTTTATTTTGTACAAAACAGAAGGAAATACTGAAGCAGCTCTCATTTCACCTCACACTATAAAAGTATAGGGTTGAACTGTTCCCTCTTCCTTTCCTGAGAAGAAAGGACAGAGAAAGCTGCACACACAACTTACCTCAGCTTACTGTTTGGGATGACAGTCCTGGCAAACTTCCCAAACCCCGTGGTAATTCCATAAACAACTGCAAGAAACGTACTTCTGGTTAAGAAGGGAACTTGATGAAGTTTTCTAAACAATCAATAGTTAGAGGTACAAATATTTACCTGTCTGTTCCTTTACAATCCTTTCAATCACTTCTCTTGATTGTTTGACTTTAGCTTCAGCTTCAGGTGTGAGCTAAAACATAAGTAGTTTAAATATCAGTTTATTTATCATTATTTAGTTGTAGAAAAATAAGAGTGTAATTTTTAGCTGCGTTTGTTCAGAATCTTTACCTTTATCTTGTAGAGCCCCTTTCCTAAATTGACCAAGTCCTCCGTTGTTAAGCTGTTGCCATCTAAAGAAATATACTACACCAAAAAACCACTTTTTAGTTTGGGATATAGATATGTATAAAGTTGCTTAATAATCAGAATAAATAAAAAATACAGTCAAAACTCAGCAATGACAGGAAGCTTCTGCATGCACATTCATAAGACAGGAACTCGGTAACAAAAACATAATAAACACATTACAACTTAATTTCCCAGACCAGCCAATCTAGGAGCCTCTGCTCTTCTGAATGCTGCAGTGGCTCAACTCTCAGCATGGTCTGGTAAGCAGCAGTATTTGTTACTGAGTTATAAAATCATTGGTGATTCCTACCTGTTCTGGTTCTCGGTATTTGCTGTATCTGAAAGTTCTGTAAAGGAAAAAGGGCAGACAAGATTTCATGGGTAGTAACCACTTGATTACAGCTGGAAATACATTTTAAGAACAAAGGAGCTCTAAAAAAACCTAAATCTAAAGAATTATAAATCTGGAATTGTAAAAAGTTCACAGAGCACTCAAAAAAGGATACAAATGAACTCCTTCTGGCTGAGATGGTATGAAATCTGGAGACATTATATCTCCTTCTATAACTAGAAGAAATATGCAGAATAAACACAAACAGAATTAAATTGCATTCTTTATATAAATTGTTATTCATTACAATATACAGTAATAAGAATCCTAATTTGCAGTTATCGGCCCCAAACATATTTGTATGTATTTGTTTAAGGTATTCCAAAGGCAAAAGCAGAACAGCTTATACTATATAGGACAGCATATACAGATGATGTATATAGAATACTGTACCTTCTAAACCTTATATAGGTCCATTTCTAAAAACTAAATATTCTTAAATGATTGGGCATTTTTCTATAAAACTGTAGACAATATCTCAGGCACAATTTTAGATGAATAAAGCCAGTTTGCTGACTCAGATACCAGCGGTCACCATGCAAAGCATTGCTTAAGGTTTTGCTTACCAACTTCAACAAATTCATTGTCCTCTAGAGCATCTCCCACTGTATCATCGAGATCCAACAAGCCAAGTCCCTTGCACCTTCGAATGTAAAATTTCACTTCTTCCACTGAGGCAAATCCCCCGTTGTCAGGTTTGTTTTTCATGTATCGCCTCACAGCTTCCTTTCCCAGCCACTCAATGGTGTTCGTGGAGCTCAGGCACGGCACTGCCAGCCATTCTCCTCGGACATGCACTGTGTATCTCGGCATGCTTTCTCTCCAAAAATTATTCCTTGACCAAGAAGGGCTGCAGTGTGGAGCAGCCTCACACTGACCACGCGATGGCCTGAAGTGCCTATCTGGAGTCCAGTGTTGCAATCGGATAGAGGCAAAAATTCCCCCTCAAAATCCCCACCTTTGTAAATAAGCGAGATCGATGTATTCGGCTGACTTCATCCAATCAAACCAAACCCAGGCAACACACCCTTCTCACAGAAAGGCACAACTCCCATTTTTTTTCCAAAGATTACATCAGGATTATAGAAATGAAAATACGGGAGGTGGAGCTATATACCAAGACTAGATAAATTGGGCTAAGATGCAGAGCAATTGTTCTAAAAATGTAAGGGTTTAACAGGAGTTAACAGTAAACACTTGGCAGTAAATCACACTAACAAAAACCTCCATGAGGGAGAGGGCTGCAAGAGAGTAACCCAAGATGATGGGTTGCTCATGACTGCTAGGACTGAAAGAAGATTGGATTATACCTTTGCATCTCTATCCAGGGCAGGATAAAAGCAGGCAGTAGAGTAAGCAAGCCTGCTTTGCTCGGTCCCATGAGCAAGTTTGAAAATACAATTTTTTATTGTAGGTGAGGAAAAGATCAATTAATTTCCATTGCCGTTTCCCTTTTGCTCTGGAACAAGTTACTAGAACAGGTAGCAACAAATACTAGGCCACAGCTGCACACTATCAAGCCCAGTGCTGCTATGTCTTGTAGCCTTTGCAGGCAGATGAAAAGAGAAAAAGATGTGGAGGTACCTGTTACGATGGTGCCAAAAAAGTTTATCAATAACCATGTCTGCACAGAAGCTGAAAATACCTTTGTCTTTAAAGGCAAAATGGTAACGCCACTCATAGTCCATGCTACCTATACTAGTGTTTCCAGACAAAGGGACTACTCAGGGCTTAATTATTGTAGGGAATATTAACTTGGGACACATGGGTGGGAATCTCTGTGTGGGAGACACTGCCCCAGCAGCATAGGGTAATGAGAACAGTGAAAGCCATGACACAATTTTCTTTTTTTCTGGTTCTGACAGCAAGAAACCAGGATTATCTGGCAGCATGAACTCCAATTGCAAAAGCACTATATATGATACAGAGGCTTTTATAACAAAATGTAAGTTACCCCTGAACTAGTGACGTAAAGCTTTTATAAAACAAAGGACAGTTTTCACTGCAATCTGATAGCTCAAACCTGAGCCTGCTAACACCTCCTTCTGACCAGAGCTTTGCCCAAAAGAACCTCCATTCATTCACTAAGGTGATGCTGTAGCAGAAGCCTACTCAGATTTTGGGAGCAAATAAAAGGAACTGCACAAATTTCTAAGCTGAAATATAGAAAAATTCTTTTCAGTGAGGTTCTCCAGCAGAAGTTACCACTCATTCAGGGGAGCAGCAAGAGAGGGAATGGCTCGTTACGTCATTAATGAAGTAAGTCTGTAAGTTCTACATGCATGAGGAAATTACATTATTTTTGTTCCTCAAGGCCAGTATTCTATTGTATTTAATAAAAGTTGAGTGTCACAACATTCATAGAAAGATTTTAAGCTGATCTTTGAGCCTCAATAACCTACGAGTTAAGTTTTCTATAATTTTTATTTAAACTACTTAGACATCTGTGGGATAAAGTTGAAGTGAAGCACTCAGAATGCCTTAAATGAATAAAAGCCAGCAAGGTATGTTCACACCATAATTTATATTAGAGATGCCTCCATAAAACAATTAATCTCCTGATGAAGTACACTTCATCTATTTGCGTGCTGGTTTTGGCTGGGGTAGAGTTAATTTTCTATGGAGTAGCTGGTATGGAGCTCTGTTTTGGATTTGTGCTGGAAACAGTGTTGATAACACAAGGATGTTTTTGTTATTGCTGAGAAGTGCTGACACAAAACCAAGGCCTTTTCTGCTTCTCACCCCACCCCACGAGCGAGGAGGCTGGAGATGCACATGGAGCTGGGAGGGGACACAGCTGGGACAGCTCACCCCACTGACCAAAGAGACATTCCATCCCTGTGGCATCATGCTCAGCATATAAAGCTGAGGGGGGAGGAACCAGAAAGAGAGCAGAAATGCTCAGAATGATAGTGTTTGTCTTCCCAAGTCACTGTTATGTGTGATGGAGCCCCACTTTTCTGGAGATGGCTGAACACCTGCCTGCCTGTGGGAAACAGTGAATGAATTCCTTGTTTGGCTTTGCTTGTGTGTGCAGCTTTTACTTTACCTATTAAACTGTCTTTATCTCAACCCACGAGTTTTCTCATTTTCACTCTTCCAATTCTCTCCCCCATCCCACTGGGGAGACCGAATGAGTGGCTGCCTGGGGGTTAGTTGCTGGGTGGGGTTAAACTGTGACAGGTTGAAAGCTTGTAAGGATCAAAACTCAGAACACAAAGTAATCAATTGTCAGGCTCTCCCCTCCTAAATGCTATTATTAAATCCAAGTCTTTTGTCATGACCTATACTCGGTATCCTCCTCCCCTAAACCAGCACTTTTTGGTTTTGTTTGTTGCTCCTTCGCATGAGGTTATCCCTATGTCAACAGATTTAATTTATACGAATGTATCACCTCCAGGGAAAGCAGTCCTACCAAACTCGCTGCAAAACTCGGCCTAGAGATGGCAGCATTCCCCACAGCATCACCTAGGCCACCACCCTAACTGCAGCGCTGTAACAAATACAGGAAAAACAGCTCTCCCATTGTTTTTTGAACTTACCTCCAAGTCGTTATATTAGCATAAGTGCCCAGAACCGGTTAAAAAATGCAAATATTAAAAATATCAAACTGGATAAGGAAAGACTTGGACTTTAGCCCCCCTGCAATAATAAGTTTTGAAAATACCTAGTGAGCGGGTTGAAAACTGTCTTCATAGTCTTTTTGGACTCAAAAATTTCTCCCACAATGAAACGATAAATACAACAAAAGTATTAAATCAAAACTTTTTGCACAGATCAATACACAGGCAAGTAGGGAATGAAAGGATTTATTTTGTAGTCTTTAGATACTTGAAGTTTCAACCACCGTGCTATGGAAAAGAATGCTGTGCACAAAGAGCCATACTATCCACCAATTAATTTTTCATGTTTTTCAATTCTATCACCGACAAATGACTGACATCTCAGAACAGTTCCTGTGTGTTCTAAAAATTGCTTGTAATGAAAACATCCTTCCAGTTCCAGAGATGTAGCAATTTTGCTGCTTTACTTGGAAATGCAAAATAGAAAGTACTGAATTTGATTTGGAAATTTAATTTTAAGCTACATCAGTACCACAGCAGCAGAGCATTTAATGGCATAATCAATCACACATATCAACAGTTTGGGCAGTCTCTTCTTTCAGCAACAAGAAAATTTCACTGGTCCAGCTTCAAGTCTTTTCCCACAAGCATTGAAGTGACCGGGTGCATAGAGGGTCTATGCTCCAGAAATGTCTTGACAGCCAGATCTCGACTCTTGTCAAAACTGTAAAGGTCCCTGTAAAAGAAGGAAGAGGGAGGGGAAGTACCATTACAGAAATCTAGAAAAATAGTACAACAGGGATTTCCTCAAGGTTTTACTTTCCCTTGAAAGCCTTGCCTTAAGGTGCATACTGGGACTAAGCTTTCTTCTATGAAAGAGTCAGCAAGTGGAAAGGGCCTCAGAAGATAAGCTTGGTCACAGTATACAGAGACTTCTCTATTATATCACTTAAATGCGTACCATAAATGCATTTCTATTATACATTCCTTTATACTAGAAATGCCAACAGCATGGGCTCCGACCATTTGGAGATTACTTTTACCTGAACAAGGGTCGAGTAAACTTCATCCTGCCCTGATCTGTTGCCATTTTTAGAGCCAGAGGAATAGCTTCTTCCCACTTGGACCTGATACAGAGACGCAGCCATCTGGAGATGGAGGGGCAAAGAAAAAATTTGCACTTTTATTTTCATTTGTGGTGGTTGGTTATATTACAAGTCTGTTGCCATAAACACTTTGGGCACTGCTCTGTCATCACGGGAGTGAGATTCTAGCTAAGTTCAACATAAAATTTTTAGTGTTTAACTAGCACATTAGAAAGGTGAACTTTTCCGTAAAACAGGAAAAAACTGCAGCCGAGTCCCTCCAAAATGGTCTGATTATTCTCAGAAGCTATGTAATTTTTTATATCACAATAGTGTCTAGTTGCATCACGCAGAATTAGAGCTGAATTATACAGCCCTTGTCAGATTTGACCAAGTGATTAAAAAAACCCTGAAAAACAAACCAGAAAAAAATCCAAACAAAATGTCACAAGCTACTGGCATGTGCTTGTTTTGTTTAAAAAAAGAGAAGAAATTCATCTTGTTACAGGAAGTTGGAACTATACTGTATGTTTAAAATACTCAGTTTTTTAAATAAGAAACAAAGAACCTCCCCAGTTAAGGCAGAACAGTGGTGACTATTTTAAATGTATCCAAGTAGGTAATAGTAGCAAAATATGCAATACTTCAAGTTACCTTTTGAGATTACTTATCTCCCAATTGGGTACCTTTTTCCAACAAGTGATGTGTAAACACAATTTGTAAATACAAAACAGAAGAAATTAGGATGGAACAAGAATCAATTTAGCCAGGAGTACTTACTGCTTGTTTAGAAATTTCCCCTTTGATATTTACTTTTTTTAATGAGACAAATTCTTTATAATAGTAAGCAATAAAACGTGACAAAAAAAAAATTCAAGTTGTGTTGAAAAACACACTGGCACATCAGCAGAAAAATTGACTAGGTTAAGTCCTGAAGACCGGGTGCTGACTATATACTGGAAAGATTGTTCACAGAGAGGTTCACCATTGTTTTATTCAATACCACCTCCAAAATAAGCTACCAGGTCGTCAGGTTCCTTTGCTAGCGTGACAGATTAAAATAAAGCACAGCTAATCCACTGTCCACTTTGAATTCTTCTACCAGACTGTATTTGCCCAATTCATAGTAACAGAACACCAATCTGGTAAGCACGTTTGCATATGTACTTAAAAAAAAAGCCACAATAACAACAAAACCAAATCGAAACCCTGCACTAGTTCTGTACAAAGGATGTCTCAGACCATTTATGAAGCAGGACACTTTGTTTCATGGAAGTATTTAATATTAGAAAAGTGCCCATACTAGAACCAACCTGAATCTTATTTCAGAATTGTGTATAGCATTGAAGTCATATACTTCTTGCATGCGTTTGACATGTGACAATGGAAGAGGTGCCTGAAAAAGAAATTGCACAGTCAGAATAAGCCAGAGGAACACTTCAAGCCAGATACTTCAAAAATAAACAGGGTAATCAAGAAGACATGCTACAAAGAAACTGAAATCAAACAAATATTTGTTCCTTTCACCTTTCCACAGTATTAGGGAACAGGCAAGGAATAAATGTCAGCTAATTCCCACATCCAGTACTATGGAAACATTCAAAACAAAGTATTTCTATTCCGTTTGATTTATAGCTTATTTGCTATAACATCAAATACAGACAAATTCAAGCACCTCATAGTTTTCGTTTTACTTTTCAATCCAAAATACTCTCTATGTTGCTTGTTAACTGAAGAGCCAGACATAAATCAGGGAGGCAAGTCTGAGGGTTTTAATAACCACGTATGCTGAGAGCAGATTAATTTAGCAAAACTTAGAAGAACAACTTAATTCCAAAGCACAGTAGGGCTTCTGTGTCTGCTTTTGTGATACCAGAATGAAGTCACCCCAGGAACGCATTTACCTCCAGAAGTAACAGTGCCAGGAACTCAATTAATTGATGAGATGACATTTCCTTCAGGTCTGCTGAGGTGAATGACCCCAAGTCACTTTCTTTTGCCTAAAAGAGAATGATTACTTAATTTTTAATAGGTATTTAAAAAGTACAATAAGGTGTAATTTTCTATTTTGACATCCGCACTTACTGTTGAGCCATTTCACATAAAGAAGATACTGATTTGTATCTGTGCAGGATGTTACAATAAGGGGAAGGGAGGGATTTAAGCTGCTGTCTGATGTTTGTATTCTTCACTTATTTTCTCTCCACTGATCTTTTTATCTCCACTGTCTTTCTGTTAGTTAAGCGAAAAATCAAATACTTTTTTTATAAAAAGTAACATTAAGAAGAAGAAAGTTAAAAGATAGCATACAAGTACAGTGAAAAGCCACAGAGTTAACAAAAGGAAGTATGCTGAATTCTCTATTAGTTGTATGTTTTCAACAGTTAAAATTAGTAGAAAATTATGTGGTATTAGTTACTTATTATAACTTACGTATTTCAGTTTTTGATGTGAAATGCATAACTCCACTATAATGTAGAACTACTGCTGATACAATATAATCAGTGATGCAGAGATACCTTGGCATTTGTTTTTAAATTAAGTCATAATACCAGGGTCTCAAAAAGAGTATTTTCAGTTCAGTTACTACATATGTTTAACAAGAAGCTGGCTATGTGCCTTGTATGTACCATACTTCACCAACATAAGTCATAGCTAATCCACAAACTCTGAAGAAAGCCTAGCCTAGAAAATGCAAAATCCCTGGAAGCCAAACTATCACCACAAATATATACTCTCTCAGCAAACAATAGATTTCAAAAAAGAAGGGCTTACTTTGTACAACAAAGCTTTACAAAATACAGACACCTCAGCATTCTTTAACTACTCACTTCGATCCATCTTTGGCTCAAGGCAACGCAAGCATTTGCTAGTGTCATATCATACCTGTCAAATATTAAAAACAACGAATCACACTTTGGAAACACAAAAAGCTACTGTAATATTTTTTACCAGAATGATTAGAAATTATTCTCAAGTGGCTCCACATTTGTTCATTGTATGCTCTGACTCAATACTGCAACACAATTTACAAAAGATACCACAAAATATATTTCAGTTTTAGTTAGAAGCACTTTGTGCATAGATGACACTATCTCTTGATCCCACAGACTCCTAAAATAATTAATACTTCTCAGCATATATGCTCATGCATGTATTATAGCTTAAAGCTGAAAAGAGAATACTGTTGTAACAAAGTGGCAGAAAAAACAATGTTTCCTGGCAACTTTCAAAGCAAAATGAATTTCCACCGGAATAAAAAACTGAAAATGTTAAGTGACATTTTTTTCTCCTACATAGTAGTAGGACATTTTCTAATAACATGTTTGTAAGAAGACCTTCACCCTGTTCACAAACTGTTTCATGACTGTTTGGAAAAATCACATATCTGAAGAAGGAAAAGATGAACTTTAGAAGAATGCAGCTTACGTAGGCTTCACTGGTGGCATTCCGGGAGCATGAAACCATGAGTTCCAATCAACTGTATCAAGAACATCTACCTACAAAGCAACAAAATCTTATTGAATTTTAAATGTGATTATGGGTTTTTTTGTTGTTCTTTTCTGTTTGGTTGGTTTTTTGTTTGTTTTTTTGCTTTGTTAACACTGCTCCATTTACCCTGGAGAATCCCAAACAGATTACTTCAAAACAAAATATTCCCTTCTATGGAAAAAAAAAAGGCATCATAATGCAAACCTATTTTTAAAAGATTCCAGATTACATCATACTAAGATCTTAAAATAAAGAAAGATAAAGACTGGTCTTTAAAGACGATAAATCATGAGCTATACCATAATTTACATAATTAAAAGACTTCAAGCGATTAGTTTTAAATACTACTCAACCTTATCCTT
The DNA here is from genome assembly GCA_036023395.1 of Myiotriccus ornatus. NCBI lineage: Eukaryota > Metazoa > Chordata > Aves > Passeriformes > Tyrannidae > Myiotriccus > Myiotriccus ornatus. The sequence goes on from JAYRBT010000042.1 coordinate 45,289,871, forward strand.
GAAGTAGGAGTACAAGAACTTCTTCCAGTCCTCTGTTACTATGCTTTTATAAGCAAACTGCTGAACGTAAGCCTTCAAGAAGCCCATGAAGACATCTAACAGTAAAAAAACCAAATTGTTTCAGTATTTGAAATTAAAATGGAAAATAATAATATATAAGGTCTGACTAACACTTACCTGGTCCTCCAAGAAGTTGTTCAAGGTAAAAAAGCAAAGCAAAGCCTTTCTCATATGGAACAGATGAATAGGCAACATCAGGATCTACATCCACATCAAGGACAAGGTTTGTTACAGGATTTTTATCTCCAAGAGTATTTATCTGTGCCAAAAAACACAAGAAAAGATATTCATCTAGGAAAACTAGCACTCTTCCAAATCACTACTAATTCTCTCTATGAAGTATAAACCATTCAAAACTAAGACAAAGCATTCTCTCTTATTCTTTTTCCTGAAGATCTGAATATGCACAAAACATAGTTTACTAAAATTTTTCTCATTTATCAGTGCCTGATTATGTAATGAACAGAAAGATGTTAGGATCAATCACCTTGTGCTCCAGCTGTCATAACCATGAGCACCTACTAAACTATCTATATGAATCCCTTTATTAATACACTATTTAACCACCTGATTTAAATGGTTGATATGAAGAAAAAATATGAGGAGGAAATATTCATAGTAAACCAGGTAAATCACCAAAGAGAATGAGAGGGCTGGAAATACTACAGACTGAAAATCTGAAAACTGAGGTTTGACTATGCTATCTAAACACAAAACTAAACAACCCTTTTAGACAGTAACAGATTTGGAATACGCTCAATTTTAATGCAGTACACAGGAAAAAAAAAATCAGTTACTTGCATAAGGCATTGGAAATTTGGATGGTCATGCACGCAATTTTGACAAGCTTTCAGCTGCCTGCCAGTATGGCAGCTGATAACAGTGTAACTTAGCCATACCCAGAATAAGCAGGAGAGTCTGTAAAGATGTTAATTCTTACAGAACAGCTTAAAACAGCTTAAAAAGTTTTATCTAATCTGTGTATATTAAGCTTGGGAAGCAATCACACACCTTGGAATCAAAGCTGTTTATCATCTAATAAGAAAGTATTAGGAAAGCTGACTCAATTAATTTTATTTGTGGGAAACACATGAAAACAGCTTTTTTAATTTAGATATAGGTTTAAGCATAAAGTTACGATAACTTTAAAAATATTTACCGTATTCTGCAGTTCTCTCCAACCTCCCAGGGCTTGAAAGTGCCTGAACTGTTCACCAAACAACCGACCACCAATCCTGCGTTCCAAGTATACAGTATGACCCTCATTAAGCCTGGAAATACATCAATAAAGTCAGCACCGGTAGGATGGCAAAATGAATTTGGTCAGTCTCTTTACAGAGACTGAACATCATACCTACCAAAAATGCTGCCATGTTTTGTTGGTTACCAAGTTTCCTGTCCAACTATGGGAGATTTCATGAGCAATAACCTAAAACACAGAAAACAGATCTACCATTTAGACTCCTCTGGAAAAGGAACATTAAATCCCAAAAGAAAGAATAAAAGCCTGATGGGATCTTATTTACTACATTACATTCCTAAAGCCAGCCACCATTCACAGTTCTGTAGACCTATCCATATAAATTTTAAGCAGAGAACTAACTCCCCTAACAAACCTTCTACAGAAATAATTTTTAATGCCCAGCCTGCAAGTCACAGAGCCACACTGATCAACAAAAATCCTCTGGTAGCTTGGTGTAGGCAACCTGTTTATGAAATCACATTTCAGAATACAGAATACCAAGTGATGGACTAGTATTACTTTCCCATCTAAGCAACTTCTGCAGTGCTGTGACTTTCCAAAATATCAAACTGGAAGTCACCCCTGGAAGGCTAATGATGCACAATACATTAAAAAGTCCAGTGGCAAATATTTCAGTATTCTTGGTATAAGACAATGTTTTTTTTTTCCTTTTGTAGTACCTCAATCTAGTAGAAAGACATATGAAATAAAACAATACTCAGAGCACCTCAACTTTAAAAAAAAAAAATTTGCTCAAACTGTACTCATTATTTGCACTTTAAAGAAAATTGTACATAATATGAGTTCTAGTTCATAGACACACATACAGAGGAAGAAGTTCCCTACAAACAATTTCAATGAGGCCAATTCAGCTGTGGTTTTTAAACATATCTATACACAGGTGTTGTGGTTTAACAGGACAGGAAAAGAGCTACAGAGCAGCTAACCTCAGTCTACCCCCTATGCATACAGGCACCATCTGTCCATTATATGAAATACATACATCTCCCGTTTTCTGGAATTTACTTAGAACAAAAGACATTGAAACTATTTTGGACTTACATTTGACAGAGAGCGATCACCTGCCTAAAAAAGAAAAAGAAAAAGACAAGTTAGTTGTCAGTTCAAGTAGACCTCACTTAATGTAGTTTCTTGTATGATCCCTAACTCCAAAGGAGGTAGGAACAGGTCTGTCTAAGAAAATTAATCCAATTTGTACATTAATATCCATCACTTGATGGATAAAAGTCAGCTTATCCTTAGGGCTTGCTTATCACTGTTATACTTACCAATAGTGTTGGAGTTACAAAAGTAAGACAAGGATTCTCCATACCACCATAAGGAAAAGAAGGTGGTAAGACTAACAAATCGTACTGTCCCCATACATAAGGTCCTGCTAAATCTTCTGCTGTTTTCAGCATTGCTTCAGCCTGAAACAAGAATCCACATTAGTTTCTGCGATGATTTCTGACTACAAACACTGAATAAATAATAAGCAATTATTATTATTATCTTTCATACTCTGTCCCACATGCAAAATGAGTACAAGACTGTATCAATATGCACTTTCAGTAATAATTTTGTGCTGCAAATATTTTTGGGAGTGGGAGGCAGAGAAACAAGAGCTACAGATGAACAAAATAGTTAATCCTAGTCTGTTCCTTTTCCAGTACTATATGAAATAGTTTACAAAACTTTTGTTGTTGCTGTTGTTGATTACTCACCTCAGAAAATTCATAGGCTGATTTATCCACTAGCTCCTTTTCAGCCCACACCAGTGTCCTTGGACCAATCTTCCTGTTGAAAGTAAAAATAAACCCCAATAAGACACTATGAACCAGAAATAATTCTATGGGAAACTAATACAGAAAACATATGTTTAACTTTGCTCGAATAACCCATGTTGCAGAAGAAACTTATTAGTCTTAGTTTCTTCTCTCCACTGCTGAAGTAAATCCTTAGAAAACAAAACAAACAACATGCGTCCACGGTTCAGCACAAAAGAATAGGAAAACCACTTACAGATTTTTAAATGCTGGAAAGCCCTAATATAAATGCATTATTATGGTCTAGATTAACACAACCTTGTGCAGATGAGAAATGAAGCTGAAGCTGTACTTATCTACCTTTTGTACACGGCAAGGCTTATCTGTTACCCGAGAAAGAAGATGTATTTCCTGTGCTAAACTGTAAACCCCTGAGAGCTTTTTCAGTTCCAAACACTTCAGGTGATTTCTCTAACTTACAGCAAAAGTAAAAGGATTATGCAAGAGCAAATCAGGATACGCGCAGTTTGATACAAACAGGCTAACTAAACCTTTAAGACCTTTTAAAACTAGAAGAAAGACCAAGAAACAAATTTTATAAAAAGTTAACTCTGAAGATTTGTTATGGTTATTAATACTTATACATCGTGCAGATTCACTCACCTGCTTTCTAAAGCTCCAACCACTAAAGCAAACAAGTAGCAAGGTATGGGAACCTAGTGAAGAACATGAGGAAAAAAAAGAAATCTTATTTGTGATGTGATTTATCAAGACCACTGCTTCAGAGAAAAGCAAAGATAGGTAAATAAAGAAATTTTCCTCTACAGTTTCCTAACTTAAACGCAGGCATTGCTTTTTTAAAGGCACTCCCCTAATTTTTTATTCCCCAAATGATATTCTATAGGATATACTTGCTTCAAAGATGCTTCATGCAAAAGCCAGAAAGCTGTAATTATCATCTCTGTTTGAAAAAATATGAATACAAAAATGCTTCTGGTTTGGTATCTGTTCAAAAGAAAGTCAGTTTCCCATATTCATTTCCGTCCAATTAAATTTTATGGAAAGAGAAGCTAAGAGACACTGTTCGGATAAAGGGCAGTTTTATCACACAGAAAGGTGCAGGAAGACCTTTAATGAAATAAACAAGAATATTTAGGGATACAAAAGATTCTGGAAAAATCAAAATTTATGTGTTTGATTTCCATGTTTGTAATTAAGATAAACTCTGAGTATTCGTTATTTTTATGAAAAAACTCCAAACTGGAGTATCTTTCGAGAAACGTTTTCTCCAAGTGCTCTGGAAAGAAAAGGGGATAATACAGTCATCCCTGTAAGAGTTCCACTTTATCTGATTAACACTGTTAAATAAGTAACACTTTATATCATAATTAGTTGGAGACAACATTACAGAAAATTTTATTCCACCATTATTCCTAAACGATTTAAATATCTTTAATTAAAATACCTGTATCATCATGTGTGTTTTAATTCTACCTATTAACCCACAGAACATATTCTTGAAAGGAACAAAGTCCACTGACTTATGTAACAGGCAAGTTATTAAAAGACTGTCAATATATCCCTATATTTTTATGTCCAATTTGCTATTCTGACATTTTGAAATTCAAATGTCAGTGGCTCTTGGGTTGTAAACTCATTTTTACAGAGGCTGGTCTCCACTACACTTCTTACCAGCCTGCCCACTCAAGAGCAAAAAAAAGTAGTTTTAGGTAAGCTCAGCCCACATACATATCCAAGAGCTTGATGCATTTGCCTCTTTCATCTCAGGAAACACACTTGTCTTTTTTCATTTATATATTTTGTGCTTAAAGCAATTTTTTGTTAAAAGAAAAACGTCTTTGCTAGAATATAATCATTTTCTATATTAGAAAGTGTCATACAATTTCAATCAGACTAAATGTTATTCCTTGTACACGTTCACCAAACTTATCAACAATGTATTTCTAGATAACACAGAGCTCTGGATAACACACAACATAGAAGCCTTAAGTACTAGACTGTGAGTGGCAAATGTTTTGGCTCCACAGAGAAGGCAAAACACTGCATATTAATGAGCTCTCAGATAAGGTAACTATTTTTCTCTCTCTGCCCTCTTGCCTCCCTCGGGTTTCATTTGGTTGCTCTTTGAATCCTAAGAGCTGTTGCTGTTCAGAGTAGGTTCCCCTCCCCTCCTCTAATCACACAATTCCATCCCTCCTTGCAGTCATTAAGTCTCTCAACAGCCCAGATCTTCTACAAAAACAATTTATATTTCCAACTTAGGTTAATTTTATCTGCTTGTTCAGCAAAATGAACTAGGATCACCAAGAGATCCCATAAACATCAGAACTGTAACCCAAAAACCTGTGAGAACAAAAATGCCAGAAGAGTAAATTGAGACTGCCACTTTATGAGCAGTGGAATCATTAAAGTAGCTGCACCACTTAACAGCATTTCATCCAGAAAACAGTAATATTTAATTCCCTGAAGATACTTTCCATAGAAGACAAAGTTTTCACATTTTTAAAAAAAATGAATTTTCAGGACCTCTACTGTCAGATTTTGCATAACTTCAAGCTAAAAATTGTTTCCAATGCTGAGCTTCACTGCTAAGATCTTGGCGAGTTTAAAATTTGCAGCATATGTTTTCCAAAACTTGGTCCTGTGTTATTTGCATCTGCGTTATTTTCCAAGAATCAGTGCAGACAGAAAGGGTTTTGACAAGACTAGCTTTGAGCGCACCAAATATTTTCAAAACTCAAATTTGGCTTTTCTGGGAATGCCAGAAAAGACCAGTAAACACCACCAGCACTTACTGGTTGTCTTCTCAGAACAAGATCTGAGGTATCTGAAATACGAGGTACTACGGATCTCCAGATCCATTATACCTCCTATTTCTAGAATAGCAAAGACCCACCATGAGTAGTCACATGATTTCTGACGACATCAAAACCATCTCTGAAGTGATTGTGAACTGCATGAGTCAGGAATAAGACCTTGGGCATCCATGTACCCTCCTGGAGCACTTACATTCTGACTGAAACGGTATATCTTCCGACTGCTGTCCTCTGGGTCAGGCATCTCTCCATCACGATTAGCGCTCATGAGAGCCACCAGCTCTTTTGGAACGGATATCTGAAAGGTTACCCAACTATAAGCAGTGTAGGTTGTACACAGGGTTACACAACAGACTCTAGCAGTGCTAACAAAGTGATAACAAAGAGTAGCCCAGATTGTTCTGTTGGTAAGTCACCTCCGTGAAGTAGAATGTAAGGCACGTGGAAAATTTTGTCTTGAAGACTGGCAATATTTAATTAAGCCGAAGGATTACCTCCACCAGGAGTTAAAAGTCTCACTTTCTTCAGACAACAGAATTACAATGTCATATTGCACATCTTGCTTTTTGATTCCTTAAAACAATCAAACTATTGAACTGCAAAGATCCCCTAACTATGTAGCAGAATGTATTACTCAAAGGACTACATAAGAGTAATTTCAAGTATTTTTATGCTACAGCACTCTTTGTTGTCTTACTGTCCATTCTTCTTAATTTTAGGACTTGTTTCTTTCTTCCTACTGCACTTCTTTCTTTTGGAAATAGATAATGTGTGAATGAAAAGAGTTTATATATATATATATCAGAAAACAGAAAAGCTAGAGAAATACTACAGGGAAGATAAACAGTTCTTGGCTCTTACATTAAGCTAAAAGTCAACATTCTCTGTTTTTATTTTAGGCCACGTGCTGGCAGCTACAAAAAAATCCCCAATATAAATTCACACATTGTTGCAGTTGTCTTTAATTAAGACACACATTGACTTGGGTTCATGTACCTCTGCATAGTAGGTTAGTTTCACAGCAGGTGTGTCTTGGCACGGAAAGATGGCTCTGCAGTGGGTAGACTAGAGAGGGAGAAAAGAAAAAAGTTAAAACATAACAGTCTTTCTAATGCAGAGGACTAGAAATAAATCAACTAATGTTATTGTGGAAATCTACCAGGCTCCTCCAGAGAATTCATTCTCTACAAACCAATACTTCTATCACTTATAGCTGACAGTAGCTTTCATAGTTAAGGCTTTTGTAAAAGAAATAATGGTAGGTAAGACAGATCAGTAGCCACATATATTGATTACAAAATACTGTATGTTCTTCAACAGTATACTGGAGAGGATAAAGCACTTATAGAATTATTAAACTGCAAACATGTAATAAAAATCTCATCAGTATCCTGGCATTAAGTGTTTCCCTTTAGGACCTTTGGCATGCACAATTAGAAGTTATGGGCTACTGTACTTTCCCTTAGCAGACTTCCTCTCCAGCTCTGTAGAAACCAGAGGAAAATTATAGTGGTATGCAAACAAGATTAAAAAAGAAAACAAAACTCAACCTGACACTGGCTGAAGAGAAATGGGTGTTTCTTTCCAGAAGTTTGCTCTGGAGTAAACCACTGGAGAGCTGAAGACTTTGGAGAGCTTTCAAAAGAGATTTCAACAATTGCTTCTTGTCCCCTGTGTAATAAAGAACACAGACTGTTTTGACACAAATCCTGATCACACTGAAATACCTCTACAAAGACTTCTGGAAAATACATCTGCGGCACTGTCTCAAAAGCATTAAAAATGAGAACAAGTAGCATACTAAGAAACACTTTCTCTTTCAATTATGATAGTAAATATTAGACAGTTTATTTCAATTTTTATGTCGAAACACTCCTATTATTGTTTTTACTAACCACAAATTTTTCCTTTCCTCTCTTCAGGGAGAACAAGGACTTTTCCTTTAAACTATTTGGGCCACCTACATATTGTTCGGTCACAACTATCTAACATTGCACATATACATATAGAAACCCCACTGCAATGCTCAAACAAAAAAGTGCAAAACCCTGTGTAAGAAAATACAATATTAACACAATGTGTATTCTGTAAATAAAAAAAAATTAGATTTTGCTACTGATGTTAATGTTCTATAAGTATGATCCTTAAGCAGAAAAAGAAAACAACCTGAAAATTTTCAGTAATGACTGAAAATCCCTGCTAACAGTAGGGTTAACAAGAAAAATAAAAAAATGTTCAAATTCTATCCAGGGTTTCAGAATTGGTGTACAGTAAAAACTAACAGTTCTGTGAAAGACAGGTATGACCTTGCTAACAAGAGAACACATGCAAACCTGACACATTCATACTTAAGCATACATTTATTTATTATAACCATATTTTAACCACCACTGACATAGAAGTAATTGCTTCTGTTCTCAGAAAGTTCCAGGTTATATATGCAACTTTCTGGAATAAACAATCCAACCATAAACCAGAACAAACTTCAGCTAATCAGAGGAGTTGGACATTAGATAAGCTGACCAAGTACACATATCCGGTTTATAACCAGCATTCCAAAGTACATATTCAAAAAGAAAAGAGAAAATACTTCGTATTACCATGAAGACACATTGCTTTCTGAACAGTCAGACTGTCAGTTGTAACTCCTACCCTTTCCTATGGCTGTTTTATTGATACTTACGTGGGGGACTATATCTCACACAAAATTATAAATTCTTACAGTCACAACTCGTAACTCTAACTCCCCTTTTTTTCTTACAAGGAAATCTAGCACTAAAAAGAAAAAAAAAAGGCATCTGAAAGTCAAATGAAAGAAACAGGTCTACATTTTGTGTGGACTGTTTGTTCAAGTATGTAATTTGTACAGTTTCATATTAGATCATAAGTGTTTCCCAGAAGGGACAGTTATTGTACAACATTCCTTTCTCTTTCATATTATGTGTGTTTCTAAATTGCATTAATTCAAAGTACAACATGAACAAAAAAATTAGAGACCAGACAAGAGTTTTTAGAGGTAGTAACTAGTTCTGAAACCCAAACAGTAAGAAGCAACTTAGTATGTAACTATATTCAATTAAGGAAACTTGCTCATACAATCACAGCTTTGGCACTATAGAGGGGTAAGACACCATGGAGTCACAATATATAAAGCAAACTACCAAAAAGCATCTTGTAATTTGGCAACAACCTTTATATTCATGGAATTTAAGAGGTAGACTATGGTTAGGTCATTCTCCATTATGCTGCAAAAACTCAAGTCCCAGTTTTCAGGGACTTAGTGTAGTCAACACAATAAAACTTTTATTATTTGAAAACATGCTTCTATCTAATCATAGTGGTAATCCGAAGTTCTAGAGAAATGCAGTGTCAGCCCTTGTGTAAAAGAATGGCAAACTCTGTAACTCTGGGCTGTAACTCTGTAGGTACTACACTGTAGCAACTCTTAAAAGACAGAATTCAGGTAGTTGAAGCTGAAATAATAGTACTGATGAGAAGCACTGGAAAAATTTTGATACATTACACATTATTTTGCTACTCAGTTTAGCAAGTAATTTTGTACATGATGTATGACCTGGGAGTAGGTAAAAAGACTCCCAAAGTTTTGGCTAACGAAAGCCAAATATCAAATTAATCTACAAGATCATAGCAAATGAATGCAACACCCTAATTTAAGTCCCTCTGCAAGCTTTACACAACAACCCTACAGGCAGACAAACAGCTTATACAGTGCATTTTGGAAACCACCTAAAGGAACAGACAAAGGTGTGTACCTTCTTAGTTCCTTAGGAAACGTGATTTCCAGGGGAGTCCCTTTGAAACTGTGCTTTTCCCCAAAAGCAAATTGTGCATCCTGTCCATTTATGGTCACTTTAAATACCTGTACATCTCTTGTATCCAAGACCTGCAATGAAGAAAACAATACGTACCTGTTAAGTAGTGTATTAATAAATGCTATATTTCTGAAATCTTGAACCCAAGTCTCTCTGAAGGAAAAAGTATTTACTAAGTAAAACCAGAAAAACTGCCTAACTGGGAACCAGCATTTTAAGAGAGCAGCACTGAACTGGGAAAACTGGAGGAAAAAGAGGGAAAAACCCAACTTCTGATCATGGACGCAGAGACAGCAGTTTCCTAAGTGAACTATGAAGGTAGAGGGCTTCACAGTACTGCAGTCAAGTGCAAAACGATATAAAAGCCCCTGCCAAGGCTTCCATCCTGGAACAAGACACCGTGAATCCAGGCTTTCACTCAACAGAAGATGAATTAAACAGTGCAGCACTCCCATTTGTAGCTCGAGGGAAGTGTTACTTTTTATTACTTACAGGATTGGGCTTTTTTCTTAAAAACTAAGTGCCAACCGCATAAGAATTTTACGGAGTCAGCATGAGAAAAAGCCCATAAATCCCAAACTTCACATATAAAGAGGAGCTAAAGAGGCTGATACGCTTATTTGCACAGATAACCGAGAAAGCAGCTGGCATAACGAAACACACAGGTGAAAAAGCCCTACGTGTAGTTTTCCAGTGATTTATTCCCAATTTTTCGGCAACACCCTCTTCGCCGCTTCAACGGGAAGAGACACATCCCTGCCCTTCCTCTGCCCCCCGCGCCGGCTCCGGGGGGCAGGCGGCAACCGGGGGCTGCGAGGCGCTGTCGGCCGCCCAGCGCGGGGGTCCGGGGAGGGCCACGCGGCGGGAGGGAAGGCAGGAAAGCAGGAAGGACCGGGACGCCGGCCGTGGGAGGGGAAGGACGCGGGAGACAGGTGAGGGAAGGCGGCAGCGGCGCGGGCCCCGCGGGGGTCCCCCCTCACCCTCGGCCCCCCCGCCGTTACCAGGCAGCGCAGCGCCTCGCGCTCGGCGCGCGCGGTGAGGGCGGCCGTGCCCCGCAGCGCCCGCGCGCCGAACTCGGCGCGGCAGCGCAGGTGGAGGTGCCGCGTGAGGCAGCACGCGGGCGACGAGAACGAGCTCGGGTCCGCCATGGCTCGCGCGCCGTCTGCCCGCCCCGCGCGCCGCGGCGAGGAGAGGGGCCAGCCCGCGCGCCGGCCCCTGGGAGGTGCAGCGCCGCCCGCCGCCCGCCGGGGGCACCGCGCCGCGAACTACAGCTACCGGGGTGCAGTGCGGGGGGCGGGCCCGGCTCACCCCGCAGCATGGTTGGCCCGAAGGGACCGGGCCGGCCCACCGTCGGGCCGCGAGCCACCAACACAATGTAGGCACTGCTGCGGGATGGTTAGTCGTACAGTTCCTCGTTAGTATAGTGGTAAGTATCCCCGCCTGTCACGCGGGAGACCGGGGTTCGATTCCCCGACGGGGAGGTACACTTTTTTTTCTCACTGCGTGCACCCTCTCCACGCAGAAATAGATTTTTGGGGAATCAAATAAGATCGTACACTGCTGTTGGAATAGCACCGCGGCTCTAAAATCGGAAGAACAGAGCAAAAGGCATGGGGACATGACTGCTCACCTCCCATGCTGCAGGGTCTCGCAAGCTCAGTTGCAGAGCTGGGAGCAAACGCAGGGAAAATATTTCCATATTTAAATGGCTCTAACAGCTGAGTAGGAGGGTCAAGCCTTTCAAAAACATTCACCCTTTTTCTTAAACTAAAATGAAAAAAAACAAACCCAGGCTCACCTGATGTAGAAACAATGGGAAGAGGGACAGGTCAAATGGGCACAGCAGAAGAGGGAACGTGGAAGGCCAGAGGTGTTATGACTGCAGCCCATCATTTTAACTCTCAAAACGAGAACTTTGGTGACCAGAAAGCCCCGAGGCTACACCAGACCCTGACCCGAGCCTGTACATCCAGTGAGCAGGCCTGTGCCATCTGCTGCACTAGCTAATACTACATTGCAGAACAGCTGGGAGGCTCCAGCAACCCTGCTTGCCTTTGCTTAGCATCCCCGAAAATGCTTTCTTAGGCACCCCCTTTTCTATAATTGTTTTGCCGAAAGGCATTATTCATTACTTTATTTATTCACAGTTTGACACAAGAGTGCTAAGAGAGATGTCCCTGTCTGTGGGAGGTCAGCAGATACCAAGCCGTAAATGTGATCACCCAAAATTTCTCTTTTTCCAAGTCAGGAAGGAGCACCATGTCTGACCATACATAATAGAGGTGAGGAATTAGGACCCGAGAGAGGAGGCCAGGACACCCAGCTGCAAGGCGTGCAGGCTGTGTGTGCCTGGTGTTCAGAGCAGGAGGCTGGTGGGCCCTGCTCTGGCCCTGGGTTTGTGCACTCAGACAGTTTCAATAAAACTAATTTGACGCCCTGAGTCAGACACTGAAAGCAAATTGTTCTGTACCATGGGTGACCTTGCGTCAGCCACACAAACAAAGCAGCAAACACTCAAGTGAGGACATACACAAGAAAAATTTTTTCTGTAGTAAGAGCCAAGAGCCAATTTGACAGCAAAGTTTGGCAACAAAGAATGATTACTCTTGACAAAAAACATTGCTGCAAACCATGGGCATGTAATGGCGAATGCAGAGCCTGACCTTTGCCACCCTTAGAAATCGTTTCCTGAAACAACACGTCTTCAGCCTGTGCACGCACAGCCATGGGAGCAGCACACCAGGAGCTGTGGGTAGCTGCAGGCACAGGAGGGATGCAAGGCTTGAGGTGTAGTGCATGACCAAGAGGTGCTTTCTGTGGGCTCACTGGCTGATGGCAAAGCCCATGGGCCTCCCAAGAGTATCCCACTGCTCTACCATCTGGATGTGAATCTGAGATGGGAGTGTGAGAAGCGCATGAAAAAGAGGGGATGTGACATGGAGCATCATCTGCAGTGACACCCTAGAGCTTTGTATAAACTGGCAAGACTATAGCCACATGCAGACAAGCCCAGATAAACTAAGTCAGGAGAGGAAAGGTGTTTCAGTGGGTCTACTTCTGTGTGTATTATAGAAAGAAGAAAAAATAACCACAACGTATTTCCTTTCGTGATTTCTGAATTTACTGCCACTCCCACTTTCATTTCTCAAAATCCACATATACATGTCATCAGAAAATCAAGGAAACTTATTTTGTTTAGTAGGCAGTTTATTTCAAAGCAGAGGTCAGACCATAAAATAAGGTGCAAGAACCATTTAGTAGTTCATACATGTTGGCGTCCAGTCAGGCAATTTCAGCTGTCATAAAACAATTAGGGATTAGAAAAGCAATTAATTCAAAGCAGAAATATGCTGACAGTGTTTTGTAGTCATAAAAAAAACATCTTGCAGGCAATTCTATACCTGCTTAGTTGTGATTCTTGTTTTCAGATTTAGCTTTCATAGTGCACAGGCAACTACCCAAGAGGCAAAGTTTTGCTATACACGTACAGTTTCTAAAGTCCTCGGAAGTCATTCTCATTTGTGCCTGGGCAAAGGTGAAAGGATGAGGAACAAGGAGCTTAGGGCATTGAGCAGAGTTTTACCAGGTCAGCCTCTCTCCACCGGCACGATACTTTGTTCTCACCTGAGTCTCATCCAGGTCAGCTCAACCTCAACCTCTTTCCCCTCTCCCGCAGCACCAAATCCTTCCCACACACACCTAAGGTGCTGTTACACCCCACCTGGCAGTGTGGAGCCAGCACAGCTGGAATGCCAGCGAGCCCAGACGCAGCTGCCTGCACCACTTCAGACCTCCCTGAGAATTCTGGTGTGGTCCAGGATGGCTTCTACATGGATAAAGTCCGCAGGAAGCAGAAGGCGAGGGATCACTGTCAGCAGGCTTCCTGCAGCCTTTGCAGAAAGGAAGTTTGAATGAGGGCTGGCACTAATGAAATCTGGAGGAGCAAACGCTTCTGTATTGATAGAGAAATCTTACCCTGATTTCTTCTTCTAATGCCTATTAAATTATTCAAACACAGCTTTAATGCACACCTCTTTCAATGATTCTAGTCCTTCCACTTGGCTTGCCGTCATGTGTGCTTTGTCATCCTCAACTTATCAAAAGCTCAGGGACAGCCAGTATCATGGCTGGGAGAGAAAGCTGTGGCCAAACCAGCTAGATAAGATACGACTGGAAAGTAAATTGCCAGTTGCAGCCTTGCTGAATGCATAGGGTGATAGCAAAGCAGTGCTGGGGGAGGTGTGGGCTGGAGGGTTGGCCTGAGCATGTTAATGGCATCTTGCTAAAGCATCTGGTTTAAGCATGTTCAAGCCCTGGGGACTGTGTAACTCCATATATTCTGTCCTCTGTGTGTTGTATTCATAGGTGTGTTTTATATATGCTTAACTCTGCCAAACATTTTTAATTAAGCTTTACCAAGGAGATTTTTGGAAAGCAAAATATTGCTTGCAAATGTTACAAACTGCTTTATGTCATTAGTAATGATGAAACACAAACTTAGGAGAACAGAGTAGCTTGGAGGTTTTATATTGGTGGTTACTCTAAGGGCAAGGAAAAGAAGAGAGGACCCCCCTTCTCAAACTTAAAACTAGAGCAATAAATTTGTGTTTTAAGGCTAGATAAAAATAAGTTTTCAGCAATTTTTTTAGGAAGTTTCAATGGAAAAACTAAAAAAGAGCCAGATACTGAAAATTTGCTAATTGTGTTCTCCCTTGGAAGTAAACTAATCAATAAGTAGGGAGATCAGGTAGAGCAGATTAAAAAATGTCACTATAAATGCTCATCAATAGCAGGAATAGATAATGGCAAATTGTTCATAAGCTTTCTTGCAGGTCAAGACATCCAGTGTAAGCATGATGAACTGACAATTTAGGAGGATACAAGCCCTTTACTCCACCTTGATTATTCTACAGAGACTACCAGTCATAAACCTTTTGTCTCATAAGAGAAGAGAGGAATGTATTTGTCCCTCAGAAGATGCTGGAGCAATTTACACTGATAGCTGCTGCTGTATGCTTCTGATCTCTACACATGGTGAACCAGCTGATCACATAAATTTAAAAAAAGCACCTTAAAAGAATGTAATCTTAATTTGAGAAGTTTTAGCTTGTCATCATTAGTATCAACTAACTGTTGGACCCAAGGATCGCACTCCACTGGGGAGTCTCCCAGCGACCCTGACCAGCTCTGTGATGGTGCCAGCCTTGGATCAGCTCCTGAGAAAAGAGCTGCATGAGGATGACAGCTGGACCGTGGCTGTCCCCAGCTGCTGCCACCATCCCTGCCTTTCTCTCCATGTGCAGGTGCTGTGGGGCTATGCCCTTGTTGGTGGCAGCATGGCTCCACTGCCCCTGAGGAGCCCCAGTGCTGCAGCTCCCTGGCACACCAACTGTGGCAGAGAGGGATGTCGGTCTGTGAACACAGCGTGCCACCAAGGAGCTGGCAAATGAATCCTTTCACTGAAAATTTTCAATGTCTTTACATAGGTCTGAGTATTCAGGTGCTGCACGTTACTGCAGCTCCACTTGGGTCAGTGGAACAATACTAATATAAACCAGATGGGACGTGACCTACCCGCCAATTAGAAAATACTCAGGCCACCATCAGGCATTTGATCCCAGTGCATGCTGGGGTTTTATGACTCCTCCAGACTAGCCTGGCATCTGTCCACATTAGCCTATAATAAGGATAAATTAGATGTCCACTTTTTCTCCAGTAGCTCTTAACATCTTAATACTTCAGCATAATGATTTACAAGGAACTGCTCGGTTTTGTACATGAAAGACCATTAGTGGATCTAGTTTCCTGGGACATATAGGGTGCAAAATATTTTAAAACAATATCTTACTGGTAGTTTATCCTGCATTTATTTTTTAACAACTTTAGAATGTCTCTTTCTTTCTTTTCCTGAGCAAGACAGCTCCTCAGTACTGTCTTCTCTGTAGGAGCCAACAACCACTTCATACAGTTGTATTTCTATCTGTCAGATGGTCTGTTAAATATAATTTGCATCATCCTTCTTTTCATCTGGAGGAAGCTTGCTTTGTATTTTTTTCAGTTTCCCCTTTCTTCTGATTGTTAAAACACTTTTGCACAGGCAGTCTTCCTTTTTTTTTTTAACTCCTGTGTTGCTAGACATGCACACAGCATGCACCACCAGAACAATTAGCCTCAGCTTTTAGGTTATGTTTTTTAGGCTGTTTTTAAGGTACTATAGAGAGCTGGTACTCTGAGTCACTCATATTATTTCAAAAGTAAAGTGCCCAAAAATCACGATACACATATGAAAATGTTAACTTGCAACTTAAGTAACTAACTTCAAAATTGCCACTTCAATGGGCCATATTTATATTTCTACACAGTTATGACACAAGTCTTTTTTGTCATTTCTAGGTGTGCAGTGTTATTTCTTCTCCAAAGGGTATTATTTAACTGTACTCAAGAGATCTGGCAACATCAGGGTGTCATCATGACGGGCTCAGATAAAGATAATTCCTGCCTCAAAAACAAAAACCTAGATGATGCACAGTTAACTCCTCTGATAATCTAATGCTAAATATCTATTAACCACTTACCCTAGCCAGCATTTTTCTCTTCCTCAGATTTTTTCTTTGTAAATGTTTTGAGATTCCCTGGATGAGAACAATTCCTTTTTAGGTGCTGTTACTCTCATTTAGCAGCAGTGTGTTACAGCATACTCTTCCATCTGAGAACCCTAGTGCACACAAAACTTATTATATAGACAGAATTGGTGTATATGAAGAAATCACCCATGTTTTCTATGTACATGTGGCTATTATTAGCTTCACAATCTTCTCAGTCATCAATTTTAAAAACATCTGCTTCTGGGTGGTTGGGTCCTTTTCCCACGAGGTACCAAACGAACAAATTCATACTAACCTTTAAGCATCCAAGAATTAACACTGAAACAAAAGAGATAATATATATGTTTCCCAGAAAGCATGTTCATAAGCACTGCACTTGAATAGGGTGCAGATGCTCCTCTTCTTGCAGAATAAAAGAATAAACTCCATGATTACAAAGGGGATGTTTGTTTCTGTTGTTTAGTATCGAAAGGTTTTCAGGATGAGATTTCATGTTTGTTTTCATAGGATTCAACTTTAAGAGATTTTTCACTGGAGATCAATACAAATTTGCCTCTGGATGAACTCAGGGTATTGTCCTAGGACTAGGAGTGTTGAGAGACTAGTTGTTGATAATTTTCTTAGTAATTTTACTAGTGGCTGGTTAAGTGCTGTGTTTTGTCTTTAGTATGAGAAGAATATTGATAACACCCTGATGTTTTGGTTGTTGCTAAGTAATGTTTATCCTAAGTGTAGGGCTCTTTTGGTTTCCCATGGTCTACCAGTTTGCAGGTGCACCAGAAGTGCAAAGCAGAAGATAAGGAGGCTACAGCTGTCAGCAGAAGCTGCAACTTGACAGGGTAAGAGTGGTGAGTGGCCTGCCTGCATGGACACAGAGAAAGAATCCAGTAAGGTGTTTGAAGACCCCGGGCCAAAAATCACCATTAGACCAAGAAGGACGTGTGACAAGCTTGTGAGGAGTGGGAGTGCAAGTCATACAGATATAATTGCCAAGGGATTTATTTGTTCCAGGTCCCTCTCTGAAGTCATCCAGCTCAAACGTGGTGCTGTACCATTCTATTGTCATTTATTTTACAAATCTGATGGCTGAAACTCTTCTATGAGAAACCTGTGGTCAAGCCTGAAGGAGGAGGAAGTGTACATGAGAGTGAGTGAGTGTGTGAGTGAGGAGTCAAAAGGGGCACTCATCAGCTCACTGCGAAGGGTCTTGGTCCCAGCAGTGAAGTCTTGGGTGGTGTGTGTGACTCCTTGAACGGTGCAAGGATGCTGGGGCAGCAGCTCCTCATTTAACAGGAGTGCTATTGAATTGCACCTAGATTTGGTGGTGACTTTTATCAACAGATGCAGAGAAAGACATCCATCACCTACTGTTTCCACACCAGGCCATGGATTCTGGTCAGTTTAACATGAGTAGTTGGCCTGCTTTTAAGCTCTTTGTCAGGCATACATCCGTAGATCAGTTGTTTGGGTTTCCCTTAGCTAGCCTTGGGTTTTTTTGCACTTAGATTGGCTTGTTGGAGGGAGATGGTGCAGTGCTTTTGCAGGTAATTGTCTGGGTATTTGTCCCTCACATCCAAATTCAGAGCAGGAATGCAAACCAGAGCAAGAAGACAGGTAGGAACAAAATAGTTGTGTGGAAGAATACTCTATTACACAAAGACTTCATCAAAACTCAGGAGTCTCATACATCTCAACTACAGATGTCTTTACTCAACAATGGGAGCAGAGGAGAAATATTTACTAAATGGCAAAAGCTTCTATTACAGTTTTGGAAGAAAAACTTAGTCATGTGCTTTCCTCTTTTCAGTAAACATGATAGTATCTGTAATTTTTGAGGTTGCAGAGGCATTACTTATTTCTTCTGCCTGGTGTACTGCAGTCACATCATATGCAGCATTCTGTGGTTAATGCAGCACCAGCCAGTGGAAATTTTTGTGAACCATTTGATATTACATTTCTACCCCCTCTTATGCATAGACTTGGAGTGCGATCTGAAGACTGCTCATTACAGCAATGTTTATATTACTCTGCATGCTTATGTGATGTTGCTAGTCTCTCCAAATTTCAAAGACTTTGTGTCTGGCACAAAAGAATCTCACATTTTTAAGTCTGGATTTGCCTTTGTGACTCTTCTGCTAGGTTTTGTCTGGCAGCAGCATTGGCTTCAACTTGTAGAGACCGAGCTGGAAAAATGGAGTTATTCTATGCCACTGCTTAACACACTCTGCTTTTTCACAATAAGCAGTAAAAGAGGTTTAATCAAAAAATATCATAGAGGAGGAAAAAAAAAAAGAGAGAAAGAAAGCAAAAGCATTATCAAAAGAATCAATGAGAAATGCTTTCTCCAAAATCACCAAATGATAATGTGAGTCTTCATCACTCCTCAGTGAAGGGCTGTAAGGGTGAAGAGAAACTGCTTGTTTGCAGTTTGTTGTCCTCTTTATTTCTCAGAGCCAGGTGTGTCTTTTCTTATCCTCATTTAAGCTTCTGGTCAACAAGTCCCACTGCTTGCAGTGATGAGCTGCTCCCTGAAATGCTCTTTCATTAGCTGTCTCTGCAATTCCTTTGCCCCAGAGACCTCAGAGCCTTTGCAGGAATACCCACAAAGCCTGCAGTGTTCTGGCCATAATGGGAAGACTCACAAAATAGATGTACTAGCACACTTCCCCCTTTCTCTGTAATGGAGATGCTGCAAGTCTGAGAACAATTGTAGACGCTTACCACAGGCATAGCCAGCTTCTCACAGCACAGGCAGTAATTTCCATACTTCTTGCATAGCTGTTTTTTGTCATGGATATTTCATAGGGCAGAAGTGTCTTCCCACTTCCCCCCAACTTACTGCGTAACATGCAACATAACACTTGAACTGGTTAAATATGCTACCCAGGTGGCAGTCTCTTCACGAAAAACCTATGGAATATCCCATCCATCCAGGTTTCCACACATGTAGAGTTCTCAGTGGAGGCATTGATCTCCTCTTAGCCCAGCATGCATAACCTCAGCCTGATGTTGCTGCAGCCTGTAGATCAGAGTTGAAAACTCCAGCTGAACAAGAATAGCCTTGGGTATAGGCAGGGCATGTTAAGAAATACTGCTTGAAACTGTTGGGACTCCTCTGAGAAGTAGGATTTTCTTGTCTTGAGCATGCACCAGGACACTTGGGCAGACACTGCACAGCCTGGACTGAAGAAATAGCATAGGTGGCTCTCTTTAGCAAAAGCTGATGTCATTTTGGCTCAAATATTCTCACTAAGAGGAAATACTAAGTCTGAAAGACCTCTTCAGAAGGCATGCTCAAATACATTTATTTTGCAAGTGCCTGACCTCTGGCTGAAGTCCTAGGGAGCCCATTTAGCTGTCTGGGATCTGGTTTCAGGCACTCCAGGGTAGCCAAGGGGTCTGGATCCTCTTTGTAGCTCTGAGAATTGGGATGTGCCAGGACCACTGGCATGACCTTCCTTCACTCATGCCCTCTGTGAGCCAGGAGAGCAGTCAGCAATGAATGATTTGTGCTTTGGAGAGGAATACAGCATGCGCTCCAGCCCCCCAGAGTGGCACCTTTCACCCATCAGCAGCCCCGTTAGCAAGGGCTGGGCTGCAGGGAGCATCGTGTGAGGCTGGCAAGGGATAACCCAGCCACCCTGCAAGGAGCTCACAGACCCACTGAGCACTGGCCATCCCCAACCCAGATGATTCTCTGAAGCACTGCAGATAGACCACAGCTGGCCTTGTGCAGGTATAAGAGCTTAAATCTTTCCCAGTATCCCTTCTGTCCTGCTTTTTAGAAAGCACAGCATAAAGCCTTCTCAATATCATTCCACTCCCAGAATATAAAAAGCACCATTTCTACTGGGAATCAACAGGTTTCTCTTTTTAGTGGTGGAGTTTTTTGTTTGGTTGGTTTTGGTTTGGTTGGTTGTTTTTTTCCCCCGATTCCCCTCATTAACTTATCAACACCCCCTGTCAGGGAAAATGTTACCAGTCTAAGGGCTGCCAGAAGGAGGTCAAAAGTCTGCCTAGCACCTCAAAGAAATGAACAAACGAGCAAGCACAGATGTGTTGGGCAGCCTCTGTTTCTTCAGGGGCAGTAAAGTCTCATAGGAGCAGAAGGGAGGAGAGGGCAGGGGAGAGGAGGGGAGGGGAGAACTCACTATATATGTATGTATATATATATGTATGTATATATATATATATGCACGTGTATATATATATGTATGTATATATATATGTATATATATGTATATATATATGTATGTATATATATGTATGTATATATATATGTGTATATATATGTATATATACACATATATAAAATACATATATATATAAAATACATATATATACATATATATATGTATAATATATGTATATATATATGTATAATTGCACCAAATGCCTATTCCCAGCTGGCAGCAAACCTCAGTCATGCAAATCCCTGTGCACACAAAGAGGTGGTGGAGGTAAAATCACCTACTGGGGACTCATGCCTACCAGTGGCTGGAAAATCTCACCTGTACATGTTGGTACAGGTGACATTTTCCAGCCATCAGTCCAGCTCATAGGCAGTGCGTGCTTGCCCTTCTTCCACTGCCAGTATCCAGCAGGATTCACCCCACCTTCCCAGTTTTCCTCCAGTTAATCTCTGGAGTACCCTTGAGACAGTCCATTGAGGGAAGTCTTGCTTTTAAATAAATACTCCCCACAAAACCCTAAAAAGGAGGAAGCAATATTGCCAGAAAAATACGCAAAGTTATGCAAGAGACTCAGATGGACATATTTACTTTCATTGCTCAAATGTGTAGCTGGACAATAGCCATGGCAGGCTTCAAACCAAGTAATATAACAGGTTGTATATCTCTGTGAAGACACTGATGAAAGCTCAGGGAATGTATTTTTAAACATTTTTAAAAAGAAATTTCTATAAAATCACAAGTGGCCTGGAGAAGATGAACTGGGAATGGTTATTTATTGTTCCTCATAAAAGGAGAGCTTGGAGGCACACATAAAATTTTTGACAAACAGGCATGAAAAAGAAAAGAGTTTTTCATGCAGATGAGTTAAATGCAGCCATTTAAACTATGAAATTCATTGTCACAGGGTGTCATGGACACTGGGACTATAAACATATTCAAAAGAGTTAAACAATTGTGAAGACTACAGTGACTTTAAAACATTTTTGAGTGGATGCAGCTTCCAGCTCCTGAAATCTACAAGGTCCAGATTTCCATAACTTAGGAGGTTATACCAGGGGAAAAAAATCACTCCGTACTTCATCTTTTACTGTTCCCTTAAACAGGGAGGAGGTACTGAGTGAAGCAGGCCCTCGGTTTGGCCTGCTTCTGGAGTCTCTTAATTGATTATATTCCTATTTAGGAATACAATCGATTGTATGTTTGTGTCCCTGATATCCCACGAGGTGCTCCTTCAGTCTCAGAAGTGTAGTGTCTGGCTGGAAGGACACAGGCATGCAAAGTGTGGATCTTATTGCAGACACTGACTGGGATTTCAGAGGACATCGTGCACATCTGGGCTCTGCCATGGGCTCTTTGCGTGACTCATTTTGAAAGTTTCGCCAAATGAGAGTAATTTCTTCTATGTCTATCTTGTGATTTTGACTACAAAGCTTTGTGGAGAAGGCATATGGGCTATAGTCAGGACCTCTGCAACCTCTCTGGATACAAGCAATTTGCGAGGCAGGACAACATGAAAAGGAAAGAAACCCCTCTAGCTTCCTCCCCTGATGGGAGGAAGGTGAAAGGTAGTAAGAGAAGACTATTATCACGGGGCCCTCACACTTTGCTAAGTCAGCATTGCTCTCCCAACAGTATGGGAGAGGTTGTCACATCTGAGAAACGAGTGTGCACAGTCTCAGGCTAAAATGATCTTGTCGGCAGCAGTTAGTACGACAGAGCACTCATCCATCAGCAGAAATTACAAATATTTTTAATTCCACATTGTGAATCACATTCTTTCCTCCAGTCACTTGTTTGTGTTGCTAAGTATATATGAGTTACAGGAGGAAGATTTAACCTTGAATTTCCAAAGAATTCTTGTGTTTTTGAGGTTATTGAATTAATTGGCAAGGCATTGCTGGTTGCAGTCTGACAATTCATGCCCCTGCCCTGGCCACTCTGCTTAGGGACCTGGAGCTCCCGCAGTCTTCAGGGAGTGGGGTCAGGCAGCAGGAACCAAAAAACTTCCTGGTTTTGCTTTAGGTTTTGTTAGGAAGCCAAGCTTGCACAGACCTAAACTGGTTGATCTAGACATTTCAGCCATTGTTTCCAGTTTCTGATGAAAACTTCTGTGTAAAGAGTTATTTAGCTCCATGAAAACTGCAGTGAGGATTGCTGTCCAGTCCTGTAATGGTGACCAGTTAACAAATAATTGCCATAATTCCCAAAATCTGTTCTGCCAAGCAGATGATGCTTATGTGTCCCAGGAATAGTGTTGTTCCAGTGTTTAATCCACTGTGTAGTAGTTTCCTCTCAGGGGAAAGTTGTTGAGCATTATGGCACAGGAGAGAGAAGAGGGAACACATTTCCAGCTGTGCCTTCCTCATGAAACAAAATCTGCCACGTTAAACCCATCACCATTTTGGCCCTGTGGACCCAGAGGTAGTGGTCTGTCGGACAAGCACGGATGATATGAAGCCAAGCTGCACCACGTGCAGGTGCAATGGCAAAGACACCATCCAAGGGTGTCCCAGCCAAGACAAGTTCTTGGCTCGTTGTCCACCAACAACAGGCCAAGAAGCAAGGCAAGAAAGGCACTCTGAAGGCCAGGTTGGAACCTTGCTTTGCAGTGTTGAGGCTGGACCTACACAGAAGTTGAACCTCAATATTTAGAGCCTGAAACCAAATCATTCCAGCTATGCCAGGGCTTTTGGGATCTGCTCAGTCTCATCCAGTGCCACTCTTGCTGTCTGCTGTAGTAGCTTAGCTTGCTACCCAGGAAAATCCTTTGTAGGAGTAGATTTGGAATCTTTAAGAAAGAAAAACATTTGCCATATTAGACAAGAGTTTCTAGATTTACCTCCTCAAAATTCTACTGCTGTGGAGTGGTGACACCTAATGGTAGGCACACAATGCAAGACAAGAACACACCAGGGGTGCAAATGAGATAAAAGAACTGTGCTCACTCTTCATGAATAGGAAGTCAATGTCAGGATATTTTATGCAATTTACACTCCCAGCTGTGCATAATTTTGATGCAATATCTCCTTTTCAGCCTTGGCTGCCTCAGTATAATGTGTTTTTAAGATCTGCTCATGGAGATTGCATTTCAAGTTCTGATATTATACTAGCCCTTTCCCCTCCTGTGTTATCCTCTGCTCTACTGACCCTTTTTATTAAATCCTGCAATTTGTAGCTTGTCTCAGAGCAGCTTGTTCAGATTAGACTTGCCTAGGGGCTAGTTTAAATTGCTCACGTGACTTCTCGTAAGAAACATTACACACATGTTAAATTCCTGAGCCAAAGGCGGCTTGTGTGGGGGACACTCTCCATTTCCCTTTACCCTTTCCAGGTGCTTTTTTTCCTCATCTTTCCACACCTTTCCCACATTCTCCTTTGCCTTCCTCCACTGTCCTTCCACGCCTTTGTATGGAAACAAAGAGAATCTTGATACATCAATCCAGTCTGAGTACATAAATATTCAGGACTGGAATATAAAATCCATTTGCAGATAATTGTAATACGATATGCAATCATACCTGAAATGTAGGAAGAGAGCAGAGGAAACCATCTACGTATCTATAAAAGAAGGAGGCATTTTTGCCTCTGGTTCTGGAAAGCACAAAACAAGAATGGTTGTTCCCACGTAAATTTTGTATTGCTCTCAGTGCAGAGAATAGTAGTTTCCTGCAGCCTTACTCTCAATATGGGTCTTCCAGAGTTGAGAGTAGTAATTTGGTTAGTTGGGTACCTTTCCTGCAAGGAGCATCCCTGGAGGGTCACAAACGCCCTCTTATAGATCTGTTACTCTGCTATATCAGGAATACAGCCTTCTTCTAATTTTGACTTCTTCTAGCTCTTTGCTGGAAGGTTAGGAGGTGGTCGGTATGCTGGCACAGGCAGACAGGTTTATTTGGTTTGGAGTGAGCACCTATAAAATGAAACCTCTCTCAGTGTGCCTGAGAACAGTCACAAGCAACTACACTTGCCACATCTACAGTGAGATGAAGAAATGATGCTCAGTATAATTAAATGAAAATAAGTAACTAGGAAGGGAAGAAAAATCCTACTAGTGCCTTTACTGAGGGGAAAAAGTGCCTTTACTAAAGGAGGGTAGCTTAACTTTTTCAAAGAAGACAGTTTGATTTAAGGCTGATACAATTTTAATTAAAAACATACAAACCACGTTCACCTGAAATGAGATAAAATTTATTAATGAATAAGAGTAAACAAAAGTTTAATGCAGATAGGTCAGCAGAAGACATGCTGTCCTGACATACTTGGTTGTAAAAGCAAACTGACACGTTGTGTTGCAATGTACTCTGAAATGCCTTTATTATTTATTGTTTATTGGTGAATCTTTATTTGCTACTACACAAAACTCTACAGAGAATAACAAATTCTATGCTAATATAAATCATGTTAGAACAGATCATTTCCATCTCCTGACACCCTGACCAGTCCAACCTCAACCAAGACTTCCTGATGATAGTCAAATGATGTAGACGTGGTACTTCCTGGCTAGATTTAGTGTTAGATAGTTGAATATTTCACAGAAAAAAGTGATTGAATTTGCAAGTGGCAGAAAGAATGTTTTAAGAATTTAGGTTTCCAGGTTATATGCAAAAGCTGTCTGAGAATTCATGAATGTGGTTGGTATCTATGTGGAAAAATGACAGTATTCAATGAGCCATACATCCTGTACTGAAATACCAGCACAAATATTCTTAACATTGTTACAGTGCTATTATTAGATGCTCCTTCAGTTCATGTTCATGAATATGTGCAAGTTATTTTACTTAGATTTTTATCTACTACATGTCCATTGCACGAATTACTGACGTACCCCCTGCCACACACACACACACACACACACACACACAAGCACATTTTTCCTCACACACATCTCTGTGGAGAGACACACTATTAAAATTTCCAGTCCAGTACATATTGTTGTGTATGTCCAAAAGATTTATGTTCTAGTCACATTTTTATTGGTTGTGCTGACTTATTTGATGCTGTGTTCTGTATTTTAAAAAGTATTTTTTATTTTGGTGTCCTGATGGTGGCAGTAAGAGATTTTACAGCAGAGTTTTCAGGAAAGAATGATCCAGAAGTAAACAGGTTCATTATGTCTTCAAGAGGAAAAGCTGCCTAACACATCATACCATCACTTATTTTGTTCTCTCAATTTGAATGCAACTCAAGTACCACATTCTCATTTACACAAATCAGATAAATAACCAGAAATCATGAGCTCTTCAAGAAGCACTGATAGGAGTGAGCAAACACTGCCTCAAACATACATTTCTCTCCATAAAGTCCTCTTAAGAGGAGAAAGGAAGAAGTGTAAAGGAAGGGGAAAGCTGCAGACGGAGAACCCCAATCCATGCCCTTGAGTCAGGACAACACACCACAGACCAACTACCTCCATGAGCATTTCATTGCCCATGGCAGTGCATCCATCCTCCTCCTCCTCCTCAGGGGATGAAAAGAGGTTGTATCCATGATGATCAGAGACTGCTGGGTATAGTGGACAAGCTGTCACCATTCATGTTGTTTAGGAGCAAACCTACTGTATTGTAGATAATGCTCTCCCAATGTTGTTAGCTGCTTCATGGCTTGCTGCAGACAGGCAGGCTGAAGACAAGCCCTTTTTTCCCCTCTGTCTCTTCTTGCTGTGTACACTGTTCTCTGGCACTGTACCTAACTTTGCTCACTTGATCCCCTGTCCATCAGGGTCATGAGATGGCTGGAACAGCCATAGCCTGGACTGGGTCAGTCCCAGTGCCCAGACTAGGCATTTCCTGGATCACCAGTCCCATTCAGAGATGGGAGAGGAGACGCACTGGGTCCTTCACCACCCAGAAGGGGAAGGGTATCTCTGAGCTGTTCTGATGACCACGGCAGTGTGAGGGGCACAGGTAGCAAGGGGCACCACAGCTGGACTTGGGGGGGGGCGCCTGGGGTCTTGAGATGCCACAAGCAGAGGTGAATACTGTCTTGGTTCTGCAGACCTATGGTGCCAATGTGTCCATGACACAAGACAAAAGAAAAAAATTCAGGGAAGAACACAAGCATGCCACAAAGGAACATAAATGGGTGGATGCACAGTCCCTGCCTCTACTGCCCTCTTCTGCATTAAGCTTGCAACTGACACAAACCATCCTAAACTTGGAGTGATTAATGAGAGACAAGCAGCTCAACAAGTCTCACAGATTTTTTTTTTTTTCCTCAAAAATTAAACAACAGTAATTAAAAGTGGTGATAGGGCTTTAAGAGAGATTAAAGATAAAAGAAAAAATCTCTTTCCACTGAACTGCCTTAAAAATTATATTACAGGAAATGAATGCCTGGCCATGGAGCAAAATGGATATATTCACTACCCATATCACAGAGTTAGACTGATGCAGAGATCCTTGGGAAGAGAATTTGTAAATGCTGATAGCCTGATCCTTATCCTGAACTACCCTGGTGTAAAGGAGGAACCACTCCACAGGAAACTCAGGAAGTGAAATCCTTTGAACTCTAAAACTGATTTGCACAGGACTTGAATCATCCTGTCTTGTGGCCAGTACAGAATAATGAGCTGAGTTTGATGAAACCTGATGTGTCTCTTGTTAAAAAAATGACCTCGCACAAAACTGAGATGCTACTGAAAATTAAAAAGAAAAAAAAAGTAAAATCTTAATAACTGGGATCATGCACCAGCTGTTGTTTTACAGACTGAAATCATAAACCTATATTAAGGCTATCAGAAAAAGAATTTGGAGCATTAAAAATTTATAAAGCCTTTTGAGTCCCTAGGAAGATCATTACTAGGCAACATATTGCTGTAGTTCCCGTCACAAAGCACTGAGACGGTACAAACCCAGCTTCATATCAGCCCAGCTCCCTCCATCCTCACAGTGCAGAAGAGGGAGCCTTCTGAACACTTCAGTGCCATAAAGTGCCTTTGTGCAAGAAGATCTTTGCCTCTGCAAGTAGCATCAAGTCAGCAGGGGCTTACCGAGGCACACGGGGTGGGAGGACTGGAGTCTCCAGTTATGAGCATTCGCCGGGTTGAACTGTAGACAGCCTGGTTATTTCTCACACTTGCTAGTCAGTGTAGCTTTGACCTTTCCATTAATGCAAGTTAGCACTTTCCACCTCTATTTAGTAGGTTGAATCTGACTCAAAATGCCTCATGGAAATATTTCAAATGAACAGGTTTCATAAAAATTCTAAAATGGCTTAGTATTTCAGAGCTACAGCTACTGACTTCATTCAGTGTGACTATCCTTTTTATGGTGCATGCAGCTTTCTCGTTTACTGCTGGATGGTTTTGTGGCAAAAACACTCAAGAGACTCAAAGTCTCCTCAAGGCTCTGCCTTTCTCTTTCAGCCGTAACACTGAATGTGACACCTTCTCTACATTAGCTTCTGTAGTTTTGAATAGGGAAAATAATACACTGCCTGTCAGATGTATTGAAGGGCTCTGATCCTATTTATGAAGTACTTTCAGTTTTCAAGAGAAGGTGCTGTAAATGCAAAATATTAATAGTTATTACTCAACGTAAATAAAAGAGAATTTTTTTTTGTCAGGCCTCAGAAGAAGTGGGTCAGTCACGTCAAGTGCTGCGTTAGTAATAGCTGGGTGAAACGAAAACGAAGACCCAAGCTGTTGGGATTGCTATCAAATGTGTACACAAATGTATTGACAGAGGCCAGCATTAGGGCTAAGGCTCTGCTAAAAGTCAGGTGGGATTTACTAGGCTGTTACTCTCTCAGCAAGATACATCACCAAAAGGCTGGTTTATTTCTGTATCCTTATATTCATTGCCTGATGTTGTGTTGGTTGATTAAATATTTGCGTGCATTCAGGAGCAGCAATTTCATCTCTCTAACAGAAAAATGTTGCAGCTGGCAGTGGCTCTGGGCCAATAAAACACAGGATGTAAGAGCAGCCCTGTGTTCAGTGTTCCTCTGCTCCAGCAATCTGGATTATGTTTTTGTGAATTTATTTGATCATAGCGCTCATGAAAATTACAAATTAACATCAGTAAGTAGAAGCTAACATGGTGTCAGTGTATCTTGAATAGTCTTTGTCACAGCTCTTCTCAGCTCAGTCCTGACCTGGTGAACTCCTTCCTTTCTCCAAGTTACACTCCATTCAAGACTGATGCTAGTGGTGCACCACAGAAACTGCAAATGCCAAGAAAACTGAAGAACTACACACTTTGTAATTTAAGGCTAGCAAACCCAGTCAAGTTCTTTATAATGAGAGGAATATTAAATAACAATACTTCGGCATTGTAGTAACTGGCCAACGATCAGGAATTTCATTAAAGCCTTGAGCATTTAAGAATACAATTAGCTACATACCTACTTTGCAATGCATTCCTATGTTAGTTTAACTCCTCTCATTCACACATCTCTATTGATTGTTTATACTTCAGGCTCTAAGATGAAGGGTGTGCTGGTGATTGAAGACGGATACAAGGTGGCAAAGTGACCCTGTATAAGACTGCGGTACTAATTTCACACACACACACGTACGTCTCACAACCATCTTTAGTTTTCAACCACTTTAAAAAGTGACTCATTTCTGCACTGGGAAAAATATTAGTCATCATCATGGATTTTGACAATACTGAAAGAAAAAAACAACTAAAATTTAATGTCACATAGTAAGGTATACACACTGCGCATTCACTAAGATGACCTCCTAAATATGCCCCAGGAACCATGCAGTGAAGCCATTAACATGAGCAAATCATTCCCTCATAGTTTTAAGTCCACATGACACTCATGTAACTATCCTAAGGAAAACAGTCAAAGAGCTGTCCAGTAGGTTAGAGCAAGAGAGATCAACAGAATCAGCTTTCTCCTGCATTTTCATCATGAGAGCTTGCAGGAAATTAAATGGAATTTGATGTAAACCATATTACCATGCTGCCATTCAACTGCATGGTAATATGACATATAAAGCACTCCCCAAAGTTGAGCCTGCTAGTTCATTTGGTTAATTGAACATTTAGCACTTCCTCCCCATCTCCCTACCCTCTGTTCCCTCCTCTCCAAAAGAAAAATTGATCATTCATTATTGGCTCCTGCTACAGAATAATTCCCTCTCCTTTCCCGTGCCAGTATCCAAGTGTTCTTAACTATTAAAAAAAACCAAAACCAAAACCAAAAAACCCCAAACAAACGGCAAGAGGATGAAAGATATTTTAAATGGGATTCACAAGCTGAAAAATGTAGTGCTTGCAGAGACCAGCACACTACAAATTTTCACATTAGGCTCCATTCCTGTGACAAGCTAAACAAATCCATCACATCTGAGAACCCCACAGCTGGAGCTCAGGCTCACCTTCACTCAGCAATTATAGTACCTGTGGGTTTAATGGGCAGGAGAGTTGGCTTAATCACATCCGCGTTTCCAGCGCCTGGGGAGGAAGGCAGCTTGCCAGCACACTCCCAGTTTGGGCCTGTTGGTGCCTTCTCCCGTCTCAGTGCAAGTCCACTCAGCACTGTGCCTGGGCAGCAGTACTGGCCTGTTCCCTTCTGTTCCCTCCTCCTGGCATCCCTCCAGCCTGTTCTACACTCCGTCATGGGTGCCAAGTACTGCTGCTTCATCAGGAACAGCTTTGAATGCTTCAATCCACTCATGAGAAATCAGCATCTAGCTAGGCCTTCTACTAAGACTGGAAATTTGAAAATGAAAATTTTAGCAAAGTCTGGCTCACAATAGTTTTTTATTAGAAGATTAGACAAGCAGGAAGGAGGATTCATACAGATAGACTTCTACAGACACTTCCCTCTTAGAAATTATGCCTGAATAAGTTTTAAGGTTTATCTCAGATTTCCAGATGTTTGATAGCTATAATTGATTGTACATCAGTATCTCAGAGCTGGGACTATTAGAAGATTTGACCATATTATTAGATTTTGACCTCACTATTAGAAGATTGCCTTTTAACTCTTACAAGGATGGTCACATGGGAATCAAGTGGAAAACAGAAAGCACTGCAAAAATTAATTCAACACCATAATAGTTTTTTGAAAATTCTTTAAGAACATAAGCCCTCTAAGCAATGTCTACCACTTTTCGTAACTCAAAATGCTCAGCTAGCAGTAGGCATCTGACCCTGGAGTTGCAAACAAAATATTTCTAAAGTGTGATCTGGGATTTTTCCTCAAATTTCTGCCTACATAGCATTAGAAGTCTCATAAACTGGCAGAAAGGAGAGGACCCCATACAGAGGAACCATGACCAAAGCCACTGGAGGGCTTGTTGCAGGTGGCAAGATGGTATAGTTGTGCAAGCTTCACAGAGCACGACACACAAGCTGTATGATTTCATGTGAGAACACTGGTCCAGTTAGCGAATAACGACAGGCTGGTTTACGAAAAAGACGTTGCGTTGTTGCTCCAGTGGCAGCTCAAAATGTGAACAGCAGCATTGTTTCTTCTTTTCCTGGAAAGACCACAACATGTCCTTGCTGAAATGTAAAAATCTGGTGTAATTTAGTTTTGGCCTCTCTTGGGAGCCTTGAAGCAAGACAAATATGACTACTCTGTCCACACAAGGCAGAGCAAAAACATGCAGATGACAAGTTGGAAGCTTTTCCTCCTGACCTTGGGGAGGAAGCACCAAGCTCCTTCTAGCTTTGCACTGGTTTTCAGTTTTCACAATAGGTCGTTCACATAACAAAGTCCTCCTGTGGGAACCCCATCAAGCAGTGCCTCATTCCTTGTGGTTCCAGAGGTGGGAGAGGAAGCTCTTACCAGTGTCACTGCAGAGGCTGCCGATAGGAGAGCTTGTGACACCAGCTCCAGGAGAGCTTCCCCATCATAAGAGAAGAGGAATAGCAGCCTCAGGAAAAAAAGACTGTCTGTCCTCCTCCTCCCCTCACTCACAGGACTAAGCTTTGGAATATGCAATGAGAAATTCCCTGGTATATGCCCAAAATGCTACTAAAGGAATGCTGAGCTGAATAAATTAGATTTGCCTTTGGTTTCCACCTGCTAACCCTGCAGTTGTTCCTGTCTCTTATGTAGTAAGGAGTATGA
The DNA here is from genome assembly GCA_036023395.1 of Myiotriccus ornatus. NCBI lineage: Eukaryota > Metazoa > Chordata > Aves > Passeriformes > Tyrannidae > Myiotriccus > Myiotriccus ornatus. The sequence goes on from JAYRBT010000042.1 coordinate 45,321,442, forward strand.
TTTAATCTAGTCCTGGCGATTTCCTCCCACTGGTAATAACATTGCTGCTCCAAGAGGATGCAAATGTTAAAGCCAGATGCTGTCACGGACAGAAAGGAATGGCCTGCTTAAGAAGGACTTTCCTATCTAGAAACGTGGAGTTGGACTTTGCGTGTGTTGGTGACTGGTTTGATGTGGCTGTACTGCCTCAGTCAGCACTGAGAGAACTCAATCAGTCAATGAGAGAACTGAGCAAGTCAGCTTTGTGCTGAAGGGATCTTTTTCCCAGTGTAGAGGTACAAGTACACCTACAACAAATCGCAGCTACTGGATGAATTGCTAATGCTAAAGATGCTCTGACACTGTGTCCAAAAGTCCAGCCTGCAGGTTATTACAGAGTTGCAATTTTCTCAACAGCTGCAAAATGAAGTTTTAGCTGTCTTGAACATGGGGTTATTCAGAAACATCCAGGAGTCTAAATAGGTCAAATCTCAATACATACTTAGGTCATATGCACAGCATTTATCAAGATGACATCAAGTGATGACAGGTACTATCAAGAATTGGGAGACTAGGCTGAATTTTTATGCTGCATATTCCAGAAAGATTCAGTGATTGCCACCATGCATGCATTGAGTTCAGTCTGAGATAGCCAAATCCTGCCATTTGTCCTCACCCTGGAGCCTCTTGAAGAAGACCTGTACACCCTGGAGACTTCCTGCAGGGTAGGGCTGGATGGAAGTGACCTGAAAGAGGCCACTGACCAGCATTACAAGTGTTGCATCTGCACCATGCTCTGGCTCATGGCAATCCAGCAGTGAGCAAGATGTGCTGGAGCCTGGGTTTTCCTACTGATAGGCCTCTTGATGGCAAAGCTCTTTCACAGGTAATTGCAAACCAGAAAAGCAAGAGATTTTAGCCGTCTCTTAAGGAGACAGCATTCAATGCTCTCATTCTGTCTAGGTCCCTTTCTCTGTGCAAACTGTGCTTTTTTTTTCCAATGGGCGGAGATGATATCTAATCATGAGTGGCCTATTGCCACTTGTTGGAATAAAATTTACACTTCTAGAAGGTAAGTAACGGCCAGTCTTCACGAACGAAGAACCGGGGAAGGTCTTTACACCTTCCAGCCTGCGCATTGGATTTTTTAGGTGAGTT
>JAYRBT010000042.1:45322678-45425306 GCA_036023395.1 Myiotriccus ornatus
GGGCTCCATCTGCCCGGGGAGTGGCCCTGACCAGGAATCGAACCCGGGTCTCGGTGGTGACAGCGCCGCGCCTTAACTGCGTCTTAACCAGACCACCAGGGGCTCCCACTTCTAGAAGGTAATAGCCAATAAATATCATTATCTTTTTCACAGGAATAAAGTACTCAAAAGTAAGAGGAAAATACACATAGATTAACCCAAAGGAATGGATGACTGGAAGCAAAGAAATATTAAAAAACCAGTATGTACCAATGCTCAGATGTGTTGGCTCATTTGTCAGAACCAGTGGTTCTCTGGTATGAAGATGTCAGATTGAAGAGTTTGTAAATCACTTTTTTAAAGGTCTGTTTCTTCCCTGTTATGGTGAACAGAACACTATGTAAACATCATCTAGTGTCAAAAGATTAAAATACACGGTCACTTGAAGAACTTATAATTTTCTTGTTTCATCATCATAGGAGCAATAAAAAGAGCAGGTGTAGGAGTACAGGTGGATAGAAAAGAAAAAGGCTTACAGTCAAAAAAAGACAAATAATGGGCAAATGCTGAGAAGTTATCAGACCAACAGTTGAGGAGACTGAACTACCTTCTCACTTGAGATGAAGATCCCGCCACAGAGCCAGTGGAGATGCCAGCATGGCTGCTACCCTTGACGAATTACCTTAGTGACTCTAAAAATAAAGTTTCAGCTACCTTCAGCTGGCTCACCTACCAGGAGACCACACTGCTGCAGGCACTCACACACACAATTATGATGTGCGTAACACAAAAAAATGCTTGTTGAAAAGAGCTCTTACTGAATTTGACACGTCAGCTGGGGTATTTCTTCTGCCACTGTAAGGAGGTGAATTCCTCACATGCTAGGTTATTATTTTTAATGTTCTTCAGTAGGTGAATTACTCAGTATTAGGAAATATAAACTACCAATCAGTTTTGCAGATCTGAGTCCTCTTCACAATAGATAATATCCTTTGAAATACTCTGTAGGGAGGTGCTCACCCACTGAATGCTGCGTCTAATCTAAAATGGTCTATGCTAACACTTCCTGTAGCTTGAAAACAAAATGGGGAGGGGGAAAAAAACATGACCAAGGGGAGAAACAAGCAGAAGAAAACCATAGGAGAGGTTTGATTATTTCACTAATGAGCATTTGAATTGCTATTTTTCATGTTCACTTTTTGAGAAAAAAAAAAAATTCTCTCCTGCCTATTTTTAATATGTCTTACTGACTCAGAAACCTGTGCTGAAGATTCAGATATCTGTTCTGCAGGACAGATGTTCTATAAAATACAAATGATGATGTCTTTGTGGCAGCAGAGGTTAAGCCAAAACCTATTAAAATCAATAAAAAACTCCTGGTGTTTTCAATGGGCTTTGAATCAGGCACAAAATGATGCGGACCTGTGGGGCCTCTGCTCATGGTCCAGGTCTACCACAGGATTCCCAAATGACCTCACTAACTAATTTACACTTTATGCCTCAGTTTCGCTGCTTTCTCAAGTCTGCTGAAGTTGCTGCCCAAAGGTATAGTCAGGCTTTATGGCTCATAAGGTGATTGAAAGATATTAGAAAGTGCTATGGGACTGAAGGTTTTCCTGCTACCTAGCAAACATTTCCTTTTATAAGTGTTTAAGATATGAGGAGCTGGTGAACACAAGTGTTAATTGCAGGTTCCCATGGATTAGGTTTTCTCTTATGGGTCTACTTTGAACTTCATTCCCATGTTTATTTAGCTGTGTGTAAGTGTGTGCATGGCCCCTCATGTAGCAAAGGGCCAGAAGGGCCGAGCCCCTCCCTGAGGAAGCTCTGACAGAGGATCTGTGCAAATGTGCTTCCTCTTCCTTTCACTCCCCAACCTTAAGGTCAGAGGATCTGGAAAATCCTCCTCCACCCTGTGACTTGATCTGATGATTGTAAGAGAACTGCGGTTCCCGTGCCTTCCGCTCCCCACCCTTCCCTCTCACAACCCAGTAACCCTTTAAAGCCTTCTCAGGATTGATGCCTATTGATCCTGAGCACTGGGGAGGGATGTGGGGGAGTTGGCTGCTTGTGTTTTCACTGGCTGAGTGGCTCTGGGTTATCCCAGGTGGAAGGCTGTTTCTGTGACCCTCATGGGCCAAGGGCAACATGTGAAAATGGTGTCTCAAAGTTTTTCAGAGGCATTGCTTCCTGTTCTCAGTCAGATGAGACAAGCCTGGAAAATGCATCCATTACTGACTCAATTGAGAACAGCTAACTGCTTTTTTATGTACTTCTTTTTTTCATTCTAAATCTCAGATTTTTTGATTCAGGTTAGCCAAGTCAGGAATTCCTGCCTTTGGCTTCCAGCCCCTCTGTGGCATGTGGGACTCTCACAGTGGCTAGCGCTGGTCACTGGCACAGACAGGAGCATCAGGGTTGTGAGTTTCAGGCCTTCTGTTTTGGGTGGAACACCCCCATCAAGGTACTTTCCCACAGTTGTTGGCACTGCCCTTAAGCAGCTGCTTTGAGGACTTTTAGAAAAGCCTTCAGGGGCCTCTGTTTGGAAATCACAGGAAAGTGGACAGCTGGATGGAGCTGTGACTCCATGCCCACAGCATTTGTCCAAGGTAGATGCCACACAAAACCATGAGCAACCTCTTCCGAGCACCCCTCAGCTCCAACAGGGCAGGACACTTTTTCACCGCCTACCTCTCTGCCAGCAGCGTTTCAGCCCAGGGAAGGTGAAAGCCATGGTGCCTCATGCTACAGCCACCCCTACTTTTGAGAAACCTTGTGCCTTCTTTGGGATAGAGAGTTCTTACAAAAAAAAAGCCAGAATAACAATGGCAATTGGAGTTGTTTTCATATGCCTTCTGGCTCCTGAGCCTCTTGGTCATGGTGGGCTTTTCTCTGGCCCTGTCAGAGCTAGAAAGTGACTTTTTGTGTCCAATGGAAGGTTCCATGTGCACCAAGAAGACCTGAGGTGCTGAGACAAGCACACCAGCTGCAGGCAGACAGAGCCCGGGCCACCCACCACCTGCACTGCAGTTCGAGGTGGAGACTGTGTCCCTCCAGGAGTAGCCATGGGCTTGCTGAGGAGAGCGAGGCTGACCCACAGACCAGTGTGCCCCTTCCTGCCACCCAAAGCCAAGTGCTCTTGGGTGCCATGGGGTCTTTGGATGGCAAATACCTCGGCACTTGGCCTTGGGTGATGTTTTTAATGGAGCACCCAGCTTCCCAACAGTTGGAAGGCAGCAGCCACAGCAGCCCCACCCAGTGCACCACAACCCAGCTGGGCCTTTTCACCTTCTTTTCTGGGTGAGTGGGCTCACGTCCCTGCCTGCCTGCAGGAAGAGACCTCATGGCAGGGATGTGATCATAGGCTCCCAGTTCAGGTCACAGATTCACCTCTGTTGGGTGGCCAGCTGGGGTGGCTCTTCCTGTATGCCTGCCCTTGTGGGAGCTGGGGGTGCTGGAAGGGACACTGGAGATGGAATGACTTGGCGTGTCTCTGATGACAGCCTTTGCAGCTTCTTGGTTCATTTCAGCAAGCAAAGGACATGTCCCCTTTAGGATGGGACAAGGAAAGTGACAGTGTCTCACCTGCTGCTCCTATTTGTGGGTGGACAGTCTAACCTGCACTTTCCAGAGATGCTAAATGCACTCCCAAACTCTAACAATACACACACAAACCTGATTATTTTAAATTATTCTAAATTATTTTTAGGGAACCATTTGTTACCATTTGTGGCTTTTGTATACCATCTGACATTTCTGATGCTGTGCATAAACTTTGTCTCCTTAAAATGAGCCAAAGTTGCTCCCCAAAGGGCAAATTCAGTGTGTTTCTCCATTTCTCTGTTCAGTCTAGACTGAGCAAACATTTTAGGTTTTATCAGTGTTTGTGGTGTCTGCAATTAAAAAAGCTGAGACAGATACAGGTTAGTCCAGTTCTTCCGTAGAGTGATTTATTATGGACAGGCAGGCCAGGATCTGCAAGTGATTAAGTCCTTTCTAATATTAGCAATGACCCAGGTGAATTACAGAGATGCCTGCGTAGTTACGCCTCTTTGAAAGGCCTTTTAGTAAACATATACATTAATAAAGCATCTTTGGTTTAAAGAACACAAAGTGTCTTGGGTCTTATTCCTCTCCATTTACTCTTCAATGGAGGTGAAACTATACAGGGCTTCAGCTCGGGGAAAACCACAAGTGTTTGTGTCCTGCAACCAACATTTCTGGGTGCCTACACTAGCGTTTGTAGAGGTAATCACAAAATGAGTTACGTAAGGGCCACAGACCTGACTATAAATACATTCACAAATTTCACCTTTCCTAAAGCACCTGTCACAATGTAGTTGTGACCTGGTTAGGGTTCCTGTGCTGTCTTCAAGTGAAATGGTGAATAAAATAGTGATAATGATGCTTTCTCCTTTCTTTTTACGCAGTGTTATTGCTGGGGTGTTTTGGTTTAGTGGGTCTAATCTGCAAACTTCCAGAGTTGCTACTGAATGAAAAGGATTTAGAGAGAGCATGGTTTGTAATTTGTGAATCCCATCTACTTTAAAACAGGGCATGGGTTTCTTGAAATTTTGTAAGAAACATAACTGTGTTTTTTACAATAGTAATGAATTCCATGCACTGCAAAAGGTCATATAAAAAGCAGTAGGAGGACAGGATGCTGGGATAAAACACTGAGCAGATTTACTTCCTAAATTAACATTTTTTCTCTTTTTATTTTTTTTTTCTAGTCTCCCTGGGACTTTGTGGAATAACAGCATCTTGTGCTAGACAAAGGAAATGAAAGAGCATTAAGTGCAGGTATACTGCAAATGTGGTAGGCAAAGTACTGGGACATTTCTAAAGAAAAACAACAAAAGAACCCAACAAGGAATGCAGATTTAAGTGGAAACGTGCAATTCAGCTTATCAGGAACTTTACAATTTATCCATTGGTAGATGCATTGGGAAGGTATTAAGCGGAAAAATATATATAGAAGTTGTCAAATAAGGTCAACAACAATGAAGTAATTGAATTTATGAGAAACTCGTGCATCTATCCATGCAAATACAAAGGAGGGTTATTATGCCTGGCTATAGATTTCCTTATTCTAAAGAGACCGGGCCAAATTCTTCTCTACCACAGTTTCATCACAGTCTCCAGGCATTTATTAAGCTCATATTTGCCTGGTATAAGTGCCTGAAAATGTGAGCTCCAATAGCACTTCAATCCAATAGAGTATGAAAGTTTGGTTTAATAAATGTAAGGGTCATAAACTCAAATGTCCAGAATATGTGCAAGAAGTTTTAATTAAAGACAAGTTTGTGCACTGCAGCAGCTAATGATTTGCTTGTACAAGGTGTTTGACACCTATCTATGGCAAGGCATAAAATGTCATGACATAGACTTTGAAAATCTTGCTAAGTTCGCGAGAAATGTCCATACACATTTCTCACTTTGCTTTACTAGCTAGACCCTTCTGCCTGATCCAAGGTCCCAGGAGGACCCTGCATTCAGCTGCCCCAGGCTGAGAGGGGCACTGGAAGATGCTGACAGTGAGACTTATCCGCTTGGTTGTAGAAGTAATTTATCTTACCATCCAGCAGTACCTTTAGGCTGATGCAACAGGGACTTAGCGCCATTCCTTGCCTTTCCCTGTCCTTCCACATGCCAAGAAGATGCAAAAAGTGCAGTCCTGACATCCCTGCCCATTATTCTCTTTTAGCCTCCTTCTCCATGGGACGTTTTTAATTTCTTGCTTTGCTGGCACACTTGCTGGGCTCACCCATTCATCCTCAGGTTCCTGAGGGATAAAAAGAAGATCAAGTTACCTGTTTTCTATTTCTGGGAAGAGTTTCAGAGCCCTTTCCTATTATGAGCCCCCAGAATCCTGAAGGACTCTCCAAGGATAAGCTCTTGCCGAAAAGAGGAAGCAAAGACTCCCGTAACAGCAGCACTCCTTCCTCTATCTCTCTGAATCTCTCTGCATGCAACCTCTGGATTTTTATCTGCAAAATGGAAAAAGATAAGCTTTTCCCCATTTTTATTTCCCACAGGCACAGGAAGAGGTGAGCTAGGAGGTATAAAAAGGATAAATATAAATATTTAAGGAAAAAAGATCTTTAAAAAGCTGCAAACCAGAGAAGACTATAAGAAAAAAAAAAAAAAAAAGAGTAAAGATGAGGAAGGTATGAAAAAGAAATCATGAGCTCAAGTATTTGCATAGCTGAGGCTTCCACTTCCACAGTAATGTGCACTTCAAATATCGATAAAACTGTGCAGGAGCATTTTGTCTTCAGAAAAACTAATTTCACACATAACCTGTTGAAAAGATCACAGAAACCCAGTCTTCCACTAAATGTGCTGGAAAAGCTATAACCAAGTTACGGTTCCAGGGGACAAGGAGAAAAAGTCAATACAGCATGGTGCACTACAACATGCTTCCACATTCTGCCTGGGATTGCTCCCCAAATACCTCCTACAGGGATAATTTAGAACTTTTGAGGTCTTTGACCAGTGCATACAAATTGTATCCTCCTTTGCTTTTTCTTTATCATCTTCCTCCCAACCTTCCTCTTAGTTCTTTGGGTCAAAAGGGCATCACTTCCTGTCTGCCTCCTAAAACCTTCATCTTTTTTATTTTGAAACAAGAATGAGCTGAAAATTAATTTTGTTTTGCAGATAACTGAGCATGAAAACGTTTAAAATAAATAGGAACAGAATTTGAGGGCTTTTAAAAAGGAAAAAAAAAATTCAAGCAAAGCGGTTCTCTCAGAATACTTGCAAAAAAAGAAACAGATGTGAAAAAAATCTAAATGTGAATATAAAATAAAATCCAGACCTGTAAATCTTCTTTTTTTAAGCCAGATTTTCTGATATATCCTCAAAATATGAAAATAACATTCTTGGAAAAGTGAAAAATTAGGTGAAAATACAGCATCATAAGTCTGATAAAAAATCACTAGAAAAAACAAAGCAAGGATTTGCAGAAGCCAAAAAAGTGCTAACAGGACTTGAAGAGAGCAAATAAGATGATCCTAGCTAGGAAAAGGTAGTCTCTGCATAATAGCTGAAAAAAAAGAAAAAGCTGGAGGGATAACACTTTGAAAGATGACCTGTTATCTTCATCGAGAATTTCCTTGCTAAATTCTGACCCTAAAGCCATAGTAAATGTTAAGAGTAAATAATAGTAAATAATTTCTGCAGCTGACCATCAAGCTGCTTAAAAGGATGTTTGTCTATTTTATATAAATCAGACAGTAAGGCCACTTTGAAGTTTCCAGACAGTAACACTACATACACTCCCTTGCAGTATGTGTGTTGTGAAAGATTTAGAAAAATATAAAATGAACTGCTAAACATAAAATTCATCCCCATGAATTATATAAGTTAATCAATTTAACATAAACAGCATAAACTGTGGGGGTTTCTTCCACATTAATTTGAGGAAGAACATAATAAAAACCACACCTGAAAACCCACCCAGAAAAACTGTGTGGTCAGAGTCTTCATCCTTATCTGTTGCACACTTAGAAGAAACAGCTACAATCCTTATTCCCTCTAGCAAATTAATCCTCATTCTCAGTGAATTTTGATGTTCAAAATGCGGGCTCTCTCAAAAATCCCAGATATGTATCTGACAGAAAACAGGGGTTTGGTTGTTATCTGATTTTCTTCTTCACCATTTTAAGACATGTAAGATGTTACACACACAGGTACAGAGTCTAATTCTTGAATGCATTTGGTTTACAATATGTAAGATGTCAACTGTCAAAATATTGGAAAGAAAATGTGACAACAGTTTTCATTTTTTTTGCAGAAATTTCATTAGTGCCATTGACCAAAAATTGAAAAAAAAAAAAAAGTTTTAATTAGTACATCAGTGCAGGGTCTTTATGAAACTGCTTAAGCAATCATGACAACCAAAACCAGACACTTCTAAACTTTTTCAGTTCATATCTTACAGACTAATAATTTTTAGCCACCTCTAAGGTTGCTAGGGTTGGACAAGTAACGCGTTGTAATCTCATACAGTTGCACAATCAGTACAGAGCAATCCTGTACATCAACGTCAGTTAGTGAACACATTGGGTGTATAAGCCCAGAAATTGCTACATTTGAGGGTATAACTTCTGCTTTAGGATATTTGTATATATGGTGTTAGATATAGCTGAACACAGTTTAAATCCTCCCCTCTCCTGGCCTCTCCTGTCTAATGTGCCGTTTGCTTTACAGCTCTTCAGAGCAGACATTTTTCATGCTGCATTCAAGGAAGCTGGAGATACTTAATGAAATGTCTTTTGTTTCCTTTTCATCTTTGATATTTTTCTTTTCTAAACCCTGCAAGAATCCCATCCTCTTCTCACAGACAGATGACTTCTTGTCATCTCAAGACAGATGAATCGGTGTAAAACTTACTTGAAGTCACTTAAACAGCAAATACCTGTTACAGAGTGATGGTGTGATTGATATCTTACCCGCAGAGTTTGCCTACCCCTTTCTAAGCAATTTCATTGAAAAAAAACAGATAATGCCAGAAGCCCCAACTTAAACAACCAGGAATCTACCTTCTCAAATACATATTTTCCAGACAGATGACCTCCATTTTTCTCCAGATCCAAGAAGACTGACAATGCAAATCACTGCAAGATCATATTCCCCGAAAGACATATAAAATATTCTCACTGTTGAGCAAAGATCTTAAAACAGCAAAGGACCATTATCAATAACTGGTCATCACTTCCCAGAACTCTTGCCATGAGACCCAGAACATCTCAGTTCCCTGTTTCACTCCACTCAACAGTTATGCAGAACTTTGAAGAGAGGTGATGAAACAACAAACATCTTGGAAAAAAGACACTATCTCTATTTCCTTACAGTTCCATGAAAATTAAACAATTTTGTGAGCAGAAAAACTCATTGAAAAGGACCAAAATGCTATATAATTCCAGATGTGCCTTGTGCCCAGACATCTCTAAACTGGCAGACCTACCTTAAAAGACACTGGCAAAGCTGCAGTGAGGAAAGACAGAGGTGATTCTTGCTGGGAGAAAGACAGGCATCATAGAAGTTGCTGTTTCCTCTACTATACTACACATCCTTGAGGGCATCTGTTTCTAGATGATTAAATTAATCTTCTGCCTGTGACTCATTTTTGTTTCTTCACAAACATAAACTCCCTTAACAGCTGCTCTGCTCAACTAGGGAAAGTATCAGGCCCCAAAGGAAGGTTTTTGCTATGGGAGAGAAATGGAGACTGTGGAACTTGAAGAGACAGATGCAGTCCTGCACTAAATATGACTGAGACCCTTGATTTGATGATGTAGCAGTTGAGTGTATGGGGGTCTTGCAGACCTATGCGAATTGGGGAAGCACAGGGAAGAGGAAGGAAACCCTAACAGCATCATGCTAAATGCCCAGCTTGGTTACCTCCCACAGGACACACAAGTCATGATTCTGACTTCAGTGTTTTCAGAATTATACAGAGCACTCGTCTTTTTTATGCATCTTTGCCTCAATAAAATCCTCATAGAAACAGACACAATAATTTTTTTTTAATTTAATGAAATTATGAAAGAATTTTCCAGGGTGAAGATATAATTGTTTGGAATCACTTATAATCAGGCTTAAACAAGCAAACAAACCTGAAGATGCAGGCTCTGAAATAGCTGTTAAACATTCAAGGGGCTGTTCTTCACCTTCAGTAAAAAGTCTTTCACTAGAGCAGCCCCTGTCCACTTCCACAGAGCCCACGTTCCCCTCGTGACACTGACAAGCAATAACTTTGTGATAAAAATCTGCTAGCACGGATCCTATGAAACCAACCACTTATGCATTTCGTAAGTACACTTTTACTAATGCTAGTTTGCATACATAAAGGTTTCCACTTGTCCTGAAGGAAGCAATGAGTTTACAGCCTTATGCGTGCAGGTAAGTGGGGAAATTAGTTCAGAAGAACACTGGTTCACCATTTCTGCCTGGCTGTGCAACAGGAAAACCCCCTGGAGACTGAAACAAGCTGTTCACTGAGCTACTTGTTTATATTTTTTTTCCCCTCTATAAAACTCAGCTGAAACTGTCTTATCTGATATAGCTGATCTGAAGTGTAACTAATAAATTAGGGTAAAATACACATTTCTAGGCATTTCCACCTTGTTTTTAATAAAAGTCTTTCTTGTTAAGATCTCATGTGTCATTTTACACTGATGTCCTCAAGGAAAGAAGACTTCTGCAACCTCTAAGGGAAGGTGTTGAACAGTTTGCACTGCTTTTGAGGTTAATCCAGAGAGCAGAACAGAGTTATCTGAACCTTCTGAAATGTGGTTTCATGAGGCTCTGATAGGCAAACCAAGATTATCAAAACAACCAGAAGGACCAAAGGAGAAAGATACAATGAAGGAGAAGCAGAATAAAGACTAAAGTAATCTATGTTTAAGTGGCATAACACTGGCCCCAAAGACAGTCCAGTCTTTCTGAATATCCTCTTGTGTGGGTTTGACAAGAGAGGAATTTGTATCTCTGTGGAGCTGTGCAAAACCCCAAATTGTTCCAGAAATGAAGAGATAGTGAAGTGTGGCTTAATATGGCTTTACCTATTTTGACTGGGATTTTTGGTCTAATAAGTACAAAATCCAATTGACTCTAATCACATGATACATAACACATCTTATCATCATGTGGACTCACTGGTGTCTGTGACTTGAGTTCAGTTACACTTCCTCCTGATTGTAGCATTAACAGGGTCTTCTTCCTAAGAGCTAATTTTCACAGAATTTTTATGGAGCTTGAAGTAATGTTCTTGTCCGCACACTCCGTAGGTGTGTCAGGGCAATCCCACACCTACAGGCTGGGCAGAGGAGTGATTGAGAACACCCCTGTGAAGAAGGACTTGGGGGTGATGGTTGATGAAAAACTCACCATGAGCTGTCAGTGTGTGCTCACAGCCCAGAAGGCCAAACAAATCCTGGGCTGCATCCAAAGGAATGTGGACAGCAGGTGGAGGGAGGTGATTCTCCCCCTCTACTCTGCTCTTGTGAGACCCTGCCTGGAGTAGTGCATCCAGCTCTGGTGCCCCTAACGTAAGGACATGGAATTGTTGGAGCAGGTCCAGAGAAGGTCCATGAAGTTGATAAGGGGATTGGAGCATTGCCCCTTTGAAGACAGGCTGAGAAAGTTGGGGCTGTTCAGTCTGGAAAAGAGAAGGTTGCATAGCAACCTTCCAGTATCTGAAGGAGGCCCACAGGGAAGCCAGAGAGGGACTCTTTGTCAGGAACTGTAGTGATAGGACAAAGGGGAATGGCTTCAAACTGAAAGAGAGTAAGTTCAGATTAGATGTTAGGAATAAACTCTTTACTGTGAGAGTGGTGAGGCACTGGAACAGGTTGCCCAGTGCAATTGTCAATGCCACATTGCTAGAAGTGTTCAAGACCAGGTTAGATGGGGCTTTAGGCATCCTGGTCTAGTGGGATGTGTCCCTCTCCATGGCAGGGGGTTTGGAACTACATGATCTTTAAGGTCCCTTCCAAACCAAATAATTTTGTCATTCTATGATTCTAATGTTGGTTGGACCTTTGCCACCATTTGTCAGTTTGGCTGAAATGGGAAACCCAGGTTACCTGCTATCAGGGAGAACTGACAGATATTATGGAAACACATCAAAGTGTGCAAATCTACAGTCATACAGACGTAGGTTCTCTCACTTGCACTCACACAGTGTGTGATCACAAAAGAGTCATGTTTCTAAAAACGGGGCTTAAGCTATTTCTGTCTCTTTGGGATTAGAAAACAAATATTTATTTCTGAAACACCAACAAGGCTCTGAAATTTTTCATAATTAGCCCAATGAAAATTCACAGTAACACCAATGATTTCAATAGTGTTCTGTCAATTTAGACATGAGGGAACCTGAGGATTGGAATCAAATCCATTAACCACAAAAGCAGGATGCTCTAACACGATCATAAATGTGCAAAACTATAGTTCCCACTGCTAACTGCAATCTTGTGAATTGCTTAGAAAAAAACTCCACTTGCTAATCTACAGTGTCATTGTATCAATTTTAAACATGGGAGTTTTTTAGGGACCATTCCTTGCTACATGTTAGCCTTCTGCTAATTGCTTGTTATTAATGACATAATTTTTGTAGAAATAAGATCCAGGCAATTGACGTATACTTCAGTTTGGTAATCAGTGAGGGCACAAATTTTGAATAATGAATTTAGCTGGCTACATCCTTATTTTGTCCTTTGTGCTAATTATTTCCTACAGGTCAAATTTATTCTGTTTGATTTTTCCATTTAACACAGAAAGAAAGATAACTAAGACAACAAAATATATACATTACCAGAAAAGGTGGAGAGAAAATAAAAAACTGCTAACTGTGGGAAACCTAACTCAGCAGATCTCATCCATGCAGGAGTTTTGTTCTGTACTATTATAAAAAAAGGTGAATTTTTACAAAGGTGCCTTTTTACAATATTTTTACCTTGGCAGCCCTGTGGATCATTTATTATTTTACATACATAAACTTCAGTTACAATGAATAATCAGTTTGTTTTCTGATCTTCCCTGTCTATTAGACTACAGAAAATTCTCTTCCATCCTAACCACCACCATGCCTTTTTGTTATTGCTATGGAAGAACTGCTAAATGATCCAAAGAGAAACATACATATATACACCTGCATTTATGTATGTGGAGGGTTAAAAAACAGACTTTCAGCATACAGAGGAACAGTACAATGACAAAAGCCTACACTGACTGCTCAGGAACACAGTCCATTAACATTAAGAAAGATTTTAAAGTCCTGTTCCTTTATTTTATTGTAAGTATTGACTTTTAGAATTAATTAAGGCTGGAACTCAGATCAAAGGCCTTTACTAATTTCCTTATTTATTACTGGGAGTTAAGAAATTCCCTGTACAATTCCCACAAGGATGCAGACAGAGTCTGGACAGACGGACAAGTGAAAAGTGGGAGCTAATGAATATTGCTCCAGTGTCAGACAGGTAAAGCACTCCCCCCTTCCTGTTAATTCAGTCAAAACAATAAAGAGAAAAACCCAACCCACCCTTGTCTTGTTTGGCTTAGACATGAACCCTTGATAAGACTCTGGAAAACAAGAAACTTTGTAATAGGTTTTAGCTACCTTTGGCTGACAAAATCATATGTCATAAAAATGTAAAAATAGCAGTACACTCCTGCAACCAGTCTACATTCAACTTGATATGTTTTAGATTACAGAAAATGATTGAGATAAAGAATAATATAGCATTTTTACTTGAATATTACATACTTTACATTTCTCTACAGAAAGGATATCCCAGCAGGAAGGAGAAAGGTGGAGCACAATCCCTGTAGCATTTCTTGTTCTGCATTGTACAAAACTTTGTAGGGACACAGGAAGAGGATACGGAAGTTTCTACAGGAAAACGGAGAAAAGTTCAAATATAAACAGCATCCAAAAATTTACCAACACTTTATAACATTTCCTTTTTCTCTTTAAATGTTTAAAGCAAGTTACATTACAACATGGTTTGCTACATATTTCTATGTGTATGTATTTTTACAATTACTCTTGCAATAATATCCCAAAGCAATTTTCAACATGAATTGTGCAAGCTACATAAGAGCAATGTATGCAATAATCCATTTGGTACAGCATCCCCCTTTTAACAGAGTGAGCAAGTGTTGGACTAACAAGTTTATACTACAATCTATGTAGGACTTCGAAGAAACTTGGCATTTAACCAAAGTCCCCCTGATGACCGCTTCCACAACAGACCCCTGACTGGAATCCACGGAAGTCAAAAGAAACTTGGCATAACCTCAACACCTTTTACACAAGGATGTAAGATCTTGCTTCAGCAAAGTTTAAGAACGTGCTTAAATCTGGTGTTGCAGGTAGCTGAAATGAGTATGAGAGGTTTATAGCAGAAGACCTGTCCTCTCACCTGGGGCAGCCATGCTCCGCTGGATGGTGCCAGTGGTGGGATACACCTGTGTTAGCTGTTCCCTGAGATCTGTCTGCAAAGGAAACTTCCCTGTCTGACCATCCAGGAGTCACTCTGGCAGTCACACTTGCACCACCTGAGCAGCGACCAAAGCCCCTTGGCAGCTACACACCCCACTCTCACACAGTCAGACCAGGTTTCCTTCCCAGCTCGACCAGGTTTCCCATAGATGTCCAGGTTTCTCAGACGTCCTGATACTTTAAATAATTTAATTGTAGTGCAATATCTAAATAAGAAAATGACAGCTCGAGCTGTTGCCTCCGAGGGAGGACCCCAAAAGAAGGGACCCCGGGCTTTTATTCCCTTACAGTCTAAACACAGGAAAATCCGGGGGTCGCCAGCTCCTGCCGTGTCTCTGAGTGTCTGTTCCCTTGGCCGGCGCCACAGATCCCTGGGCCCCTTGTTATTCAGAGTCGGCAGCTCTCGCCGCCCAGAGCTCAACCTGCAGCTCCCACCACAGCTGCACACAGAGGCACCTGCACTAAATGCATTCCTCAACATGTAATTGCTTGAATATATTTTGTGTTAAGCACAACATAAGAGCTCATGTTTAGCTCTTAGGAGTTTGTTTAGTAAGTACAGACTTAGGCTTGTGTTTATAGCCTTTTGAGAAGTCTGGATGTAAAGGAGCCTCCAGTTTGTATCAAAAAAGCTTTCTATGTAAATGTGGCATCTCTTTATAAAGCCAGTCAGGAACATGAAACAACAGCCAAGGCAATATTCATACAGCTGTAGTTTTGGCTGCACATCATCAATTATCTTATAACTGCAACTACTACTACTGTGTGATGAAAGGGTATCAGATGGGCTGATGGGTATCAGCTTTTCAACATGTATGTTTGAGGTACAGGCAGGACAGCAGTCATGATCCAACATACAACGAGCCAGTAAATGAAAGATGGACGAACTGGGAATTTTTGGAGAAACAAGATCAAGTTGCATTGCAAGCCTATATTACTTGAGTCTGTAGAAGGACCAAAATGCTGTTACTTTTAAATGACTTAGACATGAGTATGTCTACACTGAAAACCTTCCATACTTGCAATTAAAACGTATAGCAAATAAAATCTGAATAAAATCTCCTTATATACAGCTGAAAAGTGATTACACATTTCACCTGTACCGAAGGCAGAATATGAATCAAAGATATCTTCCAACTCTAAGCACCTAATTAGAGGGGCTGAGTTAGCTGGAGAGGCTTCCCAGAATCCCTGTGTAGTCAGAAGGGAGAAGCAAGAACCTCCAGATCATTCGTAACAAGGTCTTAACTCACGGGCCTTGAGTCGTTCTCTGATATCTCTTTTCATTACAATTCAAGAAAAATGAGTGCACATGCACATGTGAGATAAAGATATTAAGACACATTCATTTTTTTAACTTTTTTTGTGTAATGTGAGTTAGAAAAAGGATTTTCTAGCAAGCAGAAGGCAAATAGCAGTCATTTCCCATAAGAAACACATAATCTGTGTACTCTATGGTTTGCACCAATGATGGGTTAAGAGGTTAGTTTTGCCTTCAAAAAACCAAAGATATTTTGAAGATTTGCTTTTCCAAAGTGTCTTTTAAATTAGGTTTATAATTATGGCTATGAAGTATGAGAACAGGAAGGGCTTTAAGAAAACATCTATTATTTTATTAGAAAAAGCACATCACCAAGAACATGCATAATTAACTTTGAAATACAAACACAAAAATACAGCAATTGGAACATCATTATCAAATACTTAGTAATTAGAAGAGAAAAAAATATTGTCATTTGCACCCTATCTGAAAATTGCTAAGCAGAACTGTGTCCCAAAGTGTATGTCATACCGGGAAACATAAAAACTACAAGGTCACATGTTGAAGATAAAATCTGTGCAATTTCATTCATCATTTAAAAATCTTAGAATTAGTTTGGGCTGAAGAGAAGTGGCAGTGAGTTGTGCTCCATTTGACCAAAAGCATTTAAGAACAGTAAAAACAGCTCAATTGTGTTCAGATGCTATGGTGATATTTGGCAGTAGAATTACCTTGGATCCATTATATTTAGAGATTAGATTAGGGTAAAATAGACAGATGGGAGACAGGGAAAAAAAAAAAAAGAAAGAAAGACCAATAAAATGCAACTTAAGTTCTAGCTCAGACCTTTAAGTAATTAGCCTGGAAAAGAAATTGCAGTAGAACAGATTGAAAGATTTAAGAGAAGCCTGGTGACCTCTGAAACAGTTAATCTTTGCAGTTAGACTAGACTTCATGATTATTCAGTGGTTCTTGGAATCCTCTTTCCCTGTTTTCATGGGTTGGTCGTTTAGGTGCTCTAGACACCTTCAACCCACAGTGACACAATATTCCTTAAATGACAAAAAATCATAGGCAATCACACTGCACAGGGGGTGTAATTCCTTATTAATCTTTCACTAAGAAAGCAAACCTAATGAAAATGTACAAGCAACGATGCTTTTACTTGAGACATGTTGGGTCACGTGCTTTCTGCCACAACACACAGGGAAAGCAAAACATTCAGGAAAGCAAAATGTGCCAGAGGAAAAGGAGTGTAAAAGCAGTCACTTCCCCCAAACACTCCTTCCTGATAAAGCACCACAGCCTTCCGGGGGTGGATAGGGGAGAAAAGGAAAATCTTGGGGTCTCTGAAACATCATTCTCTTAAGACTGAGGGCATATTTCTAACTGCAACCCAGCAGCAATCCTCATTCACAAACTGTCACGAGGGACTAGAACGTGTTTCCTGAGGGGAAAAAAAAGGTCCCAGGAAAGACAGAAGAGCCTCCCTCTTTCTTGCCACCGTCCTACCATCTGCACACTATACATGTTTCATGGTGTGAAGACACACTTGGCCCTTCTGTCTGTTACAGGAAACATTTTAGGTTAAAATTTGCAGAATTTCTTTGTTCCAGAAAATGTGGTATGAGGTTTTGAACCTTTTGATGATGGCATGCAATTGTTTTCCCCACTAATCTGAACCAACTTTGAACAAGAGGTTTCTCAAGAGCAAACAGAGTTCTGTTGATCTGCCATCACCTCTTCTAAACCTCACAATTTTACTCTAGATAGCTCAGCAAAAAGCTCAGGAAGAAATAAGGCTTGTGTGAGACACTGTGCAGTCTGGTCCCTTGAGGTTTAGAGTCAGTGTTACACCCTGGAGGTAGTGCTGTACAGTATTGTACACTGCACTTTTCTTGCCAGTGAAGCTGCCTGTCTGATGAGATACTGAGTACCTGACCATTTTTGAGTGGTATGGATCCCCCAGGACTTCTCGCAATAATTAAGTTGTTGGCTCTGAAGCCCGTGCTTGTCCAGCAACAGGAAAGTGTGAAAGAGAAAAGCTAAACCTGCTAGAGGAACATTCATCAGTATTGATGCATTTGCAAGACATTTAAATAGTATGTTGTAAAGGGCAACCAAGAATTCTACGTGAATTAGGCTGTCATTTCAACTCAGGTAATTATTTTCTATTTACCCAGTTTCCAAAATTCCCTAGAAATCCTACTGTAACCTGTCAGGTGGTTGGTTATTCAAGGTAGAATTTCTAGAAAGTAAGAGAGAAGAATGGTTACAAGTGATTGTCCCACAGAACCTACTGTGTCAGTTGTCACAAAGGCAGACACGAACCTGAAACCTTTTCACTGCAGGGACTGTAATCTAGAAAGAAATAAAAAATGTTTAGAGAGGAAGAAACAATATATACATTCATTAAATATATTTGCAATTAAAATGTTAAATGAAAAAACAATTATTTCCAACTGCTTTCAACTTTGTTCTTGATAATTACACATGATTATAAGCATCTATGTGCATTTAAAGAAAATTGTATGCTGCAAAGTGACAGTACAATTATATAATTTAGTTTAATAATTTAAGACCTTGAGGGTCTCAAGGCTCAGAGTGAAATTACACTAAAACCTAGACCAACAGTGATATGAGTCTCAGCCTGAAGAGCTTTAAACGGAGATCTGGAGGAGAGCAAATCTACCTTTATTTCTCTATTTCCTCCTTTTAGATTGTTAAATTACAGCAGCACATGAGATTTATGAACAGTTTAAAAATGCAGTAGAAACAATCTGAAAAGACAGACAAAGCCTGGTTTCTTAATTGATGTAATCTAATAAAAATGAGGCAGAATTATAGTCACTATTCTTAGGAATGCTTTGGGGCAATTTTTTCAGCAGGAGAGGTTTATAAATACAGGCTCTTCTCAAACTGCACTGTCTGTAGGTAAACGGGACACAGAGACATCCTGGGTGAGTGTTTGTTTAAGGATTGCCTGAACCCACCAGATGAAAACTTCCAGCAGCAGTAACCTGCCTTACTGGTTGAAGGGGACCTGTCTCAGTTACACTTAGTCCTTTATGAGTGCAACAGCTGTTGTCTGGACCAACTCTGAGCAAGGAACAACAATGTCCAAAGCTAAACCCTCAGCTCTTCACAGCTTGAAGACAGAATTAAGGTTTTACAGTTAACAGTTGTAATGATTATATGTGCTGACGAATCGATGTGAATTGAGACACAGAAGTTGACTAGTGACTCTACTAAAAACAAAGCTACCATTTTTATGACTATGTCAACAAAGAGGTTTTTCTGAGTGGAATTGTTTTTGCAGAACAAAAAAGCTCCTACACAACAAAAACATGCAATTTTCCTCATTCACCATCTTGTATTTTTGCATCAGATAACCCTTAGGGATAACTGCAAGTGTAGATTAATTCAACCAGGCAGATATTGTAGATGAGAGAGTTTCAACAATCATTCTATAAAGCACAGTGGTTTTATCAAGACAGTTTCCAAAAACAGTTCCCTGATGACATCCATAGTGCTAGGATCAGTAGCTCTGGTTGAAAGTTCCCATTTTCTTCCAGTTCCTGCAGAGCTTTCTGAATTGCTTGTGTTTTCAACACATCCTGGTGGCTTCATTCCATTGAACAAGTTCTGCACTTTTTACTCCAGCTTTCATAGAGTAATATGAAGAGACCTCATCCAGTGGTCACCCAACTTTCAGCATGGCAGTTTTATTTAGATTTCTATCTAACTATAACAAAAAAAAGGGCTGCTGCATAGGAAATTAAAGAAAAATTTTGTTAATATTTTTAAAGTCATAATGTTATTTACTTTTTTGTAAAAGAAAATAAGTTGTACTGGTTTTGAGAGTTTGTTCTCTCAGATCTCCACATCAATAACTGATCAAGGCAACTCTGTAATATCTCAGCTTTGCCTCTTGGTCAAGTGAAATATAAATAGAGAAGATGAATGCCCAACTGTCAGTCCAAGATTGCATTTTGGTACTGTAAAAGCTTCTCTGACTGTTTTGCTTTTACAAAACTGGGTCTTCAGTTGTAGTTCCCAAACAAAGATTGATTCCTGCGTCCCACTGACTTAAACTAAGGCTTACAGCAAGAACTTCATCCACTGTGCCTTTTAATCTAGGAAATGTACTATCTCACATTCAACATTTTAATGCTTCTTGATTTGGGAAACTCAAAGAGGATTTAGCAGACCTCAGATCTGCGTTCTGAAATTCAGAATGACTTCTAAAAGGCAATGATTTAAGAAAAATAACAAAAAGACATTATTTGGTGTGCTGCTAACATGTTGGAAGACAGGAAGGAAGAAACTTGAAGGACTTCCACAAGAGATTGAATTTGCTCATATTCAGCTGTTCAGATGCTATTGACTGGTGCTTAGTGGCCAACTGTGACAATCTCTTTAGCTTCATCAAAACATACCTTTGTTCCCAATGACATCACAAGCAACAACCCAATAGTGATAAAAAAATAATCATAGCTTCTGTGTCATTGCATGTCAAGAACATTCTGAACTGCAGTTATTGGGCTGGGATGATAAATCTCATGACTATTAAAATAAAAAGCAGTATCGATTTTGAAGTATTTTGCATATTATGCATAACATCATTGATGTACTAGGCAGAGAGAAGATAATGGCACTCATTCTGAGAATTTCCAAAAATAAAGTTAGAGAAATAGTGACAGAGAAATAGAGAAATAGAGACAATGCACACATATGAGAAACAAGAAAAGACAGAACTGATGCAAACTACACATACTGAAAATGTGTCCCTTTTAATAAATCCAAACCAAAACCTAAATCCCAATCAGCAAACTACCACTGGTCTGTCTCTTGAGCTATGACATGGAGCTGGAAGACCCAGCTTGGATTTTACTATATGTGATAGGACAAGGGGTAATAGTTTTAAACTAAAAAAGGACAGTTTCAGATTAGATATAAGGAAGACGTTTTTTACAGGGACAGTGGTAAGGCACTGGCACAGGTTGCCCAGAGTGGTGATGGAGGCTCATCCCTGTAAACACTGAAGTTCAGGTTGGACAGGGCTCCGAGCAACCTAATCTAGTTGAAGATGTCCCTGCTCATTGCAAGGGGGTTGGACAGGATGACCTTTAAAAGTCCCTTCCAAGGCCAACCATTCTATGATTCTATGATTTGAGTGCCCTATGAATTTTAATGTGTTATTTCCCTCAGTCTAAGGTGTTGGCCATGTTGCACTGCTCATGTACTTCACTATCTATGTGAGGTCCAGCTCAGGACGACGGCCAATGCATCCAGTGAGCTACTGCACCCCACCAACCTCTCAGACCTCAATCACCCTAACCAGATTCTCCCCTCCACCGTGACCTCAGCTCCAGCACGGTGGGACAAAGGTGACTGTCTCTCCAGGGACCAGCGCCTCCCCGAAGGCGCTCACCATCCTGCGGGATGGTTCGTGAGGGGTTCCGAAGCATCCCTCCGGTGTCTACCGGGGCAGTGCGGGTCCGTTTCGTCCCAAGCAGCTGGGGCGGCCGGCGGGAAGCTCCTCCCAGGGGTGTAGCACAGGAAGAGGTGGCGGTCGGGGGAGCCGCGGAGCTCCCTGCGAGCCGGCGGAGTCACCGCTGCCCGTGTTACTATGCGTGTGTCTTGTGTTACAGCCATGCTGCACATCGGCGGCCAGAGCGAGGGGCGCGGGGAGGAAAAGGCTGTTTACACAGACTGCAAACCGCCCGGGGAATAGTGCGGGAGAGGAAGTGAGCCGGGCCGCTGTCTGACTGCCCCGGCTTCCTGCTCGCTCCCTCACACGGGCAGGCGCTCACACACGCACACACACACACACACACGCACCGGCCCAAGGGACAAAAAAAAGAGAGAGAGAGAAAAAAAAGGGGAAAAAAAATCAGGATCTCATTACTAGAGCAACAGAGCGTCTGCAGAAGACTGTCAGCATGGAGAACCGGGGGATTTTACCCAGCTCCCTCTAAAGTACCAGGAGAGAGCGGAAAAGTCTCTCAGCCGCTGGGTAGGTACAAGTGCTGCTGCGCCCGCCCCGGCTCCCGCAAAGTTTCGGGGGGCTGCGGGGAAGGGAAGGGGGGGCCGGCGACTGCTGCGGGACCAGCGCCCCGCTCGCTGTTGGGAGCGCGGCGGGGACACCGCGGGGACACCGCGGGCCGGGGGTGAGCAGCGCCGGGGGCAGCGCGGGGAGGGGGCTCGGAGCCCCGCTCGGAGCCGGGGAGCCCAGGGGTCCTGCCCCGGGGTCGGGCCCGGCCAGCGCGGTGGTAACGGGGCGGGGGGCGGTGGTAACGGGGCGGGGGGCGGCGGTCGGGGGGGGCGGGACACCGGAGGAGGCTCCCGCCGCCTCGGAGGGCCCCCGCCCCAGGGGAAGGTTGCCCCGGGGGCCCTGCCGCCCCCCCCCGGGAGCTGCGGGTGCAGGTGAGAGGACGGGGCGTGTGGGGGACGAGGGAGGGCGGCGGGAGAAGGGGCCGGGGTGTGAGGAGGGGCAGGGCCGGGCGGGGGGCACCGCGGGTCGGGGGGAGCCCCGGGACTCCGCGCCGCCCCGCAGCCCCTCGGCGGTGCCGGGTCATATCGTGCCCCCCTCCCCGGCCGTGCCCGGCCGGCCGTGCCGCGGGGCTGCCCCGTCCCGGCAGCTCCCCGGTAACCGCGCTGGGGCGGCGGGGGCCGCCCGGGTGCCTGTCACGGCGGCGGGGGCGCCGCGGGGTCCCCGGCGGCGCTGCGAGGCCGAGCGGGGCCGGGGAGGGCGTGGGGGGAGGGAAGGGAAGGCCCCTGCAGAAACTGCAGAAGGGGCTTTAAAAAGGGAAAAAAAAAAAAAAAAGTGTCGGGAGAGTTTCTGGCTTGTCTGGAAACAGCAAGACTAATTGCCATGCGCTTCCGGTTTGAAACTGGCAGCAGACAACATCTTGAAAATGAGTCACTGCAGCTCACAAAGAAACTCTGTGGTTTTCTCCCTCTCAGGTTTATGTATTTGCTCCTTTTTACAGTTTCCTTTGTAGTCTTCTGCCTTCTCCTCCGCCCTTCCCCCCCTGCTTTCCTTAGCCACCTCCTGCCCCTAGACCCCCTTGGCCGACGTGGATAGTTTCCACGACCAACTGAAAAGGAAAAAAAAAAACCAACACAAAAAAATGTTTGTAAGGGAAGAAAAAAAAAAAAAAAGAGACAGAGAAAGGGAGAGAAAGTGGAGAGTTGTTGTTGGATCTGGCTTTGCTGAAGGTTAGAGGGACTCTGATGCTGCAGGGGGAAAAAGTTCCCCGAATTTTCCACTGGCTGCAGGAAGAGAGCCCATTTAGTCATGGCTAAGTAATGTCTGCACACACACCAACTAATCTCATTAGGAGTTTCCGTTCCCTAACACAGGAGGTTTTTGTGAAGCCCTGTCAGCCTTTCTAACGTTGCAGTTGAAAGGGAGACAAGTTACATCTTTATTTACTTAGGGTTGTAGTGCTAAGACAATTTTATACAATGCAGCATCTTTTCGGTCATGAGGACTCCAACTTCAGAAATCAATGGTTACATTTCAAGTAGAAAGTCGTGGTTCATCTCGAATTTTGCTCATACAGACTTCTCAATTATTTTGGATTAATGTAATTGATCCATAAATATTTCCGTGGGGTGAAGCACATAAATGGGGTATGCAGAAGGCTGTCTTATGAGAAACATGTTCTATGCATCTGTGACAATTGTATGTAATTGCAAGATTAAAGGACTTCTGAGCCAGGATACTGAGGTGAGTATTCACTCACTTAGCCTTCCTGTGTTGGTGCTTTACGTGTCTAATTTTCAAGTGATTTTGTACCCACCACTTTTAATTTAGTGGTTTGTGTAATTATTTCATGATGATTTATTTTCATAGCCGTCATGAAAGAAGTCCATGTTCAGAATTAGAAAGATTTTTGTCATGCCCCACCAAACTTTTTGAAGGAAAAAAAAAAAAAAAAGCCTGGAGCAAACAAAGAAAATGGATTCTTGCTTGCAAGTGGGTTTTAGCTAAAGGAAATATCAATAAATGTGAATAAAATGGCATGTAACAGGAAATAACACTTAGCTACTTAATTGAATTATCATGTGATAGCATTAAACCAGCAAATATTATGCAAAAAAGTAGTACTTGCAGTATACCACGTGTTTACTTTTGAGTATCTTCAGTGTTTCCTGTACTTCCTATGTCTAAGAGGCACAGAAAAGTTCTTCATTAACATCACTTTACAGAGGACTTTTATTAGTGGATTAGTGACACAATCTCCAGACACAGATGCCTCTTGATTTTCTAGCCAGGCAGTGAAGAAGTTTTAGAATAGTATACAAACCAGAAAATGCCTAATCTGTTTCAATCAAATGCAGTTATCATGAAGTGAGAGATTTTTTTCAGTTTAGTAGATTTATTTCTTTTGTAAAATTCTAAATTTTAAAGAAAGAGGTGCATTACTGGGCATAATGCTCAAAAGTCTGTTGAATATGTTATGGAACAATTAGTGTGGTGTACAACACTACAACTCTTACTGAAGAGTGTTTCCTAGCTCTTATTATCTCTCCTTGAAATATGGATATTTAATTGTCCACTTACTGCATTAAATATTGCTGGAATTTCAGTGTGCCATCTACTGAATCAGTGTAGATGACGCACGCACATACATACATTATATATATATATGTAGTTATTCACACAAATTTCATATATTGTGTTCACTCAAGTATAAAACACCTTGATGTCCTATAGAAAAACAGATGTAGTGGTAGTGTACTGGTTGTGTGTTCTGTAAGTTTGAAAGACTGAATGAGAAGTAATTTGTAGATGTGTTGAAAAAAACAACAGTTCCGTTCGAAGTAGAAAAAAATCCAAATATCGTATAATGCATGATAGTTTCCACTCAAATAGTAAAAAAGTATTAAAGGTGTTTTTACGGTAAGTATGATTTTATTCTTTACCTCTTTTAATTTACAAAGCATAAAAGTGTATGAGAAGAATATATATTGTCTGTTAAGTGTTCAAATGCTATCATCATTGCTTACATCTTGAATTTTCAAATCACCTCTGTGAGTTGTTCCTAAAAAGAAAATATCTAGAAGTTTATATCCTTTCTGATATCGCTGACTCTGCCTGGATGAAACATCTGAAATAAGCAACAGGGTCTCAGGGCTCAGCTACAGCTTTCCTTGTAACTGTTTATAACACGATGCACGTGGACACTTTAATATGTAGAAACGAAAACATATTTTGTTTTATTCACTAGCAGTTCTCACTGCTTACCGATTCACAGTGGTTCTTTGCTCCTGTTACTTAATGTTACTTCATTAAACTTCAATCATGAAAAGAAATCAAGTGTTTCACCTCAAAGACTGAGGTATTCCCTCTTTGCTGTGCAGAAAGTCCAATTATGTAAATTTTACCTACTCGTTGTAATGCCCTTCTTGGGATGGAGGCATTCCTATGGCAGGGGTATCCTTAGGGGCGGGTATTATTAATCAAGTGATCACAAATATTGATCAAAAACTAGTTCTGAAGAACTTAGCACAGAATGAAAGTCAATTTGCAGATTCACCAAGGTGCCTGCAGCTTGTTGCTTGCTCTGAGGCTCATGTATTTAAATGTAGGAAGGTAGGTATGCATAAAATGGACATGGAGGTCCATCAGCTGTATAGAAAATACAAATCTTAGCCCTGGAAATGCAATGTTACTTCAGAAGAAAGAAATAGATGCCAAAATAAACAAACATTTGGCTGCTGAGAATAAAGGAGCACGGGATAATAGTGGAAGCACCAACATATGGTTATTGGTGATGCATGTGTTTATAAAAAAGTATTTTAGCTAGTGTGTCTTGGTGACACTGTATAAAATTTGTAAGCTCATGTAGTTACCATTATCTCTGTGAATGGTTCTCTGTCATAGTGCTAGATAATCTAAGAGAGCAAAGCGCTGATAAATTAGCTGCTACTTCCATAAAGGTATGGCAGGTTGGACTCACTTGTGCAGCTGAGGTGATTTATCAGTCCCTGGTTTTCTTCTGGTGGAGGTGGCTCCAATGCACAGCATGCTGCTGCCAGAATCCATTTTGGAGCTGTGACACTGATTATAGGACAGTTAGCCTGGGCCAGTTTCAAAGAGTACTGTTGGTTTTGAGCAGCTGTCTATCTTTGGTAACCACACCCAATGGTTCATGCCACAGGCTGTCACTGACGGGCCTGTGAAAGTCGTGTTGCGCTGTGTATCCCAGGATTGATTCACCGTGGCTTTCTCCTCAGTGTTTCCCTCGATAGGGAATCTCATAGTCTTGAATCATTAGGCAGATGTTTACTTTGTCTGTGGCCTGTTAAATGAATCAACGAGTATCTGGAGGCTGTTGAGAGCTCTTGAAAGACAGAATATGTCTGTTCTCATGTTGAATTATTTTGTTGAATAGTGAATGATTAATGATTTAGTCATGACTTTGAGGAGAATGTCAAGGTGTAGGCACAGGAAGTCCAGCTCATCGCACCACAAAAAACAAGGCTGCATGGATGGAAACAAAGCAGATGAAGCACAAAGTACCTCTCATCTGTGCACTTCACAAGAGGAAATTCATCTTTGTCCTTAAAACTTTCTTTGACTCATTGGGGTTTTATATGTCAGTAATTATATCAGAATTCAGGTTCCTAAGGGTTTGCTATTAAGAGTGGATTTTAATTCAAAAGGTCTTTGAAGGAGACACGCTGCTTTTATAAAAGCAAGAACTAAAGAAAACACCTGCCGTAAGCATTGATATGAAAATATCACAGAGGCACTACCTGCCAATTAATAACTTTATAGTCTTTCTGCATTTCTAATATTGTCTGAATACTGTGGCAGTTTTTTGCAGTACTAAAAAAGTACACTGGAGCTGTTCATCTACTTAATCAATGTAATTAATGGGCAGTGTCTCATACTGTGCTGAACAACTAAATATTTAAGTAATATTTTATATTGCAGTTAAGAACATCAGAGGCCAAATTTTGCCGTGCCCCAGGCAAGTAATGAAATGATACATTTTTTACTCTTATAGAGTTACAGTTTCCAACATCATGATTGTTAGCTTTAACTAGAAAGAAGTTAACTAAAAAGAAGATAGCTGCTTAAATAGCCTTGCTGTGTTTACCGACACCAGTGGGGTTTGTCTTTTTTGTATCTGTGGATCCATAATTATTTCTGAGCAGTTGTTCCTGCTGTCGTAGTGCTGGGGATGCTTCTGCCTTGCCTTCAGAAGGAAGGTCCATTGACCCCTGTGTGCATGGGCCACGTGTTGAAAACTGATCACCTGTACGATGACACCTATGAACTTTTAAGATAAATATCAGTCAAAATCAGTGTAAAGAAAGGTTTCTGAAGACTATAACATGTGATCCGTCTACATCTGAGCAGGTAGATACAGCTCAGGATCTTCAGGAGAAGAATTTCTGTAGGAAGCCGCAAACTTACTTCATTTTGATCTTTCAAAGCACTTAGGCATGTATTTACTTATGAGTGTGTCAGTGCTTCTGTTAGTGCATACTGAATATAACTAAGGCATTGGAGTAGCTCTTGCTTGCTCTTGCAAGGGTCCTCCTAGTCTTCCACAGCTTTACTTTAAATTTTGCAGTGTTGGGATGTACTGTCTGAATGATACTGCCAATTCTATGGCTTCTCCCAGATCCATTTCAGAGTCATTTCACATGTCTGTGCCTCTGCTTGCCAATTTACTACTCATTCTATGAAGATTCAGAATATAACTTGGATGATCTTTGCAAATACAAATTTACTACATGTTAATGTATTTTGGCTCTCATGCAAAAACCCTGTCTTAGTTTCTTGAGCTTTAAAGTATACAATTTTCTTACCTTGTGAATCCCAACTTGAAGATCACTTGAGCTACTGCGAGAGGAAAACTTCTATCTTACACATTGTCTTTTAGTTTTAGCTGTCATTAAATTATGTTATGAATAATTTGTAATTTTTATGATTCTTAACAATCATTCAAAATAAGTAAAAGCTTTCTAGGCACTAACCTAAGCATTAAGTCCCATTAATACAATTTTACAAGATGGGTCTTTTTCTGAAAACGTTAGTGAGCCAGCAAAGATGTTGTGTAAGACAGGCTTCTGCGGTGGTACAAAAAAGAGTAGACTGGGATCATATACTTCATCTAAAGAATCTAAATGTTTTTAATCAAATGTCCTCCTGTAAGTTTCCCAGCCTCATTTTGCAACACAGCTGATAGTCTGATAGTTCATCTGGAAAACAGATTTCTATTCTGCATCCATTTTCCTCTAATGTGGTGACAGCACCTCTTTACTGTATCTCTGTATATTTCTTCTTTTTTTGTTGTTGTTGTTTGGGTTTTTTTAAATGAAAATTGATCAAAGGTATTTCAGTTTAAGCTTTTTGAAAAGGATGCTAATGACTGCTTTTGTTTTTAAATGTTTATATTGTGGTAATGTTTGAGAGGCCTTTGCTGTATCAAGTCACAATACAGCACAGAAAGTTTATAGACTGAAGTACCACCATTATCTCTTCCCAGCAATTAACAGTAATTCATGAGAAGAATCAATCTTTAAAAAGCATTTAGAAAGTCAGAACAAATTCCTATTGCAGCTCAGTTAGTGAAATCTGGAGAAAGGTGACTACCTTCAGAGAATTTCTTCCATGCTACACTAACATAGCTGAAATGGGAATGTGTGTTCAGATTCTAGATATAGACCTTGTGAAGTCCAGTGACTCAGAGGAGACTCAGAGCAACTGGCATGTGTGGTTAGTTTAGCAAACTGTGAGTGTAGAGTAGGGCTAGTATAGAAAGAATGTTTAGGAAGGACACTGGAGAGTGTCCAAAGAAGAGTAACGAGGCTGGTGAAGGGACTGGAGCACAGACCCTATGAGGAGAGGCTGAGGGAGCTGGGGGTGTTTAGCCTGGAGAAGAGGAGGCTCAGGGGTGACCTTATCACTCTCTACAACTCCCTGAGAGGAGGTTGTAGCCAGGTGGGGGTTGGTCTTTTCTGCAGGCAACCAGCAGTAGGACAAGGGGACATGGTCTTAAGCTGTACCAGAGCAGGTTTAGGTTAGACATTAGGAAGAAATTCTTTACAGGGTGATCAGACATTGAAATGGGCTGCCCAGGGAGGTGGTGGAGTCACTGTCCCTGCAGGTATTTAAGAAGAGATTGGATGTGGCACTGAGTGCCATGGTCTAGTTGGCAGGGTGGTGTTGGGTTGTGGGTTGGACTTGATGATCTTGGAGGTCTTTTCCAACCTGGTTGATTCTGTGATTCTGTGATATGACTGCAGCACTCCTTCAGTACTGCTGCTTCAGTGCTGAAACTGTGATGAAAATTCTTCCAAACAGCAGTATCAAGGCTGGATTGATTCCCTCAAAGTAGGGCACAATGATACTGACTGTGCAGTCTCATCTAAGCTGAGGAGAGGGAGCATTTTGTATACAACAGAGTTTTCTGTAGTCATTGAAATAGTGTCTGATTTGTGTCTCATCCATAGTTTGCAGCAGCGTAGTTTAAGCACACAGGACACAGACAGTATGGGAGAGTAGCAGCCAGATGTTCTGTTGGCTGAAATCTCATGTATTCTGTGGTACATTTTGTTGGGTATTCCCATGTTTAATGAGTGATGTTAGAGGAAATGTGTAGGTGTGACCTGCAGGTTTTTGTTGGTGTAGTAGGCAAGTGAATAATGTCTGAAGGTAAGAATCTTTTAGTTGGATTTTTGTTCAGCTTAGTGCATGATAAATGCACATATCAGAACTTCGATTAGTGCTGAGAAAGAAGAATAGCAGACCTCTGAGATTTTTACTTGTAACAGTGATTCTTAATTTAGGTTTTTACTGTGAGATAATAACAGCATTTAAAGTGAAAAATACGGACCTTGACTAGTGCTGTGATTAGTTGTTCATTTTTTAGGACTAAAGAACTTACTTACACTCTGGCTTGTGGTCCAAGAACTACTGCAGTAGCACTAATGTTTTGGGAACAAACTGTCCAGGTAAAATGACTCTATAAATGTAGGTTACCCTCTGCTGAACTGTTACAGCATTTTCAGTGTAATGTTATGACTGACTCCTTGCAACATGGCAATATACAGGTAAGCCTGTATGTTATTTAGTAGTTTAATGTCTCATTTTGCTAATCCAGCAAATTCTGAAAATTCAGCGTGCATTGTAAGGCAAGCTCTGACTGCCAGGCTAAGCCGTGATGAACTTGCTGTGCTTCAGGTCTCATGAAAATTGCCAGCGCCCTTGGTTTGTCTGAACAGAACTCGGAGGACTCTTTCCTGTCCTTTTGGCCAGGTTCCTTTCTGCTCCCAGTATAAAAAAAGGCCCGTGTGTTTGTTTAAGTTTTAGTCTAGGGAAAATCAGTAGCAAGGGGAAGATTAGTTTAAGCATCTGAATATGAAATGTATTAAAGCAACATTTGAGACAGCAGATAGTATTAATACACCATTTAAAATATTAAGGCCTCTAACATAAGTTACAAAGCATTCAGTCTGCTGTCACAAAATTGAAAATTTTAATGTTTCAGTTAAAGAAGGGAGTACAGATAAGGAGTAATCATCGCTTGATATGTCTTGATATGTAAACTTTCAGAATGGCTGGCTACTGTTCCTGGAGGTTGTAACTTTTGCCCTCTTTAGCCCTGGGACCATCAGAAATTTTATACAGGACAGTCAGGTAATCATGACCTGTGTCCTACTGATGCCAACAAAAATATAAGAGAAAGTCATATTGGAAAAATAATCATATAGGGTTGGCTTTGAAAGCAGGAGTCCCTTGGATTGCAGCATAGCCTGTTGCCATCATGCCACAGATGTGCGCCACATGAGCAGACACAAAGCAGTGTGAAGAGTCTGCATTCATTTCATGTCTGTCCCAAGGTGAACAGTTGGAGCCATTACAGATTTGTATGGTTTTGTTTACAGCCCACTTTAGAAATAATTGAGGAGGTTGTTTTTAAGCCTTTCACAGGGAAGGAAGTACCACATTCCCCCCCGCTTTCACTCCAGTGGGATTAAAACTGTTTCTTGAAGGGCATCCTTACAGAGAATGGGAAAATACTCGTGTTTTAAAGGCGGTGTTATCACACCTCTGCTTGGCAGGCAACCGGCCCTTTGTTGTATTAATTTAAAGGTTGCAGAACTTTCTTCCTTTGGACATCTACCTCTGCCTTTCTTTGACTTAGTTAAAAAAATTAAAAACTGCAAACATTTTGTTACCAAATGTACCTACTGAAAGCATTACTGGACATGTGTGTGAAGGCTTTCTTTTCTGTAGTGGAACTTGATGTTATTCCTTAATATTTTGCTAGATCTTGCTGCTGTCTCTTTTATGTTGCTCTTAACCACAGGAGTCTGTTTATTTTTTTAAATGTGCTGGGCCATAACAGTGGGTATTCTTGCTTGAGAAGGAGACCTTGTAGATTTTTACTGTAAATAGTCTTTTAAATTAGAATTTAAAGTTAAGAGAAGACTAATATGCAGGAATGGCAGAGTAGGCATACCTCATGTGGCTCTGTTAAGTACACTGGCAAGCAAAATCCTCTCTGCTTTTTTGGCACATCTTTAAACCAGTCTGAGTTTGTGTGGCAATATTACTGTAATTTTGCAGTAAATTGGAACGTGTGTGCTGGGGCACCCCTGTAGCTTTTTCTAATGTTTCCACTGGGTGGTGCTGCAGGAATTCCTTTTTTTTTTTTTTTTTTTACTTGAATCTGCATTTCCCAGAAAGACGCCTCTAAAATATAATAGGAGGAAGTCCTGATTTAGAAAGATTTTGCAGTTTCAACACAATGGAAGGACTTGGAGGATGCTCTGACAGGAAATGTCCTGGTTGCTGGATGTGGAAAAATTACCAGCATTCTGTATCATACACATAGTTGGTTCCCTAAAGTGTCCTGGGTATGGATTACACCACTGGTTTAATTTACTGCCTTTACCAGAGAAAGTTCTGCATCAAATGAAACCAGGTATATTTACACATTTAGTTGCGAGCTTATTTTTTCAACCTCAATTAAATTAGCAGTAAGAGTTCCTTTGATGAGTATTTGAAAACTTTCTGAGTAAACAAATTGATATTTGTTTTTTCTCCTTTCTGGCAGAATCACTAACTCTTCACCAACCACATCCTATTTATCACCCTTGAAGCATCTCTGTTGAGAAATAAAGTGTTAGGACTGACTCAGCCTTTTGCCTTGTTCATTCGAATGTTTCTGAGCAAACATTTGGGCAGATTTGGCAATTGTCTTTAACCTCTCATGATATACTCATTGTTATACGGATGAATGTTCAGTGAAAAATATTATAGCTGACAGATTTTTTTATTATTTTAGGAAAGTTTCTTTTCTTGATTGCTACTCTTTTGCTTCTGTAATTAAATGCAAAACCAGGGTGCTTCAGTTTTTTATGGAAAGAAAAATTGTCTTATAGGATTTATAAGCTGTTCAAGTTTTGATACAGACTGCAGAACTATGTGTAGAATGTATATGGAGACTGCCTTATTCCATATAAACCTTTGATATTTCTTATTATGGAACGGAATTGTTTTGGGAATTTCCAGCACGAGTTTTTTGAAAAAACTCACATAACTGTTTATTTTCTAAGTATTAATATAAATTTAAGTGTATTTAGTTAAGCAAAATCTCTATTTCTAGTACTGAGAAATGATGGTTAAAAAAATAATGTCAGAACAGTCATATTCTTGCACATGTTATTGCAGTAGTCCTCTCAAGGGTTAAAATGAACCTGAGACACTTAGAAAAATAAAACCAGAGCTGCTATTGCAAACTGGGACAGATGTAGGAGGCCAGGTTTCCTGTGGCCCATTTTCCAGTTTCCTGGCTGCAACCTGCAGAAATAAAGGAAGCCGAATGCTAACGTGAATGAGAAACTTAACAATGCCCCACGTCACGCTGCTCAGAGAAACGTGCTGGACAGAATTAGGATACAAAACCAGTACATGGACATACAAAAAGTATAACCACGTTTTCCAGAGTAGTCGAAGTGGTAAAAAGAGGTGTCTGTTACTGAGAAATGCTGCGTGCTTGCAAAAGCACACGTGCCTGTAAAGGAAATGTAATTGGAGGTGTGTGCCTGCTGTGATGGGGCGTACAAAAAGGAGCTGAATCTTTTGCAGCTGCTTTGGCTACAGAAGGAATCAGCAGTTTCTTCATATGCTAAGGGAAATTAATTTCCCTGCCCTGACTCAGCGTCTTAATACTTTTCATGTACGTGTTTGATCACCATCTCTCTGTGACTACCTATAGGGCATAATGCTGGCTAACACCTTTTATGTCTTCCTGATTTAATTGATCTCCAGCTGGTTTTTTTTCAGCCTCTGGGTTGCTCAGACAGTTTGTCCCACTCAGCTGTCCCTCCTCTGCCCCAAATCCCAAGTCGTGGTTTATAGCTCAGACTCCCAGATGTTGTTCCTCTGCAGACGCTTTAAAGCAAAAGGGGCTGGTTTTGATTCTAATGCTTGGGGAAATTCCTGGTTTTAGCCCTCAGAACTTGTTCATGTTGGTTATCTGGGATCAGCAGTATACCTCTTTATTTTAGAAAGGCTATGAGGGAGCCAGCATAGAGTGGGAGAAAGAATCCAAGTAGGAAGCCTGGACTTTGTGGAAGAACAGAACTGTATTACAGCTGTAACACAGTTGTATGGAAGCTAGGGACCTATGCAGAAGTCTTGAATTCTACAGAGCTGCTTTCCAGCTTTTTGCCCTTTTCATCTAGCTTTTCCTGAGCAAGAGTCCTACAAAACTTAATGCCTCAAAAACTATCCTGCTTATCTCACAGTTCTTGCCATGAACCTTTCTAATGCTGAGCTTTTTATTTACCTAGATTTTTCTCTGAGCCTCCTGGTTATCCACTGCCTGGATTCAAGGTGGCTTGCTTATTTGCTTTATTTTGCACAGCAGGTTAATGACTGTAGTTTTGGACCTTAATGCCACTTTACTGACTGACATATTTTTATTTGGAATTTCATATGTATTGTCTTGGTAAAAAAAAAAAAAAAAAAATGCAGCTCATCAGCATATCCTCTTCAGGAAGAGCTTGTGGTGTTGACTTGGCTGCCGCTCCAAGTTTAGGCATTTCTGTTAGTCCCTCAATTGGCTTGAAAAGAATAGGGGCAGTATTATCAGCACAGATATTCTGCACTGCCTCCTTCTGGCATCAGTCCTGGCCTTAAAACATGGGGTGTGGAGAGCATGTAGTATCACACTGATCATGCAGTTGGTAGGCTTTGTATGGGGGAAGCACACTGGAAGGAATGTAAATTGTTAATGCCGATGGTGTTAGTGTACTGTCACAGCCGCCTGAGAAATGGATTTCCAGAAAACTCAGTCCCGAAATATTGTTTTGCTGTCTAACACAGCATTTCCAAATATAATTCCTTTTAACTCTGCCTGTGATTATTTGCTTCAACGGTGGATCAGTGGAACTGATCACAAAGTAAAGTTACTAGGCTATCTAGGTCAGGTCAAACTAGCAAATTTTTTTTCATGGCTTAGAAAACATCTTTGGCTGTCAAAGGCATTGTATAAGTATTTAAAAAATGGTAAGATTGCAAAATCAGATATGCCAAAGTTAATGGATTAAAAAATTGACTCTTTTGTCTCTATGAATTTTGATTAGGCTTTCCATAACACAGAATATATGTTTCTAACATAGGTTGCCTTTCTCATTCTGTAGCAATGATGGGTGTCACTATCTAAATAAGGGTTTTTATAAAACTATTCTTCTTCTAATCCATGTAATTCAGTGTGTGCTTCCATGTATTATTTATTGCCCTGCCTTCAAGTCTTGTACTGAGCATGGAAGTAACAGGAATATTTGTTATTTCTATTTAGTATTAATAAAGAGTTGAATGAAATGTGATCATTGTAGGAAGTGACCACATCCTAACACCCCTTTCTGTCAAACTACGGCAAGACACTGAATTCCCTTTGAGTCAGTAAAAGTTCAAAAGAATTAGAAAACACATAAATGAAACTCAATGTTTTCTGAAGATTTCCAGCTCCTCCCAATCATAATGTGTAATGACTTTTAATACAGGTACCAGATTTTTGGTTAAATTTCAAGTCTTCTGATACATCTGTCATGTGATTCTTTTGCTCCACCACTCAAATGAGGCACAAGTTAAGCCTTAGTACACTGTGTGGCTGTGCTGTCCTCCCAAGCCCAAGAGGATAGTAAATATGTTGTGGAACCCAAAGGGATGCTTGTAAAGAAAGACAGGTTAATACTTTCATTGACCTGATTGGAAATGAAATATTTTGCGTCAGTAAAAAAATCCTGTCACCGCAGAATCTTAGATTTATTTTTTTTCTGTTGTCACAGGAAGAATGGGAATTTGTTGTGGGCAGAATGGGAGCTTCAGGCAAAGTTTATGAGAGAAGCCCTCCTGCTGAGTCACAGGGTGCAGAAAGGATCCCCTCATTTTCTAAACTCCTCAGAGAAGAGTCTAGGTATGGCTGGATCCAGTCTCAGCCCCAGACTTTGTCAACAGTTTATTTCTAAAGGACTATATAGGTGTAATTAGACCTTTATACTAGATATATTCATAGAGAAATAAATGATATATTATGATACCAGTTAGACAAACAGATCTTAATCAGAATTATTTACTATCAGTATAGAAGCTAAAACTACTAGTATAGGGTACTATTTCAAAGCAATATTGAAGCGATTATATTAAAGCTGGCAAAAAACAATTACTAAGTTACTCACCCATACCAACAACTGTGGGCAGCTCTCTTTTGCTCTGCCCCGAGCAGTAACCTTGAGGGGCATCCCCACTCAAGAGACACACACTCCAAGAAGGAAAACCCTGCTCTTAAAAGGTGTGACTGGGCTTTTATGGTATAAAGTGATCAGATGTCTTCAGGCCAGCTGTGTCATCTCAGCAGCTTTAGGTAAGTTAATCAGTGGTATCACTTGTTTGTTCCTTTATCGGGTACTTTGTCTGACACATTTTCACCTCACTATCAAGATGTTTAGCTTAGGGATTGATGATGCAGGCTGGTTTCAGCATTATTCACCAAAAGCAGCATGAAGCCTCCCTCTCCATTCACAACTAATATATTTGCAAACAGGGCATTGGTCTATTTGTTTTACCCCATTCCAGGCAGAACATCCTGCTACAACTATTTCCCTGCAAATCACATTTTACATAATGGAAATGAGAGGCAAAGATTTTAGTTTACAGAATTTAAGGAATTTGAGATTTTACGTCACCATATATGCGCAGTACAAGGCTGTGAATATTCAGTGCAACCTGAACATCTCAAGTTTAGTGCTTAGAAGAGAAGGACCGTACAATTAATGATCAGCTGAAAATGTAATTAGCAGGAATCATACATACAGTTGCTATACCAGCAATATGGGAAGCTTTATGCAGGAACTCGGTGGCAGATGGAGGGATGAAGCACAATGCAGCACTGAGCTGTTTTAATCTCATTTCTGTAGGGGCATACTTAGGTCATACCCAGTAGAAGATTTATGGATATACCAACTAAGCACATCGATGCTGAATTCTGAGGTACACAGGTCCTTTATAAAACCCGTTCAGAGCCATTCACTTGAGAGAGTTGATGGTAAGGCAAGCAGGGTGGTGAGGAGCTGCCTAAATCTAATCCCACAACAGCCATCTGCCCTAGATCCAGCACCTGAAGTGACCCTCAGAGATTATGTGTGCGTCTCAGCTGGCTGAAGAAATTAACCACTTTGAAAAAGGTGGCAGTAACCTTTTATGTAATAACGTGATGGGTCACATCTCTTTACTCAGCAGGACATGTGGTTTGTGGAGTGAGTACTCCAGTAGGATGCTCTCACCCAGGCTTGTGCTGTTCATGCGTTTTACATTATGCCTATGGCTGAGTCACTTTGAGGCCCATACTCAGTAGATAAAATGGAATCCCAAACTGTTTACATTTTACAAATGATAAGCATCAGAAAACAGGCTTATAATAGAAAGTGTAGCACAAAGTTAGCTATAGTTACCCTGCGAGTGTTCTTAGGCAAGAGGTGACCTGAGATGGAAGAGTCTGCAGCAAAATGTTCTCCCTTTGAGTTCAGTTCCACCTAAACTTTCTCAGGAGCAACAGTTGCTGATCATTTGAAGGAGGGTGTAGTTTAAGATCTGGATGAGGGAGTTGTGTCTCTGAGGCATTATACTGCTTTGGCTAATGATATAGTGCTGAAGTTTATATTGGTGCTTCTATAATTCTCTTTCATCTTTATTTTCCTCAGCTGAAGTTCTACTGACAGGTCTTTGTAACATGGGACACCTGTACACAATTTAATAAAATTTTGAAGAAAGATACTTAAAAGTTACTAATGATTTTCCAGAGCAAAAAAAGTTCCATTTGTGTTTTCTTGTTTGGAAGTGTTGTATGATACAAGCTGAGATTGTGCAGGGTATCTCTGCATAATACGGGATGTACAGACACTAGGATTATTTTGAAGGAATATGGTTGTATATAACTGCACTTTTTTAGCAAAGTAAATTGCAAAGTTTATAAATATTAATTAGAAAGTATGTATATATCGTGTCTATCTGTGTATAGGGACACTTTATTGTCTATGAAGGTGTAGATAAATCATCTGTGAAAGAGGTTAATACCTGCTCAGAGGGTGTAGTTTAAAAGAAGTTTTAGAGACTGTAAAGCAAGTAATTTTCAGATATATTTAATTCGAGCTATAAATTTTTTTCTTGCCTTACATTATATGGAGAAGGATTTGTATAAAATTTGTATAATTTGTATTATATTTGGATAGAATTGCAATGAAGCAAATGCAAACCTTTGAAAGTGCCAAACCATCCATATAGGCAGTTCTGTTTCAAGATCCCTAACAGTCCTGGGAGTCCTCTAATGACCCTTGGAGGCGCTGCATAGTTATTCTGTCATGCAGCTGGGCATCAGGAATAGGTGTTTTTGTCCTTGTCATGCAGACGGCATTCTCAGTTAATTAGGGAACTGAGGATTTTGCAGGGACAGTAAAACCATCACTAATTCTGCAAACCCTTGTTTGGCCAGTGTAGTTAGTAATTATTTGGACCAAAACACAGCTCCAAATCCTGTTTTTCTGTAAAACTATTGACAGTGTTCTCTAGTATAATTAACTTGTTTTACACTAGTGAAGCTTTATGCAATTTATTTTTCTTTATACTAGTGAACTTTATGCACCGTGATTTCCTTTGTGCTGCGCCAGACCTGGAGAGGCAGCTGTTCCCGCAGCCGCCCGCTGGTTTGTTCCCTGTGGTAGATAGTTGGAAGTCTTGTGCCCTCTTGTGGTCCTCACATCCAGGGAAGCGTCAGGCAGCAAGCCTGGCATCCTGTCCATGTCATCTGTACGGCACAAACAACAATGTATTGGTAAACAAAATGAGCAAGGGCACTAAAAATCGTGAGCTTGTCTAGATAAAAAAACCAAACCACCCATTGTTACATGCAGAGAGGTAGGTTAGGTAATAATTAGCCCCATTAGCACCATAGTCAATTAACACAGCAATAAATCTGTGCAACATAACATGTCCAAATTAAGAATCAGAAGAGACCAAGAAAAAATTATTTGATCCAGTGTTAATATGCAAAGGCTAGGAATGTTGAAAGTGGGTGAAAATTTGTTTTTGTAGTTCTGTAGTTTAAAAGGTCAATTTTAGCTTTGTCTTCATCATTAAATGATGAACTGTTATCAGTGATAATGATCCCAAATTTTGTGTATATGCCTGTGCTGAGTTTGAATATAGTCAGCCTTCAGTTTATCCTTCTATTGCAGAGCCTGAACAAAAGGTTTATTCTAGGAAGCAGAGGCTCAGTAGCACAGGCAGTTAGCAGAGGGAAAAAAATATTCAAACAACTTTAGACGTGAGACTCAGGCACTGTTAAAAATATTCCTCCAATATAGTTCTCAGTGGTAGGTATGATAATGAAAGATCCCTGTTAGAGAAAGGTTCAGGGTAAATATCACTTATTTTACTGTGCTTAAGGGTACTGAACTTTCAGC
Source organism: Myiotriccus ornatus (assembly GCA_036023395.1). NCBI lineage: Eukaryota > Metazoa > Chordata > Aves > Passeriformes > Tyrannidae > Myiotriccus > Myiotriccus ornatus. The sequence goes on from JAYRBT010000042.1 coordinate 45,360,937, forward strand.
ACTCCTGAAAAATAAAGAATATTTTTTGAGCTATTTAAATTGGCAAACAGAAGCAGCAAGAATAATTTCAGGCCCTGGAAAAAACAAAATAGGCAAAGGCTATTTGATACTGGGAAGACAAATGTGTGTGGTGGGAGGGGGGAATGAGTGTGGTTTCTGGTCCTCTAATCAAAGGCAAATGCTCTGGTCACAGTGACGTACCTGAACGAGTTCAGTATACTCCCCATGACAGCAAAAAGCAGGTTTTTAATCTCATTTCAGTGGACAGTTAAATCAAATCTTTTTCCCTCTCCCATATATTCCTTTTAAGTGTGTTTGCATACGCTGAATGGAAGACAACAACTGGAGATGACCTCGTACCATGTGAACTATGTGGGCAATGCTTTTCTAGATACTTCCTCTATTTCATGTGTTCCTTCAGAAAATAGCACTGGGAAAAAATACTGAAAGAGGAGTGGAAGACATGTAGGTCTTGTGGATGTTTGGTTATAAATGATATAGTAGCTTCCCTTTTCTCAGTTACGTGGGATGACTCTTACACAGAGCTTATTAATTAAATGAGTGTTGTGTGGAACACTTGCTCCCAAATGTTTTTCACACTGTTGCTCTCCTTTGTCCTTTGTAGGTATGGAGAGTGCAATCACACTGTGGCAGTTCCTTTTGCAGTTGCTGCTAGACCAGAAACATGAGCACCTGATTTGCTGGACGTCTAATGATGGCGAATTCAAGCTACTCAAGGCAGAAGAAGTGGCTAAGCTGTGGGGACTCAGAAAAAACAAAACTAATATGAATTATGACAAGCTGAGCCGAGCGCTCAGATACTATTATGACAAGGTAAATTTTGTTATTCTCATGCAAACTAAGAAAATTGAAACACTACCAGTTAATATTTCTCCTCTCAGTGGAAGCTATTCAGAAGTTCCTCTAACTAGTCTTTACAACAGACAAGACTATTCAATGTGATCACAGTGGAGCTAAGAGGCTAAAAGATGCACAAGAAAACACTGTACATCCCGTTTTCTGAGGAGGGAAGTTTTGACATGGGTTTACATTTACTGATGCTTTTATGTGTTTATGCATTTGGCTGCCCAATATTTTCTGTAGCTTTTGACAACAATAAAATAACTGTTGATAACAGAGAACTGTTTGATTATTAGAGCCTGCATAGGATCTTCTGGAATGGTAGAAAGCAGGGATTCTGCAAGGCAGCAGGCAGAGTGGCAGCTTTACCATTGCCTGAGTCAGAAACAAGGAAAGAAAACAAACAACCCAACAGCATAGAGGGCGGGGCTGAGTTTTCATGGGACACATTTTTTGGACCATAGAACCTGCTGACCAGTGCTTTAGCTAGTCTTGCCTGAGCTTTTTGGTATATCTTTACTGCAGTTATATCAGCTGGAAATACAATGCTGAAACACCTCTACAGTTGTGACAGTGCAGTATTTCCTCAGCAGGATCTCACTGTAACTATTCCTCTGGTAATCCTCGGTGTTTCTAAGAGTTTGCAAATTTTCTACTATGTCACTTTAGGATAAAATCTGACTTAACTAGTCTAAATTACATGTTTCTGTCATTTAATTAGCAGCAATATATATGAGAGAGCACTAATGTAATGTCTCACTGGATAGAGGTGCAGAATGAGAGTAGCAAGCAGGGAAAGGCTCCTGGTGAGATGGTGGGTGTCAGAGCAGTGATATGCTTGGGTTTGTTTCTCAAGGTAGTAGTCTCATGCTGAGCTCATCTCAGCTGAAGGCTCTACTTGCTGTAGAATGTTAAATTTACTCTCACTTCAGAACTTATCTTCTGGGTATCTCAAGTTAAAATAATGAAATGTGCTTTGATATGGGTTTCTTCATCCAATTTTTCTCCCTTGCTAGATCTAATGGATTTTGGCCCTCCTCCACAGATACATCTGTTGGGGTTTGATAGAACTAATAAGATCCTAACTAATTGTCAAGCTGTGGTTTTTGTGCACTCTTGGGAGCTGGTTACAGGTAAATAGATAGGCATGCACGTAGTGCAGAGCTGTTGCACGTAGTGCAGAGCTGTTAGCTATTGGCAGCTCCGTTTTCAACCTCTTTATTTAAAACTGAAATCTGAAATAATAACATGTGAACATAGTAATCTGGAATTATTTAGATTGTTCTGTTTGCTTCTGAATATCAGACATTATGAGCATGCCCACAATTTAGAAGAGGTCAGTAGAGGTTGCTGGTAGCTACCACCTCTGAAAATAACATTTGTGCAGTATAGTGGGAGTTCCTAAGATCACTGTCACTCTCATGAAACTGTCCTTCACTTTGACATTTAGTCCTTGGTCTTATTCTTCAGCATGAGGCAAAGTGACAACAGTACATCAGAGACTGAAAAAATGAGAACAGGGAGTAGCCAGGATATATATTAGATTGCTGTAACAGAAAGATATTGAAAGGAAATCTCTCAGATGTGTCAATATCCTAGAAGGAAAAAATTGTAGAACACAAGCACACAAATCTTGTCGAACACAAATCTTGCATATTCACCTTTCTCGTTTTAGACTCCAGTAAATTCAAGGAGTTTCCAAACTGTTTCTCCATCCTTTTTTGGATGAATATTATATTGCTTTTACTCACCAATATTAGTTTTTTGCAGGATTAGTTCCCCTTAAATGGATATTTTAAAAAATATATCTAAATTCTAAATTGTCTGCAAATTAACTATGAACAATTTGACAATCAGGCTTTTCATTACTCACAAGGACTCCTTCTCCTGTAAGAACTTTTTAGTTTCAGATTTAGAGCCGTTAGTGTTTTGTCCATTAGAAGTCAGATTTTCCCACTTAACATGTTTCAAAGGTGGCCTGACTGAGGAGGCACAAAAGGATTCAGCGAGGACAGTGCAGTGGCTGTTCTGAGCAGTTGGTGTGATGAATTCTTCTTCCCTAAGTGCTAAAAAGGCTTCTGCTCAGCATGAGGAAGCTCACTTTATTATATTACTCCAACCCCTCTGATTACAAACTTGACTGGGATCAATGGAGACAGAGTGCCTGCTGGTGCATGAACAGCATAGCCAGGCAGAGCCCAAATACACAGTTACTGACTGAACAGACATCACTTTAAAACAAAGGATGAGATATTTGTAGCACTTGTCCTTTGAGATCTTTCTGATCTTTTCGAAGTAATGGAATATAATGGCTCCTTACTTGACATTCCTTCACTTGTTTTAAGCCTTAACCCTTTTTTTAACCCCTGTTCTGTTTTCAGTTCCCCCCTCCCAGCATGTATGCACCTTTGTCATCTGTTTTGTCTCTGCTGATGCAGCATCTGCCTGAGTGGCTGTACAGTTTCTTCATCAGGGCTCTGGCTGAGGCAGTTGCTTGCTGTTCCTACAGCTGCTTTCTTGGATTGTGCACTCTCTTTCTGTCTGACAGTTTTACTTAACTGTGGCACAAGGATTTTGGCCATTTTTCCAGGAGTTCTGCAGCCCGGTGGAGGTCATAGCTCCTAGATGTGTTGTGATCAGGGTTTGAACCCCAAACCAAACCTATGGCTATTGCTATTTAAATTGAAGGAGTCGCTCCTTTAGTAGAAAACAATGGCAGCTTCTCACTCTCTGTGTGGATATAGTGTGTTGTGACCTGTAGGTTTCCAGACAGTGGAAAAAGGTGCAGAGAGAGAGTGCAGAGGGACAGGGCAACTTTGGTGGGTTTTGAAGTGTGAGAGACAGTGGCATAAGATAGTGATGAGTCCTAGTAGACTGGCAGCGAGTGCTTAGCAGTGGGTTCAGTCTTAAACACTTCCTCTGCCTTCAGTTCAGTCTGCACTGCATAGCACAGAAGGTAAGAAGTGGTGAGGGCAAGGAAAGGCTCCTTGACATTCTTTTTTCCCCTCTGGAACAAAAGCGGAAGGGCTGGTGAGATGAAAGAGCCTCTCTCAGACTTTTGTGCTCTTCTCCCCAGGACCATTCACCAATTTGTAGGATAAACCAAGAGCAGTCTAGACTCTGAGGTAGCTTTAAGGAGCCTTCTGAGATCCTTGTTCCTTCCATGGCTGTTGGCAGTGATGGATATGTTGGCAGTGATGGATATACTGGCAGCTGGATGTGCTGGGGCAAATGGGTTGCCCACTGAGCAAATGGGATAAACATTTTGTTGCAGACAGGGGAGTGGCAGCAGGAAAGACAAGATGCAGAACTCCAGACAAGGCTTGGTTTGCTTTGTGGAATTATCGACAGGGACTTCTCTACCTGTAACCCAAGTGATCTGGCAGGATATGAGTTTGAGAGAAAGGGCAGTGATTTTTTAGAAATGATGGACACAAGCTGTCCATCCAAGGCATGTGGGTTGGGCCCTTCTTTCTTGACTGCCGTCTGCTCCTACTGCATACAGCTGACACTGAGCTAATGCTTCATGGTCTGTCTTTGGAATTATTCACCATGGAGAAATAAACACTGATCGCTGGATAAATGGGGGTTTATGAGCTCTGCATTTTGCTTGGGGGGAACACTGCCTTGTTAAAATTCATCATCTGATTCATCTGAACTTAAAAGTAAATTAATTCCAGTACTGGAGAAAAATAACACAATTGGGACAAGTTCCTTAGCCTGGCTTTGAAAGCAAGCATGACATGCTGTTGAGGCTGATGGCTAGATTTATGCTAAATTCACATAAAAAGCACTCCAGGAAATGTGGAGTATGGCATGTCTTGATTGTAGTTTGCTACCACGATTATGGTTGCTAAAGGTTTGTAGATAATCTGAAGATTCCATTTCCTGTTTCATTTGTTACGCAAATTCTGCCCCCCCACACCTTATTTCTATTTAATGCATTCTCCCTGTTGCCTCAACAGAACAGCAGAAGAGATGACAGATAGTGCAGGCCAAAGGCCTCCTGCACTCTATCTACCTACAGCTTGTGTCCATCACGTCACACACTTCTGCTGCTTAGAAATCCCTTTTAATGCTTTCAGGGAAGGAAACCTTACAGAGCCATTCCCATGCAGAGCACTTTAGTTTGATATGTAGAAGTAAAATAACTTTATAAGTAGGGTTAGTAAATTCCTTTTTGTTCAAGTTGCCCAGTTACTTTGTTTCTCTGATAGCTGTAATGGCAAATATCTTTTAGAAGTCTCTAAGGGTTTCAGGGCTCCTAAAAGTCCCCATGAATATTTCAAGATGAGAACACCAGAGGGAAGCTAGTGAGTTTTTCCCATGAGGGTTTTTTACTGAGGGAAGGAGGGCAAATCCAGGAAATTACATGCAGATACCGGCTTTAATAGGATGTAGCAGTTATGGAAGCCAAGCCCTCAGAAGTTAGGAAATACAAGAATCACAGTTCCCTGGGTAACCTTAATGTTTGCATGAGTTATGCTGCATCTTTAATTACACAGCTGCATAGTGTTGTGATGAGCAACTATTCAATAATTTTGCATCCTCTCTGAGCAGTCTGTGGCCCCAGGCTTTACTCAGTGAGTGCTATTCAGTCTGTTTCATTTTTCGTTTCAGTTAATGGCTGCCCACTTGTTTAGATGGATTGGCAATGTGATGTGTTCTATATAAATAATACGGCTGCTTCATGGTGGCACAGGGAACAGAGCTGCTTGGGTGCCCTCAAGATTCAGGAGTGTCCAGCACATTCACCCCCCTCCTATAATGGGTCAAACCCAGTAGTCTTGTTACTAGATCCTATTTTTAATGCCCAAATGTGGGTGACAGCATGGAAGACTTGTTTTGGGAAGAGGGTCCTTTTCTTGTCTGCTTACGGAACTTCAGGATATAAAGTCATAATGGAAACTATTATTTTGCTTTTGGGAAGGTCTTCATTTAAGATAACTCAGGGGAAATAGAATCCTGCAAAGAAACAATAGCAGTGTGATGGTGATAGAGGGCTGGCTATTCCTTTTGTAGTGGCACAGGTCAGAGGTGTTACGAGGAAATACTTGAAGGAGCATTAGAAAATACCTTTGTAGAAAACTGGAAGGAGCTTCTTTTGAGACTGATGTGTGGAAGTCAAGAAAGTGCTTGACTGAAATGGCATAAAGGTGGTTATATAGTGCTGTCCATATGGAGAGATGGGAGTAAAGAATTTGATACTCAGTAAGAGGTGATGGGTAGAGGAGAACGCCTGCCTTGAAAAGAGTCATAAAATTGTTCGTGTTTGATGTGAGAGGAAAGGGATGTCCAGTGAACTGCAGTAGAGAGAGCAGAGAACCTGGCCAAAGGTGCCAGCCAGGGAAATGACCTTTGTCTTCTAGATGGAGGTGGGTGAGGAAAGGTCAAAATACAGCTAAATGAGAGCCTTGATCTTCCAAAGGTCAGTATAGGTGCCCAATGTAGTAGCACCTGTGCCTCCATCAAAAATTCACATGTCCAACTTCTACGCATATGGTATAATAACTGCATAATCTGTGATGTTAGCAGAATCTGCCTGCCTGCACATGCTGATGTGGACACACCCCCATCTTTCAGACCAAACCATGCAGCTACAGGTACCTCCTGCCAGCTTGCATACTTCAGACACTGGAGTGTGAGCAGCCCTCTCTCTGGGTAGGGATCCCAATAGCTGGAAGCAGCCTGGACAGAGTCCAGTGAGGAATTTGTAGCCTGAGTGTCCCTTCACATGTTGCATCCGTTGGTACTCTTGGAGCTAGGGAACTTGCAACACATCCAAGTGGGAGTTATGAGCAGCAGCTACAGCTGTGGTCTTTCTTCTTCCCAAGCAGGGATGTTTAGTACTTACAGACAAGCTCATCCTGCTCTGCCATAAGTTTTGAGATCTCAAAATCACTCTGATTATATGTCACCTCTTGTGAGGAGGGAAAAAGTCCCAATCTGGTCGTCCTGCTCCTGAGTCCAGTTTAGTCTGAACTTCAACTAGAAAGTGGATCCCATTTCCCAGCTCGGTTTCCTGAGTGGCTCCTGCAGCCAGCAAACTTGCTAGCTAAGAGGTTTGAGCCGAGCCACTAACATCCTTCGGTCATGCTGGTAGTATAGTTATGCCTTTGCTCTAAATGGCTTGAACAGGGAGTAGGAGTCAGAGCTGATGAAAATAAAACACAAACAAATGATAGATTATAGGAGGGCTTCCAAAAGTAGTAGTGCCTATGCATAGTTGACAAAAACACCCCCACAGTATAGTCTGGTTTAAGCTGCAGGGAGAACCAGGCCACCGAGCCTTTGACATCCAGCTCAGCCAGCTGCTCTGTGGAGAAGGACAGGGAGAGACCTATTCGTCCGGGTGGATTCAGAGCTCTTGGGTGAGGCTGTCTTTGCAGGGGCTCATGAAGCAAGTGCCTGACGTGCTGGGGTTTGAATAAGCCTGAGCTCCCTAACACAGCTGATGTGCTGGAGCAGACATCAGGCAGGGCTCTACCCAGCTTTCAAAGCACCTTTCAGTGGGGTGGTGTGGTCGTGTTTTCTGTAGTCACTGTTTTGACTGGGAACAGAGGAGAGGAAGCGTGAAGTGTTCAAGTGAGGAATAATCAAGAAGCCAACAGAAGAGGGGTATTCCCTGCTCCCTGCCCTCTCTGAGTGTCCAAGAGTGCTGTCTCTTGGTAAGATTTTTTTTAAGCTATTGGACTGGAGCCCCTGCTCCTGGCCTGGTTACCCATTTCTCCTCCCCAGCTGTACAGTCCCAGCCTTCCCCAGCTCCCAGCAGCCCTGGCCAGCAGCCACTAGCACTCATTGCAAGCCTGCTCGTGAGGGAATTTACCGAGAAAATTCAAACAATAACAATAAAAGAGGCTAAATGTGCACATATATGGACTGTCCTGCTACCAACCAAGTGGTCTAGTCTTCCTGCAAATGCAGTCCTTAATATAAGGAAGCATTCTTTGCCCTTTCAAACTGAGGGAGGAAAACCCCTGCTTGTCATGGTGCCTGTCACTGTCTTCTGGGGTTTGAACCATCACAGCTCAGAATGATTCTGACAGATCACTGAGGTGATGGTAGAAATAAGCTGCTTTTTGCCTTCACTTCAATTATTTGATAAAAAAATATAGGAAAGTCAGTGGCATTTCAGAGGCACTTCATTAATTTGTGTCCTTATTTTCTTTTGCACACTGATGGAGATTTCCTCAGGCTACACATTTAAGAGAAGCCTGCAAAGTGCTTGAGGGATCTCCACTTGAATCCTTTTCATCTCTAGCCATCGTTAAGTGGGCCTTTGCTGCAGGCTGGTGGAGTCAGAGGAGAGGCACTGCGACCTTCTTAAAATATAACTACATTTAATAATAACAAAGGAAGTATAAACTCACCAGCCTGTTCAGTTGCTTTTTATAGCAATGTTCCCCCATTTCAAGCCTGCATCAGTGTAAAAGTGCCACGCTTAAATACATTTATTCTTTTCTTGCTGGGAGTAACATTTTCCAAGGAGGATCTCAGTTGCCAGTGCTTGATGTAACAGTAGAAGCTGCCAGGAGCAGAGGGGAGGTATTATTTTGAATTAAAATATATATATTAAAAAAAGAAAACAAAAATCCAGTTGGGGTGTTTCCTTTCATATGTGAGTAGTTTGGAGGTTTTGCCTTTTTGAAAAAGAATGCAATATTGAGAGTGCAGAAAATGTGCACCCATGCAATGTTTCACCTAATTAACAAGAAAAAAAAAATCTAGACCAAGCCCAAAGCCATGGGAAGTGAAGCTCGTGCAGACTCAGGTCCTGTGGGCTAACTATTTGTCCTGAACCTTTGAAGGGGGAAAAAAAAGGCATTGCAGCATCTGTCAGGTGCGTAGATGTGTGTACAATTCAGCATGGAAGAGGGCAGCTTTGTGTCTTTAGTCTGAGTTTGCTGAATTTAATTCTCCTTCTTGCTACAGATCCCTGTTATTAGCTTGGGAAACAACTTTTTCCATTTGTGCCACAGCTCCTGACCTGTGATGCAAAGCCTCCTCCCAGGGCTCTTTGTCGGATTAGTTTTGTATTCAAGAAGGTGCCCTGAATGAAATGCCAGGACAGTCAGACAGATGAATTATAGAGTGCAGTAGCTCAGCTGAAAGACAGAAGAGGTTCTGCTACCCAAGTGCAGATTCTTCTTTCACAAAATAAGCCTTGCTTTTGTGACAAAACAAGGTGTAGTGCAGGCACTACAAGCACCCAGCAGTGCTGGGATGATGTTTGTATTCCTTTTTTTTCCTCTTTTTTATTTTTTTGAAAGGGTTTTTCAGAGGTGACTCAAAGACAAACTCTCCACCAAGGGCTTCAAGAAGAGAGAAATTAGCATGGAAATCTCAGGACATATTGCTTGTTTTGTTCTGCAGCACTTGGCTTAGGGTGGTAAATGAAGTGTCCCAGTCCCTTTCCTCGGCCCAGCCTGGTGCCATGAAGTGCCTCTGCGGAGGAGCTCACGCGAGCATTGTGTCAGAGCGGGCAGCAGACCTGGGTTTGCAGGAGGAGAGCTAGGACTGGAAATAAGATCTCAAAGGGAATCAGTTCTTTACATAAAGGAGACACTTGCAGAAAAAAAAAAATAGTTGTACAAACCTTTGAGAGGTTTGGGATTTTTTCAATAATTAATTTCAATAGTCACTTTAGACTGACGAAAACCTTCTGCCTGCACCAGTGAGCATCGTGAGCCTAATGCAAGCCTGGAGATAGTGCAGGGGATACAGCAGGATGCAAATACTTTTCCAGCCCATGCAAGCTATTGCATTTTTCACAGACCACTGAAAGAAGGTCAGTCACCGTCAGTTTAGTTCAATCCTGCTGCGTGGCGTAAGGGAGGGAGGGTAAATGACTCGAGCCAGGAGGCTTGAGGTGGTTTTGTCCCTTATGGACATTCCGAGAGTACTTCAGACTCAGGGTAGTTGGTGTCAGTTTTGCGAGGCATAAATGAAGGAGTTTGCCTTTGTTGCGGAATGCAAATGGTGGCATAGCTCGAGTCTGCAAGGGAGCAGAACTGCTTTTACTGGAAAGAAAATATTCCCAAGCTGCTTCAGAGGAAGCAGAGGTAAAACAGACCACTGGCAGGTCTTTATCACCTAGTGATGGAGATTTTGTTGGACACATGAGGAGCAGGGGGTGGACTCCCTGGCAGAGCAGAGGTATTGGAACGAGCCAAAGGTGATCAGCATTAAGAACCCCAGGAAATGACCTGCTTAACTTGATGAGGGAGCAGTGCCCCCCTACCCTTGTGTTTGCTATACTGAGTGCCTCTGAAATGCTGGTATTTCTAGCATCTTCTTTTGTATTTGCAGAACATCATCAAGAAAGTGATCGGACAAAAATTTGTATACAAGTTTGTCTCCTTTCCTGAGATTTTAAAAATGGATCCACATGCTGTGGAAATCAGCAGAGAGAGCCTTTTGCTGCAGGACAGCAACTGTAAGATGCCTTCCGAGAGCAGGGATCAGCACAAGCACAGTTTGTCAGCACTGAAAAGCACAAGCCGTAATGAATATATCCACTCTGGCCTGTACTCCTCCTTCACTATCAACTCTCTGCAGAATCAGCCAGACCCTTACAAGCCAATCAAAACAGAAAAACTGGAGGAGAAGTCAGAAGGAAACACACCAGTCGAAGAAGTTCGGACTGTTATCAGATTTGTGACAAACAAAACAGACAAACAAGTTACGAGGCCTGTGGTGTCATTGCCTTCTACTTCTGAAACAGCAGCAGCCTCTGCTTTCCTCAGCTCTTCAGTATCAGCTAAAATATCTTCCCTAATGCTACCCAACAGTGCAAGCATTTCATCTCCATCGTCATCTTCCTCCAGGTCGCCTTCTCTGTCTCCCACCTCACCCCTCCCTACGGAACACAGGAGCTTCTTCCTTGAATCCAGTTGCCATGACTCAGATTCCCTAGAGCCTCTGAACCTCTCCTCAGGCTCCAAGGCAAAATCTCCATCTCTTCCCCCAAAGGCTAAAAAACCCAAAGGCTTGGAAATTTCCGCCCCACCTATGGTTCTCTCCAGCACCGACATCGGTTCCATCGCCCTCAACAGCCCTGCACTTCCTTCGGGTTCCCTGACTCCAGCTTTCTTCACTGCACAGGTAAGACCTGCCTGTCTCCAGGCATTCACACCAAGTGGCCCACAGTGTTAGCTCTGTTGGTCTGTCCTCATCTGATGGGAAAAAAAAAACATATGGGAAAGAGTGAAACACAGCAGTGGTCTGAGCAAGGGGTGGAAAGTAGGTTCCTCCTGGGGTATGTTCCTACCTGAGTGTGGGAAAAGCCATCACAGTTGACAAACTGCCTGAAAGGATAAGGAGATGGGGAACCATTAATGAATTGTTTATCAGTTAAAACCAGCATCCAGGTCTAAAAAACAAACAGGAAAAAGCCACAAAAAAACCTACAGGGATTCTGTAGATCACAACTTGAGCATGTGCATTATGGGATGCCTGGTTAGATTTCTCTAATACATGTATCCACTCGAACAGTGTGACATTTTTGTTAATTTTTGAATACAGAGCAAATGAAGTGGTTTCTAAGACAGGCTCTGAAGCCAGTTTCAATTTCCAAAGTTGTACAGATCCACAGAGTACTTACCAGAGCTTCTTTTCAGCACAGACCTACTAAATAAACAGAAGATTATTTTGTTCTTTTTAATCACTTATTCGTGGTAATGTCAAGAGTTCTCATTTTCAGTCTATAAAAAAAATCTAGGAGTTCAGAGCAGAAGAGGAAAATCACATAGATATGACTCAGTGCGTTCATTGGTGAGTTTTGTCTTACAGCACCACTGCAAAATAAGACAAAAAATTCCAAGAGTAAAATTATCCCAATGAGGAACATCCCTTAAGATCCCCAGCCCTGAAATAACAGTTGATGCAAATACTAGCATTGAATGTAACGAACCGAACAGCAAGTAAAGACAAAGGTGTCTTACAAGCCATCACTCACTTCAGGCTGTCTAGGAGATGTATCTAGAATGCCATTACCTCATTACCCAGCACCTCTTGGAGGTGTTGGAGGTGTTTGGTGCAGGCAGCATCGTGTGCCCATGTGACACAAAGGCCTGGCAGAAGCGAGAGTGTCGGCAAGCACTCTCAGCCAGCACAGCACTGGCTCTTATTCAGCTTTTCAGCTGCTGCAGAGCAAGTTTGTGCAGTTCAGACTCACCTGTAAACCTCCAAGATACAAAGTTGTGTCACCAAGAAAGGCTGTCACCTGTAATTTTTGACATCACAAAGACTTTAAGTGAAGTTATGTTTGGCAAGAAGAACAGAAGTGTGGCAAACCAAAACTGAGGTGCATTGACAGACTCATATAACCTCTAACTGTGGTATAACCACAGTATTTTGCTTTTAGGGAGAAAATCTGACAAATCATATCAGATGGCAACCAGACACAATGACAGCATGAATTATTACAAACCCACTTTAATCTACTGCTGCCCCAAAACACAGTATGACCAGAGATTTATTTCCTCATTTTGTAATTATATCTTTAAACATTCAATTATCCCATTCATCTATAAACTAGTGTACTTACTGCCCTGAAAGATGTAGAAGGGAACTGTGGTGCTTCTTTAGCAGGATGGCTAGCTAAGGCCATGATGACTAAAGCCATAATTTAGCCTGGATCTGCCGTTCATCCCGTTATCCAAGAACATGCATCATATCTCAAACTTTCTCTGGTTTATCAGATCCTAGTAGGAGACACTTGTTGCCATGGGGCAAGTGCAGAACAGGATATCTGCTCCAGCAGGGATGTACGTTCAGAGAAGGTCCTGTGGCCTGAGAGGGTATTTCAGATGGCTTTCCACTGCACCTGCTGGTCCTGAGGAATACTCTAGAGTGGAGCCCTGTAAGCACAATCAATTTCAGAACAGAAAAATAGGTTTGAGGGTGTCAGAGCATACAGTACCTTACTTTGGTAGAGAAATGTTAGCTTTCCATTTGGTTAGCTTCAAAGAGAGATACTGGGTTTTGTTCAGCACTTGCTTCTTTTGCAGATTACTTATACTTGTTACTTTTGTTGTCTCTCTCTTGGCCAATGTGGATATATAATTTTGACTCACACTCTTTCTTCAGGTCTCTGTTTTAGCATTTGTTACATTTACAACATGCCATTTCCTTAGGGACAGAGTAGTGTGCCTGCAGCCAGCTCCGTTTTGTATCCACAGACACCATCCAGGCTCCAGGATGTGCCTAATGACCTGGGAAGTAATGTGTGTGTGACAGCACTTGTCTGTTATCTAACAGCTAGAAGTGACAAGACTGTACTTACACATTGTTTGTGAGAAGTCAGGAGCCATGAGCACTGTCACTTAACATAATCCTCTCTGTGCAATGAATTATTTCCATTTAAACTGGTCCTATACTTAGGTTATTATAACATTTTTAAGTAGGAACTTCCCAACGGGTTCCACATCTACTACCAGATGTACAGCTGCATGAGGGCAGAAAATGAAGTGACACATCAATTTCCACATGTAATTTAGGGATAGCCTGTCCTGTGGTGCTGTTTACACTTATGTTTCCTCTGGTGGTTTTGATGATTGGCTGATGGTGATACTGAGAACAAGCCTGGGAGGCTCTGTGCTCTTTTTGCATTAAATATTAAATGGATTTGGAGGCTTGCTTTGGCTGGCTCTTGGCTCTGGCAGAGCTTGCAGACACTACTGCTCTCCTCATCAGAGGACATGAGCTTTTGCTTAGCACTGCTGTTAGGCATGTTAGCATGCTTCCAGAGATGAACTGAGGGTAACTCAGTATTAAATCTCTCTCTCTGAAGACCTTCTCTGGCTGTATCGAGGTAGGAATAAACACCTCCAATTTTTCCTCCTTATTTTCAAAAGATCCTCTCAAGAACGGCATTTTCAGTTCTGGTTATTTGCAGTTTCTTGGAGCAAAAAGTAAAGAACTGAGGCTGCTCACTGGAAGCTCTTAGTACTGTGTCCTTAGCTGAATGTTATTGGGTCTTGCTGCTTACATCTCTGGTTTTAAGGTTAGTAGGCTCTTCTGTAAGTAGATCTGAGTATTTATCCTGACCTAATTCAGTGTGTTGTCAGTCCCGTAAATCTCCATCAATAGCTGCCTGCCAATGGAGCACCAGCCTGTAACACAGCACAGGAAAGGGGCTCTTGCTGGTGCTGCTGATTTCCTGCCCCATGAAAGCACCATGGTCGTGGAAAGAGACTGACAGCAAGGGAGCTGTTCACAAGTGCCTGCTTGTCAAGGTTGTTTTTTCAGCTATCTTGACAAGAGCTGTCACTTGGTGAGATCAAGTCTTCTCCTTGCGAGGCCTCCACCCACTCTTTGCCCCTTTTGTTGTCATGCAAATATATCCCAACCCTGACTTCACTGGTACTCCTGTGACCACTACACCTGCTGATTTACTGCATCAACACCTTTTGCTTTCCCAGTGATACCACAGGTTTAGTACTCCTTGGGACATAACTGTGGTTTCTTCCACGGGATTTGGTGTTTCTGATCCACCTTCTTCAGCACAAGGAAGGTGGCAGTGTCCTTTCCCTGCACACATTTCTCCACAAACCCCACTTCTTCTGAGATTCCTTAGAGAAACCATCCCTTTGTATTAAACTGCCTTTCAGACACCTGAATCACTGGGAGGGCTTTAATGTTTGCTGTTCCTTGTCTATCCCATCTCTTCTGCTAGTGTTAAACTAATTGTTTGACCCTGTTGTGAACTCCAGTGCAAACAGGTCACAGCAGGTCTGTATTCCTGTGTGTTTGCACAGAGCCTCAAACACCACAGCTGATCCCTCAGGTGCTGCTATGCAAATAATGGCTGTCGTATTTAAAAATCCACGTGACCTGTGGTGCTGCCTGTGTGCGCCTGCTCACTGCACAGTCCTGGTAACGGGGTGTGATGGTCCATGATGTGAGCAGTTGTTAAGTGAGACCCCCGGATGCAATTGCCACATGTGAGACTTTATATTTCTGTCCTGGTGGGAAGCTAGCAGGTACCAGAATGCATGGTGTGCTGGTAACTACGGGAAATACTCCCAAGCTTCTGTTTTTCTGTCTTTTCTTTACATATTTTAAAGTCTGGACAAATGGGTGTCCCAGTTCAGCAGAGCACTGAGGCAGACACTTGTCCTACACAGCAAAGCACATGCTTATTTGCTAAGTGTGTACTCAAATCCATTAAGTGCTTTGGTAAATAGGACTGATTTTGATAACTGGCATCAAGATTACTGATGAGATTAACTCACTATGCCAAATACTTTTTTCAAAACTGTCACATCACTTCCCTGTTCATTTTGGAATGATAGAAGTTACTCTGTATACAGAATAATTCGAGTGAATCTTCATTTGAATCAAGATTTGCATGTGCTTTAACTCTACCTCCCCTCCAGTTGTGCTTAGAAATGCGGAGGGCATTCCCAGCAATTCTTGGTCACCATGGCACTGGAATGAGACCTCTGAGATGGGAAAAGCTTTGGATTCTTAGTTCTTGTGGTTTTGGTTGTTTTCAAACAATCAGCTGTGCTCTCTGCCGTCCCTCTGGGCACCCAGCCCACACCTGCCTCTCCCCGTGTCAGCTTGGGCACTGCAGTTTCTCGAAGCCTCTTCCATTACGACAAGGTGCCATCAGGGGAGTAAACTTCAAAGGCTGGCAGTGACTCTTTTGGCTCCACACGATTGCATTAATACCTCAAAAGCTGCAGTCAGGTCAAGCAATTGCTGCCTTTCAAAAGGTAAAGACTGATTCTGAAAGAGACTAGGCAGATTGGCAGGTATTGGGGCACACATTGTATTATTCTGCACAGTTGTATGAGTGTGGTTCACATAAACAATAACTGCTTCTCCTTAAGCAAACAGAAACTAAATCAATTTGCATATGAAGGAGTATTACCTGTGCAGGTATCCAGTATTGAGGAGATAGGATGCAGGGCTGGATGGGCAGCTGCTGCTGACCATGGTGTATGTCTGAATTCACTGGGAAATAGAGCCAGTAGGTGATGTGTAAGACTGTAGGGGTGGTGACTGCTGTATGGAGCTGTAACTCCTGAGCAACATGTCATGGAGTCTTTTTTGTCTTCCAGACCCCCAATGGATTGTTGCTGACCCCCAGCCCGCTGCTGTCTAGCATTCATTTCTGGAGCAGCCTCAGTCCTGTTGCTCCTCTGAGTCCTGCCAGGCTGCAGGGACCAAACACTCTGTTCCAGGTAGGTCTTTCCAATGCACAGGTTTCATTGCTAAAGGTGCACGTGTGGAAGAGACACCGGGGGAATATCTCCTCACATCGGTCTGAAGCTTTTCAAACAGATTAAGAAAATACCGGAGTTAACAGGCACTTTTATAGAGGCCTACTGACCTGTACCTTCTTTAAATCCTTGGCAGTGCAGTTAGAACCTGCAGGGCAGTGTCCACTGCAGCAAGTACACACATGCTGTGTGAGGGAAACAGAAATAAATGCTGGACCCCAGTAAGAGAAGGTCTGGAAGCTCTCAGAGCTTCCAGAAGAGAGTGAAAACCAGTCAGGGACCAGCCAGGAGAGGGGTGGAACATGGCTCTGGGAAAACCAAGAGCAGTTTGGGTCTCACATAGTAAGGTGGGTGTAGGTTTATCCTCTTGTCTTAATTAGCTACTTCTCACTCAGAAAGACATATTTGTTTTTACAATAAGAGCACTCTCAACCTGAAGGCTCCATTTCCAGTTCCCCTGCAAATTATCCATGTGTCGTCAGCCAAGGACACACTGCTGAGCATGACCTCTCCGTAACAGCAGAAAGGCAGCATCGTGTCCACTCTCTCATTGGGTATTGGCAGAGTAAACATCTCAAAAGTTACTGAGCAAGCCATGATGGCCACAGCACTCAGCTGCAGCATCTGCTTGAGGCTTAAGAAGATGATGGTGGGAATGATATTAGCAGTTCCAGCTGTAGCTGCTGCAAAACAGCCGATTCATTAAGTCACAGAAGAAATTATGCTGTTCTGCTGATTGGCAAGAAGCACAGGAACCCAGTGGTCATCTGTGCAGATGAAGAATGCAGGGTCACCCCTGGAATGAACACCTCGACTGCTGTGGAGGGCGAGCACTAACAGAGGAGGAGAGTACTGCCAGACAGGGACCCTGTGTTAGTGTCTGAACCTTCAGGGAAACTGCCTGAATCCAAGGCTGGGCTTCAGCTCAAGTGCTCTGCTCAGGTACAGTCTGCAGCAGGGCAGTAAGCCTTTCTGCCTCCAGTGGGACAGCTGCACATGGAGCTCAGGGCTCCTTATTTGTGTTCAGATAAACTCACTAATCTGTATTGGACCTTAGTTTTGCACATGTGATTAAAAACAGCCAGACAGTTCATCTGAGAGAGGAGTGCCTGCACCAAGGCCTGGAATGAGGTTGGACAGCTATGGATACACACCGGCCATCTCCTGTGGGAACTGAAAGAGAAGAGTGGCCTTGGCTTTACCTTCTGAGAGACCCCAAGGGCCTTACAAACGATGCTTGATTCAGGCAAAGGCCATGATAACAAGTTGTAGAGCACAAAGCTTTATTTTAACAGCAAATCGGAAATGAAAACCACAGCCTGAAGCCCGGCCAACCCCACTGAGAACTGATGGGTCAGCAGTGTGGATGTCAAGGCAGAGCTCTCCTCAGGCTGCTCGCAAAGCCAGCCCACACTCCGTGCAGCTAGGCAGGAAGGAGCTTGTAATCAAGGTCTGTGTTTTAATGAATCTTGGCAGAAGTCGGGGAAACATTTCCTGAAGATCCATTTGGTAAAAAGAGAGGCATCAGGCAGTCCTGGCCACACCAGGAGCGTGGTGCCAGCCCCTCCCCTGCCGCACATGCTGCTGAGCCCGTGCTGCTCTGCCTGATTTTCAACAGAATGGTGGAAGACAGTAACTGGCATCTTAGTGGAAGAGTAAACTTGTTATGAGCAGATTATGTGCATGTGTAGAGAGTGATTACACCAGAGTTGGCTGTGGAAGGACTGATCTTGTAAGAGGTAAAAATACACCAGACGCTTGAAGCTGAGAGCCCTGTTGTTCAGCTCTGCCTCTCTCAAGCTCACGGAGCTGGGCCTTGAGGCCAGATCAGTATTTACCACTGGGATAATTCTCGCCTCTTGCTGCAGCAAGTTTATTCCACCTACTTGCTTTACTTTTTCTCAGGTCAGATGTTAAGAACTGGTCAATACATATCACTGCAGGCAAGTTACAGTCAGGATGCTGTAATAAACTAGGAATATACAGCTTCTGTATTGAATAAGTATTTTTTTGCAGGGTATTTCAGAAGCAGCATGTTAATATAAATAATATATTCTGCTTCACATGCTGAATGATTTGGCATAGCAATAGTTTCTTAGTGAATGCAGAGAGAAATTGTAATTACTTGGGAGTAATTTTCCCCATGCTTTGTATTCTCAATTGTACTTTTTCTGCCCTAAAACTACATCTTGACTTTCACTTTTGCAAAGGTCTTTCCTGCGTAGCGTTAAAGAAGGGTAGACAAAAAAGGATGTATTGTAATTAACAGACTGTAGGCTGAAAAACATTTTTGGAAACAGAATGGATGGCAAAGATTTCTCTACAGTGTTCACTTTCCCAGGGCAATGATAAATGTATTATGTGAACTTTTATATAAAATATAGCCAGTAATAGATTTCTATGTCCCCGTACATTTACAAATTATTCGTGTTTGGTCCTCTATTTTGCATTCCTAATGGCTGATGAAGGCATTTGGAATATGTATCTTACTCCATAGACATCACAAGTCTTGAAACTGCCTGGAGCCAGTTGCTAATGCTAAATCCATGTGCTTCTGGGCTGAATGCTTTGAGATAAACAGTAATTTTTACCTTTTGGCCTCTTACAGTTTCCAACTCTGCTAAATGGTCACATACCAGTGCCACTCCCCAGTCTGGACAGAGCTTCTTCACCAGTACTGCTTTCTCCAAACGCTCAGAAATCCTGATGATGCCTCATCACACCAAGGATGTACTGGTGGATTTAACACTTCATTCCTATGGGCTAGTTTTTCCTGTGTTATGAGAAGGACATTGTGAAACCCTTTATTACTTTGGTTTGCACTTTTCATTACATGGATAATCTACTTTTATTATGTTAGCATTTTTCAACAGTGTTTATATATAAAATTATATATAAATCTGTTATGCATTAAATGAATTATAATTTTTTTATATCATAGCTCTCAAGTGTTGAACACTTCTGTTGTTGATGAAGTACTTTTCTTAATGTTTTGCAACAATGTATCTAATAGGGATGTGAAGCTTCTTTTTAATCCCTTTTTCTGCATCTTATGCATTGTGCTTGTGTAAACTATAACCGGCTGTGCCTTCTTTTGCATAAAGTCATGTAAATGATTTATATATTTTCTAGTATTAAGATAAAAAGTTGAAAGAACAAAACTAGTATTGAACAGCCCTATGATAGTATTTCCGTATTTTCTCCACAGATAGGCCATATGATGCAGTGTATTAATGTAACTTTGTATTAAGTGCTTTCAAATTGTATAAAAATAGCCTTATAATTTTTGTTTGCTGAAGAAATGAAAAAAGTAATCCATGTTACAGTCAGGAGATGTAGTTAGGAGTAACAAAGCCACATTTAGACATTCATGCCCAAGTTCTTCTGGCGAGTTGCAAGAGGGAAGAACTGGGCTGTATATGTTCAAAATATTTCCAGCATTTGAGAATACTTCTGTAGAAAAGGAGACATTGCTCAAAATTATTGGCCTATGCTTCTTATGAACTGTCAACAGTACAGCTGGAAAGACTGCAGGTAACCTCTGTCCTCCTAGGGAATGAGGATCATTCCTGATAGAGAATTTCCAAGTGCTTTGTTCAGCCATGCCAAGTGCCTTCTACTGCTTCCCTGGAAAGATTATTGTAGCTACTCAAGCTCAGAAGGTAACATTTCCCCTTCCCCCAAAGCTGGAAAAATTACAGCTCTGTAAATTAATGCCTGGTGCTTGCAAAGAGGCAGAGACTGTACATGTGGGATGTTTATGTATAAACAGCTGAATTCTGGACGAAAAAACAGTACTGTGTTACTATATATTTGCAACTTGAACTTTCTGGGTATGTTCTCCGCCTTGAGGTGATGGCTTAGTCATCTAAATGTCAGGTTAGGATTAGGCCAGACTCCCTGGCACCACAGATTCTAATCTTGGCAGGCCTGATGCAAATCTTCATTTTTCTGGGGTGGCTAAATTGGGTTGAATGCAGCTTTACCGTATAGGTTTTTCAGATGAGACCTTCAAAAACCAAACCAAAATCAGAATCCTGTTTGCGACAGGTCATTAGAGCTTCTACTTTGCTTTCTGGCCAAAAGACCGTTCCTTTTGAAATGTATGCAGTGAGTTGTCTGCTGATTTTCTCCTTGGATGCATTTCAGTGATGATGTGTGTAGTTAATTGTAAAGTGCTTTTGGATCCTTCAACCTGAAAGGTGCTAAATAAACATTTTATTAATGCAGTTCTGATGTTGAAAAGCCGTTTTTGGGACAGAGGTGGTCTGACAAAAGACAGCAAACATTTTCCTCAGGTGTCTGGATTGCACAATCAAAAAGGACTTCTCAGTTCCAATTGCAGTAATTAACAGGATCAAAACTTGCTGTATCTCTATGAAGTACCAAATGATAAACAGAGCAATTAGATGCAAGACATGGGGAGAACGGATGAAATGCTTGGGAAGTCATTTGCTCCATTCAGCGTTTTTTTAAGAGCTCCAAGTTGTACCACCACCCCACGGGGTCAAAACCAGAAGATGAACCGACACAAAATTTATGAGTGAGGGCAAATTTCATACAAAGGGAAATCAGAACAGGTTGGAAGAAAGGGCAGAATATAGCTGATGGGATTGACTAGGCTAGTGGAGATAAATCACAAGGGCTCACAGACCAAACATTTCTCTTCCAATGGAACCGTTCCTCTCAGGTACATGGAGTATTTTTCAACAACTAAGCTACCGGGAAGCAAATATTTCACACTCTAGAGCCAACTCTTGCCTCATTTTTAAAGAAGAATACATACCTACTTACAGGTATAAGGCATGAGCGGCAATTAGTCCTGCCTTGTACCAGCTGGTACAGCCATTGGGAGAACACAGCATAGAGATGGAGTGTTTCTCACAGTGAGTTCAAAAAGTGAAGGCAGATACTCCTGAAAACTTAAATATCGAATATCACACTGCAAAAAAACCAGATAAACATGGGAGTAGGGAGTATGTGACAGAGGAGAGATTCTTAAAAGAAAAAGCGTCCAGATTCCCATGATTTTATTTCTTTCAAGGTTTTACTATTAAGAAGGCAGATTCTTTTCTTTTCAAAAGTCTCAACACACCCACACCTTCCCTCCTACCCTCCTGCTTCTTGAGTGATTTTGGATTTCTTTTAAATATGGAAACAGCAGTTCTGGGGAAAAAATCCTATTTCAACAAGATCTGAGAGAATCCCGTAAAACTTTATGGAAGACGCACGGCAACTGGGAAACAGTGCTGTCTTCTCTTTCTTTGAGAGAAGGAAAATTGCAAAAGAACACATCTTTTGCTAATTAACTTTTCAATTAAAAAAACCAGGTTGTCAAAATGAAATCTGCCTTCTAAACTGATCAATAATGTGGAACAAAAATTTTTCCAATTGGGAAGAATTTATACAAATAAAGTCCAGCCTCTCAAGTCTAACACTTACAGAAAACACTAGATGGTTATGCCTTATGCTTTGAAGAAAAAACTCTCTTGGTAATCTACTGAATTTTATTAACATATATCTTTTTAACTGTAGAGAAAAATCAAATAAATGTTTTTAAAATAAATACTGTGAAAGTGTCAGTATTTCTAGTGGCATGGAGAGCTCCAAGACAGCAATCCTGGGGAACAAACCAGGAGTTATTCTCTCTTCAGAATTCTTGGTACTAATGGCGATTTGATCCCAATTGAGGGATTTATTTTAAGATTTACATTTCATTCATGCTTCAGCAGTACACAAAATGTTTCCAGTATTCTATAGGCTGGGTGCACGATTAGACTGGTTTGGGCTTGCCTGGACATTGTTTTTGCAGAAAAGCCAAGTATCCACCAGCAGGGCCACGGCTTCAGGGCAGCTTTGTCAAGAGACTGTGCACATCTTCTGCCCTGGCAGAAGTGGCTTAAGTTCTAAAGAAAACATTCAAGGTGGGGAAAACAGTGATGGGCGATAACAAACTATAAAGATTTGACACACGTCCATTATGTCAACAAAGAACAATTTGTTTTGTCTGAATGAAACTAGTCTCATCAGACAGGCACTTGCCTATTTGGAAATAGCTACCAAAGAAGTAAATAACTGTCAGCAAGATGACTGTTTGAAGGGGAGATGGTCCTTTAATACAGACTGTAGTATTTAACGGGACAAGACTGCATTAAGAGGCTCTGTGATCTTGTGCCTACAGGAAGAATCTTCAGAAGCCATCATGACTTCCAAACAAATTTAGAAAAGGCAGAGAAAGTACAGGTAGTCTTTTATGTAAGGGCATCACTGTTCGCTTCTGATCTTGGGACTGTCTGTATATCCTGTAGGACAAACACACACGGGTCCCTCAGATCCCTATGGAGTCATCAGAAAACTACAACTTTTGAAATCCCTTTTAGCCCCAAACTGTAACTGCTCTCAGCAATTACTGTGTGAGTGCTCTGCCTACACAGATGGAGTGCAAACCTACTTCTTGAGGGCAAAGAGATTGACAGCACTAGTGTGGAGCACTATAAATTTATTTAAATGAAAAAAGGAGAATGAACCTCAAGCAAGGACTCTGCAACAATCAGCATCATGGCCTGCCTTGGGTGAGTGGTGGTATTTGTAAAAAAGCATCCTAGAATAAGGGGTGTTAGGATATGTTGATTTTTTTTTTTTGTAAAAGATTCCCATCAGCTCATATTCACTCGGCAAGAAGCACGAATGAATAAATGTAACCTTAATTATTCCTAACATGGCTCCAGGCCAGCTCCCTTCTCCTGCAAATTAAGTAAAAGGACAGGGAAGAAAGGCAAAAACAGTCTTTGAAAAACAAGCTCAGGGTGTGAAAGAGGAGGGGCAGGTGGCAGCGCAGACGCAGGGCCTGGAGGGAGGGTGTTCTGCGACAGCATGTCAGAGAGGAGACAGGGAAGAGCATTTTCCCTGATTTGCAATCTGCAGCAATGTTAATTCCATCAGCAAAGAGATCCCACCGCATCAAATGAAGAAACTTTATCGCTCTCTGGGGAAAAATGTGTTTCAAGGCAGGGCATCTGAGCCAAGTACAACTCACATTTCATTAGGAGGACCATAAAAGCAGTGTGCTCAGGCAGCTCTGCTTCTTGAATGAGTTTGGAGGATGAAGCCAGGACAATAAATTAAGAAATTATTTACCACAACAGCATGTGCATCTGTGTGCATTCACAGTTTAAACTGGCTCAAAAATTATAGAACTTAAATGAGTTAAGGGCTTTTAGAAAACATGCAAAAATTATGAAAAACTGTACGTTTTCCACTGACATCAATCTTTTTCTTTCAGTTAACAAGAGAAGCACAGTATTAGCCAGCGAAAATCACACACAAAGGATTAAAAAAACAACCTAGAATACCTAAATTCTTATCCTGGTTCTGAAAAACCGAATTTTCACTGTGGCCAAGAGAAATAGTATGGTTTTTGTGCAACTGAACTCCACAGATGAAACAGGTGCATGGTAGGAATTACAAAGTCCACCTATACGCTTGGTTTTTATACTCTTCATAATCATCCCACCTGTACAGCCAGAGCTTACAATGTTCCAACTAACTACACATTTTCATGGTGTTTTCTTTATGTTTTATAATTTATACATGTTGCCAGTCTCCTAAATTAGTATGACATGGATGCTGGTGAGATACATGGATGTTGCTGAACAACACAAAGACCAAATGGGAGCATTAAACCTCTAACAGTCCAATCTTTGGAAAAAAAAAACAAAACCCAAAAACTGTATAAAGTAAGCATTCCAGTTCCTTCCAAAAATAAAGGCATTTCATAGAAATGTTACATATGTTTTAAAGCCAAAATTTGTTATGGTAAAAAAAGTACTGAAATGTGCTAACAAGGTGCAAGAATTACTTCAATTCTGCTCATTAGTAAACAGACAAAATGATCATGTCACAGACAAAATAAGTTCTGCTTTTTCTTCAGTGTCACCATGTGCTACAATAGCTGCACATTTCCATATCCTGATTTGTTTGGATTTCTTTCAGATCTGACCTTAATTCCGAGTACTTCCTGGGTTTATAATACTTAGCTTGGGGATATTTACAACATAACTTTCATATATTTTGTCCACAATAACTGAATGTATTCTTAACCTTAATTCCATCTTAACATTGCAAAACAGAAACAATGTACCTTTATTACATTGAAAAAACTCAAGCACAAACAACAAGCAAGCAGCCCAAAGAATGCCACCTCGCAAGTTTTTCAAATGATTTGCAAATACAAAGTATGTTGATTCTTTAATAATTGTTTATTTTAACTTTTATTGCCCAATCCAGGGATACACTCTGGCTACTTAACGCTGTGGTAAAGCAGCACAAAAATAACACAGCCATGTTGAGATGCACGTTCCTCTAGAGCATTGCTGAGCAGCTGGTTTGCCTCGCCCTGTCCATCTCCCATCCTTCCTGTCAATCCCCGTCCTCCACCCACCCTCTCTCCCCTTCCATCTCCACCTGTGTGTGCACACACCCGCATCGTCACCACCTGTCTCTGTCCTGTCTCCAAGCCCACCCTACTCTGACACGCGCCCGCACCCACTCCCTGGCATTCCTACCCTGCAGTAGGTGGGATACACCAGGTGCCTTCTAAAAAGAACTACTTAAAATCAGCCACAACTTGCAGGCCATTTCTCATAAACTGATCACTCATCTTCAAGCAAAGGTGGTCATACCAAATACTGAAAGTCATCGGGTTTTGGTGACTTATCTGCTTGGGTTTTGTCACGCTCGAGGTCTTCTCCCAAAAAGGCCAACGTTCCTTACAGTTCTTGGGACAGTGAAACCAAGTCCATAGTACCCAATTCTGCCAGACAGGAGGTAGAACACTGAACTGCACAACAAGGATGTCAGAGAGATGCCCAGAAACCTCAGACTTCCTGACTACTGCCCCAAATAGGCAGCTGCCACAGAACTGTCTCTGCTGATGCAGGAATTTCAATTACAGAATTAAGAAAAACCCCCAAGCTGGCTTGACCACAGATGCCATGTTTTTCAAGAAATACATTCTTTAAAGCTACCTCCTAATGAAGAAAACAGATTCACTTGCAGGTCCTTGGAAAAAATCTCTTTATAAACAGAGTGCTTTAATTTTACAGAAGATCTTCTCATCTGCATCTGTAACAAAAAAAGCTGAGCTCCTATTAAAATGGAACATCCTTTTGTTAGCTGCAGCGGATCCCTTCCTAAATTTATTAATGCACTTCATTTTACCACTTAAACCTTTAAGTCCTTTACTCATTAGTGTCACATTATTACTTGTTCTTTTATGATCTATAAAATATTACTGTTCTAGAAATGCTAAATCCCACATTTATCCACAGTGAACATTTACCCTATATCTTCACTACTTCTGTAAAAAAGGAGATGTTTTTCTGATACGTCTTTCTTCAACACCATCACATCTACAATGTATTTCCTACAAAGTTAATCAGTATAAAATCTAGATCATATCCATAGCAACTATAAAAAAATATATAACAACTATTTCAGGACAAGGTTTTTCATCAGTGCCACGTCTGCCTCTGACACACACATAACACCCCCACTGGAATCAGCGGGAGACCTACGCGTGTGCCCGAGACACGCATTATGCTCCCAGACCTAGGCGAGACTTCTGACACCGTGTGACACGCAGGACTTGCTCACCAGTAATGAGACTGTGGGCCATGCTTCTGATAAGATCCCGAACGCCTCAGTCACGGATGAGCCACGCTACTTTCCACTGCCACTACTTCTGTGTTGCATGAACCAAAGCAGCGGCCAGAGCTCAAACTGACGACAACACACGGATCTACCTACACATTTCCAACAATGCCCCAAGAACCGCAAGTTCACTTAGTCTGTATTTTTAACAACACAGGGCTTTTCTTATTATAAACTTCAAAACAAAACCAAAGAATTCCACATAATATTTATACTTTCAAAAGTACAATATTAATACAGGTCGGTCAGTTAGAAATAACAGCAGTTTGTTAGGTCTACAAGATTTAACGTAAAACCGGTTTACAAATGCTGAAAAGCAGTAGTGGTCCAATAGTCACCATTACACATGAATTTCTCTCTTCCAGAAAATAAAAAAAAAAATCCCAATTCAAATTTACCAGTATCAATGAAATATTAATAAAACACCCCCAAACATGCCACAATCACTATTCACAAATAAAGTTAAAATGAAATATACAAAAATTCACTTAATACTGTTAAATAACAATAAACTACAAGATTTCCTGAACAGAAATGGTAGGACCCCTGAACGTTTTACAGTGAATGTCAGGAAAAATTAAGTTACCTATGACTATTTTCATGATATACCAGCCAAAGATTTACATGAACATTTCAAAATATACCAATAAAGATTTACAGTCTCTTTAAGATGCACTAAACAAATAGGTTCATAAAGGTGAACACAAATGCTTAAAAATACTGTAACCATCACCAAGGTGTACTTATGATACTCACTGAGATGCATAAGCATAGTAGTAATATGTTTACTATCTCTGGAAAACAGATAACATCTAAGATCTGAAAAACTCCCGAAGTTCCCACTGTAAAAGCTCTGTAGCACAGTGAGTTTTATCAAGTACAAACTTGCATCTTTCCAGTTGATTTCAAGTGAATAATGCACAAATGGCAGAGCAACAAGGTGGGAAAAGTGTGACATTATTCCCGTGTTCTTGTAATTAGTTGTCCTGTTCCTCTGTAACGAAAAGTAAGTCAGGGTCCAACGTATATGGATTATCTTTTTACTATTTGTATTTCTAAGTTAAAAATAAGGTAAAAAAGTCATTGTTTCTGCAGGCCCCATATGCACAACAATGTGCAAATATTTTATGCTGGAGTAAGCCTGACAAAATTTATCATCCAGCCTCCATGCTTTAATTTATCAATAACTAACGTAGGATCTGAGAGCAAATCATAGTTACTGTTCACTTGTTGGAATCAACTTTCACACCATGTGCTTTTCAAAAACATAATACGCATTATAATTTTTCAACTATTTCAACACATACTTCCAATGTTAAATAAGGAATTAAGTGCCAAGAACTTAGAGCATTAAAGATGGCTCACCTATAGCCAAGCAAAGCTATGTTTACATTCCAGGAAACACTGCAGTTTAAGAAATAGAAAATAACCCCGCAGCAGTAGAACATTTTATCAAGAGAAACAGATGCATTCACATATTATAAAGCCATTGCAACTTTTTCAGGCATGGAACTGTTGTGTTAACTATACAGACAGTAGTTATTTAGCAGCAATGATTCCGCAATAAATAATGCACTGTGTTTCTCAGTCCTGCACAAAAATTGCAGCTACAGTTACATCAACAGCCGTAACTTACTGGCTCTAGTGGCAGAGGAGACCTTAAAACCAACTGTACAAAAAATTGTCACACTGTGACAACAAATATAAAAACATAATTTGCAGGTTGGAAATAAAAAGACTCCACTGTGAAGAGGACAGTGTAGACAAACTGCGATTCCAAGTCCACCAACGGAAAGCACTGCCTTTGGATCCGAGTCCTTGATTGACACGGTAGCCTTGGGCTTGACTCTGCACTGCCCACTTTAAAAAAGCATGCTCTGCCTTCTGTTCTTCCCATGTCCTACAACAGAACATGGACCACGGTAAGAAAGCTAAGCATTTGCACAGGAGAAGTACTAAGTTATTATCTACAGCGTCATTGCATGTCAAGAGAATATACTTTGTGCATAAACCAAAACCAGCATCTTTCTTTTAACTGTACTTAATGCTTTTTTTTCCACTTTGCCACATTCACACCCACACATTTATAGTCTGAATCTCCAAGACACTCTCAGGTTAACAGTCCCTCTGCCCATCCCTGCCAAACTCACCTCTTTCTGTGCCTTTGGCTTGTATGTCTCTACAGAAATCTCAGTAAATAATTCTTGATATTTATTTGAGTACATTCACACAAACTAATTTAACACAGCATTTTTCAATTACAAATGCCTCTGGCACAGCATTCTTTTAGCACACACGAGAAAAAAATCAAGCTTTCCATACCTGTCTCTGGGTAAGTGGAATTTCGAAAGCCAGGGTCTTTTTGCAATTGAATCTCTTTTAGACTGAATATTGAAACACCTGGAATGTAACAACGACATTCATTCACATCCAAACATAACTATGTTTTATTAAACAAAATTATATTCTTAATTACATAGTTTAGAATAAAAAAGTTTCCTACTGACAAATATTTAAGTCAATATATATCAGACTTCTTTAATAGAGTTTTTCCTTTTGCAACATACTTAGCTTTAATGTACTATCTTAACAATACTCTGCTACTTTACTGCTTCTCTTACTTTCAGGCAGAGTGTGTATTCTTGTTCCAAGACTTCTGAAGTATGCATGTTTCATGGCCTCTTCTGCTGAAATTCTCTTCTTTGATTCATACTATTAATATAAAAGCATAGAAGTGTGTTGGTTTCCATTAAAAATCTCTTTGAATCAAGTAATCTCATCAAAGGAAGAAACAGAGTTTTATTTGCTCAGTATTTCCCATAATGCACTAGGACAAATTTGGTTTTATTACTTATACTGCACACACAAAAATCTAAGATGTTATCTTAGATTACATATAACAAGACTGCTAAAACAGTCAAAATAACGTTTGTAAATGGATGCAAGTCAAAAAAATACTTTCCTTATAGATGTTACAATGCTTAGATGCCTGCTACTTGGCATACATGCCAATTCAGGACAGTGATGCAGTCACTTAAAAAGAGGTACACAAACAGGAACAAGGGTTTGGACTGCAAGTACTGTTCTAAAACAACGTGTAAATAGAATAAGACCTGTTGTAGAATTTAAATCTCAGGCTGCAAAGCAGTGTAAGTGCACTCCACCTTAGGTAATAAGAATTTTTAACACTGTGAAGTCACAGGGCTGCATGTACTCAAAGACTTAGGAGCTGGCCTTCTATCTTGTTTCTGGCTCATTTTTCATACAGATAAGAAGGTTAAGCCCACATACCACTTTACCTTTTGAATACAGTTTGCAAATTGAAGAGTTACACCTTAGTAACTCCTTCTCTGGTACTGACCCAGTTCATCGTTATGGAAATACAGTATTTGTATTTAAATGTTCTGGTTTAATGCTGCATTTCACAAGAGATTTAGTTTTTTCAGGATATTGTTAACACAGAAAATTCTATTCTTACACAAAGTAGTATGAGAAGACATCGGTTCTGGAGAAGAAAAAAGTAAACATCGGATTTTTAATTCTCACAGTGCACTGGCTTCCCAAAACTCATTCTTCACACATCATCCACTACAGACTCACTTATACATTTCACTTTGAGACAGATCTACCAGATCCTATTGCTTCTAGCACATTTTGTAAATAATATATTAAAACTCTAAACTTGCACTTTTATAAAGTAAAGCCACAAAACACATCTTACTTGAAGGAACTTCGCTATCAATTCAATTCCTTCCGTGTCTAGCCTAAAAATAAAAATATTTTTAAAAATTAAAACAGTTATTGAACTATATTTACAAAAGTAAAACTGCTGAGGAACTAAATTAAACTATATCAAATCTGAAAATTAAACTGAAACATAGAAATGTTTTCACTTAAACAACATTTACGTATGCTGAACTATGTACACATGAGTACCAATATGTCAGAACAAGACATTTGAAAAACACTGCGGACAGACAAATCCTGAGTTTGGATTGTGATTTACTAGGTTGATCTGGATTATTTATTTGAAATTTTTAAATTATTTTTTAAAGCTTAATACTACTCACTCACTAGGAAACAATGTTAATCTTTTTCTTCAATGTCAACAAAAAATGCTGTAGTCTATATTATAAAGTTTATTTATATTAACTGTACAGATCCTTCAACTCCCTCATTATAGTTTTTAAATTATTTCAAGAAACTGTCCAAGGAAACCTGGCTATTTAAACAAATGGCCTGGACCATAACAGTATAAACAGAAGAGAATCTGGGTTATTTAGGAAATGCTGTGTGAATACTCCTACCAGAAAGACATTATTAATTGGAGTTTATAGTTCTATAGGTCATTAAGGAGCTGTGGTTCCTAGAATGAAATTAGAGAGAGCAATCACATAGTACCAGGATTCTGCTTTACATTAGCATCTGCCCACAATAATGGAACTGATGGAGTAGTTTTGCAGAATTCAGTAGCAGAATGTACTTGGAAATATGTTCCCATTTATGAATATGCAAAGCCACAGGGATGCATATTTTCTATTAATAAAACACAGAGTACCTTGGTGCATGGTTGATGAGAGGTTGTGGTTTATACTTAGGAAAGTTGTAGTTTCTAAATTCATCACTGGAAGAAATGCCTGGCCATGTTTCTTGACACGGAGTTCCTGCATTTAAAAGCAGAAACAAATTCAGCTTAAAAATGTAAACAAACAACTTCAACATAAATAAGTCTTTATCTTGTAATTTAAAAAAGAAAAACATCATTGGATAAGTCTGTGTTCTGCAAACTGAGCTGTACACTCAGCTGAATAATACTTCATCACCTTGATTACAATGCAATATAAAATATCATTGTTTATAAAGATCTACAGTTCTCATACAAACATAAAGCATCAGCTTTACTGCTAAAAGTATCCATTTACCAAGAAGTCTGAAAATTAAGTGCAGTTCATCTTCAACAGTCGAACCAGGAAAAAGAGGCCTTCCTGATGCCATTTCAAAAAATATGCATCCGACGCCCCTTTATAAAAACAGGAAAAAGATTAAGCAGAAATAATCCTGTAATTTCAGCTCTTAAAGACTTCTGCAATTTTTCTTCAATTAAAACAAATTATTAAATTAGTTGTTAGCCACACATTTCTATTAAAAATACGATTTAGAAAGATGTGTAGCAACAAAGAGTTGTCAAAGACTGAACAAAACCTGTGTCATAGCTGTATTATATCCCCTTCCTTCAGATGTCAAGTTAATAAATTGCATTAAAGTTCATAGTAAAATACCACATTATCATGTCATTAGGAGAACAAGGTTTATTTTTCCCTCTAACACTATGGGCCTAATGCTTGCTTACTCCAAGCAATAAAATGGTACTGCGCATTTTCAGAGAGGAACAGTAGCGCCTTCCCAGTCTACCAATCCTTTCTCTAAGAATCTAATTCAGTTGTAGCCTACAAAAATTCAAAGGATTTAAGTATATGAGTACTTGAATGTTACTATATAACAGCAGAGTTAACATTTTTTCAACTTGACTCAGAACAAAACTTTAAATGAGACAAAGCTATACAAACCACATGTCAATTTGAGTTGAATACTCTGAAGATCCGAGGAGAACATCAGGTGGTCTGTACCATAATGTGACAACTTCATTGGAATAGGTCTTTGTAGGAACAGACTTTGCTCTTGCCAGTCCTTGATAAAAGGGGAAATAGAGTCATATGCAGCTTGCTGAAACCCTTTTTGCATGAAATTGACAAAGTATTTTTAAGAACTAAGTCAACCTTATTATATTTGCTAAATACCTTCCTTTAATGCTCATTTAAAGGCCTTAATAAATACATTTCTACAATCTGTGATTTGTCTTTTGGTATTTACAGCAATCTCATAGTCAGCATTTTTAAGCACAGGAGACAGGTAAACAGATCAAAATCTGGCCTAACCCTATACATTTCATTAAATCCACAAAGCACTAGATCAACATGACACCTCCCCACTGCAAAAACCCTCCTGCACTTTTCTGTTTGAAAATTACATTGCAAAAGGCAGAAGGCAACAAACGAATAATGAAACAGTGGAAACAGACTAAATCAGCATTGTATCAGCAGGGTTCTTCCATCCTAACATTGTCAATTTGTCAGTAATATCTTCAATAAAATTCAGGTCTATCATGTTAGATGCAATCTTCTGAACAACTTTCACTCACACACAAGGGGAACAACCAGTGGTATCATAACTTTTGAAGGATCTTCCAGACATAGAAGGTAACAGGAAAATGTGCTTGCCCCATCTACTGTAAATCCCAAAGGAACTTGGTGCATCAAGTGATGGAGCAACACCTAACAATTTAGCATATGAACCTTTCTTTCTCACCTCATGTCATGGTTACCCTGCTTTAGAGTGACTGTGGAGTGTTTGAAGAAGCAACTTGAGCTCCACCTTAAGAATCTGACTAAGTACCAATTTCAAAGGAAGCTGTTAAGAATACTTTCAAACCACAAGTCAAGTGACAGCGTTACCCGTACAGGTATTACTTTGATTACTGATACCCTGTAAAAGACTGACTTTCATTTTCCCTTTGAGAACCTCCGAATTCCCTACAGACCCAATGTACTCACTTCTCCTTTTATAAGGAAAAAGCATTTCTTTTGCTGAGAGAGAAAAATATTTGCTACAGAATAATTTCAGGCCTTACCAAAGTCTGCAAGCTTCAGTTCTCCTTTCTCATTAATGAGTAGATTTTGCGGCTTCAAATCTCGATGTAACACCTTTCTCCTATGACAGTATGCCAAACCACGAAGAATCTGATATAAAAATAGCTACAAAAGAGAACATTTATATAAATTAGAAAAATAACGTTAGTCCACAGATTACATGACCGTAACAGCCCTTCTGGGTAGTGGAGAGTTAAGTCTCTGTACTGTAAGCAGGACAAAAACACTTCTCAAAAAGTGAGTTACTTTTCCATATGAACACATTCTGAATATCTTCATTATTGTTCAGAGATTTAAAATCCTTTTATGCTAATGCACTGCTTTAGCACCATACGTTACCACAAAGACTTTTAAGAGCAATTTGTTCTGTTAAACTGAAGAAAACCACAGGCCTATTTAATTTTTAAAGTAAGCATTTACTACTGCTCTTGCACACACTGATGTTTTTAAAGGTAACTGTCTCTGACTATATACTCAAGTTCCCTTCTGCCACAGAATCTCTTCTGAAAATGCAGCTCAGCATCCTTTCTATCCAAGTGTGCTAAACTATGTAAAGAATGTTTTGGCATGCTACTGGAAAAATACACTTAGTTTCACAAGCTCACAGAGAGATGGGGAAATGAGGATTACTAAAACAGCCCAACTGCCTCTGGCATTTACATTCATCCCCTCACCTTGACACACACGGGCTTATTTTAGTCCTTTGCAATAGCAAGCTGAGAAAGCAGCTCCAGTCATGCATATTAATGCTGCACATACACAGATATTAAAGTAGAAAGGGGTGAAGAAAGGTTTGGCAGCTGAGCAAGTTTACTATATCACTGCATTAAGAACTATTCTGCAGTTTCTGTACATATAAAGGTCTGATCTTGACCACGAAACTTCTGGGTAGCCATTGCTGGCATTTACCACACAATGGCCCCCAGTCAGCATAGGTGATCAAACATAAAATGAAAAAATATAGAGCAGTACTGAAAGCAATGTTTACCAATGTGACAAATTCGTCATGGAACAGGACCTTGGAGGGAAAACACTAGAATGTTTTTATATGAACATTTTCTAACATATCAATTTATTTTTGTACCAAGTGACACCACCCACTTTTTTGTAAATCGGGCAAATACCCAGCAGGTGTACTTATATCCATCTGTTCTCAGTCTACTGACGTGGGATTTACCCATTCTAGAAAAATAGGAATTGGGACTAATTTCTTTCTTTTTTTTTTTTAAGAGCAGAATGAGGAGCAACAAGTTTTGCTCAATCTACTCATATCCATACTGTTGCAGGCGTAGTCAGTCCCAAGCTATGGAAATCGATGGCCATCTCTAGTGTACACTGGGACTGCAAGGATTAGTCAAGAAAGAAAAGCAGGTTATTCTACAGAAATTGTGAATCTTCACTGCAGTTGCCAGGGATCCTTTTGGAAATCCACAGGATGCCATGTATTAGCTCAAAATTTTGGTTAAAACTAATACTTGCAGAGATCACACACATCTTCATGTTGTCAAAACACAAAAAAATTAAAATCAGCTGAGGAACGTGAGGGGAGTGATGACAGGGAGGTCTCTCAAACGCTAATGATGACTGGAACCCCCACAGCTATTGCAAGGTAAGCACCTATAGCTGTTCTGTTTTACCAGTGCCATAGGTAGTGACCATATAAACCTGCTCAGCTGAAACCACAGGCAAACAAGGAAAAATATTTGCTCTGCTTAGCTCGGATTACCACAACCAGATTCTGCTTGTTCTTTAACTGCACTTATTATAAGAGTCAGTTTCCCACTTACAGCTTTCCCTTACGTTTTCTAAGCTTAAAGCTTTATTTATTAATTTGTAGATGATTAAAAACACAAATGTAATTATGGGGGTCTTTGTCTCTCCAAAGTAGAAACAAATTAAAGAATTTCTCTTTGCAGACTCTCAAAGGAAGCAACAGAGTAGGTTAAGGGCAGATGTCTTTCCACAGAGGTACTTCCTGTAATGTGACAACAGAATAAAAGAGAAAGCTAACCAAACAGTAACCAGTATCTGGACTGAATGCTGACTCACTTCACTCATTTCAAGATAGCACTGACCTCTGTTTGGGACCTTGTTTATGAAGCCCTAAGTATTAATGAACATAAAGAGTTATTCCAGTTTTTCAAGTCAAAAACTGCTTCTTATGAGAGGTAACACTTGAACTTGAGTTAGTTTCAGCAGACTCAGATTCAAAACTGAGTCATTTGGCCTGGCCACAGCCATAGTTAAAAGAAACAGGCAATTAAGCCTTAAAGAAAATTACTTCCATTTTCTCACTAATGGAAAGATGAACACAACTGATTCTTAAACATATATTTTTAGTTTCTTATTTGTGTGTGGTTGGCAGTGGCACCCAAACCCACGTTCATAATCAAGGCTACATGTTTCTGTGTACATAGTATGCATATATGGAGCATGCATGTATATAGTGTGCCTATATATCAAACCACAGCCTTAATAAATGAGTATAAAGCAGCAGAAGGATAGGAAGAGGCCAAAAGAGTTATGAGTGTATTATTTTTTAGGAATTTTTAAATTTTAGATATATAACTTCAAAGGGAATGAAAATAATATGAAGTTACATAATCTCCTCTTTTTAATATTTTAAACACTTAAAACCCATCAAAATCATAAAGACTCCATTTGATGTCAAATGCAGTTAAGCCACGCCAAAAGGTCAAAAAGGAAGTTGTTTCTTTATTTTATTTTTAAAAAGACTAAACTATATAGCTCCTTATTATTAAATTCTCTGAGATTCTTAGGACAAAGCTGAAAGGCAGTCACTGTCACTAAAAACACTCACCTTTACATTGTGCATACTCATGATGTTACCACAGTCGTCCATGTACTGCTTCAGATCCTTGTCCTATCAAAACACCATCAACAGTGTTCAGTCAAATTATGGACAATAGATTGCATGAATATTATTTCTTGTTAGAACTGAAATAATACATCAGAAAAATGAGTTTTCTGCAAAAGATATTCAATGACAGAAAACCCAAAAGCCTGGGCACAGAAAACTCTGGCTTTCCACACTTTTTCATGTTTTTCAGCAAGCTGCATCAGCTCAGGCAACATTATTTGCTACTGCCTTCTCCTCCATCTGTGTGTGGCACAGTATTTTATAAAATTGGTATATTCTCCAATTACACTGGAAGTGAGCTACATCATAAGAGAAAAATATCATAGGAACAGTAACGTGATTAATCTTTTCTACAGTTAATGACTTTGGACAAGTAGGCCATTCGCTCAGATAGACCACAACTACCTGCTATTAATGAAGCTCTGAAATGATCACAATATAATTTACAGCAATTTAAGAACTGAATACAGTTTTTTCATTTTCAGCTGCATTACTGCAGATGCAGGAGAAAATTAGAGTAGTCCCAGTATTTTTAAAAAGAGTACAGAATTTCCCTGTTTCCATTTCTTAGAAATAATAAATTGAATGTAAAGTTCACTAATTGTTTAAGCACTTACCAGGTATTCGAAAACAAGAGTCAAAGACTTGTCTGTGTGCACAATATCATGTAATGTAACAATATTTGCATGCTTCAGATCTTTTAATAATGACACTACGAAAGAGAATAGTAAGTAAAAAATAGGTAAATGCAAAGCATTAAATCCATTTCTAACAAGTTCATACATATAGGCTATTTGGGTTTTTTTACTTAAAAAGCTATTTTTAGGAACATAATACTCTCATAGATTAAGTTAATAAGAAAGGTATTTAATCAAAGTACCAAATATACACTCGATTAATAAGCTGTATTTGGAAAATTATACATTTCAGACAGAAGTCATTTGATAAAAATGTATTCTGAGTCCCTGAAAGTTACTTACGAATAGTGGTCTAATTCAGTATCAAATCATCCCTTCGTAACAGTGCATTTGAGATCACAATCACCCCTCATAAAGTAAATAAACCTGAAACACAACCTCTAAATATGTCTGAACTAAAATTTTCCTGATCTATACTAATACCAATTTCACTGATCTCCCATGAAGCCTATGTATTTCCAAGCACAAAAAACAAATCCAGAAGTATCTGAAATTTCAAGAATTAAAGAAAAAGTTACCACCTTCTCTTATGGCTGTGCATGGTGCTCCCTCTTCATGTTCCAGGCGTATTTCTTTTAGAGCTACCAGGTTCTCTGTCAACTTACTTCTCCCCTTATAAACTGTTGCATAAGTACCCTATAAAATGGAAAATAAGGAAACTTTTACAAGTTGTTCCTTCATTGAAACATTAGTTAAATAAAAAACCATAAACTTCTGGTCTGAGGTTCTAAGAGGTTTCATTTTGGATATGAATAGTTTTTACATTATATTCTTTTGATATTATGTAAAAGTACAGAAGTATTTTTCAAGCAGAGGACTGAACTCACAGAAGACACAAGGGATGGGTATGCTCTGGAAATTATGTGGAAACCTATATACCACAGAGCTACCAAAGAAGTCAGATCAGGTAGCGTTAAGTTCACAAAGTTCACTGCTGGGATCATTTACGCTCCTGAAAGTCTCTGTTTGACTACTGATACCTAGCTCAGCTATCTCTGCACTATGCTGCACTTGTGTCTCCAAAGGCTGCGGACATACTCCCCCACAAACTTAATGAAAACATATTGGAACAGGCTGCCCAGGGAAGTGGTTGAGTCACTGGCCTGGAGGTATTTACAAGATGTGTAGATAACAGACAAAAGACTTAGGGACCTGGTTTAGTGGTGGACTTGGCAGTGTCGGGGAACATTTGGACTCGATGATCTTAAAGGTCTTTTCCAACCTAAACAATTCTGTGATTCCACAAAACTGGTGCTGTCCACTATATTTTTTAAGCAAGTGAGACTATGTACACTCACAAGTATCACTTGATCGCTATTAAATTAACATTCCTCTGGAGATGGGCATTGTTATGTCATGTCTAGTGATCCATCCAACAAGTACTAGAGGCAAAATAAGAAAATAAATGTGTTTGGAAATTAAAATGTTGCAAATGGAGGACTGCAACATTCACAGCAGAGATGCTGACCAGCCCTGCCTCCTTCTGCAATGTTGTGTGTCTTGTTCATTTCTGACCCCACTGGTACAGGACTGACACTTGGCCCCACCTACTGTTTCTCTGGAAGTCA
Source organism: Myiotriccus ornatus (assembly GCA_036023395.1). Classification (NCBI taxonomy): domain Eukaryota; kingdom Metazoa; phylum Chordata; class Aves; order Passeriformes; family Tyrannidae; genus Myiotriccus; species Myiotriccus ornatus. The sequence continues at coordinate 45,398,596 of JAYRBT010000042.1, forward strand.
GAGGCTGAGTGGAGGTGGAAAGCCTGCTGCCCTCCCGGATGGAAAGGCACAGTCAAAGCGTTCTGTACTTCACTTGGCAGCACCTGGCTGGCTGCCCAGCTCAGGCATGCAGGCTTCTTTACCAGAACACACGCAGCTACTGCCTGCTCCTTGCAAGCACTGGCCTCTAGTCCATTATGAGTGTTCCCTAACTCCTGGCAGGAGGACACCAGACTTAATTAGTTTTACTATTAACAGAATAATTTTGTCTATACTACAAAAAGCCAGCCTATGTAAGAAGCTCACAGCTCAATTGCTAACAGAGTCTTGTTCTTCCTCAGCTCTATGACAGTTTTTCTGCTTTTTGTTTCCTTTTTTTTTTTTTGCTTATTATATATGCATAGAACATTTGTGTGGTTGTGAAATTGTTATACATGTTGAATATGTTTGGTTTACTGAAAAGATAAATTCAACTGCTATTTTGAGGGATATGGAGAATTTCAGTTAACACTTATGCAAAATTTTATATAAGACACTGTCATCAAAGCAGTAATCATTCCAAAAGAAAGCTATACATACCTCTCCGAGCTTTTCTAACTTGATATAAGTTTCCATTTTTCCAAATCCAATTTCTGACTGCAATGAAATAAATGGAAAATTCATGATTAAAGCCAAACACTTAATTCATACATCATTTAATAAGCAAACTAAACGTCATTTCAGAAAATTACCCGATAGTAAACACCACATAACTGTAATTTTAAAAACAATTTAGCATGTTATGATATAAATGCATCCCAGCATCCAGCTTGTTGGCCAGTCTCCTGTGTATTCTGGAAGAACTATGTATTGAGTTACACTTTAGACCAAACCCTCACTTTAACCTTCCTCCTACTTAGGTCTTCACTGTTCTGATCTACTTACTACTAATGAGGATGTTATAGCTCAAAGCAAAGAAGTCACCTCGAACTAGTCCATTCTTTCTCTTGCTCAGCATAACCATATGCTGCTGCTTCTTTCAAAGTAAATTTATTTGCTATGTTCAAGATCCCAGCTCCAAATTTCCTCTCCCATTCTGACTTCTTCAATGCTTTTCAGACTAAAACTTTGCTAGGAAAATCCCTAAACATAATTCCTCCACAAGCTTCAGCTTTGTCTCAACAATTTACATTTCTTACCTCATAACTCCACATCTTTGTGTATTTTACTTGGATCTATCCACCTTCTCTTTTTTGGTCACCAGTTTAGCTCTTCAATGCAAGCCAGAAGGCTTTGCCTGCCTATATAACACCTTTATTTCCAAAGACTGTAAGATTGTTGCTCTTTTCCCATTTGAATTCACTGCTGCTCTTATATTTAACATGGTTGTCTCTAATAGTTATTTTCACATAAGACCACAGTCAATTGCACCAAAGCTTTCTATTTTCTTGCAGTGTAAAGACTGCATGTAAATTTTTTAACCAATTTACAACATGCATATAGACTGTACCCTGTCAAAACCCAAAATTCATAGGCTTCATGGGATTATGCTTTACTGACAACTGGACATACACTAAGACAAAAAAGCCAGGTTTTCTCCCCTAGCATCAACTTTCACTTCCAAACATAGCCCTGTCCTGGTTATTTATTTCCAAAGAACAATCCTTTGATCTTGGACTGGCTTTAGCACCCAGGTCCACATACCAGAACTCACTGGTTTGCTCCTAAAAATCTGACGGATATTAAAGTCTTATATTATTTCATAGTAACACAGTGTAACATAAATACTGATGACTGTATTCAGATTTGAGAACAATACAATATGAAGGTAAGAAAAGTTTGATTAATGCTTAATTTTCAGAACACATGCAAGAAAATACATCCAAAGTAAGTGTAAGATCTTGTCTGTAAATATATTTGATCTATCTAAGAGTAATAAAGGTCATATAATTATGCCAACATAGCATTAAGAGTAATTCTGCTTTATTAAATTATTGCTAGAAATCAAATGTTTTAGAACTGTCTAGGCAGTGATACTTACTTTAGCATCACACATATTTAGGAGCTTGTCAAAGACAAGCTGTTTATCTCAAAATACAAGCAAAGTTGATATTTGGCAAGCCTTAGGGATTATAGCTGCAGTGAGATTTTAAACATACCCCGATACAGGTACAATGTCAGCAACATAAATATTATGTTTCCAAAGTGCATTTTGACCTACTTAAACAAACATATCTTGAAGTGAGTATTAGATGGTATTAGAATTAAAAAGATAGGCTGCTTAGTTTATAGGAGAAACTAAAGGAGAACTCATAGCCATTGGTCTTATTGCCAGACAGTTTGGAATACAATTAAAAAAGCCTAATTACTAATAAACCTTGATGATTTCATCGATTAAATAAATTCATTATCTTTTTTTTATACAATAAAACCATAAAATATTTCCTACATACAAAAGACAGATATTCTCCAAGACCTGCTTTTTTATGCGTTTAAATTTTTGATCACATTTTGGTTTCTAATCACTCCTAAGAAAAACTAATTTTTACACTCCTCAAACTAAGATCAATTCCATTTTTCCTTCAAAATATTTTCTGAACTATTTAATTTTTTTTCTGTAATATGCATCTACCTTGACTTACACAGAAACACTGATGAACTGCATTTTTGGTCTTTGACTTTTAATAACTGGTGCAGAAGTTACACCTGTGCCACTGCACATGCAACACTGTTCATGTATGCACAAAATCCAATTACTGTAAAAGCTTTTTTTTTTTTTGTATTTCAAAGAAAAACACCAGACCTAAAGTATAACAAGTCCTCATTAGGTACTTTTTATAGCCTTTTTCCTTTGATTCCTATTAAGCCTTGAAAAGAAATATGCCTTTGAAACAGAGCATAGTAGTCATATATTGTAATTAACAGTCTGCTACCAGGCTTTCAATGACAATTTTGGAATAACGAGTCCTTGAATTTCTCTTTTTTAAAGCTTAGTTTGAAATCATGAAAGGACAATGCAGCAAATGCATGCCTGCATCCCACGACACTGCTGGCAGGTTTCATTTTGGACTTTTAAGCCCTTTAAAAATGAAAGCATTTTTAAAATGTGAAATGAAACAACCTTGTGACAGCACGCTGATTCCACACACAAACCATATTCATTAGAGGGCACTGTTTTTCTGTCAGTCTTCCAGGAGGTACAGAGAACTCCAGCTACTTTCAGGGCTCAATGTTAAATGATCAAGGAGACTTAAACATACAGGAAAATCACCCCAGCCCCCAAATAGTGGACTCCACTGAAAAGGTTCTACTGAACAGTTATTTCGCCAGTATCTGAAGATAGGTTTGGGGAAGTCTGTTCCTCAGTTCAATGCTACATCAGTAACTAAGGGGTGAATGAGCTACAAAATTCTGGTATAAATATTTCAGCTAGCTACATTGTTATTACTTCCAGAGCTTTGCTCCAATCTTTTCTTTTAATATTGTTCCTGTAAAAGGTGGCGTGCAGATCAGAGCTTCGTTAGTCTAGCACACTAAATTGTATTTTTTCAGGGTAAAAATACATGAAATCTCAACCATCATCATCATGGCTAGGCTTCGCGAACGAAGAAATCTCAACCACTGCTTTGTTAAAAATATGATTCACAATGAGTAAAGATATTTCACGGTTAATAAACTATTTCATTACACGTACTTTGACATGTACTTTTCAGCAAATCAGCTATTAAATCAAGAAAATATCAAGGTATGTTTCATAAATGTATTCAGTTTTTCTCTGTGAAGAATTTCTCACCAAAGAATTTGCTCAGGCATTCAGTAATAGTCTAGTAACTCTTTAAAACCTCAATTAACATTAAGAAAGCTGATAGATCAAATTATGACTGAAATGTAGCAATTTTTATAAAAAAGGCAATAATGGTGCTTTTTTGTATTATTTCAGGGATGTGTATATTTTATATGCACAGGTATCCTGCATTTCTAGGACTTATACTCTAATTACAGTATAGAAACACTCATTCTGCCATCTCCAAGAAAAATACTTATTTTTTTAAAGTAACCCAATAATCTAAAAAAGGTATAGGTGGATTTATTCTTTCTTTCAGGAAATTACGTGTGCTTTAAAACAACAACAAAAATGCAAAACATCCACTATCATCTCAACAGCAATTCTGAGAAAGAAAATTTATTATCCAATACAAAAAGAACAGTAAGGAGGACCCGCCTTCATATTATGCTGCTTTAGGGTCTTTCTACTAAACCACATGAAGGCCCCAGCCTTGACCTAAGACTGCGTGGCCTATTTGCTCAAACAGATCATCCCTGCTCTTAAAAGCAAAAGGATTTAAGTGTGTACTTCAGGAGTTGAGTTTAGCCACTGATTTCCATGGGTCAAGACCTTCAATGAGAAATGACAGGACCAAGACTGCAGAAGAAAAATCAAAGAAAGGGTAAAGTTCTTAACCGAATTTTGACAGGTGCATGCTGACGTTCAGGACATAAAAGCCAAGGCGCAAATGAGGCTGAAACATACCCCTGGAATACAAACACGTTCAGTAAATGGATTCTGAAGACCTGAGAGGTTGGTTTAGAAAGGCAGCTTCATTACACTTACTAGTGATGCTCTACGAGAACGTCGGCTCATGGGTTGGTCAAAGGGTGGGCTGTTGATCTGCAACTTTTCAAGATACACATCGGGTATCCTGATGTCAGCAGGCAGGGACAAGCGCTTGTTCAAATCCTGCAGCAAAGAATGTGGAAAAGAGAAGAGTCAAAGGCAATTCAGGATTTTCTCAAACATTTTTTAACACTTGCAGTGTTAATGGTTTTCCAGTGTTTATTTAAAACTGAAATGTTTATACAATTAAAAATCTCACAGAAATTGCTTTAAGAACATATTCTAACAATACTTCAACTTGCTTAGATAACAGGTTAAAAAAAGACAAACCCTGTGCAAACTCATTAATCTAACATGAGGAATGAAATATTAAAATGCAATTAATTACATTGTGGACAAATGTACTGAGTTTACTCGGATACTTATACACATACCTTGAACACCAGAGACTGAGAATTCAGAGACTTGTAAATACATTTCTTTCCTTATAGCAATTACATTAGAATAACAAGAGATCTCCATGATTCGAAATATATCACCCTCTCTTTCTCTTGACTACTGCAAGTTACAGACTTACTTCAATTTCCAATTTTTCCAGTCTTACAAAACAGAACGGCTTCATTATTAGAGCCAACTATAACAAGTATTATTACATTTTTTCTATTTAAAATTCTTTTTTATAGGATTTTTAGAAAATGAAAACGCCATTATATAAAAGAAGTTTTCCCTCAATCAGAATCTGGTTTTCACTAGTAAATTTTTTTCAACAACAATATTCATTATTTTTAAGACAAGGGGGAAACAAAATCACATTTGAGCAAATGGAGGGGAGGAGAAAATTTCTTTGGGGTGACTGCACACTCTTACTATTTTTTAGTTTGGCTTTTATCTCAAACATGCTAGAAAACAAAATATCAAACGTTGTCTTAAAATGGCCAGTCACTGCGACAAAGATAAGAAGGTAGCATATCCAGACTCACAAAACATGGGAAGCATTTTCCAAAACAGCAGGAATTGTTTTGTGGTGAAGGTAGCTTATCCAAGTACAGAAAATCATACACAAGGTCACAGTATACAATCCACTCCCATAGATTCTACCCTGAAGTTAAGAGGACATCTCTGGAAGCACCACTGTTTTCACACTTTTCTCCAGCACAGGAGGGGAACTCCAGATTTCTGCTGGTGGAGGTCAGATTTAATCAGTACTGATCTGAGGGCAGCAAGGCGTTCTGGAAGTTACCCTTTTCTGTCTTACCTATCACCTCCAGATGGGCATCCTGAGCTAACTTAAATGTTGGCAGCTACATCCCAGTTCAGTTCCCCTCAGGCTTGACCATGTGCTTCTACTCATGTCTTTGCAGCAGCTTTGAACTATTTCAGCATGCTAAATCATCAAGAAACTATCTCAGGCGAAGTGCAAAAGCTTCCTGCCAGCTTTGTGCTCCAAACAGGTTCAGTGTAAGGTCACACAAGTTCACAGCCTGAACACAGGGCAACAGAGGCAGAGCAAGCCCAGGAAGTTGGCAGCCAAATTGGCTTAGGCTGACAAAAGAACTGGATCATCAGACTTTTCAAGACTCGAGATCCTGGTGAACAACTTGCTAAGCTTTCAGTGATGAGAATGCATTTGCACCATGTATATGCATGAGCTGTGCACATACCTGGAGCAAAAGCTAAGCAAAAAGTATCAGTTAAAGATATATACTTTGAAAAAAATCTATATAATTTGGCAATTAGTTGAATCTCAGGTAGGACTGAGTGTTAATATATATCCCCCCCGGGTGATTTACATATGCTATTCACTATGGCCACTGGATAGAGGCAGAAATTTTTAGAGAGATGCCAGCAAAGCTCCATTCTGGCAGATGATCCTCCTTTTCTCCTTTTGTTCCTCACAGTTCCTTAGGTACAGAGCACAAAGTCTGCTAGCTTCTGCTTTGCTGTCCAATATCAGCTTCTTTGCATAACTGAAAAAATCAGATGTCTATTTCTCATTTGGTACAGAATTTTAAAATTTTCTTTAAACAAAAAAATGCTGTTCACAGAATGACAGCTCTGACCAACATTTTGAAGTTAAAGCAAAAAGAAACAAAAAGTATGACTGGGTTTTGGCAGCTTCTCGTTTAAGTTTATTAACTCATTATCAACTTCAGTATTTCAAATTTTTCAAAACATTGGCAATTGTAAAAGTGCCTGTGTGGTATTCAGGAGAGTGGTGGAACTAATCGTAACAGAAGCTAGAAGTATTTCCTACAGTAAGCTGGCATTTTCCACTACAGTATTTTCTTTCTTTTCGCCAGGCTCTGCAAATGCCATTTGTCTAATAAGCAACTAGAATTCAGTGAAGGTAGAGTCATCTGAAAAGAGAAATGCCTCTCTCCTACTGAGGAGGGCTTCAGATCATGAAAAATAAATAATTTCATTCTATAATTTACTGCATTCTTCAGAAAATCTGGTAGCTCTTCAAAACAGTTGAGCACCAAGGAAGGCGTGCCATGTTGACTTAAGGAAAGCACCTTTGACATCTCACTGCAGAGTAAAACCATGAGACTGCTGGAACAAGACAGGGATGACAGAAGAAAGAGCAGCATCACTCTACTCCACCTTCCTATTGTAATCCCAGATCAACACTGGGCCAATATCCTGATTTTCTTTTTCTGATGGCTCAAGAACAATTTGGCAAATACCAAGACAGCAGAAGTGAGCACTGAGCTGAATTTTTCAACTTTCTGAACACAGTACATATCATCATTATCCTATATACCCTGTGGCAAAATAGTTTTCTCCTACTTTTATCTATTAACTCTTATGGCACAGAAACCTGCTATGTAGTGATCTCTTCTCACTGTCCCACAGTATTTGTTTGACAATATGTGTTTTAACAGTCTGTTCTAGGGATTTTAACAGAGAATGTTTATAGGGAAATCACAGACCCCAACTCAAAGGCCTCATGAAATACTGAGTTGATTGTACCCCAAAGCTTTCAATCTGCATGTTCTCTCCTTTCACAGCACTAATCCTTGGTGCAGCCAAAGTGGTGCTTCAAACCTAGTTCCACAGCCTCCTAGAAGCATTTCCAAGCATACATAAAGTCGATGGGTATACAGGAAGAAGGAAGCAAAGGTAGCCTTTAAGCTGTGATGGCAATTTGAAAACTATGTCATTAACTGTGCACAGTGTCTCTCATCAGTAAACACGTAACTTTTCAGATGGAGAGGAAGGGAAACAAAACGAATTGAAGATTCTTTACAGGTACTAAGAATTCCTTCCTTTGAAGCCCAGCTACCACAAAAAAATAGAGATAATGTTTTGGGTACTAGAAATACTATAATGGGAGGTACTTGTAAATCTATTAGATAATTCCTATTCCTTTATTCTCTAAACCTCTGCCTATGCCATTTTTGCAACAGGCAATTGCAAAAGCCCCCATGACTTACTTCAGAGATCCATGTGACATCCTCAGTTCTAAATTGAGCTTAAGCTGTAAACTTACATTCGGTGCTCCACAGTAGGTAATACAGACAATGTTCGAATGTAAATACTTACTGCTGCAAAGGCCAAAATCTATTCCAATTTAGGTAAAACACCCACAAACATTACTCTGCTTTAAACATACAACAACCCATATAGCCCCACCCCCTGCAATGTCTGCCTTTAAAAAACCCAAACACACCACAACCTGAGGAGGAAAGTAAGGAGATATTTTTTTCAGAATTGCAATACCTGATTTTAATAAAATTTCTATACTTACACTTGTAATATAATGGACAACACATGATAGTAATAATTCTTCTTTTCCCCTTAAAAAACCCAAAGTATTAAGTGCTGGAAGCCTGAATTTTTGCCATGTTGTACATGAAATCAAAACACTACCTATTCTCCATACTTCTTTGAATTGAAGCCGGGTTCTTTTCTGTGACAAAAACATAATGATTTTATGGAAACTGCAGCAGGTACTTTATAGATTTCTCCTCCTACCAATTTACACTACTATTCTACTTGCAATACTCATGCACATTTGGCTGTGTTGAAATGTCAACCAAGCCAAGACTTCTTTTTTAAAACATGTATTAAAACTGCTACCTCCCAGCCAGAAACCTTTTATGACACCAATATTTGAAATATCATAGAATCATAAATAACAAGTCTTCTTTGTATTACAATTATCCGTTACCTAACTGCCTAAAATAGACAAAACTAAAGAAAGTAATTTAGACTGGACCCCCAAATATCTGAAAAATGAAAATTACTGTTTCTTGTTTCTCTGTACCACCTTAATTCCTCCCAGTTTTTGCCGTAATTGAAGCAACCACCTCTTGGGAAAAGTAAGCAATTATAAGTAAGTGCTATACGATAACATGAAAGGGGATTCATTTGATGTGCATGAGAGGAATAAGCATAATGTTTCCTAGTGGCTAAACAGAAAAACTGGAAATTAAAATCACATCGGTCTGACACAGTTGAAAAGCCCAGTTAATTTAACTGAGATAACATTAAAAGAAAAGCAAAAAAACCTGACCACACACCCACCAATTTTGAGCCTTAAGAACAAGACCAGGCAGTCTGCTGACACCTGGGCATCTGATGGCAGCACGAGAATTACTCCCCCACTGTGGGCTGACCTCAGTGCACAGTCAAGCCTGCACCCAGAGGAGCGTTCACTCCCTGCTCCTGCGAGATGCAGAGAAGACAGAAGGGTGGTGAGGAGACTTGTGGGTGTAGGTAATGATAGGGAAAGCAAAAGCTGTGTGCCCAAGCAGAGAGGAAGAAGGAATTGATTCACAGTTTCCCATCGGCATGCAGGTGGTCCATCTGTTTCCCAGAAAGTTGGGCCTCAGCGTGCAAGGCAGTGGTTCAAAAAGTAGAAGACAAATGTCCTCCCTTCCTCTCCCATTCCTGCAAATGTTCCCCCTTCCTCCCTCCTACTTCCAGCTTTTACTGCTGAGTGCCATGCCAGATGGTACAGAGTAGCCCTTTGGGCAGTTTGGGTTGGCTGTTGAGCCCAGGGGAGCCCTGTTTCCCTGCTGGTGCTGAACAGCCTTTGCAGAGAGGCTGCCCTTGGAGTATGAACCTCGGAGCTGCATGTTAGATGCAATCTCCAGCTCTGCTCCCTCACACTGCTCGTGCTGCCATCCCACCACAATCCTGCCATTGCTGCTTCACTAGCAGCAAAACCTGCTCTTCCAAGCCCCACAGCTTGCTGCTGTTTTGGTGTGAACCAGGCTGCAATGCCAGCAACAGTAGGAAACAGTGATTTTTAAGAATTTCTAATTCTCTTAAATCTCTGCAGAATTCTGTGAAACAATGAAAAAGAGACTCTCTGGACAGAGGACTTTGTCCACACTAATTTCAATGACCAGCTGAATGCAGTGACCTGTTAGCATTTCTCACAAGAAAATAAACCAAACTAAAACCAAGAAAGTTTTTATAATGGAAACTATTAGCAGACTGTTAAAAATGCAGGCTGTTAGAAGACCTTGCTACAATGCTGTTTAAAGAATAAGGAAGCATGTAAAATTAATGGCAGGACTGAGTTTTCCCATCCTCTTTAACTTCAGATACTTAAGATTTTGAGACTGTCAATACTACAGAGTTAAATGCCCATTTTTAACACTAATTTTGCATCCCTTTATAAATCTTCTTCTTTCTTTCTTTTTTTTTTAAATTTTTAAAGGTAGTAAAATAGAGCAACTCTCTATATTATTTTATATATCTTTTCCTAAACATAACAAGTATGTAAGTGGTGTACACAGACCCTCAACTATGCAGAGGGAATTTGGATACATTCCTTTATAACTCTTAAGAAGCAAAACGTTACTGGAATGTGGAACCTTAGCTTTTAGGGACAGCAAAGTACTTCAGGTAAAACAAACTATGTTTTAAAAAATTAAAATTATATTATTTTCTTGCATGTCGCTTGCTTGCATGTGCTTTTGTTTTTCCAAATGAGGTCTAGATATATGAAAAAGTTTTTGTCAATTCACAGCATTTTCTAGTTAATTCCTTTATAGTTATCTTTAGGGTCAACTTGCAACAAAATATATCAGTGTGGTACTGTAAATGCTCAAATGCCCAGGGTTAACTGTATGTTACTTAATGAGCTATTTTTTGATCCAGTTCCAGACTATACTCTGGAGAACATATTCAGGCACCATTTGATTTGCTAGGGAAACCAGAATGCTTGTGGCATTTTCCCCCCTCCTTCTACAACTTAAAAACACATTTTCTATCCTCATATGCAATGCTTATTCTCAGTTTTGCTTTACTACTGGTATTACTGGCAGAGAAATGCAATCTATTTTTATAATTTGTCTGAAATGAGAATCACATTTGTCCTACCCTGCTTGATGGCAGATAAACATGTAAGCACTTGTGACACTAATATCACTTTGTTTTCTGTGGAGATAAACTACCCTAACTCATGCTTGTCTTTACCATCTATTTCTAATGCCAGCTACAGCAAATGCTCTGAGAAGAGCTACACTTTGTGGAGCCTTTTCTTTCATCTGGCTAGCACCCAACTGTGTTGCTGTAACTTGATGTGCATGTTCTGTCTACCACTGACTACTTACACTTGGGCACAAGAAAAGGAGGCAGGCATTCCAACTTAAATCCCTCAGATCCTGTGAGCTGAGGAATTTAACATTATAGAGTAAACAAACATGTCTTCTAAATTAAAAACGAACAAACAAACAAACAAAAAACACGGCCAAAGCCTCCAAACTTAGCCTGCTTTTCACACATAAAGTAAAAAATGAAACTCCTAACATTTTTGTATTTCATCACTTATGGTCCTCTTTCGGATGCCTAAAATACTCTTGCAAATATCAGCTTCTTGACTTGCACCAATAGTAAACCATTCACAAGACTTTAATACTAGAAATTTTCTATCCCATTCTGTTTTTCACATCTGACTGTCAAACTTCTCTTTTGCTACTTATCCTTTTCTCATCTCCTATTCTCCATAAAAAAATCTTCCCAGCTTTATAGTTTCCTGATTTGACTCATAGAATGTTCTTTGGTGTCACAGCATAACACTTCTCAGAAAGTCTCATTCCTGATCAACAGATCAATTTTCACTTCTCTTAGACCCTGTCAAAAAAGTATATTTTTCCACAGGATAAATCTGCTTTTATTTGTGAAATGAACACTGTTAACTTTTCACACTTTAAATCAGATATAACAAAATCTTCTGGATTTGCTTATCTTTTTTTTTTTTTTTTTTTTTTGCCAGGATGCACTACATACTTCACTAAATTTCAATGAAGTTAAAAAAAGATGTATCTAAAACAGGACAGAGAATGTTTGAACTCTACATGTTTAAACTGCTCAATAAATAAATAATTTGAAACATTCACACTTTTTAGTCTGTCTTCTGACAACTCGAGTCATTACATCTTTGAGTTATATAGCACATTTACACAATAGACACTAATGTTTTTGACAAAACAGAAAAACTACAACGAAAAATAAAATACATAACCAGAAAATTGCCCCAGGGAAGGATTTGTTAAGGTCTTCCTGAACCCAGTTTTTACAACACCACAAAAAGCAGAAGAAATGAGGCTACTTTTATTTTTATCCATTAACAAAGTGCCACTTTGCAGACTGCTTCTTTCTTGCTGCAACAGTAAATCTCTCTCAAATCTACTGGGCTACAAATGGCACTGCACTCAAAACTGCAACAAGAGAGGAAAGATTCGTGCCTCTGCCAGTGAAGCAGCAGGACACAAAAAAAATCTCAAGAAGGGCAATGCTGTCATACCAAATGACTTGTTAGAAAACCATGATAACATCAGCCACAGCTGACTCTTACTTGAATGTTACATTTAGCAAAACTAACAGCTGAGTACCTCCAAAACCTGTATTCCCTTATGTGTGGCCAGATGGGTTTGGAGGAGAATGGGCTCTAAGGTGATGATGCAGTGATGTGGTGTTAGAAAACGAACTATCAGATAACTACCCTTTCAAAACAAAGCGAGTAATTATCCACTGATACAAGTTTAGAAGCCAAGGGGATAAGGAAGCTGTCTCTGTCAGTGGATGACAATGTACATTGTCAAGCTACACCATTATATACCGATACTTACTGCTTTGGCTCTTCAGTTCATTGATAAGTTACATTTCCAGACCAATCATTACTTTAAGGCAGCAGACAACTTGCTGTCCGCCTCTCCCTTAAACTGTACCTTATCTTTTAAGAATTACTATTGCTAAATTCCATCTGTAAAATTTTGTTACAGCCTCACAAAGAAAACAGAATTGTTCCTCTAAGTATACAGGCATCAGTCTGACAGCCAAACAATCCAGTACAGATCAAATGAAAATGCTCTCTTGTGCAAGCATTGGTCTGAATGAGCCTTCTCACCAGTTTCAGCAAGGACCAGCGAGACGTGTCAGCTGCAACCACAAGCTGTTCACTAGTAAGTCACAGTGCTTTTGTTCACTAGAGAATGCTTAATGACATCTATGAAGCCACATCATATAACCCTCTATCCAACGCACTTCAACTTCATGACATGCTCACTGTAAAAAAACCCAAAACAACCAACCTTTCCCTCTATTCTTGCCTTGCATATTTTAACTAAAAAAGTGTGTTAGGTGCTACTTCATGGCACGTAAAGCAAACAAATTAATTTTATGATACTTGCTTATGCCAGTGAGAATTCAAACATTCCAATATACAACCTTATAAGTATGTACTTATTGCAATATTTTAGCATGTGGAGTTTTTTCTGAAGGTTGCCTAACCAAATTTCAGTGCATTTCTGTCAAATGGCAGTTAGCATAGTTGAAGTCAACTGTATCCTCTACAAAATTATGAAATACAACAAGACTGCTAGAGGTGAAAGAAAATAGACAAAAACCTAACCCCCAAATCAGAGAACATATCTGTAAAGAACTGTGTTGTTTGGTTAGAGCTATGCAGACCTCTGAGGTCTTGAATCAAAAACACCAGTATACACATCCATCAAAAAACCCTACAGCATCCTTGCAGGATGCTATTTTAACACTTTTATAAATAGGCCTCAATTACTGTAACCAGAAAGACTATTTTAACAGCTGGGATGAGTTATCTGTACCAGTCTTCCTTATATGTGTATAAAACCATCATCAGTCCCTCACGCAAACTGACAGGTTTAGCTATAATTTCATTACGATGCATGAAGTGCCTTCAGCAGAGTGATTTATATCTGAATACTACATTTTTTTCTTTATACTTAAATGTTGTTGTTATTATTTCACTGAAAACATTAAATCACAATTAATCAATTACTATTCTGGTAAACTTGAGGAAACTTAAAGGGTCGTCAAAGAACCTTTTCTTCTGTTAAAAGCAATAAGGAAAATACAATCTTAAGACTACAAAGGATCACTGCTACTTCTCATATCGCAAATCCATGCTGGTTTTCAGCCAGTCTATTGAAATGCAACACAATTTAAGAAACCATCAATTTGGAGCACTGAATCAAGTGGCTTTTTATATTTGGGAGAGAATTCACCCCAAATACAGAATTCGTTCATTAATGAAATCAAGCCCTTTTTTTCAATATGCTAATCAAGTACACAAAGCACTTTCAAATATTTATCACAAGATTGAGTCCACAGGCTATTTCAGACCCAGAAGAAATACCACCGACCACAGACAATGCATATTCTCTGCCTCTTCCTCAACATAAACACAGCTTGTCAGATTTGATTTTGAGCTATCAGGAAAAGACAAGGAGCCAAGTCAGTGAAATATTACTATTAAGAATTCTAAGATTTAATCTCTGTTTTGGGCCTAGGTGTCACATTTTTCCAGCATATCTAGTATCATCAACAAAGCAAGGACTTTACTGCCAACCGTTGAAGAAAGTTGTTGCCAATACCTATAGCAGCTATGGCCAAATAGAAATATAAAATAAATAATATAAAAATAAAAAGCATAGAAACCAGGTTAGGGTATCTTTGCCTTAATTTACTTTAGCACCATGAAAAACTTATGAAATGTGCTAAATATCTTTTCAGTAGTATTTGCAACAATTAGTATTTCTGAAGGCACAAAATTAGAATTATAGGAGAATAGGTTTTTTTATGGAAGCAGTCAAATATATGAATTCTGAACACTTTCTTTTCAAAATACTTTTAGAAAGAATTTTCGTTTTGTGGATATGATGCTCAGACTAATGATTGGCTGAATAAAAATTGCTGTTTCTTTTTTTCAAAAAAACACAGGCAGGTTTTTTTTAATTTACTTTGTATCTCCCAGTAGTTTTAGAGGAAAAGGCTGAAACTGTTCAGCACAGAGTATTCAGAAACTGCATTCCAGGAGCTTCTGTTCACAACCAATGAAACAAAACCAAAATAAATACCTGTGTCATAAAAGCAGTTTTGAAAAATCTGAGAAAGGAGAAATGAAGCTCAAATGTGAGATATTAACTTTCTTTTTATCAAGTGTATGACTACACAGGAAATCTGTGACAGATCATGCCAGAAATATTTAAAAATTATTCTTCTGTGGTTTTCCTTTTAATTTTGTTTTGTTATTATTTTATTGTATCTCAGAGAGCTTGTAAGGAAGTGAACTTAGAGAATATAAGGAAGAATATGGAAAAAAATAATAACCCTAAAAAGATCATGTCTGATTTTGTTTGCCTAGCTAAATTATCACCTATCAAGACATCACTCTGTGGCATTAACCTTAACACAAACCCTGCTGAAATCCAGGGTCTGATGGCTGTTTGGCTCAGTGGTAGGTGCTGGCCAGTAATAGAAGCTAAGAAAGCAAGCTCTGCCTCTTTTACTACTACACCCTCCTGGCTTTTAAACATAGATTTCTCTGTGTTTTCATCAGCTTCTGTAACATAGTAATAGGAGAAACTGCCCAGAAGAAAGAAGGTAGCATAAATTTATCAGCTTACAAGACGAATGAGGTAAAGAGGAAGGAAAAAATATGATGAGAAACAAAACAGAACATGCCACTTCAAAAAATGCAAACTTGGACCTTTAAAATAATTCTGTGTAATATTAATTATTAACATCAGCATTCACACCATCAACAAAGTTTCAAGTACCAAATGGAAAGTCCCATGAAGAAACTAGCTAATTAAAAATAAACCAACTTCTTGAATATGAAAACGGGAAATCTGACCTTCCTGGATAGAAGTGTGGCTGGACTACAGGGTATGCAACTGCACCCTATTACTGACTTCTCATCAGATGCATTCCAGTGATTACTAGAGATGTGTTTTACAGATGGCTGAACACATCCAATGTTACACCAGACTACTCCTAAATGCAACTTTAAAGGAAATCTAAGTTACGAAAATGCACAACCAAAAAAGCATACATTCCCTCCTTATAGGAGTATTGCCTAGTACAGTGGCTTTTCTAAAGGAAGGAGCATTTCCAAGTGGAATGTAAGAACTTTAGCACCAGGAATGCAGAGGTTCCTAACAGAAAGGCAAAAATTATAAGCAAAAATTGCTTATAACAAAGATAGTTATCCTTTAAAAAATCTAGCAAAGAACAGGTTAAAGTCCTCCATTATCCAAACTGAAATTATTTTTCTTGTTGCAGCGACAGTTTTCTTCTGTTAAAGAACTAAAAGTCTGCTAATCAAATAGATCAAAAGAAGGTCCATTAGTTTCATCAAAACCATATTAGTAATTTATAACATATATTTGTGGTGTTAAAAGACAGATTTTGAAATCACCAAGCTTCCTGTGAACTTCAAAGCAGGAGTTAACAAAGATGATAACACATTTTCTAATGTTACCTTGAAAAAAGTTGAGACAGCTGTCAAGCATGACTGAATGAGGATAATACAGTGACCACTGAAAACCGAAAAAATCTTGATTGTATTTAGCTTCAACTTTTTGTCTGTCTAGTACTGAAATCTTCTGGTAGGTGATCACATACTTAGATTCACAGAAGAGACAACAGGAGAAAGAGTTATGCATTCTCAGGAGCTGAAGAGAAGGAAACTAGACAAACCCCAGTAAATAACCAGGAAGAGTTCTGCAGCTGCCAGGCACAGAAGGAAGGGGGAAGGCAGAAACTTTGCTCAGAGAAGGCACCATGTAGTAATGTCTGCTGGGGATCCATGGGAGCCTCTTGAGGGGCAAGATATGTAGGGCTGAATGCTCAGGCTCTCTTGGATACTGTGGCTTCCTGCTTCCAAAACTAATGGAAGGAGAAAATACTGCACTACCTCAACCAAAACCCTGTGTCAGTACTGCCAGCCAGGCTGCTGTTCAAGCATTTAAGTAATTGAACAGACTCAAGAGTGTCCTGTTGGCACACGTGAATGGGGAACTATAAATCACATTCTAATCTGAAGCCTATGAACAAAATCCTAACATTGTGTTAGTTGAAACATCAATTAATTTTGTGGGGTTTTCTCAGGAGAAGGTACACTTGCCCAGCTGTACCAACGGCAGATTGAGTTACTCAGACTGTGTCAAGACCCCCAAACCAGTCATAGCCCTGCTAAAGAGTGAAGCAGACCGAAAACTTTTTTCATCTACACACTTTCTTTCGGAAGGTGACCAGCACAATGGACACCTGCTTACAGCATCAATTCACAGCCTTTGTATTTCCTTCTGTTCAGCTAAAAGCATAACCCTGCAGCTAATTCTCCCAGGGGAGAATTATACCCTATAGCAGTGTGGTAGGAGCAGTCTGATCTGGAACACACTTCTGTCACTAATGTGACAGTTGGATGGATAGGAACTGTTTCTCAGGATAAAGTATCTGGGAAACAGGCTGGTGAACAGTGGGTTATGGCCCTCCGCCAGTTCACATGCTAAAACAGCTTACAGACCTTGGACTTCTGGGAAAGGGAAACAGATGTTTCAATTTGCACAGACTATTTCTCCATACTTTTTATCCACCACAGCTCTTAATGATGCATTCACTATCCAGTGCATGGGCACAGGACCCCAGTGAACCCCTACAGCTTGAAACATGAATTTATATTAATGCATTACTGGCCATGTCTTCTTTTCAAGCAAAATGAAAGTGAAAAATGCTTTAAGTTGCAGCTCCATGATCTAGAGAAGTGTTTCTCATTACATGATGAAAGCAGATAGAGATACACATGTAGTCATTCTAAAGCTGCATTGCTTCTGACACTTGAAAAAATTATTCCATACAACTGTTTTGATAATTTTACTGAATTACTAAGTAATCATTAATATTAGCATGAGAATTGTAGACATTTTAATTGAAACCTAACAGCTGTTTGAAGCCAAACTCCTCACACAATAGATGCTCACACCTACTGTCAGCACGGTTCCTGCCTGAATGAGTGGAAGCAAGGAGAAAAAAAAAAAAAAAAGGCAACTGCTTTACCGACAATTTGTAGCCTGTGGATTACAGGCAAAATAAACTTTATCTAGGCAACACAATGAGATTCTGGTATGTTCTCTTTGTTTTCTAAGCACGTGATAACAAGAAACAATCATTAAAAAAAAAAAAATTTAGAACCACAATCGCAGTGTTGTCGAATTCAAAAGCAAATGCACACCATCTCCCTGTCTGCAGCAGTCACACTGGCCTAAACTGTACGTCAAAGGGGGGGCTGAGGGGGAGGATATGACAAACTGAAAGCTGGTATCTCCATGGATGGAAAGTTTTCCCCACAGCAGATGTCTCACCACAGAGCAGGATTCTTTCTCGTTGCACTATCACCACTTCCTATCTAAAATGCGTCGTATTTAGGTTACATTGCAGTTTGATGATTTCCTATCTAAAGCAGGGCAGTTTAAGGTTATGAAATTTCAGCTTTCTATTGCTATGGAGATTCAGCTACAACAAACACATTTTCAATTTCTCTGTCCGTTGTCTATTTTGCATTTCTCTATCTTCCAAGATATTTCTACATGAAAATTTTAGAAATATCAAGTTTTATTTCCCAACAGAATCTTTCATATACTCTGTAGCAGACAATATGTCTGCTCTTCGACAACATTTTATTTGTAGCTCTGCATTATTTAATTGCACTAAAAATCAAGATGTGTATTCTAATGGACAAAAAATGTCAGGAATATTAATACTCAGTTTTTCTAATTAGCATTTTGAGTACAGTATGCTTGTTTTTAGCAAGCATTTTAAAAACAGGGTTGAGTTTTCCTTTGACGGGTTGATAATTTTCAGGATTCTAGAGGAAGGTCAAGCTAAGCATGAAAACTCTGGTTATATGCACAAAGTTCTTACAAGTAAAAAGGACTGTTCTAAGGTTTCAGCTTTACCTGGTTACCTTCAAAACAAATCAGGACTTCTGTCAATTCAGCAGAGAGAAACAAACATATATAACAAAGAATTATGCACAAACCCATTATGAATACAGTGAATATTGGGCAAACTAAACACATAAAAGGCACACAGCCATAATGTGACAGGCACATTCATCTTAATGTGGAGGAACAAGAGTATTGCTTTATCGCGTTTATCCAACTGTATTTACTCAAATACATTCTACAGTGGATTTCAAGTGGGACTGGTGACTTCAGCAGGGTACAGCAAAAACATACTGTCACACACACACTGATTTACTCCAACCTGTATGTATAGCATACAGCAAATAACTCAGCCTAAAGGGCTATGAAGGGAGTATGTTCTTAGGCTACTCAATGATGTCTAGAGATGACAAATCCCCACAAGTCAGCAAAATGAAACTGAAATAACAGCGACTTGCTTCACAACAAAGATTGTTTCTTTCTCTTTATATAATCACATTGCTACTATTGAACCAGCCAGCCCCATGGCACAAATCACACAAGGCCTGCAGGCATGACTTTCTGCAAGACAAAACCTTTGTTTGGTTCCCTCAAAGGCCAAGGAAGCAAGTGATCCTGTTCCACAAACAGCAAAATGAGTAAAACTGGGACTCAACTCATATATGGATCCTGTGGCATTTAATGAAGTCTGCATCTTTCCTAGCAGTGGATACGTTAACAATGTCTCCCGATGCAGAGCTTTTTTTCACAGAAATTAATAGAAAATTAGCATCTGAGATTTCTATCCCCTTATCAAAACTGACCAAAAATGACCCATGGGATAAATAGGAGGAGGGAAAGACAGGTAGACAATGTAATCACTTAAAGTCTTTTCACTAAGGAAATGAGAAAGTTGACCAAAAAAAAATATTATCATTAGAAAGGCATTTTAACCAAAGCTACAAAAATTGTTATAGTTTTCTCCCTCTGGAATGCACAAACAGGTAAAAGTCCCACCTACTTTCCTACGAAGCACTTCTAAGAAGTAAACTTAAGTCCACCGAAGTATCTCTCAGTGGCAGCATTCCTAAAATTCAGAATTGTGCCTGTTGGCACACAATAGCATGAAATCTTACGGGGAAAGTCACCATATCAGTACTAAAGTGATTTGAGAGAAACATTGCACTTCTCACAGAATATACATGAATAGCTGCCAAGAAAACTTTCCTGCTCTCGTTGACTGAGCCAGTCAATAAAGAAATAATGTTACCTTCAACAGTCAGAAACAAGCATTGGAATTTGGAGGAAAATGAGAAAATCAGCACTGCATAAACAAAACTTAGAAGCTTCCCAAAGCCTCTTAAACAGTAATATTAGGTTTGTTACTCAATTAAAGAGGCTAATGAAAAGATGCTTTTATTTGACACCTTATGAAAAATGACACAGAAATTTCCTGAACTTTATTGACTATTTCTCAGTTCTAATTTGTTTTAGAGTTCTTGAATTCTAATATAAAAGAGAATCCTTTAATGGTTCTTATCCCTCTCTGGAAGACTTGACAGATTTCCATTTCAGTTAGTCAATTTCATTATGCACCATTAATTTCCTTATTTCTTTCCTGTCTTAAGTGTGCATTTCAAAATGCAGAGGAAACACGCAATGAACAAAAAATAAATAATCCTTTTAAATAATTTCCTTGATTTTTAGTTTCTCCAGCATACATTCTGATAAGCAAGTTTTTACAATGACTTTCTTTCTTAATTTAAGTATCCTGCATAAACCAATAGGCCCACCTTAGTTCTCCCAAGTAAAATCCAGCAAGGAAACTTGGGACAATGAAGTCTTTAGATCAAACCTGAGATTAACTTACAAATTCAGGATTTTGAAGACAAAACCTTCCACGTGCAAGAAATTATATAAATAATCAATACAGCTAATTCACACATTCTTGGATTCATATCTGCATTACATGCTTGGAGTCTTGGAATTCCAAGCATAACAGAACGCCTCACAAATAAAAAATTTCTGGCACGTACACCCTACTGTAACTTATCCAAATCTGTTTCCCAATCCAGTATTTGATATGAGGCTTTGAATGAAGATTTAAAATCTTACAAACTATGCTTATTGCTATGTATACCATAAAGCAGCAACTACAAAATTTTACATGCTTCTGTAACAAAGACATCATTATAACCGTAACTTTTATACACTCAAGAAAAAGGAAGTGTTCTGTTTTAGTTCACAAAGGGAAATGACAACAAAGCAAGCACAAGGGTGGCTAGTATTCATAATGAGACTCATAAATAAAGGAAATTATGTGCACAGTTATTCATAAGGTACTTTTCCTCCTTTTGTTTACCATCCTGTAAAGTTCCGTTCATGAAAAAAAACAGGAAGAGAGGAAAAGGCTGAAGCAGTCAGGACCATTGCTGTGGTAGCATTAGTTTTTCAAAGACTAGAAAACAGTGTTAAGCAAAAAAAATGTTTAAACTTCTTGAATAAATTCAGTGAACTGCACAGAATGTGGCAGAAAGCTATTCCAGTGCTACACTTAAAAAATTCCTCCCAAAAAAACAAGTTTCAAGCCATATGTAGATTTTCAAAATTAACAGCTCATAAACAGTGCAAGATAACCATCTTTCTGTGTGACAGATGGAGACATATTTTGTGCAGAATTGAAACTATTTTATGTCAGAACAATTACAGTTAATTGAGAAGACAACCAGTTATAACAAACAATTAAAGCAACCCCCAAGTCTCTTGTCAGTTTAAATGATCCTTATATGAAAAGTAAATTACCTCCATAGAGATTCGTCTGTGTATCCGGTTTCTGAGACAAACACCTGTGGGAGACTGAACTTCATCAGATGATGTTCCAGAAGCTTGGTCACTTTCCCCATCTGACCCCATTTTCAGATTTTCATGAACAATATCTTAAAAATAATCCAAAGAATTGAAAACAGTTAATCAGCTCTTTTGTAGAGATGGAAAACATTCTATTCTATTGTTACTGCGCTTTGGGTTACATGGCAGAGTCAAAGGCTCATCACAGCCACAGCAGCCTTGATATACTTTTTATGGCTCAGGAATAATCACAAAATGAACAGGTTTACTTTACAGGACTTCCATGCAGAGTTTATAATTCTTTCTCCTATTTGGATTGCAGCAGAACTCAGTTTTCCAAAACAAGAGACAAACATTTCAATCCCAATTTTAATTTCCAAAAGCCCTTCTAGCTAAACTCCCTCAGTACCTCTTCTCTTTCTAGCTGCTGTTGGATATACAACATTAGTGAGAATATCTAGCATTTTCAAATCAGAATACCTGATCTTAGTAACCTAAATGTATCTTCAGAAAGCTTAAAAAAAAAAAAAACCCACCAAAATGGAGAGGTATAGGTATTATTTTCAGAAATGACAAACAAAGGAACTTCAGAAATAAAATGCTCTGGTGTCCCAGTGTGGAGCAATGGGATGTATTATGACCATCTAAATAGAGGTCCAAAACGTACAAGTGCATTCAGCGGAGGACCTGACATTTAAGAGCAATTAAGTGAAACTTGTGACCTTATGGAGGAATTTACTTAACAGACTGCCTGAGTTATGTGATGTTGCAGGATCTTCCTGTCCACATGAAATGGGTACTTTTAAAACAATCCTTTAGATTCATCCATGAAAAGAGTTTATAGGTATAATATACATTACTTTTAAGCACCAAGGAATTTTCCAGACTTTGGAAGACACTGTAATGAACAGGAGGAAATCAAGGCGGTGTCATTAACAGCAGAGAGCCAAATGACTTGCAAAAGGACACACGTGGGAAATCGGTCATACAAGTAATTCACTATGAGTAATGCTCCATTATTTCTTCTGAAATACTTGAACTAGAAATTAATCTACTGCTTCAAAAACCACCCATTTCCTTGCCCTCTCCTGATCCTTGATATTAAGCATTATCTTGCACAAAGTAAAAGAAAACCTGAGGAACTAAAAACCTCAGAATTCTACCCCTACAAAAATGCTAATATTAGTAAAACACACAGAGATCAATTCAGTCTTACCACCAACACACAAAAAATATTTATCATTTGCAAAGCATTACAGCAACTAAAAAAAATCCCAAAACAAAACAAAAGAATAACTACAAGTTTTTTCACTATCAAGAAGCAAGAAAGCTGAATTTTCTAGGGGGGAAAAAAGCCATTAGGCCAATGTTTCTTATCAGCACATCTTCATTTGTCCAGTTTGTTTCACATAGAATCATGTAGACTTCAAAGGAACAAATTCTTCTTCAGTACAAAGAATTTCCTTTCACAGAAAACAGAATGGATATAAAAAGAAAGATTAACTCATAAGGCATTAGCAACACATATTTTAACTCAAAATGCTGTAATTAAACACATAAACTAAGCATGCATCTCATGCACAAAGCATATTTTCCAGCAGTAATTTGGATTTATATTGGATTTTGATTAAAAATCCACACTGCATTAGAATTTTCTGTGCAAGTCATGCTCAGATTTGGACTGAATAAGAAAAATTACCCTGCACTCCTTACATAATAAGAAGCAATCTTTTGGTTTCAAACAAGGTAAATACTCATCAATGCTTCTAAAGGCATAGTAGTTTGAACCACAGGAAAAGATTTCCAGAAAGTGGTTTCCAAAGATCAGCCTTAACTTTAGGCTAAGCAGACAAAACGTGACTCTCTTTTGCCACATCTCTAAGAAATCTCTCTTATCCTCTATAGTGACTTGACAGCTGTCTTTTTAAAAATCTCTAACAAACTGTGGGAAATTATTTTTAGTAATATAAAAGCATAATTGAAAACACTATTTGCAGCAAAGCTGTTACAACAGTGCCGTTGTATCTGGTAAAGAAGCACATCCACAGTATCAGTTATTTAATAAATATCCCCTTTTAAATTACAGCTCTAGAGAATTTGTTTGTAAAATGTGTAGCAGCTACTGACAATGGTTCCCCAATCTCTTTATCCTCATGTTAGCACAAGCCCATTAACTGGGCCCCAAAGTCTGTTTTTTTTATGGAAGCTAGGTAAGAGACAGTTATCACAGCAATTCCACTAAATAAAATTGACAAAATTAAAGAACTACTGTATTTTAAGCCACGAAGCAAATACATACTTTCCTTTTTTAAAAAGACTGACACTTGTTAAAAAGTAATTATGGGATTGATACTGTCATACTTTTCACGTTCAATTCACGAAAGCATCTGTATTATGAAGTTACTACTAAAAAAACGGCAATTCAAAAAGCAATGTGTAAAACTACACAGAGCACTCTAGTTGACAAAGGTAATTCTTATACTAAGGAGATTAGCTATGTAATGACACACCACTAAGGACTATTTCAAGAACTAGTAACACAAGCCCATACATTTGGGACAGAAAATGTAGCTGCAAGGAGATTCTGTTTTTTATAAATCAGGAATGGGAAGACAAAGTG
This sequence comes from Myiotriccus ornatus, assembly GCA_036023395.1. Classification (NCBI taxonomy): domain Eukaryota; kingdom Metazoa; phylum Chordata; class Aves; order Passeriformes; family Tyrannidae; genus Myiotriccus; species Myiotriccus ornatus. The sequence continues at coordinate 45,422,840 of JAYRBT010000042.1, forward strand.
GTCTGTACCACACAAGTCTAAAGATGCAGTATTTCAGACTTACATAAGATGATGATTTTGAATACTCTTGTGATTTGATTAATTCTGGTAAGTCTGGATAAGCTACATACCCATAACCAAGCAGGCTTAAGCAGGATACTGGCTGTGGCATCCAAAAATGTATCATTAAGCGCATGCCTGAATTTCCAGTGGGCTAAATACCCAACTGCTCTTATCTGTAAGGGTTTGCAGATGTTTTAATTATTTTCTAAATAGATATAGTTTTAAGCTTTTAAAAAATAATTTGACTGTGTCATCATCTAATATAAATTAATCCTTTTATTTTATTCAATTAAAAAGGCATTAGTAGAGCCTTACATTCATTATTTTAATAGCATAAATCCCAGACCAAGGTATTAACCTAGACATTTTAATAATTTTTACACAGGTGCCTGATGACATTTGATTAAGCAATGATGAAAATCATATAAATATTTCCTTAATTTCAGTAAGCTTTTCTGTAGACAAGTTCTTTTGCATCAGAGCCTACTTGCACGGTCTTCTGAGGTTTTAAACATTCAATAATGTATTGAACTGCTCTCACTGAACACCCAAGCCATTCTCTTACACAGGTACTTATTTCAATGTACTCTACAGGTCTTATTAAATATCCAGTATGGCCAAGTAATGAAAAGCTGTAGATGACTACAGTGTAACAGGGTAACTATGGAAGTACATTTAAAGGAAAAGGCTGTCCGCATTTCAGCTGCAAGCAACGCACCACAGAAGAAATTAATACAGGGAACCTACAGTGCAGCAAAGGAGATCTCCTCCAGGTGAGCCATAATCACTAATTAGTCAGCACTGAGTCAGACTGCATGATCTTTCCCCCTTATTTCAAATGATTACAAAAATAATCATGTGGCTTGCATATTGGATTCCTTCCAAGGCACACTTTTCCAAAGCTTACTTTTCTATGAAGTGACTACATTTTAAGATTAGTTTCACTAAGAACAGGATTCAAATTGAGGAAGGCCATAGAAATTGCCTTTGCTGTTAATGTTCCTGAACTATGAAAGCTGTATGGAAACATCATTCCTTTCAATTAATACTAACTTCTCCATAACCGTATCAGCATGACTGGTAAAAGCAGGGATAAACTCCCTCCTGGCTGTTACTACAGTTCACCAGGAGGGTCAGCTTAGGTGGCTCTGCACTATCCAGATGCCTCTCCAGAGGTGCCATTAATGTAAGCATGGAACAAGGACAATCAGGTTTGCTCTGCATTCAGCCAGGTCAGGACCACAAAGAGTTTATTAGCTCTGGCTTTATCATGGACTGCAGCAGTTAAAGGTTTCCAGAGGTACGCGACTGTAGAAGCCATATAGATCCAAGTGAACTAAAAAAAATCCCTCAGCTAGACCCTCATTCAGTGGTTTCACAATTTGGCCTGGGAATCATCTATACTATTTAAAATCATCCTGATTACTGAATACTAAATTAAATAATTACTAACAAATTTTAAACAGAGGTACAGTTCAAAAATTTTTACTTTACACAGCATTTTACAAAATCTAAAGCTAATAGAGAGTTTCCAAGTAGAAATTCTTTCTGAAGTGTTTTTGGATTTTACACATTACCACAACTGCAAAAACTCAAGCACAATACTCAAAAAGCAAACAAAACTCCAAAACACTCCTCAGACTTTCAATGAATTTTTATGTTGATAATCTTATTCAAAACCAAGCAGCCATGAAGATGCACCTATGGCAGGTTTCAGTTTTATCTGGGTTTTTTTAAACCAAATAATCATCCTTTAACTGCCATAATTTTGTGATATTTCTAGGATATCTCTCTGACCGCATTTTTCTACCTATGAAATAGAGAAGAACTGTAAAGAAAAGAGGACAGGTGAAGAAAGCAAAGAAAATAAAAGTTTCATGTAGTGTAGTATATTTGACTTGTTTCATTTGGGATGTCATTATCCCAACAGGCAAAATCTCAGCTTCCTGGTGAGCAATAACCATTCACACGGCAGAAACAAAAGGAGGAAAAATGGGAAAAAGGAGGAGAAAGAGTAATTATGCTTGCATATACTTGTACTTGTGTTTTCTACCACTGTATAACATGTACAAGTAGCTTACATTTTCATCAAATAAGGAGTAAAAATCATATCCAAAGCAAAAAGAGGTGTTTAATGTACACATAAAGAGCAACCTTCAGTGAAAGGTGGAGAAAACTGAAGGATCATCAAAAGAAAACAAAAAAAGGAAACAAAAACTGTTATGGGACATTCACTTCGAGTTGATCTCAATGATCCTTGAGGATCCCTTCCAACTCAGAATGTTCTCTGATTCTGTGTATGAATTTTCCTTTTGCAAAGCTCATTTGAAGTTCATGAAGAGGAAGTGAAACTCTGAAGAGGAATAATGGCCAGCCTTCGCGAACGAAGAACCGGGGAAGGTCTTTACACCTTCCAGCCTGCGCA